>CM055117.1:1081826286-1082465173 GCA_029206835.1 Rana muscosa | reverse complement strand
ACTGTATGGAGGGAGGGGGGGTTGTAGTACTGTATGGAGGGAGGGGGGGTTGTAGTCTCACCCGCTCAGAAGGCCTGGTAGTGGTTGTAGTCCTGTATGAAGGGAGGTTGTAGTCCTGTATGGAGGGAGGGGGGTTGTTGTAGTCCCGTATGGAGGGAGGGGGGTTGTTGTAGTCCCGTATGGAGGGAGGGGGGTTGTTGTAGTCCCGTATGGAGGGAGGGGGGTTGTTGTAGTCCCGTATGGAGGGAGGGGGGTTGTAGTCCTGTAGTTGTAGTCCTGTATGGAGAGGGGTGTTAGTCTCACTCGCTCAGAAGGACAGGTAGTGGTTGTAGTCCTGTATGGAGGGAGGGGGGTTGTAGTCTCACCCGCTCGGAAGGCCAGGTTGTGGTTGTAGTCCTGTATGGAGGGAGGGGGGTTGTAGTCCTGTATGGAGGGAGGGGGTTGTAGTCTCACCCGCTCGGAAGGCCAGGTAGTGGTTGTAGTCCTGTATGGAGGGAGGGGGGTTGTAGTCCTGTATGGAGGGAGGGGGGTTGTAGTCCTGTAGTTGTAGTCTCACTCGCTCGGAAGGACGGGTAGTGGTTGTAGTCCTGTGTGGAGGGAGGGGGGTTGTAGCCCTGTATGGAGGGAGGGGGGTTGTAGTCTCACCCGCTCGGAAGGCAGGGAGGGGGGTTGTAGTCTCACCCGCTCGGAAGGCCAGGTAGGGGTTGTAGTCCTGTATGGAGGGAGGGGGGTTGTAGTCCTGTATGGAGGGAGGGGGGTTGTAGTACTGTATGGAGGGAGGGGGGGTTGTAGTACTGTATGGAGGGAGGGGGGGTTGTAGTACTGTATGGAGGGAGGGGGGTTGTAGTCTCACCCGCTCAGAAGGCCTGGTAGTGGTTGTAGTCCTGTATGAAGGGAGGTTGTAGTCCTGTATGGAGGGAGGGGGGTTGTTGTAGTCCCGTATGGAGGGAGGGGGGTTGTTGTAGTACCGTATGGAGGGAGGGGGGTTGTTGTAGTACCGTATGGAGGGAGGGGGGTTGTTGTAGTCCCGTATGGAGGGAGGGGGGTTGTTGTAGTCCCGTATGGAGGGAGGGGGGTTGTTGTAGTCCCGTATGGAGGGAGGGGGGTTGTTGTAGTCCCGTATGGAGGGAGGGGGGTTGTAGTCCTGTAGTTGTAGTCCTGTATGGAGAGGGGTGTTAGTCTCACTCGCTCAGAAGGACAGGTAGTGGTTGTAGTCCTGTATGGAGGGAGGGGGGTTGTAGTCTCACCCGCTCGGAAGGCCAGGTTGTGGTTGTAGTCCTGTATGGAGGGAGGGGGGTTGTAGTCCTGTATGGAGGGAGGGGGTTGTAGTCTCACCCGCTCGGAAGGCCAGGTTGTGGTTGTAGTCCTGTATGGAGGGAGGGGGGTTGTAGTCCTGTATGGAGGGAGGGGGGTTGTAGTCTCACCCGCTCGGAAGGCCAGGTTGTGGTTGTAGTCCTGTATGGAGGGAGGGGGGTTGTAGTCCTGTATGGAGGAGGGGGTTGTAGTCTCACCCGCTCGGAAGGCCAGGTTGTGGTTGTAGTCCTGTATGGAGGGAGGGGGGTTGTAGTCTCACCCGCTCGGAAGGCCAGGTTGTGGTTGTAGTCCTGTATGGAGGGAGGGGGGTTGTAGTCCTGTATGGAGGGAGGGGGGTTGTAGTCCTGTATGGAGGGAGGGGGGTTGTAGTCTCACCCGCTCGGAAGGCCAGGTAGTGGTTGTAGTCCTGTATGGAGGGAGGGGGGGGTTGTAGTCCTGTATGGAGGGAGGGGGGGGTTGTAGTCCTGTATGGAGGGAGGTGGGGGGGTTGTAGTCCTGTATGGAGGGAGGGGGGGGGTTGTAGTCCTGTATGGAGGGAGGGGGGGGGTTGTAGTCCTGTATGGAGGGAGGGGGGGTTGTAGTCCTGTATGGAGGGAGGGGGGGGTTGTAGTCCTGTATGGAGGGGGGGTTGTAGTCCTATATTGAGGGGAGGGGGGTTGTAGTCCTATATGGAGGGGAGGGGGGGTTGTAGTCCTATATGGAGGGGAGGGGGGGTTGTAGTCCTATATGGAGGGGAGGGGGTTGTAGCCCTGTATGGAGGGGAGGGGGTTTGTAGTCCTGTATGGAGGGGAGGGTGGGTTGTAGTCCTATATGGAGGGGAGGGGGGGTTGTAGTCCTGTATGGAGGGAAGGGGGGGTTGTAGTCCTGTATGGAGAGAAGGGGAGTTGTAGTCCTGTATGGAGAGAAGGGGGGGTTGTAGTCCTGTATGGAGAGAAGGGGAGTTGTAGTCCTGTATGGAGAGAAGGGGAGTTGTAGTCCTGTATGGAGGGGGGCTGTAGTCCTGTATGGAGGGAGGGGGGGTTGTAGTCCTGTATGGAGGGAGGGGGGGTTGTAGTCTCACCCGCTCGGAAGGCCGGGTAGTGGTTGAAGGCGTTGTGTAGCACGGAGCTTATGTAGCCGATGATGCCGAGCTGGACGGCGCCTCTGTTCCATAAGGAGGGGGGTGGAAGGACCCGAGCCTCGTCCGGTAACAGACCCATCGCTCCGCTTTCCCAAGGACACCGGGGGACACAAATCAAGAACGAACGAGAGTCACAGTCCCATCCTTCCCCCGGCAACACAGACAAGAACAAAGGTTCCGCCGAATCCCGCCCCTCCGGGCCCCGCCCACTGTACAGCAGTCGGAGTTGTCCCCCCTACCCGCTCAGTGTCCGCCCTTCTATAACATCCGGGTCTCTCTCTCTCCTGACATAGAATGTGATTATCAGAGAACACAGCACACACAGTGACATATGTACACATTCAATGCACCAATATAGAGGGTCCTAGAGTAAGGTGACCAGATTTTTAAAATGAAATCCGGGGACATATTTTTTTTTATTACTAGTAATGGCGGCAATCAGCGACTCTCTGCCCATCGCCGCCGCCCGCCTCACAGCCTGTCAAGTCTTACTCTCTGGGCCCCGGCTACTACTGGGTGGGGAGTGGAGGAAGATCACTCCACCAGGGAAGGCAAGGAGATAAGCAGGCTGCTGGCTGGGACTTGAGCCAAGGCAGAAGAACATGCGAGCGGAGCTGAATGGGCATGCACCCGAAACTGAAGAAATATTACCTTTGCTCCGACCAGCAAATGATCATCAGAAAGGGGCACAGAAAATGGAAAAATACACCCCCCTGCACTGACTGTCTGTGAAATTGCCCCATGGCCCCTGTTCAAATCCAATCCGGGGACAAAACTGGGGACAGACTTGGTCCGGGGACAGTGTCCTCAATCCGGGGACTGTCCCCTGAAACCGGGGATGTCTGGTCACCCTATCCTAGAGAAACTGAGGGGATGGTCCCCAAGATCTAGGCCTGTGGGGCCCCCAGGACCCTCACTATGCCTGCTGGCTCCTCCCACTCACTCCCCACAGTGTCCTTCAGCGACATGGCGTCAGTGGGGGGAACATTAAACACGGGGAACATAACACATCCCACCCCCCAGAGAAGACATTTTGGGGGTGAGGTGATTCCTGCACTGCGTTGGGGTGACCTGACCCCATTGGAAACAATTCATGGCATTGGGCCCTCCTGACACGCCTGTGTGCTCACAATGGGGGCTTCTATATAAAGCAGCCACAGCCTGAGTAGAGAGGCCCATCCTCTGCCAGTATGCGGCACATAAGGCCCTGTGTTCTCTGTGGGGAAGCAGCAGTCCCTCTACAGAAGTCCAGCACCCCACACCCCCCATCCTTACTGAGTCAGTGGTAAGCATGGGCTTTGCTGATTGTTGGAACTGTGCAGAGAGCCCCCTTCTTACATACACAGAGCAGGAATCCTGCAGCATGCTGGCAGGGGACAGGATTTTCTACTCAAGATGTGTCTGTTTTAGAAGGAAAGCAAACTGTAAGACTTGGCACAGTTGGGTGTTAATGGATAACATTGGGCTCACACAGCAGTATAGAATCAAGGGGAGCAGTGCCCCCTCCCTTGGGGGGATTTTCTCTCATTTCCTGTTTTGGCTAGGAGATGGGAAGTGAAGGGAAATGGGACAGGAAGTAAATGGGACAGAAAGCGAAGGGAAATGGGACAGGAAGTGGAGGGAGATGGGCAGTTTCAGTGAAGACATTGTAACATAGATACAGGTAAAATGGTTTCTTTACATCAGGTGTATAAAGACATATTATGACACAATGCTTTAAGAAGGCATCAAGGTCTTATGCACCCCTTAGTGAGGTTTCTATGACATCTGCAAGCTCTTAAAGGAGGAGAGGACTTCTCACTCCCGACACCCCTCAAGGGATCTAGCTGTGTTGGGAAGCGAGGGGTAGCTCCTCTTGGACATAAAATGCTAGATGAACGTTAAAGGTTTGACGGGCAACCGATGCAGGATAGAATAGTGTAGCGGGGTGCTATATTTAGGGGGAGTATCTGAGTGGTAATTAGGCTCAGATACACTAATTGTCAGGTTTCTTGGACCATTTCTGTCCCTGGGAGATAGTATTGGTGTGTAGTTCCCTGGGGCCTACAGGTGGCGCTGTCGCCATAGGCCCGGGTTTAACCACGGTACAGGGTTGTGCCTTTTCTTGTCCCCTCTCGGAAGCGGTATGGCGGGGTGGGGAACCTGCTGTGCCTGTTGGGAGAGGGTATAAAAAGGGGCCGCCATCTTCCAGAGGTCTTCTTCGTCGCGCCCAGGTACCTTCAGCCTGGGTGGTGCGTGTGTCGTCTCCGGGTGCCCTAGGCCCGGAGGCCGAGTTCCTGTTCCATCCCAGACACCTTCAGTCTGGGGTGAGGTACTATTTTGGAGGCCCGGAGCCCAGCGGCTTCGGCTGGGTTCCGCCGGGGATCGAGGGCTCCCAGGGTGCCGCCTTGCGAGGGGACCCGTATCCAGGATCGAGGAGGTGACCCCTTCTGAAGACCCAGCGCAGAGTTGTGGTGACATTGAGGGCCTCTGGTAACTCTCCGGAGGGAGGTTCTTCTCCTTAACAAGGGCCAAGTTTCCTCAAGAAGGAAGTGCATGTCCTGTAGGTCATAGTGGCAGTGACTCTACGCACACCAGGTCAGTGTCAGTGACCAAATAGGGCATGGCCCTATTCACCAGGTCAGTGGCAGTGACTTTTCATATTCACCCGGTCTGTGGCAGAGACCATGCGCCCAAACCTGTTCGTGAAATCAAAACAGTAAGAGAAGCTAAATTGAGTTTGTGCCTGGACCTCCTCCCACCTTATCTGACCTGAGTCTCGTATCAACCTGTCTGCTCTCATAGAGACTATTTGTTATCCGTGGTGAAATAAATACAGAAGTTGGACTTTCAGTTGGTGTGGACAATTACTTTACTGGGGAGAATTAAGGACTTGCTTCTGGCTAAATGCAGAAGCGAGATCAGCTCAGGAGAATTCTAACACCAGCCGCAGGCAGGACTGAAAACTGACACCGCTCAACCTCCCCATCCAGGGGGGTACGGGCTTATAGTGCGGTGCGCCTCATTCTTTTCCTGTGGAGGAGCCAAGTAAAGAAAAGCAGGTAAAGTCTGGGGTGGGTGCGCTAGACTAGGAACGACCAAATCAGAAATGACAGGTAGAAGCGTGGATGGTCATCCTTAAAGTGGTTGTAAACCCATATAACTTTTTTTTTTTTGTAGCCCACCTGCAAGACAAAGCTATAATGAGCTAGTATGACTAGCATACTAGCTCATTATGTACCACTTACCTTAGATCGGGGCCTCCGAAGCCGTCCGTGTCCCTCTCTCCAGCCGTAGCCATCACTGCGGCGATAGCCGGAATGTTACTTCCGGGTATCGCCGCTCCAGCCAATCACAGCGCCGCTCCGGCGCTGTGATTGGCCGGTGCGATGAAAACGTGACTCCGCGCATGCGCGCGGGAGCCGTCAAATTCGGCTAAGCCCAAGCATTGCTGGGACTTAGCCGAATTTGTGAATGGGATTAACCCCATGAATACGCCGTTGTCTATGGCGCGCATGCGCCGTAGACAGCGGCGCCTGTGATTTTAGTAAATATCTCCTAAACCGTGTAGGTTTAGGAGATATTTCTTGCACCTACAGGTAAGCCTTAATCTAGGTTTACCTGTAGGTGCAAGTTGCAAAAGTGGGTTTACAACCACTTTAAGACAGCTCGTAATGCCGAGCCAAATCTGAAATAGACAACTCGCAAAAGATTTGTCATGACATATAGCTGTGAGTGCACAGATATACAAAAAGGAAAAAATAAATAACTAATAAAAAATAATAATATTTGAAATACATTGTATGACCGCAATGCCTAGACACCTGTATCAACTGTTATGAGCCAAAGGGATTCATACTTGTGGATTTCTACTAAACAGGAGGTATCAAGCTGAAGATCGAGGTGTCAACCGATCTGCTATCATAGTGGGCTATATATGCCTCCCCGTCGCAGTTCGGGAGAGGGGCTTAGTTGTGTCCCAATGGTACAGTCCTGTGACTGTACCTATAGGATCAGTGGCGGCTGGTGGTCAAAATTTTTGGGGGGGTGCAAAAAAACTGAAAAAAAAAACCCATCAATTGCAGCCATTGTGCCCATCAATTGCCACCACTGTGCCCATTAAACGCAGCTACTGTGCCCATCAATTGCCGCCACTGTGCCCATCAAACGCAGCCACTGTGCCCATCAATTGCCGCCAGTTTGCCCCATCAATTGCCGCCAGTTTGCCCCCTCAAATGATGCCAGTTTCCCCATCAAATGCATCCAGTTTGCCCCCTCAAATGCAGCCAGTTTCCCCATCAAATGCAGCCAGTTTGCCCTATTGCCCGGCAATTACCTTTCTCGGGTCAGTGCCGTCCTCCTCCATGCTCCCTCCGAGTCCCCGATGTCTTCTCCCGTCCTCGATGTCATCTCTGCTAGTATTGGACGCCTGATAGGCGTCCAATCACAGCGCCTGTTGCTTCAGCCAATCAGGTGACCAGTAACCAGACCCAGTGCACCTGATTGGCTGAGAGGCGGGTCAGTGTTAGGGAAGAGATTCCCTAACACAGCATTGTTTAAACAGGGAACGCACAGCAGTGCGCCCGCTGTATAACAATTTGGAAGCCGATTCGAGCCCACAGGCTCTAATCAGGAAGCCTATTAGAGCCTATGGCTCTAATCAGGCACTTCCAAAACACACCCACCGCTGTAATTCAGATGGCCGGCGCTCAACAGGGGGCCGGACACCTGAATAGTGGGCGGCAGCGGCGACAATAGATAGATTCATGCAATGCATGAATCTATCTTGTTGAGTGACGGGTGCAGGAGAGAGGGGGGTGGCGATCCTGCGCCCACTATGGACGCACCGCCACTGTATAGCATAACAGGGAAAAGCAGTTAGAGAGAAAAGTAAAGGATAGAAAGGAGATTCAGGGTAGAAGAGAAAGAGAGAGAGAGAAGAGAAAAAAAAAGTACTTGGTGACGGTGTGATACTTGCTCATCTACATGGATCCAGGGTGAGGGATGGTGGTAGGTGTCAGAGATATGTATCTGGTCCAGGGTTCCCAGATGGCAACATGTTTGTCAACAGTTTAATAAACTACATTTTGTATACGGGATTATGCGATGTCTGCCATATCTTTTTTCTTACATTGATTGCTATGATCTACTGAGATCCCCTGCTGTTTGGAGAGCCACACAGAGCCACTGACACTTTGAGGGACGACGAGTTCCGTGCTCGTGGAGACGGGCCCTTACTGTCTCTCTTCCAGTGAGTGCTTATCTGATGTCTGTCTGTGCCTCGAGACAGTAGCGGAACTACACTATATTGTTTTTTTTCTTTTCTGCATCTATGTGTGACGGTTGAGAGGATTACAACTATAGGAAGGAGATCAGCACTGCTATAACCTCTGCTCACCAGTCCTCAACGCCTCAACACCCTGTGACCTGCCCATGCTAAGCTTTATTAGCAATAAGGTAAGCTGCTTGCAGGCACAGAGGTGGAGCACTGAAGAGGGACCAGTATTTGGAATATCATACTGATGTGTATGCCACTTTTTCAGTCTATGTACTGGTTCACTTTGGTGATGGGCATCACTGTATATTCACTTTGAAATTGTATGGTGTAAACTGGACTTTTTTTGGATTTCTACACACATATATTTTCTTGACAATTGTATTGTATATTTTTTGTGGACTGTTTTATGTATTAGTACACTTTTTTAGATAACTCACCCTTAATATACCTTTTTTTCTTTTTTCTTTTTGGATTATTCACAATTGGTTAGGATGGATGGATCTGAATAGTAGAGGATTAGAGTTCTTTTACTTACCTAGCCAATCTATTCGTATCAAGGTCAAATTATATATATGTTTTGATTGAGTGTGTTATCAGCCACACTACTCCCACTTCTCCCTCCTTTCTTTGTTTGTTTAAACACAGCGCTTAACACCATCACTGTTTTATGTTGTCCACTGTGTTGATGTCCAGATTTTGTTTGAAGATGAGGTCAAGAATGTGACCCGATCCAATGCTGGGGGCATTTATCAATTGCTGCAGATCTAATTCTTCCAATTGGTTGATGCAGGAGGTGGCGATGGGGTCCTGAGTGGAGTTAGCCCAGAGGTTGAAGTCCCCGAGTAATAGGAAGTTTTTGGTTTTTGACCCTGCCCCTTACACACACCCTCCAAACCGCATCAAATAGTGGGTGTGGTCAATTTTTACTAACAGTGGGAGGGTCTTAACAGGGTCATTAAAAACCAGAAGTGCATTATGTACAGGGTGCAGAGTTCAGGGAGGGGGTTACACACAGACTGCAGAGTTCAGAGGTGCGCTACACACAGAGTGCAGAATTCAGCCTTCTTCCACAGCTACTTACCTCTGCCTCCCCCATCCACATCTCACGTTTACCCCTCTTCAGCTCTGACCTCTGCATACAACCCCCCTCTACTGCCCCCATCTTCCCCCCATCTCCTTAAAAGCTCCACCATCTTCTGCATACCTTATTTTTGTTGCTGTATTAATCTGAAGCACCCAGCCAGCTCTAGTACCTCCCCAAATACTGTAGTTGGCTCCACCTCTCACTTGTGGGGAGATTATCCAGTGGTGATGTTGGCATTTGCACTGCACCCCGGCTACCTGCATCCCCCTTGTCCCCATCCTTCACTCAGTGGGAGCCACTCAGGAGATCAGATCTGTGGGAGCTGTTGGGAGACGAGCTGTCACTTGTAAGCATAGAAGACAGACTTTTGTGTTTTCAAGTAATAATGGTGAGCAGGGAACCAGAGGTGGTGGAACTGAGTTCCACCAAGTTCCAGCTGAAAAAAAAGCCATGGACCCCGGCATGCGCAATTTTAAAGTGCTGGCTGCAGGCATTTTCCCGCTACTGTTTTTTTAGAGCCCACAGTCGACTCTTGTAAAAGCAATTCTACGGCTAACTAGCCGCTTGATTGCTTTTACAAGCAGCGGAAGGGGACCTCCTCCCTCCCGCCGCCTTCCGTGGCTTTATCGGGATTTCCTGTCCCACCGGGAGTCCCGATCGACCAGCCGATGCTTCCTCCGGCTGATCACAGAGCCCAACAAAGACCGGATCGGCTTTGTTGGGCTTTATGATATAGTAACCCGGAAGCGATGACGTCACATCACTTCAGGGTTACTCAGATGTAAATGGCGACATTTGACCGGCCTTGGTGTGATCAAATGCTTTTAATGGTAGAGGAGGCATCTGGGGTCTATAAGACCCCAGATCTCTCAGTAAAGAGGACCTGTCACATGCCTATTACTGTCACAAGGGATGTTTACATTCCTTGTGACAGCAAAAAAAGTGATGATTTTTATTTTTTATTTTAATCAACAGTGTAAAAAAATAAAAAAATAAAGTGCTCCACACATTGGTCCCACACGCACACAAAAAGCGATCGTCCTAGGCATGTGAGGTATCACCGCAAACGTCAGATCATGGGCAGTAATTCCAGCACCAGACCTCCTGTGTAAATCCAAAGTGGTAACCTATAAAGGCTTTTAAAAGCATTGCCTATGGATAGTAAAATTTACGTTGTTTGGTGCTGTTGCACAGGCGTGCACAATTTTAAAGCGTGACATGTTTTGGTATCTATTTTATTTTAATTTTTTTAACAGAATCTTTTGTTATCTATTTACTTGGCGTGTATGTTTTCCAAAGAAATTGCGTTTGAAAAACAGCTGCACAAATACCATGTGACATAAAAAAATGACACAACCCACCAATTTGGCCTCTCCTTTTAAAAAAATATATACTAATATTTGGGGGTTATAAGAAATTTTCTAGCAAGAAATACTGATTGTTACATGTGTAGCGGGTGTTTTGCTTTAAGGCCCAGAGACTACCATACCCAGGATGCATTTCCCCACTCAAGGACTGCTGGGGCGGGGTATTTAACCAGGGGGCGGGCTGGAGAACTCTCTCTTTGGACACCGCCCGCCCAGCAAGTGGAACTCTGTGCTGAGTCTGCTGAAAATACAGGGCCTGAAGTCTAGGCCTGTATTACTCCAAAGAGCTTTCCGTACCGACTGAGGAGCCTGAGGGACGTCGCATCCTGCTGCTGTTCTGCTACTACCAGGAGGACCGAAGACCCGGGTGTCGTGGAATCTGTGTACCAAGACACAGCAACGGAAGATACGGACACGGACTGGTCCGGTTGGGTGAGAGAGCACTTGCTCATGAGAATAATACAGGATCTCTAGACCCAGTAACTGTTGTTCGGAACTAACGTTAGTGTTTGCAGTTGCACGGCGGAGGGACTTTGCAATGAATAACGCCAGTAGATTTATTCTGGGTTCAGCGAGTTATCAAATTCCTTTATTCTTGTGGATTACAAATCGTTCCAGAAGTGCACCACCGTTTGCTTGCGAAGATCTTTCTCTGCAGAACTTTCACATAGTACAGTCAGGCCTGACTTAGCAGTAGTAATATTGCTGGGCGCCATCTTGCCCACGAGGGGGAAGAGCTGCAGTGGGGTCCGTTAGTTTCTTGTCATAGGACTGTATATCTGTCTGTGTGCTAAAACACTCTTTCATTGCAGGGCTCTGCATATGTTTATGTATACCGTTTTACCTGCTTAACCATTATTCTCAGTAAAGTACCAGGGTTAAGTGTATCAGTTGTTTGTGTCATTTACTGTGCAGGAGAAACGGTTAGTGATAGCTATACTATACTGCTGTGTGCATTTCTTGTGGGATTGTGCTGCCAAGAGTCACAGGTTGCACAATCCCATCATCCCCTACTAACTGTGCCAAGGGAGGGTAGAGCCAATTGCCGGTGGTTGACAGTAAGTGCTACAGGGCCCGAAACAAATCATACCAGCGGCCCTCTTAGCTGGGGGTATCGCTACACATGTATACAAATAGTGCCAGAAAAGGCCCAGACTTCAAGTGGAACCTCTTAGGCCTCGTACACACGACCGGTTTTCTCGGCAAGAAACGACAAGAAAACTGCTGGGAGAGCTTTCTTGCCGAGAAAACCGGTCGTGTGTACGAGGCTTTCAGGTTTCTCGTCGGGAAAACTGTCGGGAATCTCAACGAGAAAAATAGAGAACCTGCTCTCTATTTTCTCATCGGGTATCTCGTCGGCCTGTTTCCCGACGAGAAAACTGTGTGTGTGTATGTGGCAACAAGCTTACCTGTCCTCCGGTAAGCCTGCGCATGCTCACAATTAACTTTGACGCATGCGCGGTAGCTTCCTAGGCATAGGTAGGGTGTAGCAAGATGGCATTGAATGTGACAAGCGCATGCTCGTCGTATTCGATGGCGTCACCGCGTTC
This sequence comes from Rana muscosa, assembly GCA_029206835.1. Taxonomy (NCBI): domain Eukaryota; kingdom Metazoa; phylum Chordata; class Amphibia; order Anura; family Ranidae; genus Rana; species Rana muscosa. Next base: position 1,082,453,481 of record CM055117.1, on the reverse strand, counting down.
GTTCCATTCAAAAGAACGGCGGTTCTTTTGAATCGTACGTGCGTACACTCTGCCGGCACAAGATTCTTGTCAAGAGTCTCGTCAGGAAAAACAACAGTTTTTTTCCTGATGAGAATCTCGGCCGTGTGTACGAGGCTTTACACTTTTGAGTCCTAACTTGCTGCTTTCTCTTTTCATGACTCAATTGGCGAGTCAGTTATTTTATGCTATTTTAAATTCCCTCCCTTGGTATGGCCTATTTTTTTCAGCTTATCTAGAAAGTGTTTTTTCTTTGTGAACTGGGGTACAGGTGTCAATTCTTTAACGACTTGTCCGCCGGAAGATTTACATCCCTCCTCTTCCTGACCAGGCCATTTTTCACGATACGGCACTGCGTTACTTTAACTGACATTTGCGCGGTCGTGCGATGTTGGGTTGTACCCAAATAGAATTTATGTCCTTTTTTTCCCCACAAATAGAGCTTTATTTTGGTGGTATTTGATCACCTCTGCGGTTTTTATTTTTTGTGCTATAAACCAAAAATACCGGCAATTAACCACTAGAGTTCTGCGCTATAGCCGAATGACGGCTACAACGTGGACCTAGAATGCCGGGAGGCCGTCAATTGACGTCTTCCCCTTTCCTCGTTCCCCGCGGGCATTACCATGAGCGCATCGGGGAACTTCTGTGCCCACCGCATCACGCGGGTGCTGATGCGCGTGCCTGGCGGCCGCAATGTCCGCCAGGTACCCGCAATCGGCATTTACAGAGCCAGGGACGTAGATCTCTGTGTGTAAACACAGAGATCCACATCCTGTCCTTAGAGGAGACCGATGGTGTGTCCCTTGTACATAGGGACAATCATCGGTCACCTCCCCCAGTCAGTCCCCTCCCCCCACAGTAAGAATCACTCCCTTAGGCACACTTAACCCCTTCAGCGCCCCTAGTGGTTAACCCCTTCACTGCCAGTGTAATTTTTACAGTAACCAGTGCATTTTCATAGCACTGATCGCTGTAAAAATGACAATGGTCCCAAAATGGTGTCAAAAGTGTCCGATGTGTCCGCCGTAATGTCGCAGTCACAATAAAAAATCGCTGATCGCCGCCATTACTAGTAAAAAAAAAAATATTAATAAAAATTCTATAAAACTATGCCCTATTTTGTAGACACTATGGGATTGATTTACTAAAATTGGAAAGTGCAAAATCTGGTGCAGCCGTGCATGGTAGCCAATCGGCTTCTAACTTCAGCTTGTTTGGTTAAGCTTTGACAGAAAAAGCCTGGAAGGTGATTGGTTTCTATGCAAAGCTGCACCAGATTTTTCACTCTCCAGTTTTAGTAAATCAACCCCTATAACTTTTGCGCAAACCAATCAATAAACGCTTATTGCGATTTTTTTTTACCAAATATTTGTAGAAGAATACATATCGGCCTAAACTGAGAAAAAAATATATATTTTTTTCAAAAATTGGGATATTTATTATAGCAAAAAGTAAAAAATATTGTGTTTTTTTCAAAACTGTCGCTTTTTTTTGTTTATAGCACAAAAAATAAAAACCGCAGAGATGATCAAATACCACCAAAAGAAAGCTCTATTTGTGGGAAGAAAAGGACGTCAATTTTGTTTGGGAGCCACGTCGCACGACCGCGCAATTGTCATTCAAATCTTGACAGTGCTGAAAGCTGAAAATTGGCCTGGGCAGGAAGGGGGTTTAAGTGCCCAGTAAGCAAGTGGTTAAAAAAAACATATCCAATTAAAAAAAAAAAAAAAAAAAAAAAAAAATGTCTTTATTAATTTAGGCCAATATGTATTCTGCTACATGTTTTTGGTAAAAAAAATAAAAATAAAAAATCCCAATAAGCTTATATTGATTTGGTTTGTGCAAAAGTTATCGAGTCTACAAACTATGGGATATTTTTATTTATTTATTTTCTACTAGTAATGGTGGCGATCAGTGACTTACAGTGGGACTTATTTTGCGGCAGACAAATCGGACACCTAACTGACACTTTTGACACTTTTTGGGGACCAGTGACACCAATACGGCGATCAGTGCTAAAAATATGCACTGTCACTGTACTAATGACACTGGCTGGGAAGGGGTAAAACATCAGGGTCCGTCAAAGGGCTAAATGTGTGCCTAGCCAGTGTTTTTATGCGCTGTGCGGGAGGTGCTTTTACCATACCTCCCAACATGCACGGATTCTGCGTTTTTTTCCCGCATTGGCACTTCTTTCCCGCAGTCCCGCGAGAGTGTACATTTTCCCGCACAGCAGGAATAGGAGGAAGAGGAGCCAGTGAATGAAGCACGGGAGGGAGGTAAGACGCCCCCCCCCCCCCGCGATTGGCGGCCTCCCGTGATCCCCTCAAGATCTGCGGCCACCCCCTCTCCACAACAGTGATCACCGCTAAAAAGACACACCTCAACAACTGTTTTTGAGATGACCGGAAAAAAAAAATCCCCCCCGCGGCAGCACCCCGCCCCCCCCCCCCCTGCTAGACAGCTTTGGTGCCAGGGAACAAAAAAATTAGACTGATTGACCCACGGTGGAACTTTTAAAAGTTGGGAGGTATACTTTTACTAAGGCCCCTTTCACACTGGGGCGGGCAGGTGCGGTGGCGGTATAGTGGCGCGATTTTCAGCGCCGCTATACCGTCGTTATCACTGCGGTATGCGGCCGCTAGCGGGGTGAATTTAACCCCCGCTAGCGGCCGAAAAAGGGTTAATACCGCCCGCAAACCGTGGCTATTACCGCGGTTTGCGGGCGGTATTACCGCGGTGTCCCATTGATATCAATGGGCAGCCGCGGTAAAGGAGCGGTGAACACACCTCTCTTTCACCGCTGTAAAGATGCGGCTAGCAGGACTTTTGGAGCGGTCCTGCTAGCGCACCGCTTCAGTGTGAAAGCCTTCGGGCTTTCACATTGAAGAATACAGGGCACGATTTTTTCAGGCGGTATAACAGCGCTAATATTAGCGCTAAACCACCTGAAAAACGTGCCAGTGTGAAAGGGGCCTTAGGGAAGATATGGATCCTTAATATATGTAAAAATGAGGTGTATGGCGCTGCCCTATACCAGAGTGTGGATGAACGGCCAAAGCCAAATATTGCTGAATCCTTATTGCTAGGAACCAGTGAGGAGTGAAATGGGATCCACAGAAATGGTGGTGAGATTAGATAAAATAAATGTCGGGTAACCAGTAGAAAGGGGCAAACCCGCATGTGGTGTGGGCTCCCTTCACCTGCTCAGTTGATCTGTGGAGAGAAACCAGAGCATACGCGGTAGATGCCAAAAAACAATGGTTTACCCTAATGCTGATCAGCAAGATGTGAGTGGATCACTCTTCCTGTGATATATGTGATAGGAGCTGTCCACAGTAAGTGACGTGAATACAGTCTGTGGGATAGAAAGAACCCACTTGCTGAAGGTATGTTGTGTAAAGTTCCCCCGGCTGCTTGTGGATTACGGTAAGTGATTTAAACTAAAAATGTGAATCTCCAAAAGAAATGAAAAATATGATGAATGTGTGTAATGGCAGGAATTCCCCACCTGCTGTGCAGTTAAAGTGCTAATAAAAAAGCAAATCACAAACAGATAAAATGAAAAACGATACTATATAGGAGACTGTGAGTAGTATAAGGTCCAAATGCTTCCCAGCCTGCCTGTGACAACACAGATGTGTAATTACTGTGCTGACTAAGATTAGACAGCAAAATGCCAAGGTGCCCAATATGATGATCCTACGCAGTGTCCCGAAACACTTGGGGTTAGTGTATCAAAAAGCAAATTGTAAAATTGAAGAAATATGATGAATAACCAATAAATAGTTCCTCAATGGGTGATTATAAAGTGACTGTGGTGAGATGTTCCAACGCTGGCCATCAGGTGAATATTACGGTGACTTCGTGCTCCCCCCTTATAGATCCCCACTCGCCGGAGCTGTGTACCCCTGCAGGGGTGATGAGCATAAGAGTGGTAAGGTGGATGAGCCACTCCTCCCCCGGTTAGATGGACATCAGCCGCTGCACCGGCTCCCGCTCTGATCTTGCATGGATGATCCACTGCTATCGGCTTCTCACAGGGGTACATCACAGATAGTTTAATATGGCTTAAAAAATTTAGGTTTAATATCTAAAAGTAGTCACAATGGACTGGTGCTGGTAAGGTATAAAAACAATAAAAATAAACAATAAACAGAGGTCTTCCAGATCGCAATGGGGATAAGTAATGCTGGCAGCGTGCGTTTCAATGCTGCTCTCCCCTGAACCAAATGGGACGTAAGACGTCTGCGCTGACTGGTCAGCTGACGCGTTTCATCATGTGACTTTATCAAAGGTGACGAAACGCGTCCCATCGTCAGGCGCAGCAGAGCCAACTTGTCGCTGTATATGTAAGTTATATGGTCAGCAATCGGTTAAAGTAGGTGGAGTCTCCAAGCCCAACCCCCAACGAGTAAAAAGTCATGTATGGGCTTCTGTTAGTCATTGAGGTTCTGTCATTCAAGAATTCAATGAAGGGGGTGGTGCCTAATCTTAGGAACTTTCCGTGAAAAAAACGCTATCCAATATGGCAACCTGGAGGCATTCTATACACCACTGGTGTATGGAACGCCCCCAGAAATGTAAATTCTTGCTTCTGTGATTGGCTCACTGATATTCTTAGAAGTCTGCATTAAGAAATAAATAATAATTTAGGCATCTCCCGCTACTGATACTCCTGATACTCCCTAAGGCTTGCAGGTAAAAAACCTTAAACAATTAAAACCACTTTAAGCTCTGAAGTCTGCCAGATTTACGCTGGTAGTGCTGGGCTTTCCTACCCAGCACTGCTGGACTTTGCAAGTTCAGTGTCATAGCTGAAACTGTAACAAAAGTGGAGTTACACTTTAAGACCCTGTATACAGCCTGGGCTTAGGATGAAGTGCCCTACCTGAGCTCTTAAGTCTGTCAAATTTACACTGGTAGTGCTAGGCTTTCCTATCCAGCACTGCTAGACTTTGCAAACTCTGTGTCATAACTGTAACTGTAAGAAAGTGGTGTTACACTTTACAGGCCCTGTTTAAAGTCTGGGCTTAGGATGAAGTGCCCTACCTGAGCTCCGAAGTCTATCAAATTTATGCTGGTAGTGCTGGGCTTTCCTACACAGCACTGCTGGACTTTGCAAACTCAGTGTCATAGCTGTGGAATTACACTTTAAGGCCCTGAATGCAGCCTGGAAATTAGGATGAAGTGCCCTACTTAGGCTCTGAAGCCTACCAAATGTATGCTGGTAGTGCTGGGCTTTCCTACCCAGCACTGCTGGACTTTGCAAACTCAGTGTCATAGCTATAAACTATAACAAAAGTGGAGTTACACTTTACGGCACTTTATAGAGCCTGGGCTTAGAATGAAGTGCCCTACCCGAGCTCTAAAGAGTGTGAAAATTTTTCGCTGGTAGTGCTGGGCTTTCCTACCCAGCACTGCTGGACTTCGCAAACTCAATGTCATAGCTGTGGAATAACACTTTAAGGCCCTGTATGCAACCTGGAAATTAGGATGAAGTGCCCTATGTAGGCTCTGAACAGGGGAAGGCTGACAGCCTTAGGCCTAGGGGATAAGTCCAGTCAAGTGGCCCATTAACACCTTGCCGATCAGCTGCCGTCGTTATACGGCAGCAGGTTGGCTCCACGGCGTGACGCTGGAGCTGTTGCGCGTGGCCAGCGGCTGCGATATCCACCGGTGACCCGCGATCGCTCCTGAGAGAGACAGAACGGGGATCTGTCAATGTAAACAGACATCCCCGTTCTGACAGGGGAGTTAGAGAAAGATCTGCTGTTCCTAGTGATCAGGAACATCGATCTCTCTCTACTCACAGTCACTACACTGCCCCCACAGTAAGAAACACCTCCCTATGGAACACTTAACCCCTTGATCGCCCCTTGTGTTAACCTCTTCCTGCCAGTGACATTTATACAAAAATCTGTGAGTATTCTTAGCTCTGATCGCTGGATAATTTTCACTGGTCCCAAAAAAGTGTCCAATCTGTCCGCCCCAATGTCGCAGTCCTGCTAAAAATCGCTGATCACTGGCATTACTAGAAAAATATTAAAATAATAAAAATGTCATAAATCTATTCCCTATTTTGTAGACGCTATAACTTTTGCGCAAACCAATCAATGCACGATTATTGCGATTTTTTTTTTTTTTTTTTTTACCAAAAATCTGTAAAAAAATACATATTGGCCTAAACTGATGAAGAAATATATATTTTTTGGGGATATTTATTATAGCAAAAAGTTAAAAATATTGGTTGTTTTTTTTTTCAAAATTTTGCACTTTTTTTGTTTATAGCGCAAAAAATAAAAACCGTGACCAAATACCACCAAAAGAGAGCTCCATTTGTGGGAAAAAAAGGATGTCAATTTTGTTTGGGTACAACATCACACATCAATTGTCAGTTAAAGCAATGCAGTGCCGTATCGCAAAAAATGGCCTGGTCAGGAAGTGGGTAAATCCTTTCCGAGGCTGAAGTGGTTAAACCACCGAATCAGCTCACCATCATCAGTGCCCATCAATGCAGCCTCACCAGTGCCATCAATGCAGCCTCATCAGTGCAGCCTGATCAGTGCATCCTCACAAGTGCAGCCTGATCAGTGCCCATCAGTGCCGCCTCACCAGTGCAGCCTGATCAGTGCCGCCTCACCAGTGCAGCCTGATCAGTGCCCATCCATGCAGCCTCACCAGTGGAGAGAGTGCCCATCAGTGCAGCCTCACCAGTGCAGAGAGTGCCCAGGCATCAGTGCAGCCTGATCAGTGCCCATCAGAGCAGCCTGATCAGTTCAGACAGTGCCCATCAGTGCAGCCTGATCAGGGCTTATCAATGCAGCCTCATCAGTGCCTATCAACGCAGCCTGATTAGTGCCCTTAATGCAGCCTCACCAGTGCAAACGGTGCCCATCAGTGCAGCCTCACCAGTGAAGACTCAACAGTGTAGACAGTGCCCAGCAGTGCAGACTCACTAGTGCAGTGGCCATCAACGCAGCCTGATCAGTGCCCATCAATGCAACCTCACCAGTGACTATCAGTGCAGCCTGTTCAAGTGTCCATCAATGCAGCCTCACGGACACCAGTGCAGACACTGCCCATCAGTGCAGCCTGATCAGTGCCCATGGGATGTGGGGATCAGCTGGGGCCGGGGTGTCAGGGCCTGGGTCTGTCTCACAGCCCTCTATACAGAACTGGGAGCTCAAAATCTCTCCAGCCAATTGCAAGAATGCATTCTTCTGGGATAGCGAACTCACAGTTCTATGTAGTATAGAAAATCTCTGCACATCTGTCCTAGCCCTCAGTGCCCAATGCCTGGAGTCCAAATACAGTTTGATGTGTGACTGGGTTACATTCACAAGAAGCACTGAGGACTCCGTTCAAAACAGCAGAACCAAAATGCAGTGGCGGCCCATTAGGGGTGCCCGGGTGCCGCCCACTCTCTCCTCTCCACCCCCTATATGCAGTGGATAGATTCATGCATAGCATGAATCTATCCACTGCTGCCCCCTATTCATGCATCTGGCCCCTTTCGGGTCACCGGGCACATGGATTACAGCGGCCAGGTTTTTTTTTTAAGCACCCGATTAGAGCTAGGTGATGGGGTAAGTGCCGGGCAGACAGTGGGCGGGAGTCCTCCTGGATCAGTCCGCTCCGCTGGCCAGATGGGGCAGTCGAGGTGGCTATGTGCTTCTGTGCGTGGGGGGGGTGTGTGTTGCTTGAAGAGTCCACTGGCGGGGGGGTTACTGGATGAGCCCACTGGCGGGGGGTAACTAGATAAGGGGGCTGCTGGATGAGTCCGCTGGCGGGGGGTTGCTGGGCGAGTCCACTGGCGGGGGGGCTTGCTGGGTGAGTCTGCTGGCAGGGCGGGCTTGCTAGGTGAGTCCGCTGGTGGGGGGGGTTGCTGGATGAGTCCGCTGGCAGGGGGGGTTGCTGGATGAGTCCGCTGGTGGGGGGGGGTTGCTGGATGAGTCTGCTGGCGGGGGGTTGCTGGGTGAGTCCGCTGGCGGGGGGCTTGCTGGGTGAGTCCGCTGGCAGGGGGGGCTTGCTGGGTGAGTCCGCTGGTGGGGGTTGCTGGATGAGTCCGCTGGCAGGAGGGGGTGCTGGATAAGGAGTCCGCTGGTGGGGGGGTTGCTGGATGAGTCTGCTGGCGGGGGGGTGGCTAGCTGAGTCTGCTGGTGGGGGCGGTTGCTGGCTGAGTCTGCTGGCGGGGGGGGGTTTGCTGGCTGAGTCTGCTGGCGGTGGGGGGTTGCTGACTGAGTCTGCGGGGGGGGGGGGTTGCTGGCTGAGTCTGCTGGCGGTGGGGGGTTGCTGGCTGAGTCTGCTGGCGGGAGGGGGGGGGGTTGCTGGCTGAGTCTGCTGGCGGTGGGGGGTTGCTGGCTGAGTCTGCTGGCGGGGGGGTTGCTGGCTGAGTCCGCTGGCGGGGGGGGGGGGGTTGCTGGCTGAATCTGCTGGTGGGAAGGGGTTGGTTGATTGCCCACGAGCCGCCACTGCCATGACTTCTATGCATCATACTGTACTGAAGGGCATACAGTAAATACGTTTTATCACCTTACTTCAGCCTTTCAGTAGCGAGCCAGGTCCTTGCACCTCTTCGGGGGGGGGGGGGGGGGGGCAGCTAGCCAATCGGCGGCCGCCGCTGCCGACTTCTAGCAAAAAAAAATTAAAAATTAACAGACAGCCAGCGCGCGGCCGTTTTAAAGATAATGTAAGCGGCCTGGGGGGAAATCTCCACCTTGCCCCTGGCTCTGAAGCCTACCAAATGTATGCTGGTAGTGCTGGGCTTTCCTACCCAGCACTGCTGGACTTTGCAAACTCAGTGTCATAGCTATAAACTGTAACAAAAGTGGAGTTACACTTTACGCCACTTTATAGAGCCTGGGCTTAGGATGAAGTGCCCTACCTGAGCTCTGAAGTCGGTCAAATTTACGCTGGTAGTGCTGGGCTTTTCCTACCCAGCACTGCTGGACTTTGCAAACTCAGTGACATAGCTGTAACTGTAATACATGTTTATTTGTAAAATATAGATTACATGCAAATCTTTTTATATTATACATAAATTAGTTTGTAAACAAAAAGCATAAAAAATTATATTGAATAAATAAAATAAAAAAGTTCCCCTTTAATTCCACATCTGATGTTAATAATAATAATTTCCATCTATGAGAAGACAAGTCGTTATGCAGAACAGTTGGGTCTCTGTAGATTGTGATCTCCCAGTGGTAATTGTACCTGATACGTTCCACTCAGAAATCTGTTCGTCCCATCTGGTTACATCCCGATGAACACTCGACCTGTTAGTTTAATGACCTACGAGATTACAATATTTTAAACAACCTGTTTAATGTATCCCATTGGGTGACCTTTGCTCAGCTAAATTCTTAGCTGTTCCCCAGTGTATTCCCTGTTACTAGAGTGTCTACATTTTAAGTATTTTAAGGGTAATTACCAGCATTATTCAGTAGAGGGACCTCTTTCATTTCTGCCAATTATCTGGATTTTAGTTTGAAAGAAAAAGTCAAACACCTTTTTTTTCTCATGCTGTCTGTGCCATGACCTTAAAATCACATTAGAGTAAGATTTACATTACTTTAACCACTTAAGCCCCGGACCATTTGGCTGGACAAAGACCAGGCCACTTTTTGCGATTCGGCACTGCGTCGCTTTAACTGACAATTGCGCGGTCGTGCAACGTGGCTCCCAAACAAAATTGACGTCCTTTTCTTCACACAAATAGAGCTTTCTTTTGGTGGAATTTGATTACCTCTGCGGGTTTTTATTTTTTGCACTATAAACAAAAATAGAGCGACAATTTTGAAAAAAAAACAATATTTTTTACTTTTTGCTATAATAAATATCCCCAAAAAATATATAATTTTTCTTTTTTTTTTTTATCACCTTCAGCCCTGGGGTGGAACACGATCTCCGTTGGTCCTCTAGGCCGAGGCCTCCTAGAGGACGAGCACAAACCCACGTCCGCAAGCTGAAGGTGCTTGGGACGAAGACCCCGTGACCAAAATGGCCGGCCCTTTTATCCCCTCTCCCAGCAAGCACGGCTGGTTCCCCGCCCCACCATACTGCTACCGAAAGAGGACAAAAAGGAGACTCGACACACAGTGATATTCGTCCCTCCGGCCACGGCGGCAGCGCCACCTCGTGGACCGCCGGGAACATAGCACTGATGTCACAGCTAGATTCAAAAAATGCACCCGGGAAAGTAAGTACCCGCTACACACGGTAGCGTGAAAATTGAACTGTCTGTCAGTGCAGCGCCACGCCTGTTTCTTACTAATTCCTTTGAGGAAGATCGTTGGGTGAGTTGGGTTCCTAAAGTTCTTGTTACTAAGCCAACTCAAGTGTCCAAGTTCGGTTGCAAACTTGATATTGTTGCTGGCATCCGGTCCAATGTGCCTCTGATGTATAGGTTCTGCCCGGGTGAGGAGACCCTAAAACACTGCTTAGGCTGTCCAAGTTACAGCGCATTATTATCAAGAAAGTGTCTGAAGATTATGACTACTTATATCCATATGTTCTGGTTCAGTTGGGGGAGGAGATCCAGGAGAAAAAAGCACAGTGGGTGAATGTGGCTGTTCGAAGCTTTCTCAAGATCCCTTTGAACCTTGATATTAAAAAATTATCTCTAAGGTATGCAGCTGCTGAAAGGTACTCTTCTGTTTCACAAACTTGGGACTATGGCCAACATATTACTCCAGACTGGGTGATCATTCGCAGGCCTAATAAGAAAGACCTTCAGCACTACATCACTACTACTGATTAGGGATGAGCTTCGTGTTCGAGTCGAACATACGTTTGACTCGAACATCGGCTGTTCGATCGTTCGCCAAAGATCGAACGTTATGGGCCGTTCGCGCCAAATTCGAGTGACGCGAACGGCCCACAATACACTGCGCCATCGCAGTGCAATCCCGGCACTGTGATTGGCCAAGCATGCACTGTTACCCCGCATGCTTGGCCAATCACAGCGCCGGCAGCGAGGAGTGCCATAATTGGCCACAGGCAGGATGCCTGTGGCCAATCATAGCTCAGGGGGGTTTAGTACACGCCCCACACTATAAAAGACCACCAGCGCGGCGGCCTTGTGCAGGGAAAGAGATACATAGGCAGGGACAGTGTGTTCTATGTTCTATTAGTTTCTCAGGCATCTGCAGGAGTTAGTGGGTGTTGTGTGCCCCCAGCACAGTATACACCTGTATATATCCGTCATTGCTGTTCTCTAATACAGGCATCTGCAGGATTTAGTGGCACAGTATACACCTGTATATACCCGTCATTGCTGTTCTCTAATACAGGCATCTGCAGGAGTTAGTGGCACAGTATACACCTGTATATACCCATCATTGCTGTTCTCTAATACAGGCATCTGCAGGAGTTAGTGGCACAGTGTACACCTGTATATACCCATCATTGCTGTTCTCTAATACAGGCATCTGCAGGAGTTAGTGGCACAGTATACACCTGTATATACCCGTCATTGCTGTTGTCTAATACAGGCATCTGCAGGAGTTAGTGGCACAGTATACTAGAGGTCGACCGATATATCGGTCGGCCGATATATCGGCCGATTTTTGCCACTTTTTAATTAATCGGCATCGGCCGATTATTCTGAAAACAAAAGCTGATATAAAAAAAAAACTTCAGCGCGGCTTGCAAATAACATCTTTCATAGAAGTCAATACAAGTTACCTGAAGTTTCCCTGTGGAGTGACTCATCTCTGGGCAGCCTGCCAAGTGAGAGAGATACAATGTTTCTTCTTATCTATGAACTGAACTGTGTGTAGAAGTTCTCAGTTTAACCATTTAAAGGCTAAATCTTTTCTGACACTTGTGGCTTACAAGTAAAAATCCTGTATTTTCTGCTAGAAAATCACTTGGAACCCCCAAACATTATATATTTTTTTTAGCAGAGACCCTAGGGAATAAAATGGTGGTTGTTGCAATATTTTATGTCACACAGTATTTGCGCAGCGGTCTTTCAAACGCAATTTTTGGGGAAAAAATACACTTTAATGAATGTTAAATAAAACTAAACTTTTTTTTTTTCGTCAAAGTTTTGATTACCTGTTTTTGTGCCTGCTTCCTGATTCCCTTACCGAACATGGTGGCGGCAGCACCCGAGAGCCGAGAGAGAGATCGGCTTCGGGTGCCGACATCGCGGGCGCCCAGGACAAGTGTCCATATATTAAAAGTCAGCAGCTGCAGTATTTGTAGCTGCTGACTTTTAAATTTTTTATTTTTTTTGGGTGGAACTCCGCTGCTATCACACTGGAGCAGGAAGGAGTTGGCGGTAAAACGCAGCTAGTTTTAGCTGCGCTTTACCATCATTTTAGCGGCGATATTCGGCTGCTAGCAGGGCGCTTTTAACCCAGCTAGTGGCCGGTGAAGAGGTTAAATGCGCCCATGTAGCACCGCTGCAGAAGCGCTTTGCAGGCGCTTCGGCAGCAGTGCCCATTCATTTCAATGGGCAGTAGTGGTGGAGGAGCGGTATACACCGCTCCAAAGATGCTGCTTGCAGGACTTTTTTTTAACGTCCTGCCAGCGCACCGCCTCAGTGTGAAAGCACTCAGGCTTTCACACTGAGACTGCAGGGGAGCTGTTTTGCAGCCATTTTTACAGGTGCTATTTTTAGCCCAAAAGTGCCTGAAAAACGCTCCAGTGTGAAAGGGGTCCAACTGTTAGTTTTTTTTTTCCCCCTTCATCTCATAAAATCTAAAAAAATCGGCCTAACATATCGGCCCAAAAAAATCGGCATCATATATCGGCCATCGGCCGCAGCGATTTCTAAATATCGGCACCGGCCAGAGAAAAACCCATATCTGTCGACCTCTACAGTATACAACTGTATATACCCGTCATTGCTGTTCTCTAATACAGGCATCTGCAGGAGGTGGGGGAAAACAGTATACACCTGTATATACCCGTCATTGCTGTTCTCTAATACAGGCATCTGCAGGAGTTAGTGGCACAGTATACACCTGTATATACCCGTCATTGCTGTTCTCTAATACAGGCATCTGCAGGAGTTAGTGGCACAGTACACACCTGTATATACCCATCATTGCTGTTCTCTAATACAGGCATCTGCAGGAGTTAGTGGCACAGTATACACCTGTATATACCCGTCATTGCTGTTCTCTAATACAGGCATCTGCAGGAGTTAGTGGCACAGTATACACCTGTATATACCCGTCTTTGCTGTTCTCTAATACAGGCATTTGCAGGAGTTAGTGGCACAGTATACACCTGTATATACCCGTCATTGCTGTTCTCTAATACAGGCATCTGCAGGAGTTAGTGGCACAGTATACACCTGTATATACCCGTCATTGCTGTTCTCTAATACAGGCATCTGCAGGAGTTAGTGGCACAGTACACACCTGTATATACCCGTCATTGCTGTTCTCTAATACAGGCATCTGCAGGAGTTAGTGGCACAGTATACACCTGTATATACCCGTCATTGCTGTTCTCTAATACAGGCATCTGCAGGAGTTAGTGGCACAGTATACACCTGTATATACCCGTCATTGCTGTTCTCTAATACAGGCATTTGCAGGAGTTAGTGGCACAGTATACACCTGTATATACCCGTCATTGCTGTTCTCTAATACAGGCATCTGCAGGAGTTAGTGGCACAGTATACACCGGTATAAACCCGTCATTGCTGTTCTCTAATACAGGCATCTGCAGGAGTTAGTGGCACAGTATACACCTGTATATACCCGTCATTGCTGTTCTCTAATACAGGCATCTGCAGGAGTTAGTGGCACAGTATATACCGGTATATACCCGTCATTGCTGTTCTCTAATACAGGCATCTGCAGGAGTTAGTGGCACAGTATACACCTGTATATACCCGTCATTGCTGTTCTCTAATACAGGCATCTTCAGGATTTAGTGGCACAGTATACACCTGTATATACCCGTCATTGCTGTTCTCTAATACAGGCATTTACAGGATTTAGTGGCACAGTATACGCCTGTATATACCCGTCATTGCTGTTCTCTAATATAGGCATCTGGAGGAGTTAGTGGCACAGTATACACCTTTATATACCCGTCATTGCTGTTCTCTAATACAGGCATCTGCAGGAGTTAGTGGCACAGTATACACCGGTATATACCCGTCATTGCTGTTCTCTAATACAGGCATCTGCAGGAGTTAGTGGCACAGTACACACCTGTATATACCCATCATTGCTGTTCTCTAATACAGGCATCTGCAGGAGTTAGTGGCACAGTATACACCTGTATATACCCGTCATTGCTGTTCTCTAATACAGACATCTGCAGGAGTTAGTGGCACAGTATACACCTGTATATACCCGTCATTGCTGTTCTCTAATATAGGTGTAGCGGGGTGTTCCCCTTTAATGCAGAGAGACAAGAAGTTCCAGGTGAGAGGTGAGTCGGGAGGAAGTAAAGAGACATTATGGAAGTGAAAGCAGAGGAGAGAGAGACTACATCTCCCAGTACATCTTGCAGCACCCAGGGTGCATTGCTCCAGAACAGAGACTGCTGGGGCAGACTTTATAAAGGGGAGGCGGAGTTTTGGTCGGCCTCTTTGGACACCCCTCTCCTAGCAAGAGGATCTCTGTGCTGAACTGCTGTGTGCACAAGGCCTGAAGCCTGGGCCGTGTGCTCCTTTCCAAAGAGCCCTCTGCCAGCCTAGCAGAGCCTTAGAGACATCTAATCCTCCTTGCTGCAGTACACCAGAAGGATTGAAGACTTGGATGTCGGTGGATTCCTGTTCCTAGACGAATCGATGGAGGAAAGGGACTTGGACTTGTCCAGGTGGTGAGAGCTGTTTAAAGACAGATACTTTATCTTTACTATTCATTGGGATTACAAAGTTGTTCTTCAAGTGCACCACCGAGAGATTGCTAGCAAATATTGTTTCACTGAACTTCCATTTAGATCAGTCAGGCCTGACTGCATAGGTAGACATTGCTGGGTGTTAGTCTACCCATGAGGGGAAGTAGCTGTAAAAGGGCAGCGCTAGAGTTGCATAGCAATACTTTATTATTCTGATTACTCTGTTTATCTTTATTACTGTTTGTTGCAGGGATCTGCAACTTGTTATACTGTTGTTTATTACTTGCCCATTAGCCTCAGTAAAATATCTGGGTAAAGTACATTTGGTGTCAGTTCCGCTTACTTTAATAGGAGTTTTAAAGTATATTCTGTGTATGTTTGTTATAGGACTGCGTCACCAACAGTTGCGATCACGCGGTCCTATCTCTCTATCACCAGCTGTGCCACGGGAGGTTAGAGCCGATTGCCGGGGGTTGACAGCGGTGCACTGCAGGGCCCAAATCAATATCAGCGGCTCTCTTAACTGGGGGTAGCGCTTCACGTGGGGGCTCGAGTCCGGGATCCTTGTACGTTGCACGCTGCAATCAAGCCCGTCAGAAGTACCAGCATGGACCCGCTGGCAATGTCACAGTGGTGCGCAGCGATTGGCGCCGATCCAACCGCGGCGGTAGTCATTGTACTCCCGGGGGAAAGATGGAAGGAAGAGGAGATAAAACAGCTCGTATTGTTACTGTCTCCGAGCCACAAAGCATGGGTGATGGATTTTAGGCCAGATCCAGTGATCTCGTTTACATACGCACTGGTAGAATGGAAAAAGGAAATCCCAGAGCATTTTAAAAGTCAGAGTATACAAGCCATAGATAATCAGATCTATCACTTGATACATACGCTGCCAGTGAAGGAAGAATGGTTTCAGACACCAAAGCCATCACCCCCACAATTATCTCCACCACTATCCCCTAAAGCAGAAAAGCTTAAGGAACTATTAAGCCCGGGATCACCGCTGGCCGCTATAGGGCCTGAATTGTTGAATGCTCTAGGAGACCTTGTAATTAAGTGCCAGAAAAGCAGTACGGTGCATGTGGAGGCCGGTTACCGGAAGCTTAGCACCTTCTCAGGGACACTTGGGTGGAAAAGGCATTGCAGGCAGTAGAAGCATGGGAGGTGCCTGAGGCACAGAAGAGACAGCGAGTCTTAGAAAGTCTGAAAGGTGCCGCGGCAGAAGCGGTGAGGAGCTTCCGGTTTGGAAATTAAAACTGTACAGCTCAAGATTGCCTGGCCATGCTGCAGGAAGAGTTTGGTCAGCTGGAGAAGGTGTCAGAGATGATTTATCAAATTGAACACACTCTCCAGCAGCCGAATGAGAAACTGTCAGAATATGTTAGAAGGCTGAACAGGCAGTTATGCAAGATTGTACTGAAGAAGGGAATGCTGCCCAAAGATGCAGATGAAGCACGCATGAAGCAGATCATGAGGGGAGCGCGGCGCTCAGACCCGGTCTGGCTGCACCTGAAAACCTCAGGAGGAGGAATGTCACTAACCTACTCTGATCTAATAAAAATTATTAGGGACGAAGAGGCGCTGCAGGAAGATCAGCAGGTGGCCAAGGCGAATGTCACACCTGTACCAGTGTTTGTCCATTCGGTCAAGAGCCCAGAAAGAGATGCGGAGGTTGACACTCTGAAATCGCAAATGGCCCAAGTGTTGGAGATGCTGACCTCTTTGATGGAGAAAGATCAGAGAAGACGAGAGAAACCGAGCCCAAGAAAGGAGTTGTTCCCGAACACCTCAGCACCGGCCTCCCTACAGGACCGAGAAGAGGTGATTTGCTATAACTGCGGAGGGAGTGGCCACTTTGCTAACGTATGCTCCAGCCCAAAGAAGAAGAGAACAGATAATTGCAAGCCGGCGGGAAACTCCAAAGGGCCCCGGTGAAGGAGTCAACCGGGTGCCCATCATCTTCAGTGCGCTCCAAACTAAAAAAAAAGGCCAAGAATGGAGGAGACAAAACTCCTAGGAGGAGGTATAGTACACCCCCACCAAGATGTACCCCAGAGGGAGGGGGCAAGACCCCTCAGTGGAAGTACAGCACCCCAAAGAAGGAACATCCACCTAAAAGGAACAATAACATCCCTCAGCGGGTTTGTGCCCCCATTGAGAGGGAGAAAGTCAATGCATGCCAGGCTCAGGAAAAATTAAAGTCCAAAAGGAGCAGGGCAAGGGTCGAAAGCCAAAAAAAAGAGGTGACCCCAGTCCGGCCATACCCAAAGGAACTGGTGGGCCTGTCTCCTACTGTGCCCATTCAAGTGGAAGGAGTCTATACTAAAGCTCTTTTGGACACCGGAGCACAGGTGACTTTACTATACCGGGACTTCTATGATAGGCACTTGAGTCATCTGCCTATCCAGAAGATAGAAGAGCTGGAGATATGGGGACTTGGAACCCAGAGTTTCCCTTATGATGGGTACCTGCCCATAAAGATGACTTTCGACCCATCGGTGGCTGGGAAGGCTGAAGTGTTTGACACCCTGGCAGTTGTGTGTCCCCGGCCGCCTGGGGCCAGCAAGATTTCCCTGATCATTGGGACAAACGCGGATCTAGTCAGGAGACTCCTGACCCCTCTAGTGAAAGAGAGAAACCATTCAGCCACCAAAATCCATCCCATGCTAAAGACGGCCTACCAACGACTGGTCTTAGAGCAGAAGACCCCGGGAGAGGGGATAGGGAAGGTGTGGAGACTTGGCAGAGAAGGAGTAGTGCTACAGCCCGGAGAAGTAACCTGTCTTAGGGCCACTGTGAAGCTTTCGTGGGAACAACCTGGCCCCTTTGTCATGCTGGAATCAGACCCAAGGGAAGAGTCCTCAGGCCTGGAAGTGATACCAGAAGTGATTCCGTTCAAGGCTCTGAAGAAGGCCCATGGCAGAGTTCCGGTGAGTGTTAGGAACACTACGGGAGGACCCATGGAGATCCCTGCCAGAGTGTTGCTTGGTCAGGTGAGCCCTGCTGCCCCGGTCACTTGGTCCGAAGTCAAGGGGACGGGTGACGGAGGAGATGTTTGGGAGAAACTGTCCGTGGAAAACCCGAACCTACCCAGGGCTTGGAAAGAAAGAGCCAAGGCCCAGCTGACCAGGTGGGAGAAGATCTTTTCCGAAGATGAATTAGATGTGGGGTGTGCAAGAAGTGCCACCCATCGGATCCGCCTCCAAGAAGATAAGCCCTTCCGAGAGAGGGTCAGGCGGGTCCCCCTGGCAGATCTGGAGGATCTGAGGGAACAACTTGTAGAACTAAAGAAGACTGGTGTGATCCGGGAGTCTAGAAGTCCCTATGCCTCCCCAATCGTGGTGGTTAGAAAGAAGAATGGGTCGTTGAGGCTTTGTATCGATTACAGGACTCTCAACAGGAGAACCATCCCTGACCAATACACCACGCCAAGGATAGAAGATGCCCTACAAAGTTTGTCTGGAGCCAAATGGTTCAGTGTGATGGACCTCAAGAGTGGGTACTATCAAATCCCTATGCACCCAGAAGACAGGGAGAAGACAGCCTTCATAACCCCGGTGGGATTCTTCGAATTCAATAGGATGCCTCAGGGTCTGTCTGGAGCTCCTGCTACCTTTCAACGCCTTATGGAGAAGACTGTTGGAGACATGAATCTTATAGAAGTCCTTGTGTACTTGGACGATGTCATTGTCTTTGGAAGAACCTTGGAAGAACATGAAGCCAGGTTGGAGAAAGTATTGAGAAGACTCAGCGAAGAGGGACTTAAGCTTTCCCCCGAGAAGTGTCGGTTCTACCAGTCTTCTGTGAACTATCTGGGGCACATAGTGTCTGAAAAAGGGGTGGCCACAGATCCTGAGAAGTTGGAAGCAGTCACTTCCTGGCCACGACCCACCACAGTAACAAAGCTCAGATCCTTCCTGGGGTTCTGCTCCTATTATAGGAGGTTTGTGGAGGGGTTTGCTCGGATTGCCCACCCGTTGAATGAATTGCTAAAGGCAGAAGGGGAAGAGGATGACTCAGGGCCCAGGAGGCCTGGTGAGTCAGTTCAAGATCAGTGGAACCCAAGGTGTGAAGAGGCCTTTCATGCTCTGAAGAGGAGCTTAACCACTGCCCCAGTCCTGGCCTACGCCGACCCTACAAGACCTTATGAATTACATGTGGATGCCAGCCATGAGGGTCTAGGTGGTGTACTCTACCAAGAACATGAAGGACAACTGCGACCAGTGGCCTATGTGAGCAGGAGCCTGACCCCCTCAGAAAAGAATTACCCCACTCATAAGCTGGAATTCCTGGCCCTCAAATGGGCGGTAGTAGACAAGCTAAAAGACTACTTGTATGGGGCAGAGTTTACTGTGAAGACAGACAACAACCCCCTGACCTACCTCTTCACCACCGCGAAACTAGATGCCACCGGACACAGGTGGTTGGCCGCATTGTCTGGATTCAACTTCAGTCTGAAGTACAGACCAGGAGCCGGAAATAGGGATGCAGATGCCCTGTCCCGGAGGTCTCATGCCACGACAAATGACTGGGAAGATTGGACCCAAGTGGCACCGGACGGGGTGCGGGCCCTTTGTCAAGGGGCTGAATTCCAAGCCAGAGGAGGCTCCAGAGCAGAAGAAATAGGGGTTACCATGGTAGGAGTCCCTAAACACTATTGTGGGGTAACTCAACTGGAGGAAGACAACCTACCGAGACTGTCCAAGAAGGAGTTGAGGTGTGACCAATTGGAAGACCCCATGGGGAGATTGGTCCTCGAAGCCCTGGAGAATCAGGATCCCAACAAATTCCTACATCACCCCTCAAAGGAGGCTCGCCTGTTGAGGAAGGAATTGGACAGGCTACAGGTACATCAGGGAGTGGTCTACCGAAGGGGCCCCTCTGATGACTCAGAAGATAAGTGGCAGTTATTTCTTCCAGAGAAGCACCGAGAGACTGTACTAATTGCCCTGCATGACCATCATGGTCACCTAGGGGCAGAAAGGACCTTCCAGCTTGTCAGAAATCGGTTCTATTGGCCCTGCATGAGGGCAGAAGTAGAGGAGTATTGCCATTCCTGTGCACGATGCATTCAGAGAAAGACCCTACCCCATCAAGCTGCCCCAATGGGCCACTTACAGAGTCAAGGCCCAATGGATCTGGTATGCATTGACTTTCTCTGCCTCGAACCCGACCTGAGTGGATTGGGGAATGTTCTGGTAATAACCGACCATTTCACCCGCTATGCTCAAGCTTTCCCAACCAAAGACCAGAAGGCATCCACCGTGGCCAAGATACTTATGGAGAAGTATTTTGTCCATTACGGACTACCACAAAGACTCCACTCAGATCAAGGAAGGGACTTTGAGAGTCGGTTGATCCGAAGACTTTTGGATTCATTAGGAATAAAGAAGACCAGAACCACGCCTTACCACCCACAAGGAGATGCTCAGCCGGAGAGATTTAACCGGACCCTGCTCAACATGTTGGGAACCTTAGAAACAGAGAAGAAGCAACACTGGAGTCAGCACATATCAGCCCTAGTACATGCCTATAACTGTACCACAAGTGACGCCACTGGCTACTCCCCTTATCGACTTATGTTTGGGAGAGAAGCAAGGCTACCTGTGGACCTGGCCTTTGGCACTTCTATAGACAATACCTCAGCTACATCCCACAAGGGATACGTGGACAGACTTAGACGTAGCTTGCAGGTGGCCTATGAACAAGCCCAGGCGGCTTCGGATCAAAGGGGGGCCCGCAACAAGAGAAATTTTGATCTGAAGGTTCGAGTGCAAGATCTGCAGCCCGGGGACCGAGTACTGCTACGCAATCTGGGGGTCCCTGGAAAACACAAGCTTGCCGACAGGTGGAGATCTGAGCCCTATGTTGTCTGTAGGAAGTTGCCCCGTTTGCCTGTCTACAAACTAAAGCCAGAAGGAAAGGTGGGTCCACTGAAGATGTGGCATCGGAACCACCTGCTCCCACTTGCTGAGGCAGTCAGAATACCTCCCGTGAGAGACTCCCCTGAACCGGCCTCTATCCTGGATATTCCTAGGCCGAACACTCGGTCCCAGACCTCTCGAGCCAAAGATGGGGAGGCCTCCCAATTGAGTACAGAAGAAGGTGGAGAACTGGACTGGCTGTGGCCTCCCTCGACTCTGGGAACGTCCGCCATAGATCTCCCAAATGGAGGGGATACCCCAGATGCAACGCTGAATCCGGAGGCTACTGAATTCATACCCTTCAGTCCCTCAGCTGATTACTGGGAAGATGTTCCTGACACTTGCGCTGAGGAGGACTCTAGAGATTCCATACGTCAGTCGACTTCTGAATCAGAGGTTCCAGAACCAGCAATGTTACCTGAACTTACTCCTGAAGAAGAGCCTGTGGTGCCAGAGTCAGAAGCACCAAGAGAGCAGAGGGCTCGCAGAGTCATCAGGCCTCCCAAGAAACTAACTTACCCCCAAATGGGGACGAGCTCAGAGGACTCTGTTGTAACGGCTAGGAGAAGTGTTGAACAACCTGATCCTTCCACCGTCCATTTGGTGGAGGGCAACCCCAGCTCACTCTCTGGCACAGTTAGGCAGGCCACTCATGGTAGTGTGACCTGTGGGCAAGAGAGTTCCATCCCAAAGTTTTGGTGGGAATTCCCTATGCCAACATCATGCTCGACATTGTCCAAAATGGTAAACAGTATTTGTTGAAGTTTATCTTTGGGGACCAAAGAGTTCAAGTGGGGGGAGTGTGTAGCGGGGTGTTCCCCTTTAATGCAGAGAGACAAGAAGTTCCAGGTGAGAGGTGAGTCGGGAGGAAGTAAAGAGACATTATGGAAGTGAAAGCAGAGGAGAGAGAGACTACATCTCCCAGTACATCTTGCAGCACCCAGGGTGCATTGCTCCAGAACAGAGACTGCTGGGGCAGACTTTATAAAGGGGAGGCGGAGTTTTGGTCGGCCTCTTTGGACACCCCTCTCCTAGCAAGAGGATCTCTGTGCTGAACTGCTGTGTGCACAAGGCCTGAAGCCTGGGCCGTGTGCTCCTTTCCAAAGAGCCCTCTGCCAGCCTAGCAGAGCCTTAGAGACATCTAATCCTCCTTGCTGCAGTACACCAGAAGGATTGAAGACTTGGATGTCGGTGGATTCCTGTTCCTAGACGAATCGATGGAGGAAAGGGACTTGGACTTGTCCAGGTGGTGAGAGCTGTTTAAAGACAGATACTTTATCTTTACTATTCATTGGGATTACAAAGTTGTTCTTCAAGTGCACCACCGAGAGATTGCTAGCGAATATTGTTTCACTGAACTTCCATTTAGATCAGTCAGGCCTGACTGCATAGGTAGACATTGCTGGGTGTTAGTCTACCCATGAGGGGAAGTAGCTGTAAAAGGGCAGCGCTAGAGTTGCATAGCAATACTTTATTATTCTGATTACTCTGTTTATCTTTATTACTGTTTGTTGCAGGGATCTGCAACTTGTTATACTGTTGTTTATTACTTGCCCATTAGCCTCAGTAAAATATCTGGGTAAAGTACATTTGGTGTCAGTTCCGCTTACTTTAATAGGAGTTTTAAAGTATATTCTGTGTATGTTTGTTATAGGACTGCGTCACCAACAGTTGCGATCACGCGGTCCTATCTCTCTATCACCAGCTGTGCCACGGGAGGTTAGAGCCGATTGCCGGGGGTTGACAGCGGTGCACTGCAGGGCCCAAATCAATATCAGCGGCTCTCTTAACTGGGGGTAGCGCTTCATAGGCATCTGCAGGAGTTAGTGGCACAGTATACACAGGTATATACCCGTCATTGCTGTTCTCTAATACAGGCATCTGCAGGAGTTAGTGGCACAGTATACACCTGTATATACCCGTCATTGCTGTTCTCTAATACAGGCATCTTCAGGATTTAGTGGCACAGTATACACCTTTATATACCCGTCATTGCTGTTCTCTAATACAGGCATCTGCAGGAGTTAGTGGCACAGTATATACCGGTATATACCCATCATTGCTGTTCTCTAATACAGGCATCTGCAGGAGTTAGTGGCACAGTATACACCTGTATATACCCGTCATTGCTGTTCTCTAATACAGGCATCTTCAGGATTTAGTGGCACAGTATACGCCTGTATATACCCGTCATTGCTGTTCTCTAATATAGGCATCTGCAGGAGTTAGTGGCATAGTATACACCTGTATATACCCGTCATTGCTGTTCTATAATACAGACATCTGCAGGAGTTAGTGGCACAGTGTACACCTGTATATACCCGTCATTGCTGTTCTCTAATACAGGCATCTTCAGGATTTAGTGGCACAGTATACACCTGTATATACCCGTCATTGCTGTTCTCTAATACAGGCATCTGCAGGAGTTAGTGGCACAGTATACACCTGTATATACCCGTCATTGCTGTTCTCTAATACAGGCATCTGCAGGAGTTAGTGGCACAGTATACACCTGTATATACCCGTCATTGCTGTTCTCTAATACAGGCATTTACAGGATTTAGTGGCACAGTATACGCCTGTATATACCCGTCATTGCTGTTCTCTAATATAGGCATCTGGAGGAGTTAGTGGCACAGTATACACCTTTATATACCCGTCATTGCTGTTCTCTAATACAGGCATCTGCAGGAGTTAGTGGCACAGTATACACCGGTATATACCCGTCATTGCTGTTCTCTAATACAGGCATCTGCAGGAGTTAGTGGCACAGTATACACCTTTATATACCCGTCATTGCTGTTCTCTAATACAGGCATCTGCAGGAGTTAGTGGCACAGTATACGCCTGTATATACCCGTCATTGCTGTTCTCTAATATAGGTGTAGCAGCCCCCTCCCCCCGTCCTCTTCGGCCTAGGGGTATGTCACGCGACAGGGGTGAGGTGTGCTACGGCCCATGTCCTCCCCACAACGGCGGGCGAGGTGAAGGCCAATACCTGATGTTTCCTCGGGCCGGTGTGTCCTGAGCATGTACCGAGTCTGTCATGCAGAAACCACCGAACCACCCTTTGCTCCCATTAACAGAGTCCATACACCGATCACAGTCCAACTGTTGGTTTATTTCGTATCTCCACATACAGGCAATGCGATGGCATGATACGGTGAGATGAGCAGGTCGAGGCACTATACTGATCTGGGTCCCTACACCCCCTATGCTATGACCAAGGGTTGCAGGAGTCTTGACATGAATACCTCCGTTGCGTTGCGGCCTCTATCAGGGGAAGATGTCCTCCAAGAGAGTTACCGAAGGCCCATCCGTCACCGGGTTGACACTGTACCGGGTCTTCGAACGGGTGACCTCCCCAGCCTCCTCACCTCAGATGCGGGTCCCCTTGCAAGGGGCGCCCTGGAGCAACTTCACCCTCGCGGGACCCAGTCGGAGTCACTGGGTCCCAGGCCTCCTCAATAGTACCTCATCCCAGGCTGAAGGTGCCTGGAATGGAATCCCAGCTTCATTCCGGCCAGGCCTAGGGCGCCTAGGCCGGAACCTTGAACCGCCCGCACCCAGGCTGAAGGTGCCTGGGTGCGTGAAGAGATGATCCCCGAAGACGACGACGACGACGACCCCGTGGCGAGGGCGTCTCCCCCTTTTATCCCCTCCCGACGATACCACGGCGGGTTCCCCGCCCCGGCCGCACCATCTCCAGGCAGGGACAAAGAAGGGTAGCACTGCGGCAGTGATTCTACCCCGAGCCAGTAGGTACACTGACACCTACTGGTCGAAGAGAATATTACACCACCCAATCCTCCACGAATAAGAAAAAGGGGTCTGAACCCTAACATAATTACACACTTGGGTCACACTACTCCCCAAGTGTACCCCACTAAATTGAGGACCCCGCTACACACTCCCCCCTGTGATTTGACGCTGGTCCCCAGCGTCAGGTGCACACCCATGTCTCCCAAAGAGTGATGACATGAAGTGGGCCCCAGAGACTATCCCTCAAATTTTTGGATACTAAATGTGCCAAGACCTGCTCAAAAGGGAAAAGGGAAATATAAAACGATAAACATTTACATAAGACATCTATTCTGTACCCATGTACAATCCCTCCCATCGCTGTCTAAGAACCACCCCACTCTCAGTAGTCGTGACCGATGAATCTCCTGCAGAAGGGAAACAACAAAAAGAAAACACATCCTAACACTCTGTGTTAACTTAGCATGAGTGGGTCTGTCGGCCGAGAGACCCACTCACTCCAATAAGTAAGTAATGCATGTGTAACATTTTCAAACATTCGTTGCACAACACTGCCACCTGGTGACAGAGCTGCGGTAATGACACTTGGTGAGATCTTCATTCTTCCTGCTTTCCTACAGATGAGCACCTTATCAGCGTGAATATGGCGCCCAAGTCTCCAATCAGCTCTGCAGTCCTTGAACTTTTTAGACACAGGCGGCGAACATGACAGGTATCGCCTGGCATGGGGTACTTTAAGCTTTTCCCATACAAACTCGTCATACCACCTTGGTCGCAGGACCTCAACTTCATACAATAAGTCCCGAGGCAAATAGGGGTACTCCCACCCATACTCACGGGCGACTCTCTGGGAGAAAAGTCTCTGCAATCTGGCTAGGGGCGGCATCACATCTCGCTCACCTTCGCCTGGCTGTACGATGGCCTCCGGGTGCCGAGGTACCTTCACCATCTCGGGTTGCTTTGTCTTTGGTGCCTGCAATGAGGCACGCTGCGTCCCCACCATCAGAGCGGGTGATGTAGTTGAGTGAGGAAAGCTGGTCGAAGGGTTAGATTTCCTCTGGAACTCCGGGGTCTTCACCCGGAGCGTATTATCTTCTATGGACATGGGGGAATCCTGTGGTTTACTCAGCACAGGTAGCGGGCGTCTGTCCCAGCCCTTCCGGTGAAACAGCTTGTCTATCTCCCCGTCATCCCCACAGTCTGACAACGACTCTAGGTCGGAGGTGTCATACATTTCGGCGGGAAGGTAGTCTCTAGTAGACAGAAGGCTACCTTCCCTTTCGGGCTCCACCGGCTGTGAACTCCCGACACCTCCAACCAACACCGCAGTCCCAGCCCCTAGCTCACCTGGACCTACTGAAGAACTGGGATGTCCGGGACTCTCTTCTCTACCGGCGCCATCCAGGCCAGGCAAGCGGCGGGGTGAAGCTCGACCACGACCACAGGATGCCTGCACCAGGCCTATCTTCCTCTTCGGGGGTGGCAGCAGGGAGTCTGTGGTGACCGAAGCAATGTCTTCGGATTTTTCTCTCTCAATCTCTGGTTGGGCAGTCACTTCGCCCTGGTCAGCGCGTACGGGGACCTCCGCAGAGGCCTGG
The DNA here is from genome assembly GCA_029206835.1 of Rana muscosa. Classification (NCBI taxonomy): domain Eukaryota; kingdom Metazoa; phylum Chordata; class Amphibia; order Anura; family Ranidae; genus Rana; species Rana muscosa. Next base: position 1,082,427,359 of record CM055117.1, on the reverse strand, counting down.
ATCTCTCCCTCCGGAGTGGCGGTTCCTGTGATGCAGTTGAGGCGTAGGGCCCGGGGCCTTTCCGTGTATGGTTCAACCTCAAAAAGGAACTCCTTGCATGCCTCACATCGCCCGAATGGCTTTAGTTGGACCACCAGTCCCGAGCATCCGGGACAGATCACACCGAGAGCCTCCGTGTCTCTGCATGAATACAGAGCCAACTGTCCTCGGGGCCTAAGTCTTATCCCCGTGTCTGTCAGGGGAGCAGCAAATGCAGTCATCTTCGTGGGGTAAGGTACCGGTATCCACGGGGAGCTTGAGGCCATCCCGACCACTTGCTGTTCCATCACGCACTGACCACGCGCCGGAGTCTCCACGTGTATCTCCACACGTGGCCAGACTCCTCCCACAACCTGTACGTTTTTGCGGGCTTCCGCCAGCCTCCGCCCACGAATTGTACAGTCATGGGATGCCTTGTGGCGCAGTGCATTAACAGTCCCCACATGTAGTACTTCACACAGCTGGACCTTTCCCTTTCTACGCTCCTCTGCGTGGGCCTTTCCCGACTTAGGGTCATGTCCACAACTCCGAGCAGGGATGCACTCTGGCCAATCACATGGCCGACCCGCTCGGAACTCCTCCGGGCAGCAAAGTTCAAACACAGATGCTCTCAGTTCCATCGTCAAGACACACGATATCCCGGACGAGCCCCCACGTGTAGCGGCCCCCTCCCCCCCCGTCCTCTTCGGCCTAGGGGTATGTCACGCGACAGGGGTGAGGTGTGCTACGGCCCATGTCCTCCCCACAACGGCGGGCGAGGTGAAGGCCAATACCTGATGTTTCCTCGGGCCGGTGTGTCCTGAGCATGTACCGAGTCTGTCGCGCAGAAACCACCGAACCACCCTTTGCTCCCATTAACAGAGTCCATACACCGATCACAGTCCAACTGTTGGTTTATTTCGTATCTCCACATACAGGCAATGCGATGGCATGATACTGTGAGATGAGCAGGTCGAGGCACTATACTGATCTGGGTCCCTACACCCCCTATGCTATGACCAAGGGTTGCAGGAGTCTTGACATGAATACCTCCGTTGCGTTGCGGCCTCTATCAGGGGAAGATGTCCTCCAAGAGAGTTACCGAAGGCCCATCCGTCACCGGGTTGACACTGTACCGGGTCTTCGAACGGGTGACCTCCCCAGCCTCCTCACCTCAGATGCGGGTCCCCTTGCAAGGGGCGCCCTGGAGCAACTTCACCCTCGCGGGACCCAGTCGAAGTCACTGGGTCCCAGGCCTCCTCAAAAGTACCTCATCCCAGGCTGAAGGTGCCTGGGATGGAATCCCAGCTTCATTCCGGCCAGGCCTAGGGCGCCTAGGCCGGAACCTTGAACTGCCCGCACCCAGGCTGAAGGTGCCTGGGTGCGTGAAGAGATGATCCCCGAAGACGACGACGACGACCCCGTGGCGAGGGCGTCTCCCCCTTTTATCCCCTCCAGACGATACCACGGCGGGTTCCCCGCCCCGGCCGCACCATCTCCAGGCAGGGACAAAGAAGGGTAGCACTGCGGCAGTGATTCTACCCCGAGCCAGTAGGTACACTGACACTTACTGGTCGAAGAGAATATTACACCACCCAATCCTCCACGAATAAGAAAAAGGGGTCTGAACCCTAACATAATTACACACTTGGGTCACACTACTCCCCAAGTGTACCCCACTAAATTGAGGACCCCGCTACATAGGCATCCGCAGGAGTTAGTGGCACAATCTGGCAGTCATGTTCCAGCAGCTGCAGCATACTGCCAGATTGGCTCCAGTGATGAGGAGGGAGGGGATGATGAGGTCACTGACTCCACGTGGGTGCCTGATAGGAGAGAGGAGGAGGAGGAGGCACATCTCCAACGAGGTAGGATGCCCTTCGGGGGCCAGTGTAAGGGCAGCACACCGACTGAATCACACCGCAGAGCTCCGCCTGTGCAGAGCGCTGCCTCTGCCCGTTATTCCAAAAGTTCTTTGGTGTGGGCCTTTTTTGAGTCGAGTGCATCAGATCGCACCGCTGCTATTTGCAACATGTGTCTCAAGAGTATCTGTCATTGCTGTTCTCTAATACAGGCATCTGCAGGAGTTAGTGGCACAGTATACGCCTGTATATACCCGTCATTGCTGTTCTCTAATATAGGCATCTGCAGGAGTTAGTGGCACAGTATACACCTTTATATACCCGTCATTGCTGTTCTCTAATACAGGCATCTGCAGTAGTGATGAGCCGAACACCCCCGGGTTCGGTTCGCACCAGAACCCGCAAACGGACCGAAAGTTTGCACGAACATTAGAACCCTATTAAATACAATGGATGCGAACGTTCGGATTCTAAAGTGCTAATTATAACGACTATTATCCATGTTATTGTCCGAAACAGAGTTTGGGAACCCGGGTTCTGCACCAGGGGACATGTATCAATGCAAAAAGAAGTTTTAAAAACGGACGTTTTCCGGGAGCAGTCATTTTAATGATGCATAAAGTGAAAAAAAAAAAGTCAAATATTCCTTTAAATATTGTACCTGGAGGGTGTCTAAAGTATTCCTGTGAAGTGCCACGTGTTTCCCGTGTTTAGAACTGTCCCTGCACAAAATAACATTTCTAAAGGAAAAAAAGCCATTTAAAACTGCTTGTGGCTTTAATGCAATGTCTGGTCCCGGTAATATGGATGAAAATCTTTAGGAAAAATGGCATAGCTACCCCATCATTTTTTTTAGCTTTTTGGAAAACATAGGGAACGGTTATCACCCCTGTCACATTTTTTTTGCTGTCTGTGCCCCTGTTCAAAACATTTCACCTCACTTTGCGTCCCAATGACAACTGTTTTTGAAATGTGGTGTTTTTATTGAAACAAGGATTGGTGATAAAGCATCAGTAGAGAGGAGACACCTTTCTCCCATATTAATTCTTACAGGAGAGAATTTTCCTTCCAAGGGGTAGATTTCCTCTCACTTCCTGTTGTCTTCTTCCGTTTGCAAGTAGTAGTCGTTTGTAAGTTGGATGTTTGAAAGTAGGGACCTGCCGTATATACTCTGCAGAAATTGGCCCCTTAGGTGTTGGTGTTGGCACAACACTGAAAGCACTCACAGTTATTCTTGGTGGGTGCTGGAACGCCCTGCTGTCAACTATTATATCAGGAATTGTAATAACATATAATTGTTGATCAGTGGTAGTAAAAATTGGGCCTTTGATGGTGGTGCTGGTGCCACAACACTGTAAGGCCTGACAGTTACTCTTGGTGGGCGCAGGAATGGGCCCTGCTGTGAATTATTAGATCAATAATTATAATTGCATGCCCCTGTTGAATAGGGGCTGAAAAATTGGGCCTTTGGTGGTGGTGGTGGTGGTGATGATGGTGCTGGTGCCACAACACTGTAAGGCCTGACAGTTACTCTTGGTGGGCGCAGCAATGGGCCCTGCTGTGAATTATTCAATCAATAATTATAAATGCATGCCCCTGTTGAACAGGGGCTGAAAAATTGGGCCTTTGGTGGTGGTGGTGGTGGTGATGGTGGTGCTGGTGCCACAACACTGTAAGGCCTGACAGTTACTCTTGGTGGGCGCAGCAATGGGCCCTGCTGTGAATTATTAGATCAATAATTATAATTGCATGCCCCTGTTGAATAGGGGCTGAAAAATTGGGCCTTTGGTGGTGGTGGTGGTGGTGATGGTGGTGCTGGTGCCACAACACTGTAAGGCCTGACAGTTACTCTTGGTGGGCGCAGCAATGGGCCCTGCTGTGAATTATTCGATCAATAATTATAATTGCATGCCCCTGTTGAACAGGGGCTGAAAAATTAGGCCTTTGGTGGTGGTGGTGGTGGTGATGGTGGTGCTGGTGCCACAACACTGTAAGGCCTGACAGTTACTCTTGGTGGGCGCAGCAATGGGCCCTGCTGTGAATTATTAGATCAATAATTATAATTGCATGCCCCTGTTGAACAGGGGCTGAAAAATTGGGCCTTAGGCACTGATGGCACAACACTGCAACCCCTCACAGATACTGTACTTGGAGCACAGCAATGAGGCCTGTTGCAAAGTATTGCATCAAAAATTTTAATTACACGCCCCTGTTAAACAGGGGCTGAAAAATTGGGCCTTTGGTGGTGGTGGTGGTGGTGATGGTGGTGCTGGTGCCACAACACTGTAAGGCCTGACAGTTACTCTTGGTGGGCGCAGCAATGGGCCCTGCTGTGAATTATTCGATCAATAATTATAATTGCATGCCCCTGTTGAACAGGGGCTGAAAAATTAGGCCTTTGGTGGTGGTGGTGGTGGTGATGGTGGTGCTGGTGCCACAACACTGTAAGGCCTGACAGTTACTCTTGGTGGGCGCAGCAATGGGCCCTGCTGTGAATTATTAGATCAATAATTATAATTGCATGCCCCTGTTGAACAGGGGCTGAAAAATTGGGCCTTAGGCACTGATGGCACAACACTGCAACCCCTCACAGATACTGTACTTGGAGCACAGCAATGAGGCCTGTTGCAAAGTATTGCATCAAAAATTTTAATTACACGCCCCTGTTAAACAGGGGCTGAAAAATTGGGCCTTAGCCACTGGTGGCGTCACCCATAAACCAAAATGATCTTCCAAGCTATCATCATTAATCGTATCATTGAGGAGGAGGAGGAGGATAGCCAGTCAACATAACAGCACAGTCACTCAGCATCAGCATCAGTCTTGAAGGGATGTGACATTTTAAAATCAATTAGTCTGTTATATCAGCATCAGGTGTGTGGTAGCTGGTGGTTATCCAAGACTGGTTCATCTTGATGAAAGTCAGTCGATCAACCAAGTCGGTGGACAGGCGCACCCTGTGATCCGTGACAAATCCTCCAGCAGCACTGAATGTGCGTTCTGAAAGAACGCTGGATGCAGGACAGGCCAGTAGCTCAATTGCATACTGTGCAAGCTCTGGCCAGTGATCCATCCTCAAGACCCAGTAAGCCAGAGGATTTTCGGTGGGGAAGGTGTCCAAGTCTGACCTTGCCCCTAGGTATTCCTGGACCATGTATATCAGACGCTGGCGATGGTTGCTGGAACCGATCATACTTTGGGGCTGCGGACTAAAGAATTGTCTGAACGCATCGCCACCTTCCCCACAGCTCCTTCTTTGACTGCCCGAAGCCTCAGCAACTCGTTGTCCAGGACCAGGAGTTTGTAACCTCCCAGTCTCTGGGAACGCGTTGCACAGACCTTTCTGCAAGGCCTCCCGGAGTTGTCTCATCCTCTGCTCCCTCTGCGACGGTAAGATAAGGTCCGCAACCTTACCCTTGTACCGTGGATCAAGGAGAGTGGCCAGCCAGTAATGGTCCCTCTCCTTGATCCGAAGAATACGAGGATCCTTCCGCAGACTTTGCAGGATCAGGGAGGCCATGCAGCGTAGGTTAGCTGAGGCATTCAGTCCGGAGTCCTCTGGGTCACTAAGGACGACATGATCCGCAGCCACCTCCTCCCAGCCACGTACAAGTCCACTGGTTTCTTGGGACTGTAAATCATCCCTAAAAGACTGCTGCTGATGATGCTGAGTGCCAGCCTCCACCTCCATGCTGACACAATCCTCCTCCTCCTCCTCCTCCTCTTCCTGTGCGATGGGTGGGACAGAAGGAACACTGTCTGGGTAAAGGGGGCCTTGAGAGGCAAGGAAGTCCTCCTCTTCCTGCCTCTGTTCTGCCTCAAGTGCCCTGTCCATTATTCCACGCAGCGTGTGCTCCAACAGGTGGACAAGAGGTACAGTGTCACTGATGCATGCACTGTCACTGCTCACCATCCTCGTGGCCTCCTCAAATGGTGCCAGGACAGTGCATGCATCCCTGATCATGCCCCACTGGCGTGGTGGAAAAAAAACCGAGCTCCCCTGACCCTGTCCTGGTGCCGTAGTCGCACAGGTACTCATTGATGGCCCTCTGCTGCGTGTGCAGCCGCTGCAGCATGGCCAACGTTGAGTTCCACCTGGTGGGCATGTCACATATAAGGCGGTTCTTGGGCAGGTTCAACTCCTTTTGCAGCTCAGCCAGGCGAGCACTGGCATTATAAGATCTGCGGAAATGCACACAGACTTTCCTGGCCTGCCTCAGGACATCCTGTAAGCCCGGTTACCTGCCCAAGAACCGCTGCACCACCAGGTTAAGGACGTGAGCCATACAGGGCACATGGGTCAGTTGTCCCTGTCGGAGGGCGGAGAGGAGGTTGGTGCCATTTTCGCAAACCACCATTCCTGGCTTAAGCTGGCGTGGCGTCAACCACCTCTCGGCCTGCCCCTGCAGAGCAGACAGGACCTCTGCCCCAGTGTGGCTCCTGTCCCCCAAACACACCAGCGCAAGCACGGCATGGCATCTTTTTGCCTGCGTACTTGCGTAGCCCCTTGAACGCCTACGGAGCACTGCTGGTTCCGAGGACAAACCACAGGAAGAGGCCATGGAGGAAGAAGAAGAGGAGGGGGTGGAGGAGAGAGGTGTGTCACAACCAGTAGTAGCATTTTGGAGGCGTGGCGGTGGAACAACCTCCAACACTACTGCACCTTGTCCTGCATCCTTCCCAGCTGCCAAAAGAGTGACCCAATGGGCCGTGAAAGAAAGGTAACGTCCCTGTTCATGCCTGCTGGACCATGAGTCAGCGGTAATATGCACCTTACCGCTGACCGCCCTGTCCAGCGAGGCCAAGACATTGCCTTCCACATGCCTGTAGAGAGCCGGAATCGCCTTCCGTGCGAAAAAGTGGCATTTGGGAACCTGCCACTGAGGAACCGCACATTGCACAAACTCACGGAAGGGGGCCGAGTCTACCAACTGAAAAGGCAGCAGTTGAAGCGCTAGCAATTTAGCCAAGCTAGCATTCAACCGCTGGGCATGTGGATAGCTGGGAGTGAACTTCTTTCGACGGTCCAGCAGCTGGGGCAGGGAAATTTGCCTGCTAGAATTGGACGTTGGTGTACTGCTAGCAGAGTGCCCGCAAGTACTTGGCTGTGACACACCTAATTCTACACCTTCATTCCTCTCAGAGCAGGTTTCAGAGAGGAGTGAAGGTATAGTGGGGTTGGAGATCCCAGCTGATGCGGTGCAAGAAGAGGTCAGCTTTGTTCTTTGGTGTGGGTCTTTAAGGTAGGCTCGCCAACGAGCTGCATGGCAGGTCAACATATGTCTGATCAAGCATGTGGTGCCCAAGCGGCTGATGTTTTGGCCACGCGATATACGCTTGAGACATATGTTGCAAACAGCAGCTGTGCGATCTGATGCACTCGCCTCAAAAAAGGCCCACACCAAAGAACTTTTTGAATGACGGGCAGAGGCAGCGCCCTGCACAGGCGGAGCTCTGCGGTGTGATTCCGTCGGTGTGCTGCCCATACGCTGGCCACTCAAGGGCATCCTGCCTCGTTGGAGATGTGCCTCCTCCTCATCCTCCTCCTCCTCTCTCCTATTAGGCACCCACGTGGAGTCAGTGACCTCATCATCCCCTCCCTCCTCATCACTGGAGCCAATCTGGCAGTATGCTGCAGCTGCTGGAGCATGACTGCCAGATTGGTGTCCTTCTTGAGCATCCCCTCTCTCTGCTCTCACGCTACTGCCTTCCTCTAGCTGGGTATCATCATCAGATCCTTCGAAACGCTGGGCATCCTCCTGGAGCATGTACCCAACACTGTGCTCAAACAGTTCGGGGGACTCCTCAGGAGGAGGACATGGTGGGTCTAGGGAAGGATTGACTAATGAAGATAATGATACCAGAGAAGAGGACGCTTTGGCAGCTGCTTTGCCAGTACCCTGAGCCTGGGTGAGAGAGGATGAGGTGGGCTTGGTCATCCACTCTACCAAGTCTTCGGCATGATGTGGCTCAACATGTCCAGCTGCCGAAAAGAAGGACAAGCGTGTCCCATGGCCATGTGCTGATGACAATGCACCGCGTCCACGACCAGCACTGTTGCCCCCAGACACAGAGCCTGCTTGCCCTCTTTTTTTGCCTCCTGACTGTCTGCCTCTCCTTGTTTGCCTTCCAGACATTTTAATGGATGGCCTGCAGGGAGATGGGAAAAAGAGCAATAAGGGCTACCTTCAGGTGTATACTGTGCAGGAGGCTTAGCAACAATGACACTGACACTGTCCCCTGCCTATCCTTCTCTGTCCCTAAACTCAAGGATTTCAAATATGGTTCAGCAAAATTGGTTTAGAACAGAATAGTACACTGTCAGTTTCACTCACTGTACCTCTCTGTCCCTAAACTCAAGGATTTCAAATATGGTTCAGCAAAATTGGTTTAGAACAGAATAGCACTAACTCCTGCAGATGCCTGTATTAGAGAACAGGAATGACGGGTATATACAGGTGTATACTGTGCCACTAACTCCTGCAGATGCCTGTATTAGAGAACAGCAATGACGGGTATATACAGGTGTATACTGTGCCATGAACTCCTGCAGATGCCTGTATTAGAGAACAGCAATGACGGGTATATACAGGTGTACACTGTGCCACTAACTCCTGCAGATGCCTGTATTAGAGAACAGCAATGACGGGTATATACAGGTTGTGAGGGGGTTAGCTCGGCAGCGGGTGTGTGTGACCCCCGGGATGGGCTCCCCACACAAAAACAGGCCCAGCAAACGGAGGTTGTGGTTTTCAAAAAAAAAAGGTGCGGTTTATTTTCTATTTACAGTGACAAAACACAGCAAAGCCAAAAGAAACATAAACAAAATAAATCCTGGTCAACTTGACCTCTGACTAAACATACAGGTTTCCTAACTAACAACTGGGATCAGCCTAGTGCTGTCCTAGTCCCTAAGTCCCTGGTTTTAAATGTCCAAGCAAATAGCCACACAGGCTTTGTCTCACCGCACAGGGGTTCACTCTCCCTAGACAGTCCACACAGGTCTGGGTCCAGGCATGAGCTAACATCTAATGAATCTGGGAGTTTTTATAGAGGCCTAAATGAGCTGACAAGCTTCAGCTGGTCTCATCAACTCCCTGTCTGCACGACGCCCAGCACTCTCCCTAGAGGTATGAGTCATCCATGAGCCCACTAGCTTAGCTGGGCTTATACAACTCTCCACCTAGTTGTATAAGTCGGCGTAAAGCCTGAATCTGGGCGAAATATATCTACCCCCCTGGATGCAACCAGGTGACTTTACCTTCCTGCTGTCACATACCCCCCCCTCTTGTTTTAACCTCGGGGTTGGAACACCAGCAATCAGGCATTCATGTACTCGAGACAAAGCATCCACATTCCCCATTTGAACGCCAGGGCGATGCTTTACTGTGAAGTTGAATTCCTGGAGGGCCAGGAACCACCTATTCACTCTTCTATTTGTTTCCTTGTTTTGAGCCATCCACTTTAACGGAGCGTGATCCGTAACCATGTCAAAGTGCCTACCTAGCAGATAGTACCGAAGGGAATCTAGAGCCCACTTCACCGCTAAACACTCCTTTTCAACGGTGGCGTAATTTACCTCATGGGACTTCAACTTCCTGCTGAGGTAAATGACTGGGTGCTCTTCCCCGTTCCAGACCTGGGACAATACTGCTCCTAACCCCACATCTGACGCATCACTTTGTACGACAAAGTCTTTAGAGAAGTCTGGTGAGTACAACACTGGCTGGCTACATAAGGCTTGTTTCAAGAATTGGAATGCTGCCTCAGCCTCGGGGGTCCATTTAATCATGACCGACCCTTTCCCCTTCGTTAGGTTGGTTAGGGGCACAGCCTTAGAAGCAAAGTGGGGAATGAATCGCCGATAATACCCAGCGATTCCCAGAAAGGCTCGTACCTGCTTCTTGCTGTTGGGACGTGGCCAACTCTGGATGGCCTCGACTTTGTTGAGTTGGGGTTTTATTACTCCCCTCCCAATGGTGTACCCAAGATATTTGGCCTCCCCCTGCCCAATGGTACACTTCTTGGGGTTAGCCGTAAACCCCGCTTCCCGAACAGAGTCCAGGACTGCTTGCACTTTTGGCAGATGTGTGGCCCAATCTGTGCTATGGATAATTACGTCATCCAGGTAAGCCGCAGCATACTTCCGATGGGGCCTCAGCATCTGGTCCATTTTCCGCTGGAATGTGGCCGGCGCATTCTGTAACCCGAACGGCATTCTCTTATATTGGAACGCCCCGTCTGGGGTTACAAATGCGGTTTTCTCTTTGGCCAATTTGGCCAGGGGGATTTGCCAATACCCTTTTGTGAGGTCAAGAGTCGTCATGTATCGGGCTGTTCCCAGCCGGTCGATCAACTCATCTATACGTGGCATGGGGTAGGTGTCAAATTTTGTAACTTTGTTCAACTGACGAAAATCGTTACAAAATCGCCAGCTCCCATCCGGTTTAGGCACCAACACAATGGGACTAGACCAATCACTTTGGGACTCCTCTATCACCCCTAAGTTCAGCATTTTCTGTACTTCCTCCCGTATTGCCTCCCGTCGGGCCTCTGGGATCCGATAGGGTTTTAACTTCACCCTTTCACCGGGCGGGGTAATGATGTCATGCTCTACCCCAGATGTTTGTCCCGGCAGCTCAGAGAATACCTCCTTGTTGCGAAGCACAAACTCCTTAACCTCCTGTTGTTGGGGTTGTGACAAGGTGGCTGCTATTCCAACCTCAGGAATCACGCAACCAGTTTGAGCTGGTGACCAAGTGTCTGCGACTAGGGACTCTCTATCCCTCCAGGCTTTCAACAGATTAACGTGATAGATCTGTTCGGGCTTTCGCCTTCCTGGTTGTCTGACCTTGTAATTCACTTCGCTCACTTTTTCCATTATCTCGTAGGGGCCTTGCCATTTGGCAAGGAATTTACTTTCAACCGTAGGGACAAGTACCAGTATCCTATCCCCCGGGGAAAAGGTACGGGTCTTGGCTCCACGGTTGTACACTCTCTGCTGTGCTAACTGCGCTTGGGCCAAATGTTCCTTCACGATGGGCATTACCTGTGCAATTCAGTCTTGCATCAGGGCGACATGCTCAATCACACTCCTGTGGGGAGAACTCTCACTTTCCCAAGTTTCCTTGGCAATATCCAACAGCCCTCTTGGGTGTCTCCCATACAGTAACTCAAAGGGGGAGAATCCCGTAGAGGATTGGGGCACCTCCCTAATAGCAAACATCAAATAAGGAAGTAGACAGTCCCAATCCTTTCCATCTCTATCCACCACTTTCTTCAACATTTGTTTTAGGGTTTTGTTGAATCTTTCAACCAGCCCATCGGTTTGGGGGTGATACACAGACGTACGCAATTGCGTCACTTTGAACAATTTACACAGCTCTTTCATAACCCGGGACAAAAAGGGTGTACCTTGGTCCGTAAGCAGTTCTTTACAAATACCCACCCGGCTAAAAACAAGAGATAGCTCTTTGGCTATGGTTTTGGCCGAGGTATTTCGGAGAGGGATCGCTTCTGGATAACGGGTGGCATAGTCCATTATAACTAATATGTACTGGTGCCCCCTAGCGGACTTGATTATAGGACCTACCAAATCCATTGCGATCCTCTCAAACGGGACCTCAATGATGGGTAGAGGGACCAGCGGGCTACGGAAATGTGGCATCGGGGCCGACCTCTGACACACAGGGCAGGAGGAACAATAATTTTCTATGTCCTTCATCACCCCAGGCCAATAGAATCTCTGTAATACCCTCTCTCGGGTTTTCTCTGTCCCCAGATGACCTCCAAGAATGTGCCCATGGGCCAACTCCAACACCAACTTCCTGTAAGGTTTGGGCACCACAAGCTGCTCAACGGTTTCTTCTGCCCTTTTTGCCACCCGATACAGTAGGTCCTTCTCTACGCTGAAGTATGGGTAAGTGCAGGTATTATCTGGGTTCACTAACTCGCCATCTATTTTCACTACGTTTTCCCGTGCCTTTATTAGGGCGGGGTCTTTCAACTGTTCTGTGGCAAAGTTTTCCCTGTGAACCTCAAGATCAGAAAACTCCACAGACGGTAGGTTTTCGTCTGAGGAGGTGGGCTCCTCTCCAGTTTCTTGAGTCTCCCCTGCCAATACTGATAAGGGAAATTCCGGAGAGTCCTCACCACTCTCAGGGGAGTTCTGGCTATCACATTCCTGGTACATAGGGGCACCAGTGGGGGGCTCAGGATCATCCCACAGTTCCCAGAACTTCGGAAAATCCCTTCCCACAATGGCGTCATACGGTAACTGAGATACTAAGCCCACTGGATGAGAGAGGGTACCTTTGGGGGTCTCGAAACACACTGTAGTCACTGGATACTCTCGGGTGTCCCCATGCACACAAATAACAGCTACCTTGCTATTCCCAGAGACCTCTGTTTTAACTAACTCAGCCTTTATCAGGGTCACAAGGCTACCTGAATCCAGCAATACCACAACATTTCTACCATTAACACACATTTTGCATAAATGTTTCTCAGTTCCTCGAATGGCAGTGCATGCGACTGTCGCACACAGCGACTGACGTCTGCCCGTCAGAAAGTCACACTGCATGGGTTCCTCCACAACCGGGCAATTGGCTGCAATATGTCCCACTTGCCGGCAGCGGTAGCAAACGATCCTTCTTGCCGCCTCTTGAGCCGCTGATTTCCCAGGCTGTTCTCGCCAAACTTGGGGTAGAGCTCCCACCCTCTCACTCTCTCCACCCTTACCCCTTGGAATCCTCTTATCCGCCCCTGGGGATGGTCTGGTCTTAGGGTGGAAAGTCCGAGTGTCTCTGGAAGAGGCCGTCAGGTTCTCTGTAGCCAAGTATTTCTCCACACGATCCACAAGACCATCGGCTGTCTCTGGGTCTCCATGGCTTACCCACTTTTGGATGGCAGTAGGAAGAGCTCTCAAAAACCGATCCATTACAACACGTTCCACAATCTTTGGTGCGGACAAAGTCTCTGGCTGTAGCCACTTTCTGCTCAGGTGAATGAGATCATACATTTGAGACCTGGGGGGTTTTCCAAGCTGGAAAGTCCAGTTATGCACACGCTGAGCCCGGACAGCCTGGGTGACACCCAGCCTTGCCAATATTTCAGCTTTTAGCATCACATAGTCTTTTGCTTGGTCAGGCTCTAGGTCATAGTAAGCCTTCTGCGATTCACCAGTTAACAGAGGAGCCACCAGTCCAGCCCACTGCTCCTCAGGCCACTTTTCTCTTTCAGCAGTCCTTTCAAATGTGGTCAAAAATACCTCTGGATCATCCTCTCCAGTCATTTTTGTCAATAAACGACTCACCCCAAAGGACGCGGTATTAGTGGGACGGCTTTCCTCACTGGTCTGCGGACGTTGCTGCATTACTGCTTCCATTTGTTGTAGTCTCTGCTCTTGCTTCTGTAACAGGTCTATGAAGCGGGCCTCAGATTGCTGCTGGGCTTGTTGCTGAGCTTCCAGACTCTGTTGGTGAGCTTGCTGCTGGGCTGCAAGGCTCTGTTGATGAGCTTGCTGCTGGGCTGCGAAGTTCTGTTGTTGAGCTGCAAGGCTCTGTTGATGAGCTGCAAGGCTCTTTTGCAAACCTGCATTTGTCTGCTGTTGATTGGCATTTGCTAGAGCCAGCTGCTTCAGTATCTCCTCCATGCTGGCTTAAAAAAAACTGCCACTGGTTCTCCACCAACTGTGAGGGGGTTAGCTCGGCAGCGGGTGTGTGTGACCCCCGGGATGGGCTCCCCACACAAAAACAGGCCCAACAAACGGAGGTTGTGGTTTTCAAAAAAAAAAGGTGCGGTTTATTTTCTATTTACAGTGACAAAACACAGCAAAGCCAAAAGAAACATAAACAAAATAAATCCTGGTCAACTTGACCTCTGACTAAACATACAGGTTTCCTAACTAACAACTGGGATCAGCCTAGTACTGTCCTAGTCCCTAAGTCCCTGGTTTTAAATGTCCAAGCAAATAGCCACACAGGCTTTGTCTCACCGCACAGGGGTTCACTCTCCCTAGACAGTCCACACAAGTCTGGGTCCAGGCATGAGCTAACATCTAATGAATCTGGGAGTTTTTATAGAGGCCTAAATGAGCTGACAAGCTTCAGCAGGTCTCATCAACTCCCTGTCTGCACGACGCCCAGCACTCTCCCTAGAGGTATGAGTCATCCATGAGCCCACTAGCCTTAGCTGGGCTTATACAACTCTCCACCTAGTTGTATAAGTCGGCGTAAAGCCTGAATCTGGGCGAAATATATCTACCCCCCTGGATGCAACCAGGTGACTTTACCTTCCTGCTGTCACAAGGTGTATACTGTGCCACTAACTCCTGCAGATGCCTATATTAGAGAACAGCAATGACGGGTATATACAGGCGTATACTGTGCCACTAACTCCTGCAGATGCCTGTATTAGAGAACAGCAATGACGGGTATATACAGGCGTATACTGTGCCACTAACTCCTGCAGATGCCTGTATTAGAGAACAGCAATGACAGGTATATACAGGCGTATACTGTGCCACTAACTCCTGCAGATGCCTGTATTAGAGAACAGCAATGACGGGTATATACAGGTGTATACTGTGCCACTAACTCCTGCAGATGCCTGTATTAGAGAACAGCAATGACGGGTATATACAGGTGTATACTGTGCCACTAACTCCTGCAGATGCCTGTATTAGAGAACAGCAATGACGGGTATATACAGGTGTACACTGTGCCACTAACTCCTGCAGATGCCTGTATTAGAGAACAGCAATGACGGGTATATACAGGTGTACACTGTGCCACTAACTCCTGCAGATGTCTGTATTATAGAACAGCAATGACGGGTATATACAGGTGTACACTGTGCCACTAACTCCTGCAGATGCCTGTATTAGAGAACAGCAATGACGGGTATATACCGGTGTATACTGTGCCACTAACTCCTGCAGATTAGGGATAAGCTTCGTGTTCGAGTCGAACATACGTTCGACTCGAACATCGGCTGTTCGATCGTTCGACGAAGATCGAACGATTTGGGCCGTTCGCGCCAAATTCGAGTGACGCGAACGGCCCACAATGCACTACGCCATCGCAGTGTCATCCAGGTGCTGTGATTGGCCAAGCATGCACTGTGACCCCGCAGAATAGCAGACTGACACTTTCCCTCACTGTCCTACTCTGTCCCTCCCTACAAACAAGATTTAGCACAGAATAGCACACTGATAGTTTCCACGAGTGTCCTTCTCTGTCCCTAAACTCAAGGATTGAAAATATGGTTCAGCAAAATTGGTTTAGAACAGAATAGCACACTGACACTTTCCCTCACTGTCCTACTCTGTCCCTCCCTACAAACAAGATTTAGCACAGAATAGCACACTGATAGTTTCCACGAGTGTCCTTCTCTGTCCCTAAACTCAAGGATTGAAAATATGGTTCAGCAAAATTGGTTTAGAACAGAATAGCACACTGTCAGTTTCACTCACTGTACCTCTCTGTCCCTAAACTCAAGGATTTCAAATATGGTTCAGCAAAATTGGTTTAGAACAGAATAGCACACTGACACTTTCCCTCACTGTCCTACTCTGTCCCTCCCTACAAACAAGATTTAGCACAGAATAGCACACTGATAGTTTCCACGAGTGTCCTTCTCTGTCCCTAAACTCAAGGATTTCAAATATGGTTCAGCAAAATTGGTTTAGAACAGAATAGCACACTGACACTTTCCCTCACTGTCCTACTCTGTCCCTCCCTACAAACAAGATTTAGCACAGAATAGCACACTGATAGTTTCCACGAGTGTCCTTCTCTGTCCCTAAACTCAAGGATTTCAAATATGGTTCAGCAAAATTGGTTTAGAACAGAATAGCACACTGACACTTTCCCTCACTGTCCTACTCTGTCCCTCCCTACAAACAAGATTTAGCACAGAATAGCACACTGATAGTTTCCACGAGTGTCCTTCTCTGTCCCTAAACTCAAGGATTGAAAATATGGTTCAGCAAAATTGGTTTAGAACAGAATAGCACACTGTCAGTTTCACTCACTGTACCTCTCTGTCCCTAAACTCAAGGATTTCAAATATGGTTCAGCAAAATTGGTTTAGAACAGAATAGCACACTGACACTTTCCCTCACTGTCCTACTCTGTCCCTCCCTACAAACAAGATTTAGCACAGAATAGCACACTGATAGTTTCCACGAGTGTCCTTCTCTGTCCCTAAACTCAAGGATTTCAAATATGGAACAGCAAAATTGGTTTAGAACAGAATAGCACACTGACACTTTCCCTCACTGTCCTACTCTGTCCCTCCCTACAAACAAGATTTAGCACAGAATAGCACACTGATAGTTTCCACGAGTGTCCTTCTCTGTCCCTAAACTCAAGGATTTCAAATATGGTTCAGCAAAATTGGTTTAGAACAGAATAGCACACTGACACTTTCCCTCACTGTCCTACTCTGTCCCTCCCTACAAACAAGATTTAGCACAGAATAGCACACTGATAGTTTCCACGAGTGTCCTTCTCTGTCCCTAAACTCAAGGATTGAAAATATGGTTCAGCAAAATTGGTTTAGAACAGAATAGCACACTGTCAGTTTCACTCACTGTACCTCTCTGTCCCTAAACTCAAGGATTTCAAATATGGTTCAGCAAAATTGGTTTAGAACAGAATAGCACACTGACACTTTCCCTCACTGTCCTACTCTGTCCCTCCCTACAAACAAGATTTAGCACAGAATAGCACACTGATAGTTTCCACGAGTGTCCTTCTCTGTCCCTAAACTCAAGGATTTCAAATATGGAACAGCAAAATTGGTTTAGAACAGAATAGCACACTGACACTTTCCCTCACTGTCCTACTCTGTCCCTCCCTACAAACAAGATTTAGCACAGAATAGCACACTGATAGTTTCCACGAGTGTCCTTCTCTGTCCCTAAACTCAAGGATTGAAAATATGGTTCAGCAAAATTGGTTTAGAACAGAATAGCACACTGACACTTTCCCTCACTGTCCTACTCTGTCCCTCCCTACAAACAAGATTTAGCACAGAATAGCACACTGATAGTTTCCACGAGTGTCCTTCTCTGTCCCTAAACTCAAGGATTGAAAATATGGTTCAGCAAAATTGGTTTAGAACAGAATAGCACACTGTCAGTTTCACTCACTGTACCTCTCTGTCCCTAAACTCAAGGATTTCAAATATGGTTCAGCAAGATTGGTTTAGAACAGAATAGCACACTGTCAGTTTCACTCACTGTCCTACTCTGTCCCTACAAACAAGATTTAGCACAGAATAGCACACTGACACTTTCCCTCACTGTACCTCTCTGTCCCTAAACTCAAGGATTGAAAATATGGTTCAGCAAGATTGGTTTAGAACAGAATAGCACACTGACACTTTCCCTCACTGTACCTCTCTGTCCCTACAAACAAGGATTAGCACAGAATAGCACACTGACACTTTCCCTCACTGTACCTCTCTGTCCCTACAAACAAGGTTTAGCACAGAATAACACACTGACACTCTCCCTACCTATCCTTATTTGTCCCTAAACACAAGGAATCCAGGATTAGTAAAGGAAAAAAAATGACACTGTCCCTGCCTATGCTTCTCTTTCCCTGCTCCGGAACACACTACACAAGGCCGCCGCGCTGGCGGCCTTTTATAGTGTGGGGCGTGTACTAAACCCCCTCAGCAATAATTGGCCACAGGCATCCTGCCTGTGGCCAATCATTGCTCTCCTCGCTGCCGGCGCTGTGATTGGCCAAGCATGCGGGGTCACAGTGCATGCTTGGCCAATCACAGCGCCTGGATGACACTGCGATGGCGTAGTGCATTGTGGGCCGTTCGCGTCACTTGAATTTGGCGCGAACGGCCCAAATCGTTCGATCTTCGTCGATCGAACAGCCGATGTTCGAGTCGAACGTATGTTCTACTCGAACACGAAGCTTATCCCTAATCTGCAGGAGTTAGTGGCACAGTATACACCGGTATATACCCGTCATTGCTGTTCTCTAATACAGGCATCTGCAGGAGTTAGTGGCACAGTGTACACCTGTATATACCCGTCATTGCTGTTCTATAATACAGACATCTGCAGGAGTTAGTGGCACAGTGTACACCTGTATATACCCGTCATTGCTGTTCTCTAATACAGGCATCTGCAGGAGTTAGTGGCACAGTGTACACCTGTATATACCTGTCATTGCTGTTCTCTAATACAGGCATCTGCAGGAGTTAGTGGCACAGTGTACACCTGTATATACCCGTCATTGCTGTTCTCTAATACAGGCATCTGCAGGAGTTAGTGGCACAGTATACACCTGTATATACCCGTCATTGCTGTTCTCTAATACAGGCATCTGCAGGAGTTAGTGGCACAGTATACGCCTGTATATACCCGTCATTGCTGTTCTCTAATACAGGCATCTGCAGGAGTTAGTGGCACAGTATACGCCTGTATATACCTGTCATTGCTGTTCTCTAATACAGGCATCTGCAGGAGTTAGTGGCACAGTATACGCCTGTATATACCCGTCATTGCTGTTCTCTAATACAGGCATCTGCAGGAGTTAGTGGCACAGTGTACACCTGTATATACCCGTCATTGCTGTTCTCTAATACAGGCATCTGCAGGAGTTCATGGCACAGTATACACCTGTATATACCCGTCATTGCTGTTCTCTAATACAGGCATCTGCAGGAGTTAGTGGCACAGTATACACCTGTATATACCCGTCATTGCTGTTCTCTAATACAGGCATCTGCAGGAGTTAGTGGCACAGTGTACACCTGTATATACCTGTCATTGCTGTTCTCTAATACAGGCATCTGCAGGAGTTAGTGGCACAGTATACACCTGTATATACCCGTCATTACTGTTCTCTAATACAGGCATCTGCAGGAGTTTGTGGCACAGTATACACCTGTATATAACCGTCATTGCTGTTCTCTAATACAGGCATCTGCAGGAGTTAGTGGCACAGTATACACCTGTATATACCCGTCATTGCTGTTCTCTAATAAAGGCATCTGCTGGAGTTAGTGCGTGTTGTGTGCCTCCAGCACAATATACACTACCCAATTGCTGGTTTTCCCATCTCCCTGCAGGCCATTACTATGTCTGGAAGGCCAACAAAGAGAAGCAGACAGTCACGAGCAAATAAAAGAGGGCAAGCTGGCTCTGTGTCTGGGGGCAACAGTGCTGGTCGTGGACGCGGTGCATTGTCATCAGCACGTGGCCATGGGACACGCTTGTCCTTATTTTCAGCAGCTGGACGTGTTGAGCCGCATCATGCCGAAGACTTGGTAGAGTGGATGACCAAGCCCTCCTCATCCTCCTCATCCTCTCTCACCCAGGCTCAGGGTACTGGCAAAGCAGCTGCCAAAGCGTCCTCTTCCCTTGTATCAATGTCATCATCAGTCACTCTTTCCCTAGACCCACCATGTCCTCCTGAGGAGTCCCCCGAGCTGTTTGAGCACAGTGTTGGGTACATGCTCCAGGAGGATGCCCAGCGTTTCGAAGGGTCTGATGATGATACCCAGCTAGAGGAAGGCAGTAGCGTGAGCGCAGAGAGAGGGGATGCTCAAGAAGGACAGCAATCTGGCAGTCATGTTCCAGCAGCTGCAGCATACTGCCAGATTGGCTCCAGTGATGAGGAGGGAGGGGATGATGAGGTCACTGACTCCACGTGGGTGCCTGATAGGAGAGAGGAGGAGGAGGAGGCACATCTCCAACGAGGCAGGATGCCCTTCGGGGGCCAGCGTAAGGGCAGCACACCGACTGAATCACACCGCAGAGCTCCGCCTGTGCAGAGCGCTGCCTCTGCCCGTTATTCCAAAAGTTCTTTGGTGTGGGCCTTTTTTGAGTCAAGTGCATCAGATCGCACCGCTGCTATTTGCAACATATTGTTAGAGAAATTAGAAATTATACTTTAAATGTCAACTATGAATATGCATATTAATATGACTATATCTTCTAAAGTTAAAATGTTTGCTTTATATAACTCTATTAATACTTAAATATGCTGAATAAGCTCTAATAGCCCTAATTACTGGAATAAGTCATATGACCATATTCTATTGTGCAAAGATGTGCTGACTCTTACATCTGTCAAATATGGGCTGCGAACCATGGAATAATTTATGTGTTCATTGTATGAAATTTCCTGTCATAAGGTGTTGGCTGAAAAAGGATATTCTCATCTTCCTGCTAAAACGTCAGAATAAAAGTTGAAATTATACACGTGATCAGGACGTTACGAACAGGAAGGGGGAAGGTTTAAGGGTGATAAAAGCAGCATGTAAACTTATGACAGGCAGAAATGGATCTCTGAAGCAGAAAATATACATTTAACCATTTCTCTTGCATATGCAATAAAATATCTTGACTTGTAACGAGAGTTGGTCCAAAATTACTTGACATTTTGGTCCTTCGAAAACGGAAGTCCAAATTCCTGGAAAGCACTAGCCAACAACCCAGTGAACCGATGTCCGTACGGCAAAAAACTGTAAGTCCTCCGTCTTAAATTTGACGTTAACAGAGGCCGGCTCACTGAACTAGTGCCTCCCGGGCAGCGACTTACCGGATCAGCACAAGAGACCGCTCTCGGGGCAAGGTAAGATATTTTCATTTATTATATTATACTTTTAGGCCTAAATGTGATTAGGGATTTAATGAATTAAGGGATTTTGTTACATACATCTAATATAGAGATTAATTGAATGTTTATCTGTTGTGTATATGTTTTGCTTTATCCAAGTTGAGGGAATATAAGTAGATACGTCCGTAGTTTAAATCCCTTTGATATAGGAGTATGGTCCCATTCCAATACCCGGGTGCAGATAAAGGAAATTTGTCGACAAAGGACCTAGGTCCTGACAGCCTTGTAAACTGCAGGAATTCCCGTGGGGGACACATAAATATTCCTACATCAAAAACATGAACCCCTGTTGATACAAAGGTATGGCCTGATAGATTTCCAGGTAACAAATAGAGGTAATTTGACGAGCCCTTGCGCTCAGCCAGCCTCGTATGTTGTGTAAAAAACCTGTACAGGCATTTATAAATACCGTTGAATCAACAAATATTAATGTTTTGATAAAGTGTGGGAACAACAGTCGAGAGAAATTAAGTCTCTTTTGTAATTCTGTTCATGCTCCCTACAGTTTACTGAAATATTAATGTTTTGATCAGGGGGGGGTTGACCAGTCAGGTGAATTTCCGTTCGCCTTGTAATTCTGTTCATGCTCCCTACAGTTTACTGAAATATTAATGTTTTGATCAGGGGGGGTTGACCAGTCAGGTGAATTTACGTTCGCCTTGTAATTCTGTTAATTCTCCCTATAAATGAAAAAAACATTAAGTAAGAAGACAAGACACCAGTATTATAGCAGCACACAAGATCAATAATCTAGAAGTGATATGTCACGACTAGAAAGTTTGTGAGTAGCTGCAGAAGTGATAAGATACTGTGTGCAGGTATTGTGTCAGTGTGAGAAGACCTTACTAAAAAAAACTCCGTGTGCACGTTAAAATGAGTATGATCCATGGAAAGTCTGATGGTTTGAATGATGATGCAAAGTATATGTGTAGTCTAGACAAAGAGAATGTGAAACTCCTTAAGACATGGAAAACAAAGTATGATTTTGATGCATTTTTAAATAAGGATTGTTGTGTAATACTGTGTTGTGTAGAAAGCTTTAAAAATAAATAAAAATTATGCCGGCATGTATGTATGTATATGTGTATGCATATGTGTATGTGTGTATATATATATGTATATATATATATATATATATATATATATATATATATATATAAATAAAAAAGAAAAGAAAAATAAGGAAATAGAATAAATTAGGTCTTCCCCAGGCAAAGAAATGGCTTGAGGAGTCTAACTGTAGGTTAAAATCATAAAAAAAAATCATAAAAAGACTATGTTTTTAGACAAAGAGGAGGACAATAATATGACCGTCCTCCGAAGTTTAGTGCAGCAAGTATTGACTGAACAAAATGCGACAAACCTAATGCACCCGACAGCCCCTACACACCCTTTAGAGGACTCTCCAATCCCACCGACAGACGCTGCTCCCCCTCTGACTTCACCACCCGCTCCCAATTCCCTATTGCAGACCTGCAGTCCCCACCACCAGATGGGACAGAGGTATGCAACAAGTTACCCCGCTGACCCTCCTTACAGCAATCCCAAGGTCCACATAGCTCAATTCAGGGATGGTATCATGGGAATGGTTGCTAGCTATCATCTCAATGTGAGGGAAATAGAGCAGGTCACCAGACAGGTACTGGGACCTAACTGGCATCATGTAGTGGGAGATTGGAGTGGATTAAACAACCAGGGAGGGGTGTTGCCTCAGGATGATGCAGCACTCAAAAACAGAAGAAATGCTCTTATAGCAAAGATAGAGAGAGGATAGATGGATACGTCAAGCCGACTGGTCCATTATAAATCAGTGTATATGGGGAGAAGAGGAAACAGTGGATAATTTCATTGTTAGGATAAAGAAGAATTTTAATAACCACTCTGGGATAGAAATCCCAGTAGATCAAGTGAACGATAGCCCATATGAACAACAGCTAAAGAATGCAATCCTGAAGGGGCTGCTAGTCCTTATATCAAGTTTTGTTAACGAACACATGATTAACCATAGGATCTGCAGACTCTAGGAGCTAATCAAGTATGCGAGGCATGCTGAGGGGCACTTCCAACCAAAAAAGAAAGTAAAGAAAAGGATGAGGGGGGAGTGTTTCCTGTATGGTAAAAGTGTGTCTGCAGAGAGAGAAGCAGAAGGATGGGAAAGAATCTGATATTTTGGATGTGTGTAATGTTGAAACTTGTTTGCATGCTGAAGCCAAGCCAGAAATAACCTGGGTTGCAAAGAGTAGTTGGGTAACATTTCTCTGTGACACTGGGGCTTGTAGGACCCTGATACACCCGCTGGATATGCCACCAGGGGTACAGGGAAAAGGTTTAGTATATGTAAAATCTGCAAATGGGTTGATGCACCAGGAGGCCGTGTCTGAAGGCCTTACTGTGGAAAATCCACAGACAGGTAAAAAGGCTCAGTGTAAAATAGTAATGTCAACTAAATGTCCTGTTAATTCGTTGGGTAGAGACATGTTGCATGCTCTTGATATTTCTGTCGTACCAGTGGAGGGGGGCCTCAAAGCCCATCGGCTGTGTGAAAAACAAATCACAGCTGTGGATAATGAGCCCTGATACTGGTACAGCTTGGATTTACAAACTGAGGGATTAAAGATGCCCAAAACCCTGACAGAAATAATTGAAGAGCCTGTGAGGAAAGGTACAAGGTCCAGACGAACCTCTATTGCACTATCTACTACAAAAGGACCACTGGGCCTGATAGGTCCTATGAGAAACAGTTAATGAGTTGCACTAACACTGAAGTGCTCTTAAGATACCTGTACTGTGATAAGGAAGGAAATAACATGGCTACTTGTCTCCTACCACAGCCTATTCTGCAAATATACAGGCAGGATACTGTACCTCATGTTTCGGTCACGCGGAACTCCGAGGTATCATGGCATGAGCTAGGAGAACTTATCACAGACTGGGTCAAATTAACAGATGAGGAACTGAAATCCAGAGGGAATCAGAGGTACAGATTAGCGTGGTTTGTTGAATGTACAACCAGAACTTGCGTGATTGAAGTTTTGACAAAAGACAGTGACTGACACTTTTTGACCCAAGGGGAAGGGGATGCCTTAAAAGACGTCCCCGATTTCTTGTGATCAAAAGGAAAGACAGACGTAGGGCTAATTAAGACAGACAGTCAGTTCTGGTTTGCACTTATGTACAAGGGAAAACTCACAAGAAATGTTCAATGCTTTGTCTTGAGTTGTACCTCCCAGTGGGAGTCAAATTCTCTTGTATGTGGATGACATTCTGGTAGCGGCTCCTCTGGAGCGACAATGTAAAATTGACACCTTGGCTCTGATGCATTTCCTCGCAGAACAAGGTCACAAGGTTAGCAAAATAAAATACAACTTTTGAAAAACAAGGTGAAATACCAGGGTTACATTATATCTCAAAAAGGCAGACATCCAGATGAGATCCGAAAAGAGGCCATCCTTCAAGCCCCCAAACCACGTAAAAATAAATAAATGATGTAATTTCTTGGCATGGCAAATTTTTGTAGAGCATGGATAGCTAATTATGCTACGGAGGTGGTGCCTCTTTCTGATCTCATCTATGGTACACAAATGTCTGCAAAAGGTTCCATCCAGTGGAATGTGCAAGCAGAGGATGCATTTACAAAGGTGAAGCACCTCATTGTGGGTTCTACTGTGCTTAGCCTACCCAATTACAGTAGAAACCCTTTAGCAGACTGTAGATTGTAAAGAGGGGTACATGACTTCTGCTCTCACTCAGGTTTATGAGAACGAACACAAACTAGTTGCATTTTACTTAACTAATTTGCCCCACTGTGTACAAGCTGTAGTAGCAGCCTCATTGGCCATACGGTCATCTGCATTGATAGTATTGTTCCACCCCTGGTACTTAAAGGTCTTGCATGTTATTTAGGTGATCTTACTATAAGACAGAATCTCCTATTTATCTCCAGTCAGGCATTTATCATGTATGACTACACTTCTGGGACAACCACACGTTACAATCAAGAAGTGTACTACATTGAATCCTGCTACACTAATGCCAACACCTGGTGATGGGGATCCACATGATTGTGCAGCTCAAAATTGATGAACGGGTACTCCCTAGGAAGGATCTCACTGATGTTCCCTTTCTAGATGCTGACATTACCTTTTTTGTTGATGGGTCGTGTAGAAAAAACGATAAATCAAACGGCTTATGCTATAGTAACACATGACCAGGTCATTGAAGCTAGACCCTTTCCCAGTTCCTATTCTGCACAACAAGCTGACATTATAGCCCTGTCAAGGGCCTGCAGTCTAGGGGAAGGGAAAAATAAATAGATATTTATACTGACAGCCAATACGCTTTCTCTACACATATTTGCCCAGCAATGGAAAAAAGGGGTATGATTACGTTGCCATGGGAAACCGATCACACAGAGATCTCATTCTTGCCCTTCTAGAATATGTACAAAAACCAGCACAAGTGGCTATTTGTAAATGTGCGGCACATAGAAAGGGAACAGATCCAATTACCCTAGGGAATGCACTAGCAGACAAGACAGCAAAGGGAGCTTCTGAAGGACAGCAATGACAAACATATACAGTTTCCCAAGTAAATGATGAGGTACAGAGAGCTATTGATGAAACATGGTTATCAGAAATGCAGAAAACATCACCGGCAGGTGAAAATCAAAGTGGTTATATACAGGGTCAACACTGGTCAATGGTATATACACATGTACAGAAGGTAAACCTAACTTATCTACATCACTATTCACGTATGCTGTGTTATTGAGTCATGGGTAGGCCCATACCTCAAAAGGAGGGATGGTACTGGGTATACACAACATATGGGTTTACAAAACTACTCTGAAAATTTTGTCTCACATATCCGATTTGTAACAGATACCATGCACAAGGTGCCCTAAGAGCCTTAAGGGGTCATTTCCCACAACCCCCTTATCCCTTTCACACAATATGCATGGATTTGATTGAATTGAACAAATGTGAGAATAAGTACTGTCTGGTTATTGTGTACAGGTTTATAAAGTGGGTGGAAACTTTTCCTATGGCGCACACGGATGGACAGTCAGTAGCCAAAGTACTAATCAAAGAGGTGATTCCACGACAAGGGATCCCCGCGCTGATTTACAGTAACAATGGCTCCAATTTTGTAAACTAAACAATACAACTAATTGGTATATGGTACAATATCTGACCTACTAGGGAGAATCACTATTTAGGTTGTAACCCCTGGTCAGAACACCCCAGCCCCCGAGCCAACTCAGTTTCAACTTAATACCTCTTTGTTTAAAACAGATTTTACTTACAAGGAACAATTAAGTATAGAAACAGGATTTGGAGACAAAAATTAGTGGATAGAATGGGTCAGATACACAACTCAATCTAAGGGGTTAAGTGATTGTATTTCTTGTGCAAACCCAAGACCACAACTAGCTACCATTCCTCTCCCTGAAGAGGAAACAGATTTAGCTTGCATAATAAGACTGTTTTCAGAAAATATTACTGGGTCTGAATGTGCAAATGAGAAAAAGAGATACCCTAAAACTAAAATGCAAAGTACACCCCCTTCACTACAAGCATTACCAGGAAATTTTTCTAGTTTCTCTAACAAAGATAAGGATGGTACAAAGGTTGGCACTCTATCTCCTGAATACTGTGCGACCACAACATCAACTACAGACATTAAGTATCAACTAAAATGGTTTCAGGAACAGAAACGGCAACTAGCTGATGTTTGGTGGCTGTGTGGGGACAAGAAACTAAGGCTCAGACTGCCACCTAGATGGGAGGGTAGTTGTGCCCTTACCCGCCTGTTGCTTCCCTTTTATATTGTTCCTATGACTAATAAATTGATGAGACTAACAGGTAAACACTATTTTAAGAGACTTAAGTGTCCAGAATCATTTTGACAACCAGGTATATATAGACTCAATAGGTGTTCCACGAGGAGTTTCCGGATGAATTTAAAGCACAGAATCAAGTAACAGCAGGACTCACCTCACTCTTCCTATGGGTACAGGCCAACAAGAACGTTGACTGGATAAACTACATCTACTACATCTACTACAACCAGCAGAGGTTTGTGAATTACACCAGAGATGCTATCAAAGGTATAGCAGCACAATTGGACGCCACCTCTTTGACAGCGTGGCAGAACCGTATAGCATTGGATATGTTGCTGGCAGAAAGGGGCGGGGTATGCGAAATGTTCGGCACCTTCTGCTGCACTTTTATTCCAAATAATACGGCACCTGATGGAAGTATCACCAAGGCTTTGCAAGGCCTACAAATGTTATCCCAGGAACTAACTGAGAACTCTGGTGTAGAGAACCCCTTAACAGGACTCTTTGAAAAATGGTTTGGTAAATGGGGTGATCTTGCAAAAGGTTTGCTCATCTCTGTTGTCATGGCAGCCACGGTTCTTACGCTGTGTGGATGTTGCTGCATTCCTTGTATTAGAGGAATTCTTCAAAGACTGATTGACACATCACTAACAAAGACTATGTTTTTTCAGAACAACACTGAACTATACCCGAAACCTGATGAAGATGAACTTACAGTCCTTTCAAAAGACTTATTTGTCTAAATGATAATACCTGGTAAAATAAAGAACCTGGATATTTGAATTATTGACATTATAAGTATAAAAGGGAGCAGCTGTTAGAGAAATTAGAAATTATACTTTAAATGTCAACTATGAATATGCATATTAATATGACTATATCTTCTAAAGTTAAAATGTTTGCTTTATATAACTCTATTAATACTTAAATATGCTGAATAAGCTCTAATAGCCCTAATTACTGGAATAAGTCATATGACCATATTCTATTGTGCAAAGATGTGCTGACTCTTACATCTGTCAAATATGGGCTGCGAACCATGGAATAATTTATGTGTTCATTGTATGAAATTTCCTGTCATAAGGTGTTGGCTGAAAAAGGATATTCTCATCTTCCTGCTAAAACGTCAGAATAAAAGTTGAAATTATACACGTGATCAGGACGTTACGAACAGGAAGGGGGAAGGTTTAAGGGTGATAAAAGCAGCATGTAAACTTATGACAGGCAGAAATGGATCTCTGAAGCAGAAAATATACATTTAACCATTTCTCTTGCATATGCAATAAAATATCTTGACTTGTAACGAGAGTTGGTCCAAAATTACTTGACACATATGTCTCAAGAGTATCTCGCGTGGCCAAAACATCAACCGCTTGGGCACCACTTACTTGACTAGACATATGTTGACCTGCCATGCAGCTCTTGGCAAGCGTACCTTAAAGACCCACACCAAAGAACAAAGCGGACCTCTCCTTGCTCCTCATCAGCTGGGATCTCCAACCCCACTATACCTTCAGTCCTCTCTGAAACCTGCACTGAGAGGAATGAAGGTGTAGAATTAGGTGTGTCACAGCCAAGTACTTGCGGGCACTCTGCTAGCAGTACACCGACGTCCGATTCTAGCAGGCAAATTTCCCTGCCCCAGCTGCTGGACCGTCAAAAGAAGTTCACTCCCAGCCATCCACATGCCCAGCGGTTGAATGCTAGCTTGGCTAAATTGCTACCAATTCAACTGCTGCCTTTTCAGTTGGTAGACACGGCCCCCTTCGATTCCGGCTCTCTACCGGCATGTGGAAGCCAATGTCCATGCCTTGCTGGACAGGGCGGTCAGCGGTAAGGTGCAAATTATGGCTGACTCATGGTCCAGCAGGCATGGACAGGGACGTTACCTTTCTTTAACGGCCCATTGGGTCACTCTTTTGGCAGCTGGGAAGGATGCAGGACAAGGTGCAGTAGTGTTGGAGGTTGTTCCGCCGCCACGCCTCCAAAATGCTACTACTGGTTGTGACACACCTCTCTCCTCCACCCCCTCCTCTTCTTCCTCCATGGCCTCTTCCTGTGCTTTGTCCTTGGAACCAGCGGTGCTTCGTAGGCATTCAAGGGGCTACGCAAGTACGCAGGCAAAAAGATGCCATGCCGTGCTTGCGCTGGTGTGTTTGGGGGACAGGAGCCACACTGGGGCAGAGGTTCTGTCAGCTCTGCAGGGGCAGGCTGAGAAGTGGTTGACGCCATGCCAGCTTAAGGCAGGAATGGTGGTTTGCGACAATGGCACCAACCTCCTCTCCGCCCTACGACAGGGACAACTGACCAATGTGCCCTGTGTGGCTCACGTCCTTAACCTGGTGGTGCAGCGGTTCTTGGGTAGGTACCCGGGCTTACAGGATATCCTGAGGCAGGCCAGGAAAGTCTGTGTGCATATCTGCAGATCATATAATGCCATTGCTTGGCTGGCTGAGCTGCAAAAGGAGTTGAACCTGCCCAAGAACCACCTTATATGTGACATGCCCACCAGGTGGATCTCAACGTTGGCCATGCTGCAGCGGCTGCACACGCAGCAGAGGGCCATCAATGAGTACCTGTGCGACTACGGCACCAGTACAGGGTCAGGGGAGCTCGGGTTTTTTTCACCACGCCAGTGGGGCATGATCAGGGATGCATGCACTGTCCTGGCACCATTTGAGGAGGCCACGAGGATGGTGAGCAGTGACAGTGCATGCATCAGTGACACTGTACCTCTTGTCCACCTGTTGGAGCATACGTTGCAAGGAATAATGGACAGGGCACTTGAGGCAGAACAGAGGCAGGAAGAGGAGGACTTCCTTGCCTCTCAAGGCCCCCTTTACCCAGACAGCGTTCCTTGTGTCCCACCCATCACACAGGAAGAGGACGAGGAGGAGGAGGAGGATTGTGTCAGCATGGAGGTGGAGCATGGCACTCAGCATCAACAGCAGCAGTCTTTAAGGGATGATTTACAGTCCCAACAAACCCGTGGACTTGTACGTGGCTGGGAGGAGGTGGCTGCGGATCATGTCGTATTTAGTGACCCAGAGGACTTCGGACCGAATGCCTCAGCTAACCTACGCTGCATGGCCTCCCTGATCCTGCAAAGTCTGCGGAAGGATCCTCGTATTCTTCGGATTAAGGAAAGGAGAGGGACCATTACTGGCTGGCCACTCTCCTTGATCCACGGTACAAGGGTAAGGTTGCGGACCTTATCTTGCCGTCGCAGAGGGAGCAGAGGATGAGAAAACTCCGGGAGGCCTTGCAGAAAGGTCTGTGCAACGCGTTCCCAGAGACTTTGAGGTTACAAACTCCTGGTCCTGGACAACGAGTTGCTGAGGCTTCGGTCAGTAGCAGAAGGAGCGGTGGAGAAGGTGGCCGTCTGACTGATGCGTTCAGACAATTTTTTAGTCCGCAGCCCCAAGGTATGATCGGTTCTAGCAACCATTGCCATTGTCTGATATACATGTGCAGCAATACCTAGGGGCAAGGTAAGACTTGGACACCTTTCCCACCGAAAATCCTCTGGCTTACTGGGTCTTGAGGATGGATCACTGGCCAGAGCTTGCACAGTATGCAATTGAGCTACTGGCCTGTCCTGCATCGAGCGTTCTTTCGGAACGCACATTCAGTGCTACTGGAGGCTTCGTCACGGATCACAGGGTGCGCCTGTCCATCGACTCGGTTGATCGACTGACCTTCATAAAGATGAACCAGTCTTGGATCACCACCAGCTACCAAGCACCTGAAGCTGATGCAACAGAATAATTTATTTTCAAATGTAACATCCCTTCAAGACTGATGCTGATGCTGAGTGACTGTCCTGTTATGTTGACTGACTATCCTCCTCCTCCTCCATGATCTGATTCTTGATGATAGCTTGGAAGAACTTTTTTGTTTCTGGGTGCCGCCACCAGTGGCTAAGGCCCAATTTTTCAGCCCCTGTTTAACAGGGGCATGTAATTACAATTTTTGATGCAATGCTTTGCAGCAGTGCTCATTCCTGTACTCCAACTAGAGTATCTGGGAGAGGTTGCAGTGTCGTGGCACCAGCACCAGTGCCTAAGGCCCAATTTTTCAGCCCCTATTTAACAGGGGGGTGTAATTAAAATTTTTGATGCAATACTTTGCAACAGGGCTCATTGCTGTGCTCCAAGTACAGTATCTGTGAGGGGTTGCAGTGTTGTAGCACCAGTGCCTAAGGCCCAATTTTTCAGCCCCTATTTAACAGGGGGGTGTAATTAAAAATTTTGATGCAATACTTTGCAACAGGGCTCATTGCTGTGCTCCAAGTACAGTATCTGTGAGGGGTTGCAGTGTTGTAGCACCAGTGCCTAAGGCCCAATTTTTCTGCCCCTGTTTATCAGGGGCGTGTAATTACAATTTTTGATGCAATACTTTGCAACAGGGCTCATTGCTGTGCTCCAAGTACAGTATCTGTGAGGGGTTGCAGTGTTGTGGCACCAGTGCCTAAGGCCCAATTTGTCTGCCCCTGTTTAACAGGGGCGTGTAATTACAATTTTTGATGCAATACTTTGCAACAGGGCTCATTGCTGTGCTCCAAGTACAGTATCTGTGAGGGGTTGCAGTGTTGTGGCACCAGTGCCTAAGTGTCAGGTCACCTACGGCCAGGTGACAGATGCACACCGTAGGGGGACAGGAGTGCACCGCAAGGTAGTGAACCCTATGGCTGACTGCTGCGGATAGGAAACTGGATGGTTGTGGAAAGCGGGACCAGAGGAGCACAACCGGGATCCTATAGGAAGCTACAGCCAAGATTCCCCAGGGCGCGGAGTCTAAGACCCAGCAGGTCTTCTCCAGAGCCTCTAGTGGTGAGGATGTTATGCTGCAGGCTGGGTCCAGGTCGTGGCCCCTAGAGTCTCCTAGCTCACACCCCATAGGATAAGGGGACAAGAGGGGAAGCAGCAGCACAAGATATAAGAGTAACGAATAACAAGCTGAAAGTCAAGGGCCACAAGTAGTGATGAGCCGAACACCCCCGGGTTCGGTTCGCACCAGAACCCGCGAACGGACCGAAAGTTCGAACGAACATTAGAACCCTATTAAATACAATGGATGCGAACGTTCGAATTCTAAAGTGCTAATTATAAAAACTATTATGCATGTTATTGTCCTAAAAAGGGTTTGGGAACCCGGGTTCTGCACCAGGGGACATGTATCAATGCAAAAATAAGTTTTAAAAACGGTCGTTTTCCGGGAGCAGTCATTTTAATGATGCATAAAGTGAAAAAAAAAAAGTCAAATATTCCTTTAAATATCGTACCTGGGGGGTGTCTAAAGTATGCCTGTGAAGTGCCACGTGTTTCCCGTGTTTAGAACTGTCCCTGCACAAAATGACACTTCTAAAGGAAAAAAAAGCCATTTAAAACTGCTTGCGGCTTTAATGTAATGTCTGGTCCCGGTAATATGGATGAAAATCTTTAAGAAAAATGGCATAGCTACCCCATGACCCCCCCCCTACCCCAGCCCATTACCAGCCCCTTTGGGTCTTGTATGGATATTAAGGGGAACCCCGCACATAAAATAAAAAAGGCCCTATATACTCAGAACAGCCGTATACAGGCAGTGCATACAAGACAGGGACTGTAGGTTTGTTCTTATGTAGAATCTGTTTGTAATTTTGAACAGGTACATTGTTGAAGTGTAGCTCCAGACCAAAAATCTATTTTTAAACTTTTTGGAAAACATAGGTAAGGGTTATCACCCCTGTAACATTTGTTTTGCTGTCTGTGCCCCTGTTCAGAACATTTCACCTCACTTTCCGTCCTAATGACAACTGTTTTTGAAATGTGGTGTTTTTCTTGAAACAAGGATTGCTGATAAAGCATCAGTACAGAGGAGACACCTTTCTCCCATATTTATTCTTACAGGAGAGAATTTTCCTTCCTAGTGGTAGATTTCCTCTCACTTCCTGTTGTCTTCTTGCGTTTGCAAGTAGGAGTCGTTTGTAAGTTGGATGTTTGAAAGTAGGGACCTGCCGTATATACTCTGCAGAAATAGGCCCCTTAGTTGTTGGTGTTGGCACAACACTGTAAGCACTCACAGTTACTCTTGGTTGGTGCTGGAACGCCCTGCTGTCAACTATTATATCAGGAATTTTAATTACATATAATTGTTGAACAGTGGTAGTAAAAATTGGGCCTTTGATGGTGGTGCTGGTGCCACAACACTGTAAGCCCTGACAGTTACTCTTGGTGGGTGCAGCAATGGGCCCTGCTGTGAATTATTAGATCAAGAATTGTAATTACATGCCCCTGTTGAACAGGGGCTGAAAAATTGGGCCTTAGGCACTGGTGGCACAACACTGCAACCCTTCACAGATACTGTACTTGGAGCACAGCAATGAGCCCTGTTGCAAAGTATTGCTTCAAAAATTGTAATGACACGCCCCTGTTAAACAGGGGCTGAAAAATTGGGCCTTAGGCACTGGTGGCACAACACTGCAACTCCTCACAGATACTGTACTTGGAGCACAGCAATGAGCCCTGTTGCAAAGTATTGCTTCAAAAATTGTAATTACACGCCCCTGTTAAACAGGGGCTGAAAAATTGGGCGTTAGGCACTGGTGGCGGCACCCATAAACAAAAATGATCTTCCAAGCTATCATCATCAATCGTATCATTGAGGACTCGGAGGAGGAGGATAGCCAGTCAACATAACAGCACAGGCACTCAGCATCAGCATCAGTCTTGAAGGGATGTGACATTTTAAAATCAATTAGTCTGTTATATCAGCATCAGGTGTGTGGTAGCTGGTGGTGATCCAAGACTGGTTCATCTTGATGAAAGTCAGTCGATCAACCGAGTCGGTGGACAGGCGCACCCTGTGATCCGTGACAAATCCTCCAGCAGCACTGAATGTGCGTTCCGAAAGAACGCTGGATGCAGGACAGGCCAGTAGCTCAATTGCATACTGTGCAAGCTCTGGCCAGTGATCCATCCTCAAGACCCAGTAAGCCAGAGGATTTTCGGTGGGGAAGGTGTCCAAGTCTGACCTTGCCCCTAGATATTCCTGCACCATGTTTATCAGACGCTGGCGATGGTTGCTGGAACCGATCATACTTTGGGGCTGCGGACTAAAGAATTGTCTGAACGCATCGGTCAGACGGCCACCTTCCCCACCGCTCCTTCTTTGACTGGCCGAAGCCTCAGCAACTCGTTGTCCAGGACCAGGAGTTTGCAACCTCCCAGTCTCTGGGAACGCGTTGCACAGACCTTTCTGCAAGGCCTCCCGGAGTTGTCTCATCCTCTGCTCCCTCTGCGACGGTAACATAAGGTCCGCAACCTTACCCTTGTACCGTGGATCAAGGAGAGTGGCCAGCCAGTAATGGTCCCTCTCCTTGATCCGAAGAATACGAGGATCCTTCCGCAGACTTTGCAGGATCAGGGAGGCCATGCAGCGTAGGTTTGCTGAGGCATTCGCTCCGGAGTCCTCTGGGTCACTAAGGACGACATGATCCGCAGCCACCTCCTCCCAGCCACGTACAAGTCCACTGGTTTCTTGGGACTGTAAATCATCCCTAAAAGACTGCTGCTGATGATGCTGAGTGCCAGCCTCCACCTCCATGCTGACACAATCCTCCTCCTCCTCCTCCTCCTCCTCCTCCTCCTCTTCCTGTGCGATGGGTGGGACAGAAGGAACACTGTCTGGGTAAAGGGGGCCTTGAGAGGCAAGGAAGTCCTCCTCTTCCTGCCTCTGTTCTGCCTCAAGTGCCCTGTCCATTATTCCACGCAGCGTGTGCTCCAACAGGTGGACAAGAGGTACAGTGTCACTGATGCATGCACTGTCACTGCTCACCATCCTCGTGGCCTCCTCAAATGGTGCCAGGACAGTGCATGCATCCCTGATCATGCCCCACTGGCGTGGAGAAAAAAAACCAAGCTCCCCTGACCCTGTCCTGGTGCCGTAGTCGCACAGGTACTCATTGATGGCCCTCTGCTGCGTGTGCAGCCGCTGCAGCATGGCCAACGTTGAGTTCCACCTGGTGGGCATGTCACATATAAGGCGGTTCTTGGGCAGGTTCAACTCCTTTTGCAGCTCAGCCAGGCGAGCACTGGCATTATAAGATCTGCGGAAATGCACACAGACTTTCCTGGCCTGCCTCAGGACATCCTGTAAGCCCGGGTACCTGCCCAAGAAGCGCTGCACCACCAGGTTAAGGACGTGAGCCACACAGGGCACATGGGTCAGTTGTCCCTGTCGGAGGGCGGAGAGGAGGTTGGTGCCATTGTCGCAAACCACCATTCCTGGCTTAAGCTGGCGTGGCGTCAACCACCTCTCGGCCTGGCCCTGCAGAGCAGACAGGACCTCTGCCCCAGTGTGGCTTCTGTCCCCCAAACACACCAGCGCAAGCACGGCATGGCATCTTTTTGCCTGCGTACTTGCGTAGCCCCGTGAACGGCTACGGAGCACCGCTGGTTCATAGGACAAACCACAGGAAGAGGCCATGGAGGAAGAAGAAGAGGAGGGGGTGGAGGAGAGAGGTGTGTCACAACCAGTAGTAGCATTTTGGAGGCGTGGCGGTGGGACAACCTCCAACACTACTGCACCTTGTCCTGAATCCTTCCCAGCTGCCAAAAGAGTGACCCAATGGGCCGTGAAAGAAAGGTAACGTCCCTGTCCATGCCTGCTGGACCATGAGTCAGCGGTAATATGCACCTTACCGCTGACCGCCCTGTCCAGCGAGGCCAAGACATTGCCTTCCACATGCCGGTAGAGAGCCGGAATAGCCTTCCGTGAGAAAAAGTGGCGTTTGGGAACCTGCCACTGAGGAACCGCACATTGCACAAACTCACGGAAGGGGGCCGAGTCTACCAACTGAAAAGGCAGCAGTTGAAGCGCTAGCAATTTAGCCAAGCTAGCATTCAACCGCTGGGCATGTGGATGGCTGGGAGTGAACTTCTTTCGACGGTCCAGCAGCTGGGGCAGGGAAATTTGCCTGCTAGAATCGGACGTCGGTGTACTGCTAGCAGAGTGGGCGCAAGTACTTGGCTGTGACACACCTAATTCTACACCTTCATTCCTCTCAGTGCATGTTTCAGAGAGGACTGAAGTTATAGTGGGGTTGGAGATCCCAGCTGATGCGGTGCAAGGAGAGGTCCGCTTGGTTCTTTGGTGTGGGTCTTTGAGGTAGGCTTGCCAACGAGCTGCATGGCAGGTCAACATATGTCTGGTCAGGCATGTGGTACCCAAGCGGCTGATGTTTTGGCCACGCGATATACGCTTGAGACATATGTTGCAAACAGCAGCTGTGCGATCTGATGCACTAGCCTCAAAAAAGGCCCACACCAAAGAACTTTTTGAATGACGGGCAGAGGCAGCGCCCTGCACAGGCGGAGCTCTGCGGTGTGATTCCGTCGGTGTACTGCCCTTACGCTGGCCACCAAAGGGCATCCTGCCTCGTTGGAGATGTGCCTCCTCCTCATCCTCCTCCTCCTCCTCTCTCCTATTAGGCACCCACGTGGAGTCATTGACCTCATCATCCCCTCCCTCCTCATCACTGGAGCCAATCTGGCAGTATGCTGCAGCTGCTGGAACATGACTGCCAGAT
Organism: Rana muscosa; assembly: GCA_029206835.1. NCBI lineage: Eukaryota > Metazoa > Chordata > Amphibia > Anura > Ranidae > Rana > Rana muscosa. The sequence continues at coordinate 1,082,391,410 of CM055117.1, read as the reverse complement.
TGGTGTCCTTCTTGAGCATCCCCTCTGTCTGCTCTCACGCTACTGCCTTCCTCTAGCTGGGTTTCATCATCAGACCCTTCGAAACGCTGGGCATCCTCCTGGAGCATGTACCCAACACTGTGCTGAAACAGTTCGGGGGACTCCTCAGGAGGAGGACATGGTGGGTCTAGGGAAGGAGTGACTGATGATTTGTCTGACATTGATACCAGGGAAGACGACGCTTTGGCAGCTGCTTTTCCAGTACCCTGAGCCTGGGTGAGAGAGGATGAGGAGGAGGAGGAGGGCTTGGTCATCCACTCTACCAAGTCTTCGGCATGATGTGGCTCAACATGTCCAGCTGCCGAAAAGAAGGACAAGCGTGTCCCATGGCCATGTGCTGATGACAATGCACCGCGTCCACGACCAGCACTGTTGCCCCCAGACACAGAGCCTGCTTGCCCTCTTTTATTGCCTCCTGACTGTCTGCCTCTCCTTGTTTGCCTTCCAGACATTCTAATAGATGGCCTGCAGGGAGATGGGAAAAAAGCAATAAGGGCTACCTTCAGGTGTCCTTCTCTGTCCCTTGAAACAAGGACTTTCACAGTGAAAGAAACTGACACTGTCCCTACCTAGAGTTTTCTGTCCCTAGAATAAATGTTTTTTTTAATCACAATATAGCACAAGGACAATTCACTCAATGTCTCTCCAGGTCCCTGGAAACAAGGACTTGCAGAGTGAAAGAAACTGACACTGTCCCTACCTAGAGTTTTCTGTCCCTAGAATAAATGTTTTTTTTAAGCACAATATAGCACAAGGACAATTAACTCACTGTCCTTACAGGTCCCTGGAAACAAGGACTTGCAGAGTGAAAAAAAAAAAACACTCTCCCTACCTACAGTTTTCTGTCCCTAGAAAAAATGTTTTTTTTAAGCACAATATAGCACAAGGACAATTAACTCACTGTCCTTACAGGTCCCTGGAAACAAGGACTTGCAGAGTGAAAGAAAAAAAACACTCTCCCTACCTACAGTTTTCTGTCCCTAGAAAAAATGTTTTTTTTAATCACAATATAGCACAAGGAAAATTAACTCACTGTCCTTACAGGTCCCTGGAAACAAGGACTTGCAGAGTGAAAGAAAAAAAACACTCTCCCTACCTACAGTTTTCTGTCCCTAGAAAAAATGTTTTTTTTAATCACAATATAGCACAAGGAAAATTAACTCACTGTCCTTACAGGTCCCTGGAAACAAGGACTTGCAGAGTGAAAGAAACTGACACTGTCCCTACCTAGAGTTTTCTGTCCCTAGAATAAATGTTTTTTTTAATCACAATATAGCACAAGGACAATTAACTCACTGTCCTTACAGGTCCCTGGAAACAAGGACTTGCAGAGTGAAAGAAACTGACACTGTCCCTACCTAGAGTTTTCTGTCCCTAGAATAAATGTTTTTTTTAAGCACAATATAGCACAAGGACAATTAACTCACTGTCCTTACAGGTCCCTGGAAACAAGGACTTGCAGAGTGAAAGAAAAAAAACACTCTCCCTACCTACAGTTTTCTGTCCCTAGAAAAAATGTTTTTTTTAATCACAATATAGCACAAGGAAAATTAACTCACTGTCCTTACAGGTCCCTGGAAACAAGGACTTGCAGAGTGAAAGAAACTGACACTGTCCCTACCTAGAGTTTTCTGTCCCTAGAATAAATGTTTTTTTTAAGCACAATATAGCACAAGGACAATTAACTCACTGTCCTTACAGGTCCCTGGAAACAAGGACTTGCAGAGTGAAAGAAAAAAAACACTCTCCCTACCTACAGTTTTCTGTCCCTAGAAAAAATGTTTTTTTTAATCACAATATAGCACAAGGAAAATTAACTCACTGTCCTTACAGGTCCCTGGAAACAAGGACTTGCAGAGTGAAAGAAACTGACACTGTCCCTACCTAGAGTTTTCTGTCCCTAGAATAAATGTTTTTTTTAATCACAATATAGCACAAGGACAATTAACTCACTGTCCTTACAGGTCCCTGGAAACAAGGACTTGCAGAGTGAAAGAAACTGACACTGTCCCTACCTAGAGTTTTCTGTCCCTAGAATAAATGTTTTTTTTAAGCACAATATAGCACAAGGACAATTAACTCACTGTCCTTACAGGTCCCTGGAAACAAGGACTTGCAGAGTGAAAGAAAAAAAACACTCTCCCTACCTACAGTTTTCTGTCCCTAGAAAAAATGTTTTTTTTAATCACAATATAGCACAAGGAAAATTAACTCACTGTCCTTACAGGTCCCTGGAAACAAGGACTTGCAGAGTGAAAGAAACTGACACTGTCCCTACCTAGAGTTTTCTGTCCCTAGAATAAATGTTTTTTTTAATCACAATATAGCACAAGGACAATTCACTCAATGTCTCTCCAGGTCCCTGGAAACAAGGACTTGCAGAGTGAAAGAAACTGACACTGTCCCTACCTAGAGTTTTCTGTCCCTAGAATAAATGTTTTTTTTAATCACAATATAGCACAAGGACAATTCACTCAATGTCTCTCCAGGTCCCTGGAAACAAGGACTTGCAGAGTGAAAGAAACTGACACTGTCCCTACCTAGAGTTTTCTGTCCCTAGAATAAATGTTTTTTTTAATCACAATATAGCACAAGGAAAATTAACTCACTGTCCTTACAGGTCCCTGGAAACAAGGACTTGCAGAGTGAAAGAAACTGACACTGTCCCTACCTAGAGTTTTCTGTCCCTAGAATAAATGTTTTTTTTAATCACAATATAGCACAAGGAAAATTAACTCACTGTCCTTACAGGTCCCTGGAAACAAGGACTTGCAGAGTGAAAGAAACTGACACTGTCCCTACCTAGAGTTTTCTGTCCCTAGAATAAATGTTTTTTTTAAGCACAATATAGCACAAGGACAATTAACTCACTGTCCTTACAGGTCCCTGGAAACAAGGACTTGCAGAGTGAAAGAAACTGACACTGTCCCTACCTAGAGTTTTCTGTCCCTAGAATAAATGTTTTTTTTAAGCACAATATAGCACAAGGACAATTAACTCACTGTCCTTACAGGTCCCTGGAAACAAGGACTTGCAGAGTGAAAGAAAAAAAACACTCTCCCTACCTACAGTTTTCTGTCCCTAGAAAAAATGTTTTTTTTAATCACAATATAGCACAAGGAAAATTAACTCACTGTCCTTACAGGTCCCTGGAAACAAGGACTTGCAGAGTGAAAGAAACTGACACTGTCCCTACCTAGAGTTTTCTGTCCCTAGAATAAATGTTTTTTTTAATCACAATATAGCACAAGGACAATTCACTCAATGTCTCTCCAGGTCCCTGGAAACAAGGACTTGCAGAGTGAAAGAAACTGACACTGTCCCTACCTAGAGTTTTCTGTCCCTAGAATAAATGTTTTTTTTAATCACAATATAGCACAAGGACAATTCACTCAATGTCTCTCCAGGTCCCTGGAAACAAGGACTTGCAGAGTGAAAGAAACTGACACTGTCCCTACCTAGAGTTTTCTGTCCCTAGAATAAATGTTTTTTTTAATCACAATATAGCACAAGGAAAATTAACTCACTGTCCTTACAGGTCCCTGGAAACAAGGACTTGCAGAGTGAAAGAAACTGACACTGTCCCTACCTAGAGTTTTCTGTCCCTAGAATAAATGTTTTTTTTAATCACAATATAGCACAAGGAAAATTAACTCACTGTCCTTACAGGTCCCTGGAAACAAGGACTTGCAGAGTGAAAGAAACTGACACTGTCCCTACCTAGAGTTTTCTGTCCCTAGAATAAATGTTTTTTTTAAGCACAATATAGCACAAGGACAATTAACTCACTGTCCTTACAGGTCCCTGGAAACAAGGACTTGCAGAGTGAAAGAAACTGACACTGTCCCTACCTAGAGTTTTCTGTCCCTAGAATAAATGTTTTTTTTAAGCACAATATAGCACAAGGACAATTAACTCACTGTCCTTACAGGTCCCTGGAAACAAGGACTTGCAGAGTGAAAGAAACTGACACTGTCCCTACCTAGAGTTTTCTGTCCCTAGAATAAATGTTTTTTTTAAGCACACTATAGCAGAAGCACAAAACACACTGACACTCTCCCTACCTATCCTTCTCTTTCCCTAAACTAAAGGAATCCAGGTTAAGCAAGAAAGAAATAACAGTCACTGTCCCTGCCTATGCTACTCTATCCCTGCTCCGGAACACACTACACTAGGCCGCCGTGCTGGCGGCCTTTTATAGTGTGGGGCGTGTACTAAACACCCTCAGCAATAATTGGCCACAGGCATCCTGCCTGTGGCCAATCATTGCTCTCCTCGCTGCCGGCGCTGTGATTGGCCAAGCATGCGGGGTCACAGTGCATGCTTGGCCAATCACAGCGCCTGGATGACACTGCGATGGCGTAGTGCATTGTGGGCCGTTCGCGTCACTCGAATTTGGCGCGAACGGCCCAAATCGTTCGATCTTCGTCGAACGATCGAACAGCCAATGTTCGAGTCGAACGTATGTTCGACTCGAACACGAAGCTCATCCCTAGCCACAAGCAGACAAGGATAAGGAAAGACAAGCCGAAGGTCAAGGGTCACGAGCAGACAGGGATAGTCGGGGACAAGCCAATAACGTAACAGAGAGACAGACGTAGCACACGGCAGGCAGGAACCCAAACACACAATGCCTAACAAACACGTTGATCAGCAAAGCAGGCTTGCAGTGCACAGGTTAATATAGTGTTCTGTGATAGGGCCTGGGGTGGAGTCTGGCTGGGAGGAGATTATAAAGGAAGCCAGGTGAAAGGGTTCTGGCCTCTAAGATGAACACATGGGAAGGAAGGTAAGCTGACAGACAAACACTACTGCATATCCATGACACTAAGGCCCAATTTTTCTGCCCCTGTTTAACAGGGGCGTGTAATTACAATTTTTGATGCAATACTTTGCAACAGGGCTCATAGCTGTGCTCCAAGTACAGTATCTGTGAGGGGTTGCAGTGTTGTGGCACCAGTGCCTAAGGCCCAAATTTTCTGCCCCTGTTTAACAGAGGCGTGTAATTAAAATTTTTGATGCAATACTTTGCAACAGGGCTCATTGCTGTGCTCCAAGTACAGTATCTGTGAGGGGTTGCAGTGTTGTGGCACCAGTGCCTAAGGCCCAATTTTTCTGCCCCTGTTTAACAGGGGCGTGTAATTACAATTTTTGATGCAATACTTTGCAACAGGGCTCATTGCTGTGCTCCAAGTACAGTATCTGTGAGGGGTTGCAGTGTTGTGGCACCAGTGCCTAAGGCCCAATTTTTCTGCCCCTGTTTAACAGGGGCGTGTAATTACAATTTTTGATGCAATACTTTGCAACAGGGCTCATTGCTGTGCTCCATGTACAGTATCTGTGAGGGGTTGCAGTGTTGTGGCACCAGTGCCTAAGGCCCAATTTTTCTGCCCCTGTTTAACAGGGACATGTAATTACAATTTTTGATGCAATACTTTGCAACAGGGCTCATTGCTGTGCTCCAAGTACAGTATCTGTGAGGGGTTGCAGTGTTGTGGCACCAGTGCCTAAGGCACAATTTTTCGGCCCTTGTTTAACAGGGGTGTGTAATTACAATTTTTGATGCAATACTTTGCAACAGGGCTCATTGCTGTGCTCCAAGTACAGTATCTGTAATGGGTTGCAGTATTGTGGCACCAGTGCCTAAGGCCCAATTTTTCTGCCCCTGTTCAACAGGGGCATGTAATTACAATTCTTGATCTAATAATTCACAGCAGGGCCCATTCCTGCGCCCACCAAGAGTAACTGTGAGGGCTTACAGTGTTGTGGCAACACCACCACCACCAAAGGCCCAATTTTTCTGCCCCTCTTCAACGCGGGCATGCAATTACGATTCTTGATCTAATAATTTACAGCAGGGCCCATTCATGCACCCACCAAGAGTAACTGTGAGGGCTCACAGTGTTGTAGCACCAGCACCACCACCAAAGGCCCAATTTTTCCTACCACTGTTCAACAATGGCATGTAATTACAATTCCTGATATAATAGTTCACAGCGGGGCGTTCCAGCGCCCACCAAGAGTAACTGTGAGGGCTCACAGTGTTGTGGCAACACCAACATCTAAGGGGCAAATTTCAGCAGAGTCTATACGGCAGGCCCCTACTTTCAAACATCCAACTTACAAACGACTCCTACTTGCAAACGGAAGGAGACAACAGGAAGTGAGAGGAAATCTACCCCTAGGAAGGGAAATTCTCTCCTGTAAGAATTAATATGGGAAAAAGGTATCTCCTCTCTACTGATGCTTTATCACCAATCCTTGTTTCAATAAAAACCCCTCTTTTCAAAAACATTTGTCATTGGGACGGAAAGTGAGGTGAAATGTTCTGAACAGGGGCACAGACAGCAAAACAAATGTTACAGGGGTGATAATCCTTCCCTATGTTTTCCAAAAAGCTTAAAAATAGATTTTTGGGCTGGAGCTACACTTAAACAATGTACCTGTTCAAAATTACAAACAGATTCTACTTAAGAACAAACCTACAGTCCCTGTCTTGTTTGCACCGCCTGTATACTGCTGTTCAGAGTATATAGGGCCTTTTTTTATTTTCGGTGCGGGGTTCCCCTTATTATCCATACAAGACCCAAGACCCAAAGACCCATGCCATTTTTCTTAAAGATTTTCATCCATATTACCGGGACCAGACATTACATTAAAGCCGCAAGCAGTTTTAAATGGCTTTTTTTCCTTTAGAAATGTCATTTTGTGCAGGGACAGTTTTAAACACGGGAAACACATGCCACTTCACAGGCATACTGTAGACACCCCCCAGGTACGATATTTAAAGGAATATTTCACTTTTTTTTTCCCACTTTATGCATCATTAAAATGACTGCTCCTGAAAAATGGCCGTTTTTAAAACTTCGTTTTGCATTGATACATGTCCCCTGGGGCAGAACCCGGGTCCCCAAACCCTTTTTAGGACAATAACATGCATATTAGTCGTTATAATTAGCACTTTAGATTTCGAACGTTCGCGTCCATTGTATTTAATAGGGTTCTAACGTTCGTGCAAACTTTCGGTCCGTTCGAAGGTTCTGGTGCGAACCGAACCGGGGGGGGGGGTGTTCGGCTCATCCCTACTACTGATACAAGTGGGAAATAGGGTGACCACATTTCCGAACTACCATTCAGGGACACCCTCCCTTCCCAAAAATCAGCTTGTGCTGTAACAAATCACAGTACAGTGATTGGACACAAGAGGCAGGATTTATGATTTCTCCAATCACAAGCAGGGTGCGGGATTGTGCTCCTCCAGGCATTCCCGGCCAGGACAAGTACAGTCAGTGAGTAAAGCGGTGATGTGGCGGCCTTTTTTGGGGGCATCAGATTGGCCCGGGTGGGTGGCTGTGTCAGTTTCATTCCGGGACACTGTATTGTCCTGGAATGAATGTGCCCGGGACAGACCTGCAAAATGCGGGACTGCCCCGGGCAATCCGGGACACGTGGTCACCCTAGTGGGAAACCTGTACAGCTGCCAGATCCCAGGTATTACTGGTAAATACTACTGAATTGTGTCAAGTTACCCAAATCATTACTGATTACAAATGTGTGCATTGTGGAGCCAGGATGCTTAATTGAAGCTACTCCACCTTCAAAGGTTGCTGTGGGGACATTCCTGTTTAGTTGTGCATGCTGGACTGTGTTCTACCGGCAGTTGCAGGAAGTGCCCCTAGTGAGTCATGCTGGCCTGTGTTCTGGAATCGCCAGTGTGCCTCCCTCTGAGAGTGACACATTGATTTGCAGTTGAGAGACTTCAATGTGTGCTGTTCATTGTCAATGAGGAAAATTATTCTCGGTCCCCGGCTGTGTTGTGGACAGACTGAGATTTAAAATGCAAGGGGACCCGAGGATGGACTTCACCTTCGGGAAGTGTGGTCCCTTGCACTATGGCACGGCCTACTACTGTTTGATTACAGCCATGCCTCCTGTCCCTGGAGTTATCCCTAAGAAGAAGGGAAACTGCTGGGAAAAATGTTGTTATGTGATCGCACGCTGAGTGAAATATTGATGGACTTTGGGGCTCCAAGGACACTGAGCTCTTTCGATCTTCTCATTCAGTATCTTCCTCAACTGTCACCCCCGCGTCCCTGCTGGTTCCCTAGCTTGGCACTCACAGATACTCCTCAAGCGTCACCCCACTGGCCTGCTTGGTCCCTGGCTTGGCACACAATGATGCTCTGCAAGCGTCACCTCAGTTGGCTGGGTCCCTGGCTTGACATCTGCTGAAGTTTCCCAATTCTTCACTGTCCCCGGTTGGTGAGAATACTGCTCTGGTACTTGCTTCTGCTACTCATGGTGGTCCCTGGTAGTAAGGTAGATGGTCCCTTAGTGGCGACAGCTTCCCCTCTACCTCCGACCATGACAGGTTCTCCGGCTGGCAGACCCGTACTTCTACAAGCCCACAATCCCAACCCTACGCTGCTCTCTTGCTTCTGGATAGGCCCTCAGACAGCCTTGCAGACAGACGTCCCTGGGATAGGCCTCAGGCTCAGGCCTAGCAGCCTGGGGCAGCACAACACATGTCCACCCAGACAGCCGTCCAGGTGGCACAGAACCGCAATAACCTGCCCTCATCCAAATAAATAGGCTCTCCCAGCAGGCCAAGGGACCAAAGAAAATCCCTGCCCATTGGCTGAGACACCCCATTCATTCCTAATCTGTCCTTGCAATGCCCTTGTCTTATCTAATGCCACAAGATACCAGGCCATCTTGTGACAGAAGAGAGAAGTGCAGCAATTCCAGAATTAGGGTGAAATCAATTGACTTCCTACCAATTGGCCAAGGCAACTATCACATGGCAAATAAATTTACTAGCAACCCTGCCTAAATGTCAGGGTGCTACATCCTCCCCCTGTCTACGTAAAACTACGTCTCAGTGTTTGCAGAAGATAATTTGAGCTGCCAAGTCTGAGAGCGAATGTCCTGGCAAAAACTGGGATGGGTGAGGAAACCAGAAAGGAATAATAATAACAAACAATACACTTGGCATACCACATGGAGTAAACATGTATAACATATAAAATGAAAAGAGAAAATGGGCTGTGGGACTTTAAATGAGGCATGGATGGGCGTAGGAAAAAGTCTAGGATATCAAGAATGAGTAGACATCACTGTCCCGTTGGGGAATAGTCTGTAGCCATATATACATGCTGCATAGTCAGTCTAAAGAATGGGGATCAAGGCATGGATATAAATATAAAAATGTATTGTATCATGGTAAAAGTACACATGGATCATGCAAACAAAGGCATAGTATAAATAGGGGTTATCACAAAAACATGATCAAAATTCACTGTTGAGACATGGCTGAAGCAAGTAATGACAGTTAAATGGACATACAGAACCAGTGAAAATGATTATCCAGTTAAAAAGTCAAGAATACACTTAATAGATTCATAGTTGGGCAAGCTTTACTTGATATTCCAGAGCATGGACTCATGGATGGGCATGGGGAAAAGGGTCTAAGATATCAAAAATTGGTAAACATCACTGTCCCGTTGGGGAGTGGTCTGTAGCCAGGTATACATGCTGCATAGTCAGTCTAAAGAATGGAGATCTGTATCATGGTAAAAGTACACATAGATCATGCAAACAAAGGCATAATGTAAATAGAAGTTATCACATAGACATAATCGCAATTCATTGTTGAGACATGGCTGGAGCAAGTAGTGACAGTTAAATGGACATACAGAAACAGTGAAATTAATTATCCAATTGAAATGTCAAGAATACACTTAGTAGATTCGTAGTTGGGCAGGCTTTACTTGGCATCCCTGAGCATGGACTCGACGCGTTTCTTGGCGTTTAAAGCCAGTCATCAGGAGTGGGGTGCATGTCATTTGACTACAAGGGGAGATGGATAGACAGATCAAATAAAGTCTTGAAAAAATTATGTCATATTTGAAACAGAATAAGGTAGTCTGATACGTTACCAATGGCAAAACCCGGAATGGGGTTGTCCCAAGCATTTGAAATATGGCGTAGAGTGGTGGTCCTGGATACAGTGTCTCACCCGGGGCTGAGGCGGGGAAGGCCCCCCAATAAACACTTCAACGGCCACTCGATCAAGAGGGGAGTCAAAGAGAAGATGGCATGGGACATCCATCAAGGAGAAACCCGGACAGCCACGGCACAGCACCAAACTGACGGAGAGGCACAGACAGGGTGCAAGGGCAGAATGCTGGTGAAGGGATGGAGAAATGAAAATGAGCAATGAGTGAAAAAGAAGGTTGAATGGTTTGAGAACCAAAATTAGAATGTAATTGGGGGAAGGGAGGGGAAGGAAAAACAAAAAATAAAAAACAAAAAGGGAGCAAAGGAAGAGGGGAGTGAATATGTAAATGATGTGCTGGTGGATGCCTAATGGGAATAATGTGTAATGGGTGCTGGGAGAAATTGAACAAAAAAGGGGGTTAATGATATAACATGACTGAAAGGGTTAACAGCCAAAGTTGGCAAATCAACTGAGTGTTGGTGTAAATAAATCTGGTTTGAAAAAAAGCCAAACCAGATCCCCAAAAATGCTAAATAGCGATGAAATTAAATGTGTGTTTGAGGCAGTGTGAGCAAAGTGCAAGGCAAAATGTAGAAAAGCAGGTAAAAAGAGTATATATGTAAAGAATACTATGTGAATCCTGCAATAAGGATTGGAAATTACCTTGAAGTGTAGAGAAAGAGAGAAACTGGAACCTCTCATCAGATGGATGTCTGTGAAGTGAAGCTCCCCAGGTGGCTACCGGATAAATGTCCACAGTGAGGGGCGTATCTCCGCCAGCATCATGTGACGCATGAGCCAGGTGTGGGTCTCAATGGATCACCTGCCTTTTCTTGATGTATAACATATACATGTGCAGCGGGTATGTGCTTTTCTGTTTGAATCTGGTGGGGAAACTGTGATTTATGGTTCCCTGGGGCCCACCGAGTGGCGCTGTCACTTTGGGCCCGGGGTTGAGCCATCATTGCAGTGTCGTACTTCTTTTTGGCCTCTCTAAGCGGTTGTATGGTGGGGCGGGGAACCCGCCGTGCTTGCTGGGAGAGGGTATAAAGGGGGTGGCCATTTTTGGTGGCGGGAGTCGAGTCCCGGGCACCTTCAGCCTGAGGGCGGTGGTTCGTGACGGTCCTCTAGGCGGCCTAGGCCTGGAGGACGTTCGGAGGTCGTGTTCCATCCCAGGCACCTTTAGCCTGGGGTGAGGTACTGGGGTGAGGGTCCCGGATTAAGGCTCCGCGAGGGAGGAACTTCCTAGGGGACCCCGGGAGTGGGTACCCGAATCCAGTGGCGTAAGGGACCGGAGGGGGTACTTACCTGAAGACCTGGTGCAACAAATTGCCAGTGACGGGTGAGCCTCCGGAGACGGCCGGGAGGGATGTCTTCCTCGATTGGGAGCAAAAATCTACTTCTGGGAAGGAAGTAGGAGAGTTCATTGTGCCTGGGCCTACTCGCATCCACACCCCCTGTCTGTTCTGTTCATTGAGGGAGTCCAACTGATTGTGTTCGCTTTTACATTGAGAAGAATAAAGGAGTGTTGGACTTTAGTGGTGTGGGGCTCATTTACTGGCAGACACTGTTCAAGAAACCAGGAGGAGGCTCCAGATGCAGAACACGACCCGAAGGTAAAAGAGAATAGTCTCCCACGACACATACACACCTGCAGTGGGAACTTGGCGTGGTGACCTCACACTCTCTCCTCAGAGGTACCCCTAGACAAAAAGCCAGAGCCAGAAGAACTGTTTGAAAAGAGGAGAGAGAGGGGGCTGCTACACATGATTGAATGGAAGTTCACACAAGGCAGATAGATATCAGACATTATATACAATTTCCGTGTGGCGTACCACTCAAAAAATTGAGGGAAAATGTCCAGGGAAGACGCAATGGTGCAGGAACACCTGAAAGAGAAAATAAACAGCAATGCAAATGCATCTTATCCCTATGATAATAGAGTATAATATGTACATAAGTGATCCTTAAGAAGTTGTGAATTGTTCTCAGCCGAAAACAGCATAGCAGTGTAAATACACACTATAATATGTCTAAACTATACACATACGAATGAAAGTGGGCCCCATTCTCATCCGAGAATGCCACCCCATCTCACAACTACCCTACAAACTTTCTTAGTATTTCCTATAGTTGAAAACATAATGTAAATGAAAGCTCACCCAAGCTGTGGAGAGAGGAGAACCTTCTAGAAGAACAACAATCTCTGCAGCACTCCACCAATCAGGCCTGAATGGTAGAGTGGCCAGACAGAAGCCACTCCTCAGTGTAGCGGGGTCTCTAAATTTAGGTGGGATACACCTGGGTGGTAGTATGATCCAGGTGTGTAAATTATGGGAGTAAATGGACCATTTGTATTCGTGGAGGATTGGGCGGTGTAATAATCTCCTTCGCCTGTGGGTGGCAGGTGCCCGCAGGCTCGAGGTAGATTTGCCGCCGCAGTGCTGTCCTTTTTGTCCCTTCTCGAAGATGGTACGGCGAGGGCGGGGAACCTGCTGTGGCGTCATTGGAGGGGATAAAAGGGGGAGACGCCCTGGTCACGAGGTCTTGCTCTTCTGGAGGTCCTTCATCACGCGCCCAGGCACCTTAGGCCAGGGTGCCGTCGGTTCGGAATTCCGGCCCAGGCGCCCTAGGCCTGACCGGAATGATGTCGGAGTCCATCCCAGGCACCTTCAGCCTGGGGTGAGGTACTAAACCAGGAGGCCTGGGGCCCAGTGACTTCGACTGGGTCCCGCGAGGGTGGAGAAGTCCGAGGGTCCCTGAAGTGGATGGGGCCCATGTCTGAGGTGAGGAGGCCGGGGAGGTTACCCATTCGGAGAGTCTGGAGCAGCATCAACCCAGTGACGGATGGGCCTCTGGTAACTCCCTTGGAGGGACATCTTCCCCTGACAGGGGCCACAACGCAGCGAAGGTACTCCTATCTACGTTCTCTTGAGTCGCTGGTAGAGACTCTCAAGTTCTAAGTTCTTTCTAGCCAAGGCTATAGTAACCTCTGGTGAAACCACAGTGGTTTAGCTGACAATCAGGATAGTGCCTCAACCTGCTTATCCCCTTGTATCAAACTGTTATCGAGTCCCAACCAGTTGGCTACTGAAGCACTGTTTATTGTGAGTTATGCAATAAAACAAGAGTTGGACTGTGATCGGTGTTTGGAACTCTGGTTAATGGGAGCAGAGGGAAGTGTTGGCACAGCAGGACTTAATCCTTGACAGAAGCACACAGGCCCGAGGAAATATCTGTACTGGCCTTCACCTTACCCACAGCTATGGGGAGGACATGGGCCGTAGCGCATCTCACCCTATCGTGTGTGATACCCCTAGACAAAAGAGATGGGGTGAGGTCGCTACATCAGTAAAAGGCACATGACAGGCCGCCTGGAGTTTGCCAAAAGGCATCTGGTGGACTCTCAGACCATGAGAAACAAAATTCCCTGGTCTGATGAAAATAAAGATTGAACTCTTTGGCCTGAATGACAAGTGTCATGTGTGGGTAAAACCAGGCACCGCTCATTACCTGGCCAATACCATCCCTACAGTGAAGCATGGTGGTGGTAGCATCATGCTGTGGGGATGTTTTTCAGTGGCAGGGGCTGGGAGACTAGTCAGGATCGAGGGAAAGATGAGTGCAGCAATGTACAGAGACATCCTTGATGAAAACCTGCTCCAGAGCGCTCTGGACCTCAGACTGGGGTGAAGGTTTCATCTTCCAACAGGACAACGACCCTAAGCACACAGCCAAGATAACAAAAGGTGTGGCTATGGAACAACTCTGTGAATGTCCTTAAGTGGCCCAGCGAGAGTCCAGACTTGAACCCAATTGAACATCTCTGGAGAGATCTGAAAATGGCTGTGCACCGACGCTGCTCCCCATCCAACCTGATGGAGCTTAAGAAGAATGGGAGAAACTGCCCAAAAATAGGTGTACCACTACCAAGCTTGTAGCATCATACTCAAAAAGACTTGAAGCGATTGAGTTCGCATTTGCAGCGCTATACAAGTTCTCACTCACTCACTCAGACTTGAGGCTGTAATTGGTACCAAAGGTGCTTCAACAAAGTATTGAGCAAAGGCTGTGATACTTATGTACATGGGATTTTTTTCATTTTTTATTTTTAATACATTTGCAAAGATTTCAAAGAAACTTCTTTCATGTTGTCATTATGGGGGATTGTTTGTAGAATTTTGAGGAAAATAATGAATTTAATTAATTTTGAAATAAGGCTGTAACATAACAAAATGTGGAAAAAGTAAATGAAGCGCTGTGAATACTTTCCAGATGCACTGTATATACAGTATATAAATATGAATTTTTTAATTCATATGAATATAAATAATTTATTTATATGTACTCATTTATTTTTTATCTATGTATTAACTTTTTTTTTTTGACAAAACGCGTAAGGGAGACCATGACGCAGGCATGCTGGACGCTGCAGCCATCTTGGAATTTTGTTTTTTGATGCTTGTGTTGCATTTTATACTGTTTAAAAGTGACTCGTGAATTTAAAGAACCCACTGCACTATGGTATCCTTTTTTTTTTATACCTTTGTGAGGTTATCACCACTATGATTGGATAAAAATTGGGGTTAAGGTGCCGGTTACTTTGAATTACTTAGAGTTACTTCAAATATGTATGGTTACCTATTGAGAGTAGGAATACTGTGGATTCTGAGCCATCCAGTTGATGTTGGAGACATTTCCTTAGACAGGGGTTCGTCATATAACAATAATAATGTGTTATTGACCACTCTATAATTCAGGGTCCATTACCTCTGGTAATAAGAATTGCCTCATCACAGTGGTGCTGTGTGTATCTGTCCTTCACATTGAAGCTGGTGCAGGGATTTCCATCTTTTGACAAATTTTTTAAATGGACTTTTGCATGAATTTATGATTACTTTATTTAGCGCTGCATGTTAATTTTATTTATCAAATATGATTATTCTTATGACTATTAGCGCCATCTAGTGGTCATAATGCAATATCTTCCTGAATTAGGACACATTATGGCCACTAGATGGAGTTGCCGATCATAGCAAACACACATATTCATCAAAATACAACCAAAATTTATTATGGCTGGGCAAATGCTTGTGACATTCTTCCAGCAATTATTATTATTATTTTTTTAATTATATATAGAGCCCTGTAAAGGCCTTTTCTTTTTTCAGTATAAACTCATTGCACACACAAGTCACCATGTAATGAATTGCAATATTTGACATGCCATGTGTTTGTTAGTGTTTTTTAGCGCTTGGTGAGTGATGAAAGTTACATGACATCTCTACGTGACCTCTCTTGCAGCTTGGCGCTCCCTGCACAGCTTGACAAAAATGAGTTGTTGATCAGTTTACAGGAACAATTAGCAGATGATAGGTGTGGATATAATTGTCTTAATGAGATGAGAATACTGTGCTAGAAGTCAATTAGGTAAAACAAACACATCTACTGTAAGGTTAAAGGCTGATTCAGCTGCAAGGTCCCTTGTGTGTCCTAATTGCTGTGCCAAGATGGCTTTTCCAGAGTGGCAGAGTATATTATAAAATAGAATGTATAACATAATTGTATAATAAAATATTTACAAAAATGTGAGGGGTGTACTCACTTTTGGGAGATATTGTATATACAGTGTCACACAAAAGTGAGCACACCCCTCACATTTTTGTAAATATTTTATTCTATCTTTTCATGTGACAACACTGAAGAAATGACACTTTGCTACAATGTAAAGTAGTGAGTGTACAGCTTGTATAACAGTGTAAATTTTCTGTCCCCTCAAAATAACGCAACACACAGCCATTAATGTCTAAACCGCTGGCAACAAAAGTGAGTACGCCCCTAAGGGAAAATGTCCAAATTGGACCCAATTAGCCATTTTCCCTCACCGGTGTCATGTGACTCGTTAGTGTTACAAGGTCTCAGGTGTGAATGAGGAGCAGGTGTGTTAAATTTAGTGTTATCACTCTCACTCTCTCATACTAGTTACTGGAAGTTCAACATGGCACCTCATGGCAAAGAACTCTTTTAGAATCTGAAAAAAAGAATTGTTGCTCTACATAAAGATGGCCTAGGCTATAAGAAGATTGCCAAGACCCTGAAACTGAGCTGCAGCATGGCGGCCAAGACCATACAGCGGTTTAACAGGACAGGTTCCACTTAGAATAGCCCTCCCAATGGTCGACCAAAGAAGTTGAGTGCACATGCTCAGCGTCATATCCAGAGGTTGTCTTTGGGAAATAGACATATGAGTGCTGCCAGCATTGCTGCAGAGGTAGAAGGGGTGGGGGGGGAGGGGGTCAGCCTGTCAGTGCTCAGACCATACACACTGCATCAAATTGGTCTGCATGGCTGTCGTCCCAGAAGGAAGCCTCTTCTAAAGATGATGCACAAGAAAGCCGGCAAACAGTTTGCTGAAAACAAGCAGACTAAGGACATGGATTACTGGAACCATGTCCTGTGGTCTGATGAGACGAAGATAAATGTATTTGGTTCAGGTGGTGTGAAGCGTGTGAGGCGGCAACCAGGTGAGGAGTACATAGACAAGTGTGTCTTGCCTACAGTCAAGCATGGTGGTGGGAGTGTCATGGTCTGGGGCTGTATGAGTGCTGCCGGCACTGGGGAGCTACAGATCATTGAGGGAACCATGAATGCCAACATGTACTGTGACATACTGAAGCAGAGCATGATCCCCTCCCTTCAGAGACTGGGCCGCAGGGCAGTATTCCAACATGATAATGACCCCAAACACACCTCCAAGACTACCACTGCCTTGCTAAACAAGCTGAGGGTAAAGGTGATGGACTGGCCAAGCATGTCTCCAGACCTAAACCCTATTGAGAATCTGTGGGGCATCCTCAAACAGAAGGTGGAGGAGCGCAAGGTCTCTAACATCCACCAGCTCTGTGATGTCATCATGGAGGAGTGGAAGAGGACTCCAGTGGCAACCTGTGAAGCTCTGGTGAACTCCATGCCCAAGAGTGCTAAGGCAGTGCTGGAAAATAATGGTGGCCACACAAAATACTGACACTTTGGGCCCAATTTGGACGTTTTCACGTTTTCACTTTTGCTGCCAGCGGTTTAGACATTAATTGCTGTGTCACAATGCAGTGAAAACCCAGGCCTTTTTCCACTATCTCGGCGCTATGGAGCTAATAAATCCTAAAACGATATAGACCATTCAGTAGTCGCAGTGATTCAATGAACCACAGCGATTCAAAGTGTCAGCTGCAGCTTAAAATGCAAAAAAACAGTTCATACAGTATAGTAAAATGTCCACAGGTACTTAAATCAGTACCCCTCATTACTAAAGTGGTGCCACCGACATTGCTTATTATGACCAGCATTGATATGGTAATAACATATGAAAAAGATGAATGACAGATGGTAATAAAAGTCCAGAGAGACACAGATGGTGATTCTAATTTGGTATTAAAGATATGCACCTCACACCAGTATCCTCAAGCCGTGCATCACACTCCCCTTAGGGGTTCTTACTCACCAGAAAGTAGAACACATCAAGCATTGATATGTTAACAACAGCTGTCATCCATGTCATGGAGGGTGTCAGAGCTGTACTGGATCTCCCATAGGTACTTAGATAGAAAAAAGGCTCAAAATAGCGTAATTCCATTTTCCTATCCTTTATTCATCTCAAATGACAGGCTCCATAAAATCTGACAGTAAGATGGTTCTTAAGTTATCAACATTTAAAAGGGCGTTCTTACACAGCACAGGAAAGGCACGAGACTCTCAATCGTTAGGAAGACAGAGTCCACCGCTAACTTCCTGTTGTCTCTTCCTGGCCGTGGAACGCAAACGCCAATTCCCGGTCGCCGTAAGGTCATGGGCTGACACGTTTCGTCATCCCTACTTCCTCTGAGGTCATGGCTTTACGGGGTGGCGTCCCGGTTTTAATATCAGCAAATTGCAGTGTGAGCATCCAAGTGCCAAACCGCTCATATCTAAAAGGGTGCACACAAGTGGTCATCACTGCTTAACTTGGAGATCAATGCACAATCCGCATAAAGGCTTTGCATAACTTATATACTGTACCTGAATTCAGCGTGGGACATATCTAAGCCTAAGCCAATATCTTACTCAGTTAAAAGTACATACACAGTACATCTGTTTTATAATCAATTGCATAAATTAACATATGGTTTTGTTTCTAGTGCTTTTAGGGCCATTACAACATTACTATTTCCCCTGGACTTAAACTACACATAATTCCATAATTCAAAATAGACGATAATTAAAAATAAATAAATCTACCGTATATACTCGAGTATAAGCCGAGTTTTTCAACACATTTTTTTGTGCTGAAAATGCCCCCCTCGGCTTATACTCGAGTCACCTTCTTGTGCCTGATCTCCCGGACTTTGGGGACCCGGTACTGGCCGGCCGTAGGTCCCCTGGACCCCAATCTTTGCACACATGTAGCCCCACTCTTCCTCTAAAAGTGAGCAAAGTTTTTTGTCCAGCGGACCTACGGCCGGGAGCACTGATTTTTCAAAGCCGAGCACCCCTTCCATAAACTCCCATGTTAAACGGTAATTTCTCCTGTGAATTTGGGGACCCGGTATTGGCCGGTCGTAGGTCCTCTGGACCCGAAACATGGCACACATGTAGTCCAATTTCTCCTCTATAAGTGTGCAAAGTTTTTTGTTTGGGAGAACTACGGCCAGGGAGCACCGATTTTCCAAACCCGGGCACTTCTTCCATAGTCTCCCATGTTAAACGTCAGTCTAGTCATGGACACAGTGAGGCATGGGCACAGTGAGGCATGCAGATGGACACCCTAGGCTTATACTCGAGTCAATAGGTTTTCCCAGTTTTTTGTGGTAAAATTAGGTGCCTCGGCTTATATTCGGGTCGGCTTATACTCGAGTATATACGGGTATATATATATAAACACTCACATATATAAATATATATATATAAAAAATCTATATAAAACTTCATAAAAAAAATACATATAAAATTATATATATATAGAAACTCATAGAGATATATATAAAGTCGTATAAGGAAAAAGTCCAGGATAAACCTGAATCAGGGACAAAAGACTCTACAGGATTGCATGTTAAAAATTCTGACAATTTTAAATGTAATCAGTAGAGTGCCAAAATAAAACAAGATAGCTTCAACAGTCGCTAATAAAGCAGTTTATATAAAAACTCCACATTTAACCCTTTAGGGGTGAGAGTGTCACTTAAAAAGTTCCAGTAAGTTTCGCATTTGGAGAGTTCCCTGACCATATTGGAACTCCTCCACACTGGTTTCACGTGGTCTACACCCCAAAATTTCAGACCTGAGGAGTCCTGATTACGGTGAAGTTTAACCACTTCAGCCCCGGAGGATTTGGCTGCCAAATGACTGGGCCACTTTTTGCGATTCGGCGCTGCGTCGATTTAACTGACAATTGCGCGGCCGTGCGACGTGGCTCCCAAACAAAATTGATGTATTTTTTTTATCCGCAAATAGAGATTTCTTTTGGTGGTATTTGATCACCTCTGCGGTTTTTATTTTTTGCACTATAAACAAAGATAGAGCGACAATTTTGAAAAAAATGCAATATTTTTTACTTTTTGCTATAATAAATATTCGCCAAAAATATATATAATTTTTTTTTTCCCTCAGTTTAGGCCGATATGTATTCTTCTACAGATTTTTGGTAAAAAATATCGCAATAAGCGTTTATTGATTGGTTTGCGCAAAAGTTCTAGCGTCTACAAAATAGGGGATAGTTTTATGGCATTTTTGTTAATATTTTTTTTTTACTAGTAATGACGGTGATCAGCGATTTTTATCGTGACTTCGACATTATGGTGGATACATCGGACACTTTTGACGCTATTTTGGGACCATTTACATTTATACAGCGATCAGTGCTATAAAAATGCACTGATTACTGTATAAATGTGACTGGCAGGGAGGGGGTTAACCACTAGGGGGCTAGGAAGGGGTTAAGTGTGTTCTAGGGAGTGATTCTAACTGTGTGGGGGCTGGACTTACTATGACACGACACTGATCACTGCTCCCGATGAGAGGGAGCAGATGATCAGTGTCCTGTCACTAGGCAGAACAGGGAGATGCCTTGTTTACACAGGCATCCCCCCGTTCTGCAGCTCTGTGACACGATCGCGGGACACCGGCTAGGTCACGGAGCTCGCGGCAGGGACGCGCATTCGCCGCCAGCATAGAGCGCGCGTGCCCGCAAGGCGCAAAATTCTAAGTAATGTGAATATCCGTTACTTTGCGCAGCCGTGCCATTCTGCCGATGTAAATGTACAGGGGGTTAAACCCCAATTTTATGTTCTGTATGTGTTCTGCAATACGAACCCTCAAACGTCTTTTAGTGCGACCCTCATACATCAACCAGCAAGGGCACTTCAAGACTACATACACTACATGTGTTATATTGCATGTAATGAATTCTTTGATTACAAATTCTTTATTATTCACGGTTGATGTAAATTTATCTAGCACTCTCACAGGTGCAGCTTCCTCTCTGCATGCCTTACATTTTCGGCATGCATAGAAGTCACCAAAATGAGGAAGGCCTAGTGGGGGGAATCTAAAAGCTTTTTTACTACCCTGTCTCCCACATTAGGGGCCTTCCGGTAAATACATTTGGGTATTGGGGGTAGCACTGATTTAAGGGTTTTGTTTAAACACTGAATATGCCAATGAGGCTTGAAGATGGATTCTATTTCTTTATATTGTGAATGGAATGATGAGATAAAACCCCATTCATGATCTGTATGTGTCTACTCTTGACCAATGCTATGTTTTTTAGAAAATCCTCTTGTGGGATAGCCTTTATCTCATTTACAACTGCGTCCAATCGCTGAGGGTTATAACCCTTCTCTACGAAACGGTCTTTTAATACTTCTAACTGGACCACAAAGTCGTCTACTGTTGAGCAATTTATTTTTACACGCATTATTTGGCCCTTAGGTATATTCCTTAACCATGAAGGGTGATGTCCCCGCTTTGGAGGGGCAAAAAACTATTGCGGTCTGTTGGTTTAAAATAAACCTTGGTCTCTAATTTATCATTAACCCTATATATTTATTGACGTCTAAAAAGTTTCCTCTTACCATTGCTATGTGGCTTAATAAGATTAGGAGTATTAATGCCATGGAAGATCTGGTGTATGCGGCTCAGGACAGAAGGGAACAATATACTAAAACATAGTCATATTGGAACACGTTTGTAAATTTAGATGAGGGGAGGTTACTCTTGGAGAGCTGTTCTGGGGACTGAGGTCCTTCTGTTCTTTCCTGCAATACACGCATGCAATCCATCACTCTGTTTTTTTTTCCTCTTTCCCCCTCCCCTTTCCTTTCCCCTTTCTCTTTTTTTTTTTTTTTCTTGTTGTAGTTGTTTTTTCCCCTTTTTAACTAGGAAAAAGAAGGAGATGAAGTGTTAATTCGAACATACTCTAACATATTATTTTGAGTCATTTCTTTAATTATGGTATAAGTGAGAAAATAATGTGCGGGTTTTAGTGGTGTCTGAATATTTTGCTTCTTGTGACCTGCATTATGGTTATTATAAAAATAGGCTGTTTTGAAATGTCTCTGTATTAGGGGAGATTTTGTACTTATTATGTGGTATATTGTTTTGATGGATGCGCAGTTCTTTTGAATAAATAAAGAATTTGAAAAAAATGTATTGTGAGGGGGTTAGCTTGGCAGCGGGTGTGTGTGACCCCCGGGATGGGCTCCCCACACAAAAACAGGCCCAGCAAACGGAGGTTGTGGTTTTCAAAATCAAAAAAAAGGTGCGGTTTATTTTCTATTTACAGTGACAAAACACAGCAAAGCCAAAAGAAACATAAACAAATTAAATCCTGGTCAACTTGACCTCTGACTAAACATACAGGTTTCCTAACTAACAACTGGGATCAGCCTAGTGCTGTCCTAGTCCCTAAGTCCCTGGTTTTAAATGTCCAAGCAAATAGCCACACAGGCTTTGTCTCACCGGACAAGGGTTCACTCTCTCCAGGAAGTCCACACAGGTCTGCTTCCAGGCATGAGCTAACATCTAATGAAGCTGGGAGTTCTTATAGAGGCCTAAATGAGCTGACAAGCTTCAGCTGGTCTCATCAACTCCCTGTCTGCACGACGCCCAGCACTCTCCCTAGAGGTATGAGTCATCCATGAGCCCACTAGCCTTAGCTGGGCTTATACAACTCTCCACCTAGTTGTATAAGTCGGCGTAAAGCCTGAATCTGGGCGAAATATATCTACCCCCCTGGATGCAACCAGGTGACTTTACCTTCCTGCTGTCACATACCCCCCCCTCTTGTTTTAACCTCGGGGTTGGAACACCAGCAATCAGGCATTCATGTACTCGAGACAAAGCATCCACATTCCCCATTTGAACGCCAGGGCGATGCTTTACTGTGAAGTTGAATTCCTGGAGGGCCAGGAACCACCTATTCACTCTTCTATTTGTTTCCTTGTTTTGAGCCATCCACTTTAACGGAGCGTGATCCGTAACCATGTCAAAGTGCCTACCTAGCAGGTAGTACCGAAGGGAATCTAGAGCCCACTTCACCGCTAAACACTCCTTTTCAACGGTGGCGTAATTTACCTCATGGGACTTCAACTTCCTGCTGAGGTAAATGACTGGGTGCTCTTCCCCGTTCCAGACCTGGGACAATACTGCTCCTAACCCCACATCTGACGCATCACTTTGTACGACAAAGTCTTTAGAGAAGTCGGGTGAGTACAACACTGGCTGGCTACATAAGGCTTGTTTCAAGAATTGGAATGCTGCCTCAGCCTCGGGGGTCCATTTAATCATGACCGACCCTTTCCCCTTCGTTAGGTTGGTTAGGGGCACAGCCTTAGAGGCAAAGTGGGGAATGAATCGCCGATAATACCCAGCGATTCCCAGAAAGGCTCGTACCTGCTTCTTGCTGTTGGGACGTGGCCAACTCTGGATGGCCTCGACTTTGTTGAGTTGGGGTTTTATTACTCCCCTCCCAATGGTGTACCCAAGATATTTGGCCTCCTCCTGCCCAATGGTACACTTCTTGGGGTTAGCCGTAAACCCCGCTTCCCGAACAGAGTCCAGGACTGCTTGCACTTTTGGCAGATGTGAGGCCCAATCTGTGCTATGGACAATTACGTCATCCAGGTAAGCCGCAGCATACTTCCGATGGGGCCTCAGCATCTGGTCCATTTTCCGCTGGAATGTGGCCGGCGCATTCTGTAACCCGAACGGCATTCTTTTATATTGGAACGCCCCGTCTGGGGTTACAAATGCGGTTTTCTCTTTGGCCAATTTGGCCAGGGGGATTTGCCAATACCCTTTTGTGAGGTCAAGAGTCGTCATGTATCGGGCTGTTCCCAGCCGGTCGATCAACTCATCTATACGTGGCATGGGGTAGGTGTCAAATTTTGTAACTTTGTTCAACTGACGAAAATCGTTACAAAATCGCCAGCTCCCATCCGGTTTAGGCACCAACACAATGGGACTAGACCAATCACTTTGGGACTCCTCTATCACCCCTAAGTTCAGCATTTTCTGTACTTCCTCCCGTATTGCCTCCCGTCGGGCCTCTGGGATCCGATAGGGTTTTAACTTCACCCTTTCACCGGGCGGGGTAATGATGTCATGCTCTACCCCAGATGTTTGTCCCGGCAGCTCAGAGAATACCTCCTTGTTGCGAAGCACAAACTCCTTAACCTCCTGTTGTTGGGGTTGTGACAAGGTGGCTGCTATTCCAACCTCAGGAATCACGCAACCAGTTTGAGCTGGTGACCAAGTGTCTGCGACTAGGGACTCTCTATCCCTCCAGGCTTTCAACAGATTAACGTGATAGATCTGTTCGGGCTTTCGCCTTCCTGGTTGTCTGACCTTGTAATTCACTTCGCTCACTTTTTCCATTATCTCGTAGGGGCCTTGCCATTTGGCAAGGAATTTACTTTCAACCGTAGGGACAAGTACCAGTATCCTATCCCCCGGGGAAAAGGTACGGGTCTTGGCTCCACGGTTGTACACTCTCTGCTGTGCTAACTGCGCTTGGGCCAAATGTTCCTTCACGATGGGCATTACCTGTGCAATTCGGTCTTGCATCAGGGCGACATGCTCAATCACACTCCTGTGGGGAGAACTCTCACTTTCCCAAGTTTCCTTGGCAATATCCAACAGCCCTCTTGGGTGTCTCCCATACAGTAACTCAAAGGGGGAGAATCCCGTAGAGGATTGGGGCACCTCCCTAATAGCAAACATCAGATAAGGAAGTAGACAGTCCCAATCCTTTCCATCTCTATCCACCACTTTCTTCAACATTTGCTTTAGGGTTTTGTTGAATCTTTCAACCAGCCCATCGGTTTGGGGGTGATACACAGATGTACGTAATTGCGTCACTTTGAACAATTTACACAGCTCCTTCATAACCCGGGACATAAAGGGTGTACCTTGGTCCGTAAGCAGTTCTCTACAAATACCCACCCGGCTAAACACAAGAGATAGCTCTTTGGCTATGGTTTTGGCCGAGGTATTTCGGAGAGGGATCGCTTCTGGATAACGGGTGGCATAGTCCATTATAACTAATATGTACTGGTGCCCCCTAGCGGACTTGATTATAGGACCTACCAAATCCATGGCGATCCTCTCAAACGGGACCTCAATGATGGGTAGAGGGACCAGCGGGCTACGGAAATGTGGCATCGGGGCCGACCTCTGACACACAGGGCAGGAGGAACAATAATTTTCTATGTCCTTTATCACCCCCGGCCAATAGAATCTCTGTAATACCCTCTCTCGGGTTTTCTCTGTCCCCAGATGACCTCCAAGAATGTGCCCATGGGCCAACTCCAACACCAACTTCCTGTAAGGTTTGGGCACCACAAGCTGCTCAACGGTTTCTTCTGCCCTTTTTGCCACCCGATACAGTAGGTCCTTCTCTACGCTGAAGTATGGGTAAGTGCAGGTATTATCTGGGTTCACTAACTCGCCATCTATTTTCACTACGTTTTCCCGTGCCTTTATTAGGGCGGGGTCTTTCAACTGTTCTGTGGCAAAGTTTTCCCTGTGAACCTCAAGATCAGAAAACTCCACAGACGGTAGGTTTTCGTCTGAGGAGGTGGGCTCCTCTCCAGTTTCTTGAGTCTCCCCTGCCAATACTGATAAGGGAAATTCCGGAGAGTCCTCACCACTCTCAGGGGAGTTCTGGCTATCCCATTCCTGGTACATAGGGGCACCAGTGGGGGGCTCAGGATCATCCCACAGTTCCCAGAACTTCGGAAAATCCCTTCCCACAATGGCGTCATGCGGTAACTGAGATACTAAGCCCACTGGATGAGAGAGGGTACCTTTGGGGGTCTCGAAACACACTGTAGTCACTGGATACTCTCGGGTGTCCCCATGCACACAAATAACAGCTACCTTGCTATTCCCAGAGACCTCTGTTTTAACTAACTCAGCCTTTATCAGGGTCACAAGGCTACCTGAATCCAGCAATACCACAACATTTCTACCATTAACACACATTTTGCATAAATGTTTCTCAGTTCCTCGAATGGCAGTGCATGCGAATGTCGCACACAGCGACTGACGTCTGCCCATCAGAAAGTCACACTGCATGGGTTCCTCCACAACCGGGCAATTGGCTGCAATATGTCCCGCTTGCCGGCAGCGGTAGCAAACGATCCTTCTTGCCGCCTCTTGAGCCGCTGATTTCCCAGGCTGTTCTCGCCAAACTTGGGGTAGAGCTCCCACCCTCTCACTCTCTCCACCCTCACCCCTTGGAATCCTCTTATCCGCCCCTGGGGATGGTCTGGTCTTAGGGTGGAAAGTCCGAGTGTCTCTGGAAGAGGCCGTCAGGTTCTCTGTAGCCAAGTATTTCTCCACACGATCCACAAGACCATCGGCCGTCTCTGGGTCTCCATGGCTTACCCACTTTTGGATGGCAGTAGGAAGATCTCTCAAAAACCGATCCATTACAACACGTTCCACAATCTTTGGTGCAGACAAAGTCTCTGGCTGTAGCCACTTTCTGCTCAGGTGAATGAGATCATACATTTGAGACCTGGGGGGTTTTCCAAGCTGGAAAGTCCAGTTATGCACACGCTGAGCCCGGACAGCCTGGGTGACACCCAGCCTTGCCAATATTTCAGCTTTTAGCATCACATAGTCTTTTGCTTGGTCAGGCTCTAGGTCATAGTAAGCCTTCTGCGATTCACCAGTTAACAGAGGAGCCACCAGTCCAGCCCACTGCTCCTCAGGCCACTTTTCTCTTTCAGCAGTCCTTTCAAATGTGGTCAAAAATACCTCTGGATCATCCTCTCCAGTCATTTTTGTCAATAAACGACTCACCCCAAAGGACGCGGTATTAGTGGGACGGCTTTCCTCACTGGTCTGCGGACGTTGCTGCATTACTGCTTCCATTTGTTGTAGTCTCTGCTCTTGCTTCTGTAACAGGTCTATGAAGCGGGCCTCAGATTGCTGCTGGGCTTGTTGCTGAGCTTCCAGACTCTGTTGGTGAGCTTGCTGCTGGGCTGCAAGGCTCTGTTGATGAGCTTGCTGCTGGGCTGCGAAGTTCTGTTGTTGAGCTGCAAGGCTCTTTTGCAAACCTGCATTTGTCTGCTGTTGATTGGCATTTGCTAGAGCCAGCTGCTTCAGTATCTCCTCCATGCTGGCTTAAAAAAAAACTGCCACTGGTTCTCCACCAACTGTGAGGGGGTTAGCTTGGCAGCGGGTGTGTGTGACCCCCGGGATGGGCTCCCCACACAAAAACAGGCCCAGCAAACGGAGGTTGTGGTTTTCAAAATCAAAAAAAAGGTGCGGTTTATTTTCTATTTACAGTGACAAAACACAGCAAAGCCAAAAGAAACATAAACAAATTAAATCCTGGTCAACTTGACCTCTGACTAAACATACAGGTTTCCTAACTAACAACTGGGATCAGCCTAGTGCTGTCCTAGTCCCTAAGTCCCTGGTTTTAAATGTCCAAGCAAATAGCCACACAGGCTTTGTCTCACCGGACAAGGGTTCACTCTCTCCAGGAAGTCCACACAGGTCTGCTTCCAGGCATGAGCTAACATCTAATGAAGCTGGGAGTTCTTATAGAGGCCTAAATGAGCTGACAAGCTTCAGCTGGTCTCATCAACTCCCTGTCTGCACGACGCCCAGCACTCTCCCTAGAGGTATGAGTCATCCATGAGCCCACTAGCCTTAGCTGGGCTTATACAACTCTCCACCTAGTTGTATAAGTCGGCGTAAAGCCTGAATCTGGGCGAAATATATCTACCCCCCTGGATGCAACCAGGTGACTTTACCTTCCTGCTGTCACAGTATATACTGTATAATATAATGAGCTCCAACTGCCAGTGAAGACTACTGCAGGCCTGCACCCTGGACACTGCTGTTGCTGTTGCTTAAAGGGCTCCTATCCTATTCCTATTCTATCTGGTCTCTCACTAGGATATAAAGGTTTAATAGGCCGGCCTGGGATTCTCCTTTAGCTTGGAAACATATTGCATTATCTAGTGGAATCTTTACAAACAACTGTTTATTCTCAAGCTGGTATTCACTGTATATATATATTTACTTAAAGGAGGGGAGAAGCTTTGTTCGGCCTCTTGGGATCTTCGCCTCCTTCCTGCAAGATGTCTGCGTGAGGCCTTCTGCCTGAGGGACTAGGCCTGAAGCCTGGACCTACAACCTTGCGGAGGGGGATCATCGAGACAACCGGGCGACGTCCGTCTGCTGTTATCTACAGCTGCCGAGAGAGGGACCGGAGTCTGCGCGTTGCGGAGAGGCCACGGATCGAATCACCAGCAGAGGAACAAACCAGGTGGATTAAGCCTGTTCTGGTGAGAGGGCACCTGCTTATATTCCACGACTGTTTTAGGTCAATTGACTCTTGAAGGCCCATCAGCAGCAGAATAGTACACCACACGCATATTGGGACATAGTGTAGCGCGTGGTAACTATGCAGTTTGAGTTAGAGTTATATTAACTGAAAGTTCACTTCCACAAACATTGTGAAGGTTTATTAGAGGGGGAGAGGGGGGAAAAAGGGGTATAGTGGGACTTTAATGAGGCAGTGGGTCAGATGCCTCCATCCCTTAATTTGTAATAATAAAGGGGACAGAGAAAGGCGGGACTTTGAGTGAAGCATGTGCGGGAAAAGGTTTGGGTAAATAGAAGGTAATAACACATCTGGAATACATTGTATCTTTAAAATGTATTTTATACTTTCACATAATGCACCGTCCATGACTATATTGCATTATTAAAGAAATCAAAACATATATACATTTCACAGATTGAGTTAAAAGGGAAGATTTTGCAACTAAGGACCCGAATACACAAAAATTACAATGTAGTATACTGCAATGATGCATTTTGGAAGCATGAAGCATGAGGTAGATAGCTCTACGCGTTTCGCGACTTTAGTCGCTCATCAGGAGCAAACATGCATTTTTTTCTGTAACGACATAAACATATTTTGAGTTATTCCAGGGCATCAGACATGCAAGAGACCGTGAAGTGTGCAGTGAGGGTTGAGAATGAGGAGTGTGCTATATGCAAAGCTGAATGATACCTGTGGAGTCATCTTTCACTCATCATCCATACACCATTCACCGCCTGATGCCTGACTGACCTGGGTGCGTCCTGTGTGGGAGCCGTGTGTCCTGCATTACCCTGCCACAGGGGTAGGGGCTGTTTTAGCCCATTGGGGCCTGCTTGGGCCTCACCTCCATGCCGGCAACATATGGTTACCTGGTGAGTACCTTCTAGGACCCTGACTTGTTCACGGTCCCTTGCTTCACTCAAAGTCCCGCCTTTCTCTGTCCCCTTTATTATTACAAATTAAGGGATGGAGGCATCTGACCCACTGCCTCATTAAAGTCCCACTATACCCCTTTTTTCCCCCTCTCCCCCTCTAATAATTATTTTAAAGGGATGGAAGCATGTGTTCCGGGACTACTTCATCCAAATATATTATCTGTAACATTTTTAATTTAGTTTTTCTGTTTTTCTTTATTATTGTGTCAGCAATCTGTTTTTGATACCATCTAACACAGCCTTTGATTTTGGGTTTTTCCGGGTCATTTTTCATCCCTTCACAGGTATCACCATTGTTGTATTTTAGCTGTGGTTTTTGGGCTCTCCTGACCCATCTGTGGGCTCGGCTCCAATCCGGGGGCTGCGACGTGCCTTGACCTTGCCCCCCGTCCCACGCTACTCTGACGCTGGGATGTGTGGGCAGTCATTGCGTGTCGACGTCACGCCGCCCCTTTGGCGCGCACAAGGAGGAATTTTCTCTGTGCGGCTATGGCTTGACAGCTACGAGGGGTGTCGGAGAGTACATTCGGCGCCCAACTACCAGGCGGCTTTTCCGCATTGGTGTAGGCGCCTCCCCTCCCCACCCCCTCACGTGCGTGACGCTGGCGGGAATCCTTGACGCCGACGCCTACATTAGGGCGCCACCCATGGTTGTTGCAGGCATTTGGCTTCCAGCTCTTTACAGACCATCATGCAGTACACTTTGACTCCACAGGTATCGTTCAGCTTTGCATATAGCACACTCCTCATTCTCAACCCTCACTACCTACCCCTATTTGGGTCACACACATCTCTACCTTTCTCACTATTTATTTTTCCTCCAGCACATCCTTCATTCTAATTCCTTTAATTTTCAACAGTCACTTTCTCAGGGTGCCGCCTTGCGAGGGGACCCGTATCTGAGTACAGGAGGCCGGGTGAGGAACCGTTCCGAAGGACTGATGCGGTAGTCACAGTGAAGGAATGGGTCCTGGTAACTCTCCGGAGGGATGTCTTCTCCCTAGGCCAAGGCCAAGTTTACCAGGTCTGTGATAGAGGCCTTGAGTAAAGCGTGAGTGTCATTTGGCTGCTAGTCTTGTCCTAAATAGACTATCCATTTGAGGCTGAGGCTGTTCGAGAAGCTAAACAGTGAAGTGACTGAGATTGTGCCTGGACCTCTCCCCACATCTTGTGCTGTCCTTTTTCTTGCTCCAACCCTTTGTTCCTATCAAGAGACGGTTATTTGCTAAGAGAAGAAATAAACTCTCGGTTGGAGTTACAGCAAGTGTGGACATTCTATTCACTGGGGGAAACAAGTACTCAAATCTGTTATCCACAGAGGTGAGAAAACATTTTCTGGCTTGACTGTGAAATGACCCACCAACAACACCGCTCAACCTCTTAATACAGGAGGGTACGGGCTTGTGGCATGGTGTGCCCCTTCTTCCTGCGAAAAGCCAAGGCAGGTAAAAGGGGGTCTGTGTGCTACACCTAGATGGCGTCAAGCATTTCCTGTCCTTGCAGGATCCCAGTAAACCGTCAGTATTCTCGAGCCCATGCAGTCAAGTCCCTCCTACAGGGCATACAGAAGCACCAACCCGTAGTCAGTGGCAAGCATCTACCTTTCAAGAGTTCCCTCTTTAGGGACATGTCTGAAATCCTTACTCGTTCTCCGTTTGGGGCTTTGCCCAGCCTAGTCATCCAGACAGCCATCTACCAGGCCTTTTTCGGTTCCCTACGACCTAGTAAATTTACAGTCAGCAGCTCCGGCAATCAGACACTGCTCTGACGCCACCCGACTCGCTTTCGAATCACTACACTCTCACAGTCTGCAAACGCAACAAACCAGCCCCGGGGTTGACATCAACCTGTTTCAAACTAACAACGCCTGATGCCCAGTGATGGTGCTCGACCGACTACTGCTCCATCTACCCAGCCAATCTGATGGTAGCTCGTTGCTACCCTTTCTAAACCAGCTCCCTGAGTGGCAGCCAATTTGTCAAGCATGTCAGAATCCTCCTAAGCAACTTAGGCTTCAAACCCCAGTCAATTCTCTGGACATTCCTACCGAATTAGAGCAGCCTCAGCTGCCTCCCAACAGGGAGTACCAGACCACGTAATCAAGAAACTAGGCCGATGGAAGTTTGCTTGTTTTGCCACATACATCCCAAATCCTCAGGAAGAAATGGCACAAGCCTTTAGCAAGCTGGCTCAATAAATACAAGAAATCAATAAAAGCTATTTCCCTATATGAGTCTTTTGCCCCCTTTTCTTGGCATACCGACCAGACCACCAAGGCACACTTCAGGTCTATTTATGTTGTAAGTCTTGTCGCGCGTTTAAGTGATCCACATCTCTCTCGGTCAGAGGGCCCCGACCATAAATAAGAAG
Source organism: Rana muscosa (assembly GCA_029206835.1). Taxonomy (NCBI): domain Eukaryota; kingdom Metazoa; phylum Chordata; class Amphibia; order Anura; family Ranidae; genus Rana; species Rana muscosa. Next base: position 1,082,360,185 of record CM055117.1, on the reverse strand, counting down.
GCCAGTAGGGTGGCCTGAGTTTATGGGAGGAGCCCGGAGGGTATTTAAGCGGCCCACTCACCCATGCTCTTTGTCAGTTCATTGTGCGGTACTACACGTCACTGGGCCGACTCTTCACAGCTCACCTCATGTTCGTGAGTCTGCACATTCAATCGCATTCGACATCCTCCCGCCCTTCCCTTTTTCAGGGCACTTCTCAGCATATCCTTCTTAAATTAACTACCCATTACTTACCTTGGGTATGCCCCCTTTTCTTGGCATACTGACCAGACCACCAAGGCACACTTCAGGTCTATTTTTGTTGTAAGTCTTGTCGCGTGTTTATGTGATCCACATGTCTCTCGGTCAGAGGGCCATGACCATAAATATATATATATATATATATATATATATATATATATATATATATATATATTGTGAGGGGGTTAGCTCGGCAGCGGGTGTGTGTGACCCCCGGGATGGGCTCCCCACACAAAAACAGGCCCAGCAAACGGAGGTTGTGGTTTTCAAAATCAAAAAGGTGCGGTTTATTTTCTATTTACAGTGACAAAACACAGCAAAGCAAAAGAAACATAAATAAAATAAATCCTGGTCAACTTGACCTCTGACTAAACATACAGGTTTCCTAACTAACAACTGGGATCAGCCTAGTGCTAACTAACAACTGGGATCAGCCTAGTGCTGTCCTAGTCCCTAAGTCCCTGGTTTTAAATGTCCAAGCAAATAGCCACACAGGCTTTGTCTCACCGCACAGGGGTTCACTCTCCCTAGACAGTCCACACAGGTCTGGTTCCAGGCATGAGCAAACACCTAATGAATCTGGGAGTTCTTATAGAGGCCTAAATGAGCTGACAAGCTTCAGCTGGTCTCATCAACTCCCTGTCTGCACGACGCCCCACACTCTCCCTAGAGGTATGAGTCATCCATGAGCCCACTAGCCTCAGCTGGGCTTATACAACTCTCCACCTAGTTGTATAAGTCGGCGTAAAGCCTGAATCTGGGCGAAATATATCTACCCCCCTGGATGCAACCAGGTGACTTTACCTTCCTGCTGTCACATACCCCCCCTCTTGTTTTAACCTCGGGGTTGGAACACCAGCAATCAGGCATTCATGTACTCGAGACAAAGCATCCACATTCCCCATTTGAATGCCAGGGCGATGCTTTACTGTGAAGTTGAATTCCTGGAGGGCCAGGAACCACTTCACCGCTAAACACTCCTTTTCAACGGTGGCGTAATTTACCTCATGGGACTTCAACTTCCTGCTGAGGTAAATGACTGGGTGCTCTTCCCCGTTCCAGACCTGGGACAATACTGCTCCTAACCCCACATCTGACGCATCACTTTGTACGACAAAGTCTTTAGAGAAGTCGGGTGAGTACAACACTGGCTGGCTACATAAGGCTTGTTTCAAGAATTGGAATGCTGCCTCAGCCTCGGGGGTCCATTTAATTATGACCGACCCTTTCCCCTTCGTCAGGTTGGTTAGGGGCACAGCCTTAGAAGCAAAGTGGGGAATGAATCGCCGATAATACCCAGCGATTCCCAGAAAGGCTCGTACCTGCTTCTTGCTGTTGGGACGTGGCCAACTCTGGATGGCCTCGACTTTGTTGAGTTGGGGTTTTATTACTCCCCTCCCAATGGTGTACCCAAGATATTTGGCCTCCTCCTGCCCAATGGTACACTTCTTGGGGTTAGCCGTAAACCCCGCTTCCCGAACAGAGTCCAGGACTGCTTGCACTTTTGGCAGATGTGAGGCCCAATCTGTGCTATGGACAATTACGTCATCCAGGTAAGCCGCAGCATACTTCCGATGGGGCCTCAGCATCTGGTCCATTTTCCGCTGGAATGTGGCCGGCGCATTCTGTAACCCGAACGGCATTCTTTTATATTGGAACGCCCCGTCTGGGGTTACAAATGCGGTTTTCTCTTTGGCCGACTTGGCCAGGGGGATTTGCCAATACCCTTTTGTGAGGTCAAGAGTCGTCATGTATCGGGCTGTTCCCAGCCGGTCGATCAACTCATCTATACGTGGCATGGGGTAGGTGTCAAATTTTGTAACTTTGTTCAACTGACGAAAATCGTTACAAAATCGCCAGCTCCCATCCGGTTTAGGCACCAACACAATGGGACTAGACCAATCACTTTGGGACTCCTCTATCACCCCTAAGTTCAGCATTTTCTGTACTTCCTCCCGTATTGCCTCCCGTCGGGCCTCTGGGATCCGATAGGGTTTTAACTTCACCCTTTCACCGGGCGGGGTAATGATGTCATGCTCTACCCCAGATGTTTGTCCCGGCAGCTCAGAGAATACCTCCTTGTTGCGAAGCACAAACTCCTTAACCTCCTGTTGTTGGGGTTGTGACAAGGTGGCTGCTATTCCAACCTCAGGAATCACGCAACCAGTTTGAGCTGGTGACCAAGTGTCTGCGACTAGGGACTCTCTATCCCTCCAGGCTTTCAACAGATTAACGTGATAGATCTGTTCGGGCTTTCGCCTTCCTGGTTGTCTGACCTTGTAATTCACTTCGCTCACTTTTTCCATTATCTCATAGGGGCCTTGCCATTTGGCAAGGAATTTACTTTCAACCGTAGGGACAAGTACCAGTATCCTATCCCCCGGGGAAAAGGTACGGGTCTTGGCTCCACGGTTGTACACTCTCTGCTGTGCTAACTGCGCTTGGGCCAAATGTTCCTTCACGATGGGCATTACCTGTGCAATTCGGTCTTGCATCAGGGCGACATGCTCAATCACACTCCTGTGGGGAGAACTCTCACTTTCCCAAGTTTCCTTGGCAATATCCAACAGCCCTCTTGGGTGTCTCCCATACAGTAACTCAAAGGGGGAGAATCCCGTAGAGGTTTGGGGCACCTCCCTAATAGCAAACATCAGATAAGGAAGTAGACAGTCCCAATCCTTTCCATCTCTATCCACCACTTTCTTCAACATTTGTTTTAGGGTTTTGTTGAATCTTTCAACCAGCCCATCGGTTTGGGGGTGATACACAGATGTACGTAATTGCGTCACTTTGAACAATTTACACAGCTCCTTCATAACCCGGGACATAAAGGGTGTACCTTGGTCCGTAAGCAGTTCTTTACAAATACCCACCCGGCTAAACACAAGAGATAGCTCTTTGGCTATGGTTTTGGCCGAGGTATTTCGGAGAGGGATCGCTTCTGGATAACGGGTGGCATAGTCCATTATAACTAATATGTACTGGTGCCCCCTAGCGGACTTGATTATAGGCCCTACCAAATCCATGGCGATCCTCTCAAACGGGACCTCAATGATGGGTAGAGGGACCAGCGGGCTACGGAAATGTGGCATCGGGGCCGACCTCTGACACACAGGGCAGGAGGAACAATAATTTTCTATGTCCTTCATCACCCCCGGCCAATAGAATCTCTGTAATACCCTCTCTCGGGTTTTCTCTGTCCCCAGATGACCTCCAAGAATGTGCCCATGGGCCAACTCCAACACCAACTTCCTGTAAGGTTTGGGCACCACAAGCTGCTCAACGGTTTCTTCTGCCCTTTTTGCCACCTGATACAGTAGGTCCTTCTCTACGCTGAAGTATGGGTAAGTGCAGGTATTATCTGGGTTCACTAACTCGCCATCTATTTTCACTACGTTTTCCCGTGCCTTTATTAGGGCGGGGTCTTTCAACTGTTCTGTGGCAAAGTTTTCCCTGTGAACCTCAAGATCAGAAAACTCCACAGACGGTAGGTTTTCGTCTGAGGAGGTGGGCTCCTCTCCAGTTTCTTGAGTCTCCCCTGCCAATACTGATAAGGGAAATTCCGGAGAGTCCTCACCACTCTCAGGGGAGTTCTGGCTATCACATTCCTGGTACATAGGGGCACCAGTGGGGGGCTCAGGATCATCCCACAGTTCCCAGAACTTCGGAAAATCCCTTCCCACAATGGCGTCATGCGGTAACTGAGATACTAAGCCCACTGGATGAGAGAGGGTACCTTTGGGGGTCTCGAAACACACTGTAGTCACTGGATACTCTCGGGTGTCCCCATGCACACAAATAACAGCTACCTTGCTATTCCCAAAGACCTCTGTTTTAACTAACTCAGCCTTTATCAGGGTCACAAGGCTACCTGAATCCAGCAATACCACAACATTTCTACCATTAACACACATTTTGCATAAATGTTTCTCAGTTCCTCGAATGGCAGTGCATGCGACTGTCGCACACAGCGACTGACGTCTGCCCGTCAGAAAGTCACACTGCATGGGTTCCTCCATAACCGGGCAATTGGCTGCAATATGTCCCGCTTGCCGGCAGCGGTAGCAAACGATCCTTCTTGCCGCCTCTTGAGCCGCTGATTTCCCAGGCTGTTCTCGCCAAACTTGGGGTAGAGCTCCCACCCTCTCACTCTCTCCACCCTCACCCCTTGGAATCCTCTTATCCGCCCCTGGGGATGGTCTGGTCTTAGGGTGGAAAGTCCGAGTGTCTCTGGAAGAGGCCGTCAGGTTCTCTGTAGCCAAGTATTTCTCCACACGATCCACAAGACCATCGGCCGTCTCTGGGTCTCCATGGCTTACCCACTTTTGGATGGCAGTAGGAAGAGCTCTCAAAAACCGATCCATTACAACACGTTCCACAATCTTTGGTGCGGACAAAGTCTCTGGCTGTAGCCACTTTCTGCTCAGGTGAATGAGATCATACATTTGAGACCTGGGGGGTTTTCCAAGCTGGAAAGTCCAGTTATGCACACGCTGAGCCCGGACAGCCTGGGTGACACCCAGCCTTGCCAAAATGTCAGCTTTTAGCATCACATAGTCTTTTGCTTGGTTAGGCTCTAGGTCATAGTAAGCTTTCTGCGATTCACCAGTTAACAGAGGAGCCACCAGTCCAGCCCACTGCTCCTCAGGCCACTTTTCTCTTTCAGCGGTCCTTTCAAATGTGGTCAAAAATACCTCTGGATCATCCTCTCCAGTCATTTTTGTCAATAAACGACTCACCCCAAAGGACGCGGTATTAGTGGGACGGCTTTCCTCACTGGTCTGCGGACGTTGCTGCATTACTGCTTCCATTTGTTGTAGTCTCTGCTCTTGCTTCTGTAACAGGTCTATGAAGCGGGCCTCAGATTGCTGCTGGGCTTGTTGCTGAGCTGCAAGGCTCTGTTGATGAGCTTGCTGCTGGGCTGCAAGGCTCCTTTGCAAACCTGCATTTGTCTGCTGTTGATTGGCATTTGCTAGAGCCAGCTGTTTCAGTATCTCCTCCATGCTGGCTTAAAAAAAAACTGCCACTGGTTCTCCACCAACTGTGAGGGGGTTAGCTCGGCAGCGGGTGTGTGTGACCCCCGGGATGGGCTCCCCACACAAAAACAGGCCCAGCAAACGGAGGTTGTGGTTTTCAAAATCAAAAAGGTGCGGTTTATTTTCTATTTACAGTGACAAAACACAGCAAAGCAAAAGAAACATAAATAAAATAAATCCTGGTCAACTTGACCTCTGACTAAACATACAGGTTTCCTAACTAACAACTGGGATCAGCCTAGTGCTGTCCTAGTCCCTAAGTCCCTGGTTTTAAATGTCCAAGCAAATAGCCACACAGGCTTTGTCTCACCGCACAGGGGTTCACTCTCCCTAGACAGTCCACACAGGTCTGGTTCCAGGCATGAGCAAACACCTAATGAATCTGGGAGTTCTTATAGAGGCCTAAATGAGCTGACAAGCTTCAGCTGGTCTCATCAACTCCCTGTCTGCACGACGCCCCACACTCTCCCTAGAGGTATGAGTCATCCATGAGCCCACTAGCCTCAGCTGGGCTTATACAACTCTCCACCTAGTTGTATAAGTCGGCGTAAAGCCTGAATCTGGGCGAAATATATCTACCCCCCTGGATGCAACCAGGTGACTTTACCTTCCTGCTGTCACAATATATATATATATAAGTACAAAATTTAAACTTCCAAAGCTCGGAGTCGTCAGCCCATCAATTTATATTCTAGCATATTATTAAAAAATACCTGAATGTAAACAAAAAATAGTCCTATGAGTCCAGTACGGAGTTCAAGCATGTGGAAGTCTTATGGGTGTAGGGCAATCTCAACATGTTTTGTGAACCACTTCTTTACAAGAACATAGGGAGATACTTTACATTCATATATGTAAGATATTGTGTTGTTCCAATTGTGTGTGGTTTATCTTTGTTACTTGAATAGGGGACCCCATGAGGTCCTCAGGAAACCATATGTACCACACCCCGTAGGGACTGCTGATGAACTTGGATCTCCACTCCTGCACAGCCAGGCACACCAAATTTTCACAAGCACCCAGAGTTAGAGAACAGTCTGTGACTTTGTTTTTGTTTTTTTTTAATAGTGGGTTAATAACTTGGATAGGGATGGGAGGTTATGGGGTGACCACTTGACTTCAGCACAACTTTCAGCAAAACTTCAGGGACATCTTCCTATACACAATCTCCTTCACTTTCTTCCTGCACAGCACTTGCTTGCTCCAGCTGAATCCCTTTGATTTTTTTATTTTTTATTATATCTTTATTCGTTTTCATATAAAACATGGCATTGACGTAATACTATCCCTTTCATAAAATATGTGCATTTCGCCAAATTTATTACACCATCCCTTCAATTTAGGACTATCCAGATCTTGCCAATATATAGGAATTTGGCTCTTGGCCGCGTTTAGTAACTGTGGGATTAAACTTCTAAGATATAATTGATGAGGCATCCGAATCCCATGTAATAGACATCCCCACGGGTCTTCCGGTACTTCGATGTTAGTTATATCTCTGATGGTTCTCCTTATCTCACTCCCTTATTTTTAAATTTTTGGGCATGTCCACCATATGTGGGCCATCGTCCCAATTTCCTGACACCCTCGCCAGCATAACTGTGATTTTTCCGTAGAGTATTTATGCACCTTATCCGGGGTTAGGTACCATCTGACGAGACATTTATAATTCAATTTGATTATATTACAATTAACCGAAGTTGAGTGAACCCTCTTTATCATTTGTTTCATCTCACTCTCTTGGACTTGTGTTCCCAATTCCTCTTCCCACTTCTTGATGAATGGCAATACTTCCGGCTTTTTTGTGTTATTTAGGATCTTATAAATCTTTGAAATTAGTCCCTTCTTTCCTTTTTCCTCACACATTTTCTCAAAAGGCCGTAAATTTTCTTTGGCTCTGATAGGTTTAGGTAATTTTTTAGCTGTGTGTACCGCCACTTATCAATCAGTCTCCATTCCGTATTTTTTTTAATTCCTGAAATGTGATTAATTTATTTTGAACCATAACATCTTTTAGTTGTGCATTTTCCTTTAACATCCATTTTACAAAAAATGTTTCCCTTCCCGGTGTGAAATAACTTGTGTCCTTTATTGGTATAAGAGGTGAGTTATACTGCCAATTTTCTTTTTTGTGTATCTTATCCCAAATTTTTAGTGCGTTTCTAGTGATATCGTGTGTATTTGTGCCCAGTTCTCGGTATTGTGCCGGTATCCATATTACCTTCCCCAGTGAAGTTTTACTGATTGTACCTTCCATATTCACCCAGCTCTTCTCTATGTTATTATTAGCTTTGATTTATCTGACAGGCTCCCAGTCAGATTAGCAATGGCCCTTTACAGGCAGGAAGTTGTAGCCCTTTTTTGTGTAGCACAGTGTAGTGAAACAGCTTGTAACTCTTCCTCTATGGCAGTGTTTCTCAACTCCAGTCCTCATTTTTTTTTTTGCACAGGTGATTTGATCAGTTTCACTATACCTCCCAACATTTTGAGATGGGAATGAGGGACACCTACTAACAAATGTATGTAGGCATAGGACACGCCCCCTGCCACACCCCCTTAAAGGAGAATTAACCAAAAAAAAGGGTTAATTAAAACCACAAGGACTTTTTTTTTTACCACTACTATTCCTTTTTATTGGCTTTTAAAATGTACAAATGCAGCAATTTAGAAATTGGATGAAAGGTTTAGCACTGGGAAACACTTTTTGAAAGATAAAAAGTGCATTTTATATACAACTTTTTGGATCAGACCAAAATGAGGGACAAATGAGGGGGAAGAGGGACAGAGGGACATTGCTCCAAATCAGGGACAGTCCCTTGAAATCAGGGACAGTTCGGAGCTATGATTTCACTGCCTTAGTAATTACCACAGCCGTTGCATCTGAGGGAAATCCTGAAAACATGACCTGTTGGGGCGCCTTGAGGACTGGAGTTGAGAAACACTGCTCTATGGCCACATAGACATGGATAAGTGAGTTTGGGGTGGAGGAACTTGACTGGCCTGCACCGAATCCTGACCTAAACCCGATGGAACACCTTTGGGATGAATTTGAGCGGAGACTGCGAGCCAGGCCTTCTCGTCCAATATCAGTGCCTGACCTCACAAATGCGCTTCTGGAAGAATTGTCAAACATTCCCATAGACACTCCTAAACCTTGTGGACAGCCTTCCCAGAAGAGTTGAAGCTGTTATAGCTGCAAAGGGTGGGCCAACTCAATATTGAACCCTATGGACTAAGACTGGAAATGCCGTTGTTAGAAATCATGGAGCCTTGTACAGCCTTCCTGGTGGCCCCCCCAACCCCACCTACAAAGGGGTACAGCAGAACATCAGCACTAACTATCCACCTACTACATGAAAATGAATGAAAAAGTACCACCTATGCTCCCACCTTCTGGGCCCCTCTGTTGACCTGATAGGGGCCAGGGAAATATAATTTCCAGCCCTGGTTAGCAAGTAGAAATAAAGGCTTGTAGAAGTTAAATAATAATTTAAAAAGGAAAGATTAACATTTCCCACTGACTGTATAATCTGGAAATGTTTTGGTGATAAGTGAACACGCCTATAATAATACATGCACCTAATTAAATGACCCTGGAGAGACGGAAGACAGTAATGGGCCATCGGGGAGACGAGGTCTAAAGAGAGGAAGGAGAATGTACAGACCAGGACAAGGAGGAGAAGATAAAGTCTCTGAGGCAGGAAAGTATAAATACAGAGAAACGTGAATATTTCTCTCACCGTTATCCTGTATGCTCTGGATCCCTGTACAGGATCATATCCTGCATGCTCTGGATCCCTGTACAGGATCATATCCTGCATGCTCTGGATCCCTGTACAGGATCATATCCTGCATGCTCTGGATCCCTGTACAGGATCATATCCTGCATGCTCGGATCCCTGTACAGGATCATATCGGATAAGAAGAATGAACCCCCAAAGCAGATCATAAGGCCGGGACTAGACGTCATCAAATCTCTCTAGCACTGAGACATTTAAAGTGGACCTGTCAGTGTGAATGAACAAAATTTACTAACAATATCACTTTTCTGAAAAGCTTTTATCCTCGAAAAGCCATTCTCCCGCTCCAATCCATGACTTTGCCTAGGCTCCAATGATGGAAGCGTTTCCTCTCCCCCAGTGATCAGACTGTACATTGTAACTTTGTTAGCAAGTCACAAGGTAAGAGACTGCAGCATGGGCTGATCTGTTTTAAATATTTGTGAACACACCAAACAACTGCCAACATCTCTTGGGGTTGCCACCTCGTCCCTTTAAAACCGAACACATATTAACTGCTTGCTGACCAGCCGCCATCATTATACTGCGGCAGGTTGGCTCGTTCCTGCCAATCGCCGTCGGCTCGTGAACTCAATTTTGTGGATGCACTCCAATTGGCCAATGGGGGGAGCCAATGGACTCGATGTCCGCCGGCCACCGACGATCGTTCCCCACAGTGACAGAACGGGGATTTGCCTGTGTAAACAAGGCAGATCTCTGTTCTGACAGGGGAGATCACACAGATCCTGTCTTTCTGCTATGCAGGAAGACAGATGTGTGTGTTTCCCCAGTCACACAGTCCCCCATACAGTTAGAAAACACCTGCAGGGAACACATTTAGCCCCTTGATTGCCCCTGATGTTAACCCCATCCTTGCCAGAGTCATTAGAACAATAACAGTGTATATTTTTAGCACCGATTACTGTAATAATGTCACCGGTTCCCAAAATAGTGTCAAAAATGTCAGTTAGGTGTCCGATCTGCCCGCCACAATGTCGCAGTCCCGCTAAAAATCACTGTTCGCCGCCATTACTAGTAAAAAAAATAATAAAAAAAATAATAAAAATGCCATAAATCTATCTATTTTGTAGACGCGATAACATTTGCGCAAACCAATCAAAGTACGCTTATTATTATTTTTTTATATATGTAGCAGAATACATGTTGGCCTAAACTGATGAAGTAAAATTTTTTATTTTTTTTCAAAATTGTTTTTTAACCACTTGAGACCCGTGCTATAGACAAAAGACGTCTGCAGCACGGCTCTCAAGTGCTGAGTGGACGTCCTGCCTCTTTCACTCCCCCTGCGCGCCGCTGAGGGCACGCAGTGGGGAACAGCTGTGCCCGCCTGGCGGCCGCGATGTCCGCCAGGTACACGCGTTTGGCTGTTACAGAGGCAGGGCGTGGATCTCTGTGTGTAAACACAGAGATCCATGTCCTGTCAGGGAGAGAGGAGACCGATGCTGTGTCCCTTGTACAAAGGGACACAGATCGGTCACCTCCCCCAGTCACTCCCCTCCCCCACACAGTAAGAATCACTCAAAGGGAACATATTTAACCCCTTGATCGCCCCCTAGTGTTAACCCCTTCCCTGCCAGTCACATTTATACAGTAATCAATGCATATTTATAGCACTAATCACTGTATAAATGTGAATGGTCCCAAAATAGTGTCAAAAGTGTCCGATATGTCCGCCGTAATATCGCAGGCCTGACAAAAATCGCAGATCACCGCCATTACTAGTAAAAAAAAAAATATATAATAAAAATGTCATAAATCTATCCCCTATTTTGTAGGCGCTATAACTTTTGTGCAAACCAATCACTATACGCTTATTGCAATTTTTTTTACCAAAAATATGTAGAATAATACGTATCGGCCTAAACTGAGAAAAAAAATAGTTTTTAAAAAAAAATATTGGGATATTATTATAGCAAAAAGTAAAAAAATATTGTTTTTTTCAAAAATTTCTGTATTTTTTTGTTTATAGTGCAAAAAATAAAAACCGCAGAGGTGATCTAATACCACCAAAAGAAAGCTCTATTTGTGGGAAAAAAATGATAAAAATATCATTTGGGTACAGCGTTGAATGATAATTGTGCAGTCATACAAAGTGCGTCAGCCCTGAAAGCTGAAAATTAGTCTGGGTATGAAGGGGGTTTAAGTGCCCAGTAAGCAAGTGGTTAAAAAAACCCCCGCAAAGGTGATCAAATACCAATAAAAGAAAGCTCTATTTGTGGGAGAAAAAAAGGACATACATTTTGTTTGGGTACAGCGTCGCACAAACTCGCAACTGTCAGTTAAAGCGACGCAGTGCCGAATCGCAAAAAAATGGCCTGGTCGGGAAGTGGGTAAATCCTTCCGTGGTTAATTAAGCTGATTTAGCACGCGATTTTGACATGCCAAATCGGATCCTATTGCCGGCAATGGCAATGCCCGATTCCCAAAAGTAGCTCCTGCGCTACTTTTGGCGACTTTGGGGGGAGATTTAAATAGACATCTGTGCGTGAACCCGCAGTTGTACTGACATGCCGGTTTGAAATCAGACAAGTTCAGCTGAATTCGCATGATTTCAAACCGGCCCTCAGTGTGAAAGTGGGCTAAAACGTACTTATCTGAATTACAGTCAGGTCCATAAATATTGGGACATCGACACAATTCTAATCTTTTTGGCTCTATACACCACCACAATGGATTTGAAATGAAACGAACAAGATGTGCTTTAACTGCAGACTTTCAGCTTTAATTTGAGGGAATTTACATCCAAATCAGGTGAACGGTGTAGGAATTACAACCGTTTGTATATGTGCCTCCTACTTTTTAAGGGACCAAAAGTAATGGGACAGATTAACAATCATAAATCAAACTTTCACTTTTTAATACTTGGTTGCAAATCCTTTGCAGTCAATTACAGCCTGAAGTCTGGAACGCATAGACATCACCAGACGCTGGGTTTCATCCCTGGTGATGCTCTGCCAGGCCTCTACTGCAACTGTCTTCAGTTCCTGCTTGTTCTTGGGGCATTTTCCCTTCAGTTTTGTCTTCAGCAAGTGAAATGCATCCTCAATGGGATTCAGGTCAGGTGATTGACTTGGCCATTGCATAACATTCCACTTCTTTCCCTTAACCACTTCAGCCCCGGACCATTTGTCAGCTTAAAGACCGGAGGTCTTTTTACAATTTGGCACTGCGTCGTTTTAACTGACAATTGCGCAGTCGTGCGACGTGGCTCCCAAACAAAATTGACGTCCTTTTTTCCCCACAAATAGAGATTTCTTTTGGTGGTATTTGATCACCTCTGCGGTTTTTATTTTTTGCGCTATAAACAAAAAAAGAGCGGCAATTTTGAAAAAAATCAATATTCTTTACTTTTTGCTATAATAAATATCCCCAAAAAATATATAAAAAAACATATTTTTTTCCTCAGTTTAGGCCGATACGTATTCTTCTACATATTTTTGGTAAAAAAAATCGCAATAAGCGTTTATTGATTTAAGTTATAGCGTCTACAAAATAGGGTATAGTTTTATGGCATTTTTATTAATATATATATATTTTTTTACTAGTAATGGCGGCGATCAGCGATTTTTATCGTGACTGTGACATTATGGCGGACACATCGGACACTTTTGACACATTTTTGGGACCATTGTCATTTTTACAGCGATCAGTGTTGTGAAAATGCACTGATTACTGTGAAAATGACACTGGCAGTGAATGGGTTAACCACTAGGTGGCGCTTTAGGGGTTAAGTGTGCCCTAGTGAGTGATTCTTACTGTAGGGGGGATGGGCTGTGTGTGACAAGACAGTGATCACCGCTTCTGATTACAAGAAGCGGTGGTCACTGTCATTGTCACCGTAAGACGATCGCGGGTATCCCCGCGGTGATCGAGTCCGCGGGATCCACGGTCGGGCTCACGGAGCATGCGGCAGGCACGCGCGTCCACAATGCCGCGATCTTAAAGGGGACGTACAGGTACGTCCTTCTGCCTGTCCGTGCCATGCTGTCGACGTATATCATCGTGCGCTGATCGGCAAGCAGTTAAAAAACTCTTTGGTTGCTTTTGCAGTGTGCTTCGGGTCACTGTCCATCTGCACTGTGAAGCGCCGTCCAATGAGTTCTGAAGCATTTGGCTGAATATGAGCAGATAATAATATTTCCCGAAACACTTCAGAATTCATCCTGCTGCTTTTGTCAGAAGTCACATCATCAATAAATACAAGAGAACCAGTTCCATTGGCAGCCATACATGCCCACGCCATGACACTACCACCACCATGCTTCACTGTTGAGGTGGTATGCTGGCTAATGAGCAGTTCCTTTCCTTCTCCATACTCTTCTCTTCCCATCACTCTGGTACAAGTTGATCTTGGTCTCATCTGTCCATAGGATGTTGTTCCAGAACTGTGAAGGCTTTTTTAGATGTTGTTTGGCAAACTCTAATCTGGCCTTCCGGTTTTGGAGGCTCACCAATGGTTTACATCTTGTGGTGAACCCTCTGTAGTCACTCTGGTAAAGTCTTCTCTTGATTGTTGACTTTGACACACATACACCTACCTCCTGGAGAGTGTTGTTGATCTGGCCAACTGTTGTGAAGGGTGTTTTCTTCACCAGGGAAAGAAATCTTCGATCATCCACCACAGTTGTTTTCCGTGGTCTTCCGGGTCTTTTGGTGTTTCTGAGCTCACTGGTGCGTTCTTTCTTTTTAAGGATGTTCCAAACAGTTGATTTGGCCACACCTAATGTTTTTGCTATCTCTCTGATGGGTTTGTTTTGTTTTTTCAGCCTAATGATTGCTTGCTTCACTGATAGTGACAGCTCTTTGGATCTCATATTGAGAGTTGACAGCAACAGATTCCAAATGCAAATAGCACACTTGAAATGAACTCTGGATTTTGTATGTGCTCCTTGTAAAAGGGATAATGAGGGAATAACACACACCTGGCCATGGAACAGCTGAGCAGCCAATTGTCCCATTACTTTTGGTCCCTTAAAAAGTGGGGGGCACATATACAAACTGTTGTAATTCCTACACCGTTCACCTGATTTGGATGTAAATACCCTCAAATTAAAGCTGAAAGTCTGCAGTTAAAGCGCATCTTCGTTTCATTTCAAATCCATTGCGGTGGTGTATAGAGCCAAAAAGATTAGAATTGTATCGATGTCCCAATATTTATGGACCTGACTGTAAATTAGCCACAGTAATTAGTATGTGTTCGGGTTTAAAGGGATGAGGTGGCAACCGTAATCTCAGTCCAGGTAGTAGACGGTGACCCTTGATGATGTCTGATTAATTACTACCCAGGCCAAATCTGACAATTCGCTCCTACATGTAAAAATCATAATTTTTTTGCTAGAAAATTACTCAGAACCACCAAACATTATATATGTTTGTTTAGCAGCAACTTTTCATCCTGCACCTTATTTGCGCAGTCATTTTTTAAATGAGTTTTTTTGGAAAAAAAAATAAAACAGTTTCGTGCATTAAAAAAACAAAAAACAAAACGTAAAGTTAGCCCAATTTTTTTGCATAATGTGAAAGATGATGTTACATCAAGTAAATAGATACCTAACATGTCACGCTTTGAAATTGTGCACGCTCGTGGAATGGTGCCAAACTTCAATACTTAAAAATCTCCATAGGCGACGCTTTAATATTTTTTACAGGTTACCTGTTTAGAGTTACAGAGGAGGTCTAGCACTAGAATTATTGCTCTCACTCTAACATTGCCGGTGGCAATTTTTCAAATGCAGAGGCTGGGCGTGACGGCGTAACATCGTGCCCGATCTCCGAAAGATCATAGAGACGTCCAGGGGCCATCTGACCCACCAGATTCTCTAAGGTCAACTTCCGGCATGGACCGATTCCTTCTCCCTCTCGCCGATCAAACGGGCGAGCTGGGAGAAGCCCTTGAGGGTGGCGGGAGGGGGGGACGACGTCCCCTCCCGCTGCCTGTAAGAACGATCAAGCCGATATGATTGTTCTTACGGTGCCGGGAATCTCCGGCTCTAAATTAAGATACCTGAATGATGCCTGTAGCTGCACCCATCATTCAGATATGACGTCGTTGGGCGGGAAGTGGTTAAAGATGGTGTTGTCATTTTGGAGAAACAATGAGATGAAGGTATTGTCAGGGGGAGTGCTGTGATCTGTGGGAGGTAATAAATATGTTATATATGTTACACTGACACATTACTCAGCATGCTGCACCTATCATGAAACATAGATCTGATGACAGGTCCAGCTAGGACTAGGTCCACCTAGGGTTGCCACTTTTTCTTCAAACCAAACCCGAACATGGCACACAGTAAATTCTTTTTGTTTTAGTATAAACACTATACCGTCGCATGGGGTCTCCAAACTATGGCCCTCCAGTTGTTCAAGAACTACAATTCCCACCATGCCTAGTCAGGTCTTGGAATGTCAGAGTTTTACAATGCCTCATGGGACGTGTAGTTCCACAAAAGCTGGAGGGCCGTAGTTTGGAAATCCTGTAGGATTGTAACAGTTCTGGGACACCTTTGGGCCCTCCAAAGAGAATATTAATGAGGCGCACATAGTGCCCCCTCACCCTCCTGTCAGGCCCTGTTTTGAGCCACATTCCTGTCTGAATAATGTGATCGGGCTCCAGATGGACTGAAGCCCGGACATATGATTCAAAACCTGGACTGTTCGGGTGAATCTCAGACAGGTGACTGGCAAACACTTCTGGACTGCTCACTGTATTTATACACACGTCATTACTTTGACGTTTATATACCGTGTTTATGGCAGCAACTAGCTGCCATAACCCCGGTATTTTTCTAAACAGTGGGCGATCCTCTTTCACATAAAGTGGTCCCGGCAGCAGTTTCCCCACTGGATCACTTTCAGTGGCGTCTGGTGCTCAAAATTTTTGGGGGGGCACAAACAAACTGAAAAAAATTAAATAAAAATCAATTGCAGCCTCACTGTGCCCATCAAACGCAGCTACTGTGCCCATCAATTGTCGCCACTGTGCCATCAAATGCAGCCACTGTGCCCATCAATTGCCACCAGTTTGCCCCATCAAATGCCGCCAGTTTGCACCAACAAATGCCGCCAGTTTGCCCCCTCAAATGATGCCAGTTTGCCCCCTCAAATGCAGCCAGTTTGCCCCCTCAAATGATGCCAGTTTGCCCATCAAATACAGCCAGTTTTTGCCCATCAAATACAGCCAGTTTCCCCCCTCAAATAGAGCCAGTTTGCCCCCTCAAATAGAGCCAGTTTGCCCCCTCAAATGATGCCAGTTTGCCCATCAAATACAGCCAGTTTTTGCCCATCAAATACAGACAGTTTGCCTCCTCTAATAGAGCCAGTTTTCCCCTCAAATGATGCCAGTTTTCCCATCAAATACAGCCAGTTTGCCCCCTCAAATGATGCCAGTAGGGATGAGCTTTGCGTTCACGTCGAACACACGTTCGACTCGAACATCGGCCGTTCGATTGTTCGACGAAGAACGAACTTTATGGTCCGTTGGCGCTAAATTCATGTTGCGCGACACGGCCCATAATTCACTGTGGCATCGCAGTGCATTGCTGGCTGATGATTGGTCAAGCATGCACTATGACCCGCATGCTTGGCCAATCACAGCGCAGAAAAAACGGAGAGCCGTAATTGGCCAAAGCCAGGGTGGCTTTGGCCAATTATGGCTCAGGGGGTTTAGTACACACCCCACACTATATAAGGCCGCCTGGAAGTCGGCCTTGTGTAGTGTGTTGGCGTTTGTGAAAGAGGCAGTTTCAGAGAGATAGACAGTGTCATTTATATTGAGTTAGATAGAGCAGGCAGGCGAGTCAGTTAGCTGTAGTTACAGTGTGTAGAGGATATATATGCATCCTAGGTGTTGTATATATAATTATACACTGTATTGAGTTTAGATAGATCCGTTCCTGTTAGTCTCTATACAGAGAGTCCTGGAGCAATGACAAAAGGGGAAATAAGCGGAGGGACGGCATGACAGGTGAGACAGGCAGTAGCCAGCAGAGGTTGTGTTTCCCTTTAAGAGAAGGGGGGTGGCCGTGGGGAAGAAGGGGAGGGGGAGCGCAGTTAGTCAGGGAGTAAGTGACGTTTTCTCACTTCCTCCATTTCACTCACGAGGTAGAAAGCTTCACAGCCGGTGCCATGGCTGATGTGGCTGAACTAATAGCGCAATTGCGGGCCGCGGTGGCCGCGCAGGGGGCAGATTGGCTGCAGGAGCAGGTTGCTGCAGTGGTGGATGAGCGGGCGGCGGCGCCCGCCGGGGGGGGGGTCGCTCCGGGGCGCGCTAGGCGGTCCAGGCCGCCTGAGCGGTACAGTCCGGAGGCATCCCCGAGTGGTTCAACTTCCGTCCGGAGACCCGTTGGGGGCCCTCCGGCTGCATCCCCTGGCCGCACGCAGCCTGTGTCGGCGGGGGGGGCCGGGAGGAATCCGCGCCGTGGACGGAGTTCGGCGGTGGGGGAGACGAGTGGCCCTCTTGCCCCTCCCCCTCCCGCGCGTCGGAGATGTGGGGACATCGGGGTCGAGGCTGCGGGGGATGCCCGGAACAGCCGTGCGGCCCGGCGTGGAGGATCCAGTTCGCGGGCCAGTGGCTGGGAGGCGGTGGCGGTCAGGGGTCCGGCGGTGCCAGCAGGATGAGCGGTGAGGGGTTTGGCGCCTAGAGTGACGGATGGAAGTCGAGCGGATGACACCCGGGCCAGGGGGCGGACCCGCAGTCCGTCGGTGGAGGTTGCGAGTGGGTCAGGTGTGCCGGGATCGAGAGGACGTGAGGCCCAGCCGCGACAACCCTTGCCACGTGGGTCGCGTCCGCAGGGTGTGCAGCCAGCGCTTGTGTCGGCGGGATCGGATGACAACAGGTCTGAAGGGGAGCTGTCCGGGTCAGACGGTGGCGAGGACTCGGGACAACTGGCTTCGATGGAGAACAGTTCGGCGGCTGGTGGACCCAGTCTCAGGCAGCCCGGTAAGTCCCACTCTTCGGTGGTCATTTGTTCCTTATTACAAGATTTATTGGGTCAAGGGGGTGTTGGGGGGGCTTAGGCGCGACGCCTGGGTCGCGTTCTTCCCCTCCGGGGAAAAAAGCGGCAGGGGAGACGCAGGACTTGTGGTCTGGGTTGGAGGATTTGGTCAGGCGTTTTAAGCCGGGCGGGGGCGACATGGGGTCGCCCGCGGCGGCTTGGGGGAAAACAGGGGGTTCATCGCAGGGGGCGGGGCTTTCGGATGCAACCGGGGCCCTAGGCGTGCAAGCGGTAGAGGTGTCCGAGGAGGTGCAGGCCCCATTGGAAGGGGGGGCGGCCACAGCAGGGGGGCAAGTGGCTACGGGAGAGAAAAACAAGGAGGTGATCAGGCTGGCGGACGCCGCTAAGAATGAGATGTACATTTGTTTTGAGGCACCGTTAGGAACTCACCTCAAGCCGGAGGTCAGAGAAAAGCTGTGGAAAGGTGAGTACGTGGAGATTTTCGCGTTGCTCCCCTTGGACAAATTCAACCTGGATAGGGTGAAGCCGGAGGAGAGCAAGAAGGAGGACGAAGAAAAGAGGCGTTATCGTCTTATACCCCGTACTTTCACCAATTGGTTGCAAGCGTGTGCGATCATGGCTTGTGTGATAGGGCAGAAGGCCCCGGAGCATTGTTCTGGGCTGTTCATTTATTTGGAGGTGGTTAGCGAAGCGTACAGGACGTATGGTGGCGTAGCCTGGTTGAGGTATGACGAACAGTTCCGGCAGAGGATGGCCATGAGACCAGGACTGCGATGGGATCACAAGGACATCAACTTGTGGATGCGACTGATGACAGCGTCGCGGGCATCCAATCAGTTTTTTCAGGGAGGGGTCGGAGGTGCTGCGGCCTCAGGACAACCGACCGAGAAAAGGTGGGGCTACTGCTGGCAGTTCAACGAGGGCACCTGCAAGTACGGAGCAAGCTGTCGCTTCAGGCATGTGTGTTCAGGATGTGGGGGCAGTCATGCCTTGTCCAAATGCTTTAAGCGAGGCAGGGGTCGCCCCGGGGATTCTGGGGGAAAAGGGAACGACGCCAATACGGGTGGAAAGGATGCTCCCCTTTCTCAATAGGTATCCTGACAGGTGCGCAGCCAAGTTGTTGGAGGAGGGTTTCGCCGGTGGTTTCAGAATTCCTTGCGCGCCGTTTGCAGTCCCCCCCGGCAGCCAAGAACCTCCGGTCTGCATTGCTACATCCTTTGGTGGTTTCAGAGAAGCTGGAGAAGGAGGTGCAGTTAGGGCGGATGGCCGGACCGTTCACAGATGCGCCCATACCTGATTTAGTGGTGTCTCCCTTGGGGGTTGTCCCCAAGAGGGAACCTCAAAAATTTCGCTTGATTCATCACCTGTCCTTTCCCAGGGGTGGGTCGGTGAACGATGCTCTTGCGCCGAAGGACTGCACGGTATCGTACACCTCTTTCGATGCGGCTGTGACATGGGTGCGTAGGTGTGGACGGGGAGCGCTGTTGGCAAAAGCCGATGTTCAATCTGCTTTTCGGTTGCTACCAGTACACCCGGACAGCTTTCGTTTCTTGGGTTGCATGTGGGAGGGGGCTTACTACGTGGACCGTTGTTTGCCCATGGGTTGCTCCATCTCTTGCGCGCTCTTTGAGACTTTTAGTTCGTTCCTAGAATGGGTGGTCCGGGACGTGTCGGGGATCAGTTCGATCATCCACTATCTGGATGACTTTCTGTGTGTGGGCCCGCCGGGGTCTACCGTTTGCAAGGTCCTGCTGGGGACGCTGCAATACGTGGCCGACCGTTTTGGGGTCCCTTTGGCCCCTGAGAAGACAGAGGGCCCCACGTCGTCCTTAGTTTTTCTGGGCATAGAGCTGGATTCAGAGAAGATGGAATGCCGACTGCCGGAGGATAAGCTGGAAGCATTGAAGGAGGAGGTGCGTGGTGTTATCGGCCGTCGTAAGATTCAGTTGCGACAGATGCAGTCACTATTGGGTAAGTTGTGTTTCGCTTGCAGGATAATGCCCATGGGCAGGGTATTTAGCCGCAGGTTGTCGGCTGCGACAGCCGGGGTGCGGGTTCCTACTCATTTTGTAAGCCTAACCAGAGAGCTTCGTGAGGATTTGGAAGTGTGGCACGGATTCCTGGAATCCTTCAACGGGCGGGCGTTGTGGATGAAGGGGCCCGTTAGCAATTTCGATCTGGACTTGTTTACAGATGCGGCTGGCTCCACGGGGTATGGGGCGTTCTGTCAGGGAAAATGGAGTGCGGCTCCATGGCCAAAGGAGTGGGAGGAAGCGGGGTTCTTGAAGAACCTGGTACTATTGGAACTTTTCCCAATTGTGGTGGCGTTTGAGTTATGGGGGGATTCATTCCGGAATAGCAAGGTGCGCCTGAACTGTGATAACATGGGAGTGGTTCAGGTAGTGAATAAAGTGTCGGCCACATCACAGCCAGTGGTGCGTTTGCTGAGGCATTTGGTTTTGCGCTGCTTGCAGTTCAATGTATTTGTGTACGCAGTACATCTTCCTGGGGTGGATAACACCCTGACGCGTTGTCTCGTTTTCAGTGGGACAGGTTCCGGGAGTTGGCACCAGCAGCGGAGCAACGAGGGGTTACCTGTCCCGACTGGATGTGGGACATTGCCTTGACAGCGCAGCACAGTGGATTAAACGGTCGGTGAGTGGGGCCACGTGGAATGCCTATGCTAAGGTGTGGCAGGAGTGGGGGTCATTTGTTCGGGGGCTGGGAGTTTCCCCGGGGGGTGGAGAAGAGGGAGCGGCTCTGATTTATTTTCTCACATTGAAAATGGAGCAAGGCGTTTCTGTGTCTGCGGTGGACCATACACTAGCGGGTTTGGCGTTTCTGTTCAAATGGCAGGGTTGCAAGGACCATACTAAAGAATTTTGGGTGAAGCAGGCAGTGAAGGGGTACAGAAAAGGTCGGAAGGCGGCTGATAGCCGCAGGCCGGTCTCGTTCAGAATGTTGGAAAAATAGTTTCTGCAGCTGCGCTCCGTGTGCAGTTCGGAATATGAGTGTCTGTTGTTCCGGGCAGCATTCGCGCTTGCCTTTTTTGGGGCCCTGAGGGTAGGAGAGCTGGTCAGTTCTTCCAAAATGGCTCCGGGGGGGTTGTTGGCGCAGGATGTGGAATGTTCGGGAGATTCGGTGGGCATATGGGTAAGCAGGTCCAAAACGGATCAAGTGGGAAAAGGTATGCGGCTTCAGTTGTTTCGCATCCCAGAGGCGTCAATCTGTCCTGTACGAGCGGTGGAATCCTTTTGTTCCATGCGTCCGGGACTAGAGGGTTCTTTTCTTATGCATCGGGATGGGGCAGCGTTGTCAAGGTTTCAATTCATAGCGGTGTTCAAAAAATGTTTGGTGGCAGCGGGGTATGACCCGACGGGTTATGCCTCTCACTCCTTCCGCATTGGGGCAGCTACAGAGGCGGCTAGGGCAGGACTGCAGGCGGACGCGGTGAGGAAGATTGGGAGGTGGGAGTCTGATAGGTTTCGCCTTTATGTTCGCCCTCAGCTGTTACAGGAGTAAAGGGCATTTGGGTAGGTGTTGTATGGGGTCTGGGCGTTGGCAGTTTAGAATGTGCCATTAATTCGTTGTCCTAATGTTGTTTCCATGTTTTTCAGGTGGTGAACCCAGACTAGTTTGGATTTTGGGTCACTCGTACGTGTTCTGGGGGGCGAAACGGGCTGATGTTCGGCCCAATGGACGGCAGTTAGGAATTCCCTTACGAGAAGCACGGGTCCGTTGGATCGGGGTGCCGGGTATGACGTGGAGTGGGGTTATGCCGGAAATACAGAGGTTCGCTGGTCGGGAGAGGGCACCGGATGTATTGGTGCTACATGCGGGAGGCAACGACATGGGGGCCAGATCAATGCACCAACTGATACGGGACGTTAAGTCTGATTTTTTAAGGTTGCGCACTACATTCCCGGGTATGGTGGTTATTTGGTCGGACATGGTAGGCAGGACATCCTGGCGGTGGGCATGGTCGGTGGACAAAGTCAATAAGGCCCGGATAAAAGTCAATAAGGAAGTGGGGAGATTTTTTGTGAGGAACGGGGGCCTGGTGGTGCGCCACCGCGAATTGGAGGTGGATACGTGGAGGTACCTAAGGGGAGATGGGGTCCACCTGAATGCAGTGGGCATTGACCTGTGGAACATGGGTTTGCAGGAAGGAATTCAGCAGGCCCTTAGGGTGTGGGGTTGCTCGCAAGGGTAAGGTTTTACCCCTTGCGAGCTGTGGCGGAGTTTGGTTCCTGGAAAAGGAGGTAAAAGGGGAAGGTCTGGAGAAAAAGGTGGTACCCATAGGTGGTATGGGGTTTTTTGAGTACCTTCTGGTCAACAAGGGTTAACCAGGAAGGGGGGTAAATGGTAGGGCACTGCGGCCAGGTGTACCGTCTCCGAGTCGGTGTCTTGCGACTGGAGGCCTAAGGGATATGTTAGTCCCAGTGCCCAAGTTGGGAGTTGGTGGTCTATAAGCCCACCAGTGGTATTGGAAGTGTTATAAATGTTATTTAAACGGTTATTTAAGTGGTTATTTATTTCATATAAAGTTGTTAAAATAAATAGGCCGGAAGGCCAATTTTACTCCACAACCTTGTCAGTCGTTATTTATTAGAATGGTACAAGGGGGTGGGTAAGGTGGTAGAGGGTAAGTCAAAGCGAAGGATCAGTCTTTAACATGTCAAGAGAGTCCTGGAGCAATGACAAAAGGGGAAATAAGCGGAGGGACGGCATGACAGGTGAGACAGGCAGTAGCCAGCAGAGGTTGTGTTTCCCTTTAAGAGAAGGGGGGTGGCCGTGGGGAAGAAGGGGAGGGGGAGTGCAGTTAGTCAGGGAGTAAGTGACGTTTTCTCACTTCCTCCATTTCACTCACGAGGTAGAAAGCTTCCCACCCACCCTCCCTGTGTGAGGGGTAAGACAAGGGCGAGCGTCATGGGCGGTGTTTAGTTGGATGTGGCGGAGTTTGGTTCCTGGAAAAGGAGGTAAAAGGGGAAGGTCTGGAGAAAAAGGTGGTACCCATAGGTGGTATGGGGTTTTTTGAGTACCTTCTGGTCAACAAGGGTTAACCAGGAAGGGGGGTAAATGGTAGGGCACTGCGGCCAGGTGTACCGTCTCCGAGTCGGTGTCTTGCGACTGGAGGCCTAAGGGATATGTTAGTCCCAGTGCCCAAGTTGGGAGTTGGTGGTCTATAAGCCCACCAGTGGTATTGGAAGTGTTATAAATGTTATTTACACGGTTATTTAAGTGGTTATTTATTTCATATAAAGTTGTTAAAATAAATAGGCCGGAAGGCCAATTTTACTCCACAACCTTGTCAGTCGTTATTTATTAGAATGGTACAAGGGGGTGGGTAAGGTGGTAGAGGGTAAGTCAAAGCGAAGGATCGGTCTTTAACATGTCATGTGACAGGCAGGCAGGTGATTGTGCTAGCTGCAGACAGTCAGGCCCCTTTCACACTGGGGCGGTTTGCAGGCGCTATTGTGCTAAAAATAGCGCCTGCAAAC
The DNA here is from genome assembly GCA_029206835.1 of Rana muscosa. Classification (NCBI taxonomy): domain Eukaryota; kingdom Metazoa; phylum Chordata; class Amphibia; order Anura; family Ranidae; genus Rana; species Rana muscosa. The sequence continues at coordinate 1,082,336,654 of CM055117.1, read as the reverse complement.
CGAGCCTAAACAGCGGCTGCTGTCTCTCCAATGTGAAAGCCCGAGCGGTGAGAGGAGCGGTGTAGCAATGCTCATTTTTAGACCCAGATTTGTCCAAGGAATGGACTTTTTGTATCTGAATTTTGTACAGAGAAATGGATTAAAATCATTATTACACAAAGGAAGAGGAAATATGAAACCATAGTGCTCGGGATTAGGGAACTGTGTGATGACATTTCTCAATGTATTGCACAGCTTCCCAACACCTGGCTTAGGACTCTCAAAACAAACACTATCAGGCAAGAAAACGACCTCATTGCAATTAAACTGGGAAAGTTCAGGAGGGACATTAGTGACTATACCAACAATATGTCTTTTTGCTGGAAAAAAGCATCTGCTGTTCTTCCACACTGGGGGCCTGCACCAAAGCCACTCCTAGAAGGCTTATCCCCCACAGCACCCCTCCAGCACATTCATAACAATCCTAGATCCACCACAATACCCCACCCCCCTCCCAAACCCAGGCGAGTGACCAATAAAAATATAAATACACCCAAAGCCCCTCAGCCCACCGACAAGCCAAAAACAACACCTCTACCACCAGGCAGTACTCATGTAAATACCAACCATGTGCCAGAATCACCCACAACATCTAACCCCGCAGAGGAATCAACCTCCATAACATCCTGCCCCAACACTCCTCTTATTATAAGGGTTGAGTCAGACACTCAGTCTAATCAGGCCAGATCCTCTGCTGTTTTACTAAACAGCCCCCCAGTGATTGTGAATCCAGCTATCACCCAGGATGATTTTTTAGAGACAGCCCCCCCCCCACCCTGTACCACCAAAAGAAAGCACGTAGGAGAGGAGGAAGGGGGGCAGAGGAAAACTCAAAAGGAAAAATACGGAAAGTTTAAAGATTTTCAATCTATCCACCCATATACTATCCACCGAGGAGACCTCACTTTTGAGTAAAGGTTTGACCTTTGCACCCACCACCTACCCAAACCCCTTTATGCTGTTTAAAGATTTGAACAAATTTATCAGAGACCTGACAGTCAAAAGGTTCTACAACATTAAATCTTCTCTCAACCCACCACCTCCGGAGGAAATCATTGAAATTACCAACTCTGATGCCCTTGGGGCAGACACTGATTCCTCCGCCAGCATTGACTCAGATGTATCCTATACAGAAAACCCCTTTGCAGGCATGGAATTGTACACCCAACATTGTTTAACCACCCCTCCAATCCAATATACGAAATTTAAACCCAAGTCCATTTTTAATCCAGTACACAAAAAAGGTCCTTACTTGCAAACATTCTACCAAGTCATGTACACTGACCAAATTCAAATGTTTGAATCAGCCCCAAAGAAAACATCCAACCTCTCCAAAGCAGAGAAAAAAGCCCTTGATGAACTAACCAAGAATCACAACATTATTATAAAGGCAGCAGATAAGGGAGGTGGCATTGTGGTGCAGGATCGCTCTGACTACATGGCAGAATCCCTTAGACTATTATCTGATGCCAACCAGGGATGAGCCGAACACCCCCCTGCTCGGTTCGCACCAGAACCTGCGAACAGACAGAATGTTCATGTGAACTTTAGAACCCTATTAAATACAATGGACTCGAACGTTCAAAATCTAAAGTGCTAATTATAAAGGCTTATATGCAAGTTATTGTCCTAAAAAGTGTTTGGGGACCTGGGTCCTGCCCCAGGGGACATGTATCAATGCAAAAAGAAGTTTTAAAAACGGCCGTTTTTTCGGGAGCAGTGATTTTAATAATGCTTAAAATGAAAAAATAAAAGTGAAATATTCCTTTAAATTTTGTACCTGGGGGGTGTGTATGATATGCCTGTAAAGTGGTGCATGTTTCCCGTGCTTAGAACTGTCCCTGCAAAAAATGAAATTTTTGAAGGAAAAAAGTCATTTAAAACTGACTCGCGGCTATTAATGAATTGTCGGCTCCCGGCAATACATAGAAAAGTCATTGATAAAAAATAAATTAAAAAAAAGCGTGGGGGTCCCCCAGAATTTAATTACCAGGCCCTTCAGGTCTGGAATGGATATTAAGGGGAACCCCGCCACAAATAAAAAAAAAAAATGCGTGGAGTTCCCCCAAATATCCATACCAGGCCCTTCAGATCTGGCATGGATTTTAAGGGGAACTCCACCCCAAATAAAAAAAAAATGGCGTGGAGTCCCCCCAAAAATCCATACCAGACCCTTATCCGAGCACGCAACCTGGCTGGCCGCAGGGGAAAAAGGGGGGACGAGAGAGCGCCCCCCCTCCCTCCTGAACCGTACCAGGCCACATGCCCTCAACATGGGGAGGATGTCCCCATGTTGATGGGGACAAGGGCCTCATCCCCACAACCCTTGCCCGGTGGTTGTGGGGGTCTACGGGCGGGGGGCTTATCGGAATCTGGAAGACCCCTTTAACAAAGGGGACCCCCAGATCCCGGCCCCCCCTATGTAAATTGGTAAGGGGTACATTGTACCCCTACCATTTCATGAAGAAAGTGTCAAAAGATGTAAAAAAAACCACACAAACACCTTGAAAAAGTCCTTTATTAAAAAAAAAACAAAAAAAAAAAAACATTCCAGCGGAGAAATCCAGTGTCCCGCGGCGATCCGATGTCCAGCGCTGTCCGTCATTGGCTGAGCCTGAGCGGACCTGATGGGGAACTTCCTCTGCAGTCTATTACATGTATAGACCCGCCCCTTCTAAAGTTACCCATCAGGTCCGCTCAGCCAATGACTCAGTGTAAGGTTGAGGACCTGATGCGGAACATGAGAAGGGGCGGGTCTATACATGTATTACAAAGTGAGAGAAGGTCCCCATCAGGTCCGCCCCCTCGGTGTGTCGGACCCCGTCTACGTCATTGGCCTGAGCGGGTAACTTCCTTCACTGTGTAATTTAAATTTACACAGTGAAGGAAGTTTCCCGCTCAGGCCAATGACGTAGGCGGGGTCCGACATACCGAGGGGGCGGACCTGATGGGGACCTTCTCTCACTTTGTAATACATGTATAGACCCGCCCCTTCTCATGTTCCGCATTAGGTCCTCAGCCTTACACTGAGTCATTGGCTGAGTGGACCTGATGGGGAACTTTAGAAGGGGCGGGTCTATACATGTAATAGACTGCGGAGGAAGTTCCCCATCAGGTCCGCTCAGGCTCAGCCAATGACAGACAGCGCTGGACATCGGATCGCCGCGGGACACTGGATTTCTCCGCTGGAATGTTTTTTTATTTTATTATTTTTAATTTTTTTAATAAAGGACTTTTTTAAGGTGTTTGTGTGGTTTTTTTTTTTATTTTTTGACACTTTCTTCGTGAAATGGTAGGGGTACAATGTACCCCTTACCAATTCACATAGGGGGGGCGGGATCTGGGGGTCCCCTTTGTTAAAGGGGTCTTCCAGATTCCGATAATCCCCCCGCCCGCAGACCCCCACAACCACCGGGCAAGGGTTGTGGGGATGAGGCCCTTGTCCCCATCGACATGGGGACATCCTCCCCATGTTGAGGGCATGTGGCCTGGTACGGTTCAGGAGGGAGGGGGGCCGCTCTCTCGTCCCCCCCTTTTCCCCTGCGGCCGGCCAGGTTGCGTGCTCGGATAAGGGTCTGGTATGGATTTTTGGGGGGACTCCACGACATTTTTTTAAAAATTTGGGGTGGAGTTCCCCTTAAAATCCATGCCAGATCTGAAGGGCCTGGTATGGATATTTGGGGGGAACTCCACGCATTTTTTTTTAAATTTGCGGCGGGGTTCCCCTTAATATCCATTCCAGACCTGAAGGGCCTGGTAATTGAATTCTGGGGGATCCCCACGCTTTTTTTTTTTTTTTTTATCAATGACTTTTCTATGTATTGCCGGGAGCCGACAATTCATTATAGCCGCGAGTGAGTATTAAATTACTTTTTTTCCTTCAAAAATGACACTTTGTGCAGGGACAGTTCTAAGCACGGGAAACATGCGTGACTTTACATGCATATCATACACACCCCCCAGGTACGGAATTTAAAGGAATATTTCACTTTTATTGTTTCACTTTAAGCATTATTAAAATCACTGCTCCCAAAAAAACGTCCGGTTTTTAAAAAACATTTTGCATTGATACATGTCCCCTGGGGCAGGACCCGGGTCCCCAAACAGTTTTTATGACAATAACTTGCATATAAGCCTTTATAATTAGCACTTTAGATTTCTCCCATAGACTTTTCGAATTTGCCGCGAACACCCCAATTTGTTCGCTGTTTGGCGAATGGGCGAACAGGCAATGTTCGAGTCGAACATGAGTTCGACTCGAACTCGAAGCTTATCCCTAATGCCAACACATACTCCAAACTCACCCATGACCCATTACCAGAATTCACTATGAAAGCTACCAGTTTAGCCAACAGAGCCCTAGAAGAGAATATCATCTGCAAAGCTGAACTATCATTTCTCATCCAGGGTTTCCGGAAAACCCCTTACTTTTACCACTTACCCAAAATTCATAAAGACCAGTCCAACCCCCCAGGCCGCCCGATAGTAGCCGCTATGGATAGCATCACCAGCGGCTTCTCTATGTACATTGATCGTTTCCTCCAACCCCTTGCACAAAACCTTCCCACATACATTAGAGATAATACTAATTTACTGGACATGTTTTCATTTTACACTTGGGAACCTACCTACCAGTGGGTCTCCCTGGATGTTACATCCCTATACACCTCCATTCCTCATGCTATAGGCCTCAGAGCAGTAGAACATTTCCTCTCTGAGGACCCTCTCATTAACCCTAGACAGGCACATTACATTCTGGAGGCCACACGATTTTGTTTAGAACACAATTACTTTGAGTTTGATCACACCTTTTATTTACAATCCCGAGGTACTGCTATGGGAGCTAATTTCACCCCAAGCTACGCCAACCTGACTATGGGCTATTGGGAATTACAGCATATCTCACACAACAACCCCTTTGCTGCCCAAATCATTTATTATGGAAGATATATTGATGATATTGTTATCATCTGGGATGGCACAACAGAGAGTGTAGAGTCCTTTGTTAAACATTGCAATCACAATTCCCTAGGGCTTTCTTTCACACGTGTCAAGGACCCTGACAAACTAGCCTTTTTAGACCTCAAACTCTTCCATAGTGAATCCCAAATACATGCAACCAACTTTGTCAAACCCACCGCAGGGAATTCCTATATCCACTACCAAAGCTGTCATCATCCCAGGTGGATCCAAAATATACCCAGGAGTCAATTCCATAGGATTCGACATATATGTACCAAAGATGAAGACTACCATACACAAGGCAAACTCCTTTTAGAAAAATGTCATGACAAAGGTTACCCACCTGCCTTGGTTTAAGAAGCCTTCCTCCAACAGGCCTCAAAACCACCCTCGAAACCCAAAACAACACATGAATTACAACCTACACGATTCACCACCCAATTTCATGACTGTCATAAAAAAATGGAGAATATCATGGCTAAACATTGGTCCATCCTGCTCAGAGATCCCTTTTTGGGCTCTTCCCTTACCCAACAACCCAAGGTTTCCTACCGTAAAGCAAAAAACATAAAGAGTAAAATAGCACGTAGTAAAATCCGAAATTTTTCACCCACCTCTGTCCCATACATTCCCTTAATCCCATTAGTGGGAATGTATCAATGTAAGAAAAAATTATGTCTCACCTGTATGTAGCGGGGTGTTCCCCTTTAATGCAGAGAGACAAGAAGTTCCAGGTGAGAGGTGAGTCGGGAGGAAGTAAAGAGACATTATGGAAGTGAAAGCAGAGGAGAGAGAGACTACATCTCCCAGTACATCTTGCAGCACCCAGGGTGCATTGCTCCAGAACAGAGACTGCTGGGGCAGACTTTATAAAGGGGAGGCGGAGTTTTGGTCGGCCTCTTTGGACCCCCCTCTCCTAGCAAGAGGATGTCTGTGCTGAACTGCTGTGTGCACAAGGCCTGAAGCCCGGGCCGTGTGCTCCTTTCCAAAGAGCCCTCTGCCAGCCTAGCAGAGCCTTAGAGACATCTAATCCTCCTTGCTGCAGTACACCAGAAGGATTGAAGACTTGGATGTCGGTGGATTCCTGTTCCAAGACGAATCGATGGAGGAAAGGGACTTGGACTTGTCCCGGTGGTGAGAGCTGTTTAAAGACAGATACTTTATCTTTACTATTCGTTGGGATTACAAAGTTGTTCTTCAAGTGCACCACCGAGAGATTGCTAGCGAATATTGTTTCACTGAACTTCCATTTAGATCAGTCAGGCCTGACTGCATAGGTAGACATTGCTGGGTGTTAGTCTACCCATGAGGGGAAGTAGCTGTAAAAGGGCAGCGCTAGAGTTGCATAGCAATACTTTATTATTCTGATTACTCTGTTTATCTTTATTACTGTTTATTGCAGGGATCTGCAACTTGTTATACTGTTGTTTATTACTTGCCCATTAGCCTCAGTAAAATATCTGGGTAAAGTACATTTGGTGTCAGTTCCGCTTACTTTAATAGGAGTTTTAAAGTATGTTCTGTGTATGTTTGTTATAGGACTGCGTCACCAACAGTTGCGATCACACGGTCCTATCTCTCTATCACCAGCTGTGCCACGGGAGGTTAGAGCCGATTGCCGGGGGTTGACAGCGGTGCACTGCAGGGCCCAAATCAATATCAGCGGCTCTCTTAACTGGGGGTAGCGCTACACGTGGGGGCTCGAGTCCGGGATCCTTGTACGTTGCACGCTGCAATCAAGCCAGTCAGAAGTACCAGCATGGACCCGCTGGCAATGTCACAGTGGTGCGCAGCGATTGGCGCCGATCCAACCGCGGCGGTAGTCATTGTACTCCCGGGGGAAAGATGGAAGGAAGAGGAGATAAAACAGCTCGTATTGTTACTGTCTCCGAGCCACAAAGCATGGGTGATGGATTTTAGGCCAGATCCAGTGATCTCGTTTACATACGCACTGGTAGAATGGAAAAACGAAATCCCAGAGCATTTTAAAAGTCAGAGTATACAAGCCATAGATAATCAGATCTATCACTTGATACATACGCTGCCAGTGAAGGAAGAATGGTTTCAGACACCAAAGCCATCACTCCCACAATTATCTCCACCACTATCCCCTAAAGCAGAAAAGCTTAAGGAACTATTAAGCCCGGGATCACCGCTGGCCGCTATAGGGCCTGAATTGTTGAATGCTCTAGGAGACCTTGTAATTAAGTGCCAGAAAAGCAGTACGGTGCATGTGGAGGCCGGTTACCGGAAGCTTAGCACCTTCTCAGGGAAGCTCCCCGTCCCTGCGGGGGAGGAAGATTTTGACACTTGGGTGGAACAGGCATTGCAGGCAGTAGAAGCATGGGAGGTGCCTGAGGCACAGAAGAGACAGCGAGTCTTAGAAAGTCTGAAAGGTGCCGCGGCAGAAGCGGTGAAGAGCTTCCGGTTTGGAAATGAAAACTGTACAGCTCAAGATTGCCTGGCCATGCTGCAGGAAGAGTTTGGTCAGCTGGAGAAGGTGTCAGAGATGATTTATCAAATTGAACACACTCTCCAGCAGCCGAATGAGAAACTGTCAGAATATGTTAGAAGGCTGAACAGGCAGTTATGCAAGATTGTACTGAAGAAGGGAATGCTGCCCAAAGATGCAGATGAAGCACGCATGAAGCAGATCATGAGGGGAGCGCGGCGCTCAGACCCGGTCTGGCTGCACCTGAAAACCTCAGGAGGAGGAATGTCACTAACCTACTCTGATCTAATAAAAATTATTAGGGACGAAGAGGCGCTGCAGGAAGATCAGCAGGTGGCCAAGGCGAATGTCACACCTGTACCAGTGTTGGTCCATTCGGTCAAGAGCCCAGAAAGAGATGCGGAGGTTGACACTCTGAAATCGCAAATGGCCCAAGTGTTGGAGATGCTGACCTCTTTGATGGAGAAGGATCAGAGAAGACGAGAGAAACCAAGCCCAAGAAAGGAGTTTTTCCCGAACACCTCAGCACCGGCCTCCCTACAGGACCGAGAAGAGGTGATTTGCTATAACTGCGGAGGGAGTGGCCACTTTGCTAACGTATGCTCCAGCCCAAAGAAGAAGAGAACAGATAATTGCAAGCCGGCGGGAAACTCCAAAGGGCCCCGGTGAAGGAGTCAACCGGGTGCCCATCATCTTCAGTGCGCTCCAAACTAAAAAAAAAGGCCAAGAATGGAGGAGACAAAACTCCTAGGAGGAGGTATAGTACACCCCCACCAAGATGTACCCCAGAGGGAGGGGGCAAGACCCCTCAGTGGAAGTACAGCACCCCAAAGAAGGAACATCCACCTAAAAGGAACAATAACATCCCTCAGCGGGTTTGTGCCCCCATTGAGAGGGAGAAAGTCAATGCATGCCAGGCTCAGGAAAAATTTAAGTCCAAAAGGAGCAGGGCAAGGGTCGAAAGCCAAAAAAAAGAGGTGACCCCAGTCCGGCCATACCCAAAGGAACTGGTGGGCCCGTCTCCTACTGTGCCCATTCAAGTGGAAGGAGTCTATACTAAAGCTCTTTTGGACACCGGAGCACAGGTGACTTTACTATACCGGGACTTCTATGATAGGCACTTGAGTCATCTGCCTATCCAGAAGATAGAAGAGCTGGAGATATGGGGACTTGGAACCCAGAGTTTCCCTTATGATGGGTACCTGCCCATAAAGATGACTTTCGACCCATCCGTGGCTGGGAAGGCTGAAGTGTTTGACACCCTGGCAGTTGTGTGTCCCCGGCCGCCTGGAGCCAGCAAGATTTCCCTGATCATTGGGACAAACACGGATCTAGTCAGGAGACTCCTGACCCCTCTAGTGAAAGAGAGAAACCATTCAGCCACCAAAATCCATCCCATGCTAAAGACGGCCTACCAACGACTGGTCTTAGAGCAGAAGACCCCGGGAGAGGGGATAGGGAAGGTGTGGAGACTTGGCAGAGAAGGAGTAGTGCTACAGCCCGGAGAAGTAACCTGTCTTAGGGCCACTGTGAAGCTTTCGTGGGAACAACCTGGCCCCTTTGTCATGCTGGAATCAGACCCAAGGGAAGAGTCCTCAGGCCTGGAAGTGATACCAGAAGTGATTCCGTTCAAGGCCCTGAAGAAGGCCCATGGCAGAGTTCCGGTGAGTGTTAGGAACACTACGGGAGGACCCATGGAGATCCCTGCCAGAGTGTTGCTTGGTCAGGTGAGCCCTGCTGCCCCGGTCACTTGGTCCGAAGTCAAGGGGACGGGTGACGGAGGAGATGTTTGGGAGAAACTGTCCGTGGAAAACCCGAACCTACCCAGGGCTTGGAAAGAAAGAGCCAAGGCCCAGCTGACCAGGTGGGAGAAGATCTTTTCCGAAGATGAATTCGATGTGGGGTGTGCAAGAAGTGCCACCCATCGGATCCGCCTCCAAGAAGATAAGCCCTTCCGAGAGAGGGTCAGGCGGGTCCCCCTGGCAGATCTGGAGGATCTGAGGGAACAACTTGTAGAACTAAAGAAGACTGGTGTGATCCGGGAGTCTAGAAGTCCCTATGCCTCCCCAATCGTGGTGGTCAGAAAGAAGAATGGGTCGTTGAGGCTTTGTATCGATTACAGGACTCTCAACAGGAGAACCATCCCTGACCAATACACCACGCCAAGGATAGAAGATGCCCTACAAAGTTTGTCTGGAGCCAAATGGTTCAGTGTGATGGACCTCAAGAGTGGGTACTATCAAATCCCTATGCACCCAGAAGACAGGGAGAAGACAGCCTTCATAACCCCGGTGGGATTCTTCGAATTCAATAGGAAGCCTCAGGGTCTGTCTGGAGCTCCTGCTACCTTTCAACGCCTTATGGAGAAGACTGTTGGAGACATGAATCTTATAGAAGTCCTTGTGTACTTGGACGATGTCATTGTCTTTGGAAGAACCTTGGAAGAACATGAAGCCAGGTTGGAGAAAGTATTGAAAAGACTCAGCGAAGAGGGACTTAAGCTTTCCCCCGAGAAGTGTCGGTTCTACCAGTCTTCTGTGAACTATCTGGGGCACATAGTGTCTGAAGAAGGGGTGGCCACAGATCCTGAGAAGTTGGAAGCAGTCACTTCCTGGCCACGACCCACCACAGTAACAGAGCTCAGATCCTTCCTGGGGTTCTGCTCCTATTATAGGAGGTTTGTGGAGGGGTTTGCTCGGATTTCCCACCCGTTGAATGAATTGCTAAAGGCAGAAGGGGAAGAGGATGACTCAGGGCCCAGGAGGCCTGGTGAGTCAGTTCAAGATCAGTGGAACCCAAGGTGTGAAGAGGCCTTTCATGCTCTGAAGAGGAGCTTAACCACTGCCCCAGTCCTGGCCTACGCCGACCCTACCAGACCTTATGAATTACATGTGGATGCCAGCCATGAGGGTCTAGGTGGTGTACTCTACCAAGAACATGAAGGACAACTGCGACCAGTGGCCTATGTGAGCAGGAGCCTGACCCCCTCAGAAAATAATTACCCCACTCATAAGCTGGAATTCCTGGCCCTCAAATGGGCGGTAGTAGACAAGCTAAAAGACTACTTGTATGGGGCAGAGTTTACTGTGAAGACAGACAACAACCCCCTGACCTACCTCTTCACCACCGCAAAACTAGATGCCACCGGACACAGGTGGCTGGCCGCATTGTCTGGATTCAACTTCAGTCTGAAGTACAGACCAGGAGCCGGAAATAGGGATGCAGATGCCCTGTCCCGGAGGTCTCATGCCACGACAAATGACTGGGAAGATTGGACCCAAGTGGCACCGGACGGGGTGCGGGCCCTTTGTCAAGGGGCTGAATTCCAAGCCAGAGGAGGCTCCAGAGCAGAAGAAATAGGGGTTACCATGGTAGGAGTCCCCAAACACTATTGTGGGGTAACTCAACTGGAGGAAGACAACCTACCGAGACTGTCCAAGAAGGAGTTGAGGTGTGACCAATTGGAAGACCCCCTGGGGAGATTGGTCCTCGAAGCCCTGGAGAATCAGGATCCCAACAAATTCCTACATCACCCCTCAAAGGAGGCTCACCTGTTGAGGAAGGAATTGGACAGGCTACAGGTACATCAGGGAGTGGTCTACCGAAGGGGCCCCTCTGATGACTCAGAAGATAAGTGGCAGTTATTTCTTCCAGAGAAGCACCGAGAGACTGTACTAATTGCCCTGCATGACCATCATGGTCACCTAGGGGCAGAAAGGACCTTCCAGCTTGTCAGAAATCGGTTCTATTGGCCCTGCATGAGGGCAGAAGTAGAGGAGTATTGCCATTCCTGTGCACGATGCATTCAGAGAAAGACCCTACCCCATCAAGCTGCCCCAATGGGCCACTTACAGAGTCAAGGCCCAATGGATCTGGTATGCATTGACTTTCTCTGCCTCGATCCCGACCTGAGTGGATTGGGGAATGTTCTGGTAATAACCGACCATTTCACCCGCTATGCTCAAGCTTTCCCAACCAAAGACCAGAAGGCATCCACCGTGGCCAAGATACTTATGGAGAAGTATTTTGTCCATTACGGACTACCACAGAGACTCCACTCAGATCAAGGAAGGGACTTTGAGAGTCGGTTGATCCGAAGACTTTTGGATTCATTAGGAATAAAGAAGACCAGAACCATGCCTTACCACCCACAAGGAGATGCTCAGCCGGAGAGATTTAACCGGACCCTGCTCAACATGCTGGGAACCTTAGAAACAGAGAAGAAGCAACACTGGAGTCAGCACATATCAGCCCTAGTACATGCCTATAACTGTACCACAAGTGACGCCACTGGCTACTCCCCTTATCGACTTATGTTTGGGAGAGAAGCAAGGCTACCTGTGGACCTGGCCTTTGGCACTTCTATAGACAATACCTCAGCTACATCTCACAAGGGATACGTGGACAGACTTAGACGTAGCTTGCAGGTGGCCTATGAACAAGCCCAGGCGGCTTCGGATCAAAGGGGGGCCCGCAACAAGAGAAATTTTGATCTGAAGGTTCGAGTGCAAGATCTGCAGCCCGGGGACCGAGTACTGCTACGCAATCTGGGGGTCCCTGGAAAACACAAGCTTGCCGACAGGTGGAGATCTGAGCCCTATGTTGTCTGTAGGAAGTTGCCCGGTTTGCCTGTCTACAAACTAAAGCCAGAAGGAAAGGTGGGTCCACTGAAGACGTGGCATCGGAACCACCTGCTCCCACTTGCTGAGGCAGTCAGAATACCTCCCGTGAGAGACTCCCCTGAACCGGCCTCTATCCTGGATATTCCTAGGCCGAACACTCGGTCCCAGACCTCTCGAGCCAAAGATGGGGAGGCCTCCCAATTGAGTACAGAAGAAGGTGGAGAACTGGACTGGCTGTGGCCTCCCTCGACTCTGGGAACGTCCGCCATAGATCTCCCAAATGGAGGGGATACCCCAGATGCAACGCTGAATCCGGAGGCTACTGAATTCATACCCTTCAGTCCCTCAGCTGATTACTGGGAAGATGTTCCTGACACTTGCGCAGAGGAGGACTCTAGAGATTCCATACGTCAGTCGACTTCTGAATCAGAGGTTCCAGAACCAGCAATGTTACCTGAACTTACTCCTGAAGAAGAGCCAGTGGTGCCAGAGTCAGAAGCACCAAGAGAGCAGAGGGCTCGCAGAGTCATCAGGCCTCCCAAGAAACTAACTTACCCCCAAATGGGGACGAGCTCAGAGGACTCTGTTGTAACGGCTAGGAGAAGTGTTGAACAACCTGATCCTTCCACCGTCCATTTGGTGGAGGGCAACCCCAGCTCACTCTCTGGCACAGTTAGGCAGGCCACTCATGGTAGTGTGACCTGTGGGCAAGAGAGTTCCATCCCAAAGTTTTGGTGGGAATTCCCTATGCCAACATCATGCTCGACATTGTCCAAAATGGTAAACAGTATTTGTTGAAGTTTATCTTTGGGGACCAAAGAGTTCAAGTGGGGGGAGTGTGTAGCGGGGTGTTCCCCTTTAATGCAGAGAGACAAGAAGTTCCAGGTGAGAGGTGAGTCGGGAGGAAGTAAAGAGACATTATGGAAGTGAAAGCAGAGGAGAGAGAGACTACATCTCCCAGTACATCTTGCAGCACCCAGGGTGCATTGCTCCAGAACAGAGACTGCTGGGGCAGACTTTATAAAGGGGAGGCGGAGTTTTGGTCGGCCTCTTTGGACCCCCCTCTCCTAGCAAGAGGATGTCTGTGCTGAACTGCTGTGTGCACAAGGCCTGAAGCCCGGGCCGTGTGCTCCTTTCCAAAGAGCCCTCTGCCAGCCTAGCAGAGCCTTAGAGACATCTAATCCTCCTTGCTGCAGTACACCAGAAGGATTGAAGACTTGGATGTCGGTGGATTCCTGTTCCTAGACGAATCGATGGAGGAAAGGGACTTGGACTTGTCCAGGTGGTGAGAGCTGTTTAAAGACAGATACTTTATCTTTACTATTCGTTGGGATTACAAAGTTGTTCTTCAAGTGCACCACCGAGAGATTGCTAGCGAATATTGTTTCACTGAACTTCCATTTAGATCAGTCAGGCCTGACTGCATAGGTAGACATTGCTGGGTGTTAGTCTACCCATGAGGGGAAGTAGCTGTAAAAGGGCAGCGCTAGAGTTGCATAGCAATACTTTATTATTCTGATTACTCTGTTTATCTTTATTACTGTGTATTGCAGGGATCTGCAACTTGTTATACTGTTGTTTATTACTTGCCCATTAGCCTCAGTAAAATATCTGGGTAAAGTACATTTGGTGTCAGTTCCGCTTACTTTAATAGGAGTTTTAAAGTATATTCTGTGTATGTTTGTTATAGGACTGCGTCACCAACAGTTGCGATCACGCGGGTCCTATCTCTCTATCACCAGCTGTGCCACGGGAGGTTAGAGCCGATTGCCGGGGGTTGACAGCGGTGCACTGCAGGGCCCAAATCAATATCAGCGGCTCTCTTAACTGGGGGTAGCGCTACATGTAAATTTGTTGAGCATGGGCAAAAAAACGTAACCATCCAGGGTAAAGCATACACCATAAAGGAATTTTACAATTGTTCAAGTGAGTACGTGGTGTACTGTCTGACATGTCCTTGCGGCCTCTTTTATGTGGGCAGGACCATACGCACCCTGCGCCAACGCTTTGGCGAACATAGACATTTCATTGAGAAGGGCTGTGACAAACACAGTGTCCCTCTTCATTTTTTGAAAACACATCGCAAATCCACTGTGGGCCTCAGAGTCTGGGTCATTAAGACCATTCCCAGAGATCTTCCTGCTGCAGAACGCTTCAAACGCTTATGTCAGCAGGAGACCTACTGGATATATTCATTAAACACTCTCTCGCCGGTGGGACTCAACGAGGAAATAGAGACGCATTCCTTATTGTAGTCCCCCCTCTTTACCTATTCCTTTCTTTATGATTCCCATGTTTTCTCTTTTTGGTGTTTTTTGCAGCAAAGGATTTTGTATTGACCAATTATGGACATCAGGTCACTTGCTGTCTGGGGACGGTACTCTGTCACATGTATAGTAAGTGACTATCTGTCCAAAATATACAAACACCACCCAATATAAATTACATTTTCCCTCTGAATTTTTTCTATAAAATCTTTTGCATATATTATGTAGCGCTACCCCCAGTTAAGAGAGCCGATGATATTGATTTGGGCCCTGCAGTGCACCGCTGTCAACCCCCGGCAATCGGCTCTAACCTCCCGTGGCACAGCTGGTGATAGAGAGATAGGACCGCGTGATCGCAACTGTTGGTGACGCAGTCCTATAACAAACATACACAGAATATACTTTAAAACTCCTATTAAAGTAAGCGGAACTGACACCAAATGTACTTTACCCAGATATTTTACTGAGGCTAATGGGCAAGTAATAAACAACAGTATAACAAGTTGCAGATCCCTGCAATAAACAGTAATAAAGATAAACAGAGTAATCAGAATAATAAAGTATTGCTATGCAACTCTAGCGCTGCCCTTTTTCAGCTACTTCCCCTCATGGGTAGACTAACACCCAGCAATGTCTACCTATGCAGTCAGGCCTGACTGATCTAAATGGAAGTTCAGTGAAACAATATTCGCTAGCAATCTCTCGGTGGTGCACTTGAAGAACAACTTTGTAATCCCAACGAATAGTAAAGATAAAGTATCTGTCTTTAAACAGCTCTCACCACCTGGACAAGTCCAAGTCCCTTTCCTCCATCGATTCGTCTAGGAACAGGAATCCACCGACATCCAAGTCTTCAATCCTTCTGGTGTACTGCAGCAAGGAGGATTAGATGTCTCTAAGGCTCTGCTAGGCTGGCAGAGGGCTCTTTGGAAAGGAGCACACGGCCCGGGCTTCAGGCCTTGTGCACACAGCAGTTCAGCACAGACATCCTCTTGCTAGGAGAGGGGGGTCCAAAGAGGCCGACCAAAACTCCGCCTCCCCTTTATAAAGTCTGCCCCAGCAGTCTCTGTTCTGGAGCAATGCACCCTGGGTGCTGCAAGATGTACTGGGAGATGTAGTCTCTCTCTCCTCTGCTTTCACTTCCATAATGTCTCTTTACTTCCTCCCGACTCACCTCTCACCTGGAACTTCTTGTCTCTCTGCATTAAAGGGGAACACCCCGCTACACACTCCCCCCACTTGAACTCTTTGGTCCCCAAAGATAAACTTCAACAATTACTGTTTACCATTTTGGACAATGTCGAGCATGATGTTGGCATAGGGAATTCCCACCAAAACTTTGGGATGGAACTCTCTTGCCCACAGGTCACACTACCATGAGTGGCCTGCCTAACTGTGCCAGAGAGTGAGCTGGGGTTGCCCTCCACCAAATGGACGGTGGAAGGATCAGGTTGTTCAACACTTCTCCTAGCCGTTACAACAGAGTCCTCTGAGCTCGTCCCCATTTGGGGGTAAGTTAGTTTCTTGGGAGGCCTGATGACTCTGCGAGCCCTCTGCTCTCTTGGTGCTTCTGATTCTGGCACCACAGGCTCTTCTTCAGGAGTAAGTTCAGGTAACATTGCTGGTTCTGGAACCTCTGATTCAGAAGTCGACTGACATATGGAATCTCTAGAGTCCTCCTCTGCGCAAGTGTCAGGAACATCTTCCCAGCAATCAGCTGAGGGACTGAAGGGTATGAATTCAGTAGCCTCCGGATTCAGCGTTGCATCTGGGGTATCCCCTCCATTTGGGAGATCTATGGCGGACGTTCCCAGAGTCGAGGGAGGCCACAGCCAGTCCAGTTCTCCACCTTCTTCTGTACTCAATTGGGAGGCCTCCCCATCTTTGGCTCGAGAGGTCTGGGACCGAGTGTTCGGCCTAGGAATATCCAGGATAGAGGCCGGTTCAGGGGAGTCTCTCACGGGAGGTATTCTGACTGCCTCAGCAAGTGGGAGCAGGTGGTTCCGATGCCACGTCTTCAGTGGACCCACCTTTCCTTCTGGCTTTAGTTTGTAGACAGGCAAACCGGGCAACTTCCTACAGACAACATAGGGCTCAGATCTCCACCTGTCGGCAAGCTTGTGTTTTCCAGGGACCCCCAGATTGCGTAGCAGTACTCGGTTCCCGGGCTGCAGATCTTGCACTCGAACCTTCAGATCAAAATTTCTCTTGTTGCGGGCCCCCCTTTGATCCGAAGCCGCCTGGGCTTGTTCATAGGCCACCTGCAAGCTACGTCTAAGTCTGTCCACGTATCCCTTGTGGGATGTAGCTGAGGTATTGTCTATAGAAGTGCCAAAGGCCAG
Organism: Rana muscosa; assembly: GCA_029206835.1. Classification (NCBI taxonomy): domain Eukaryota; kingdom Metazoa; phylum Chordata; class Amphibia; order Anura; family Ranidae; genus Rana; species Rana muscosa. Next base: position 1,082,319,970 of record CM055117.1, on the reverse strand, counting down.
GTCCACAGGTAGCCTTGCTTCTCTCCCAAACATAAGTCGATAAGGGGAGTAGCCAGTGGCGTCACTTGTGGTACAGTTATAGGCATGTACTAGGGCTGATATGTGCTGACTCCAGTGTTGCTTCTTCTCTGTTTCTAAGGTTCCCAACATGTTGAGCAGGGTCCGGTTAAATCTCTCCGGCTGAGCATCTCCTTGTGGGTGGTAAGGCGTGGTTCTGGTCTTCTTTATTCCTAATGAATCCAAAAGTCTTCGGATCAACCGACTCTCAAAGTCCCTTCCTTGATCTGAGTGGAGTCTCTGTGGTAGTCCGTAATGGACAAAATACTTCTCCATAAGTATCTTGGCCACGGTGGATGCCTTCTGGTCTTTGGTTGGGAAAGCTTGAGCATAGCGGGTGAAATGGTCGGTTATTACCAGAACATTCCCCAATCCACTCAGGTCGGGTTCGAGGCAGAGAAAGTCAATGCATACCAGATCCATTGGGCCTTGACTCTGTAAGTGGCCCATTGGGGCAGCTTGATGGGGTAGGGTCTTTCTCTGAATGCATCGTGCACAGGAATGGCAATACTCCTCTACTTCTGCCCTCATGCAGGGCCAATAGAACCGATTTCTGACAAGCTGGAAGGTCCTTTCTGCCCCTAGGTGACCATGATGGTCATGCAGGGCAATTAGTACAGTCTCTCGGTGCTTCTCTGGAAGAAATAACTGCCACTTATCTTCTGAGTCATCAGAGGGGCCCCTTCGGTAGACCACTCCCTGATGTACCTGTAGCCTGTCCAATTCCTTCCTCAACAGGCGAGCCTCCTTTGAGGGGTGATGTAGGAATTTGTTGGGATCCTGATTCTCCAGGGCTTCGAGGACCAATCTCCCCATGGGGTCTTCCAATTGGTCACACCTCAACTCCTTCTTGGACAGTCTCGGTAGGTTGTCTTCCTCCAGTTGAGTTACCCCACAATAGTGTTTGGGGACTCCTACCATGGTAACCCCTATTTCTTCTGCTCTGGAGCCTCCTCTGGCTTGGAATTCAGCCCCTTGACAAAGGGCCCGCACCCCGTCCGGTGCCACTTGGGTCCAATCTTCCCAGTCATTTGTCGTGGCATGAGACCTCCGGGACAGGGCATCTGCATCCCTATTTCCGGCTCCTGGTCTGTACTTCAGACTGAAGTTGAATCCAGACAATGCGGCCAACCACCTGTGTCCGGTGGCATCTAGTTTCGCGGTGGTGAAGAGGTAGGTCAGGGGGTTGTTGTCTGTCTTCACAGTAAACTCTGCCCCATACAAGTAGTCTTTTAGCTTGTCTACTACCGCCCATTTGAGGGCCAGGAATTCCAGCTTATGAGTGGGGTAATTCTTTTCTGAGGGGGTCAGGCTCCTGCTCACATAGGCCACTGGTCGCAGTTGTCCTTCATGTTCTTGGTAGAGTACACCACCTAGACCCTCATGGCTGGCATCCACATGTAATTCATAAGGTCTGGTAGGGTCGGCGTAGGCCAGGACTGGGGCAGTGGTTAAGCTCCTCTTCAGAGCATGAAAGGCCTCTTCACACCTTGGGTTCCACTGATCTTGAACTGACTCACCAGGCCTCCTGGGCCCTGAGTCATCCTCTTCCCCTTCTGCCTTTAGCAATTCATTCAACGGGTGGGCAATCCGAGCAAACCCCTCCACAAACCTCCTATAATAGGAGCAGAACCCCAGGAAGGATCTGAGCTCTGTTACTGTGGTGGGTCGTGGCCAGGAAGTGACTGCTTCCAACTTCTCAGGATCTGTGGCCACTCCTTCTTCAGACACTATGTGCCCCAGATAGTTCACAGAAGACTGGTAGAACCGACACTTCTCGGGGGAAAGCTTAAGTCCCTCTTCGCTGAGTCTTCTCAATACTTTCTCCAACCCGGCTTCATGTTCTTCCAAGGTTCTTCCAAAGACAATGACATCGTCCAAGTACACAAGGACTTCTATAAGATTCATGTCTCCAACAGTCTTCTCCATAAGGCGTTGAAAGGTAGCAGGAGCTCCAGACAGACCCTGAGGCATCCTATTGAATTCGAAGAATCCCACCGGGGTTATGAAGGCTGTCTTCTCCCTGTCTTCTGGGTGCATAGGGATTTGATAGTACCCACTCTTGAGGTCCATCACACTGAACCATTTGGCTCCAGACAAACTTTGTAGGGCATCTTCTATCCTTGGCGTGGTGTATTGGTCAGGGATGGTTCTCCTGTTGAGAGTCCTGTAATCGATACAAAGCCTCAACGACCCATTCTTCTTTCTGACCACCACGATTGGGGAGGCATAGGGACTTCTAGACTCCCGGATCACACCAGTCTTCTTTAGTTCTACAAGTTGTTCCCTTAGATCCTCCAGATCTGCCAGGGGGACCCGCCTGACCCTCTCTCGGAAGGGCTTATCTTCTTGGAGGCGGATCCGATGGGTGGCACTTCTTGCACACCCCACATCGAATTCATCTTCGGAAAAGATCTTCTCCCACCTGGTCAGCTGGGCCTTGGCTCTTTCTTTCCAAGCCCTGGGTAGGTTCGGGTTTTCCACGGACAGTTTCTCCCAAACATCTCCTCCGTCACCCGTCCCCTTGACTTCGGACCAAGTGACCGGGGCAGCAGGGCTCACCTGACCAAGCAACACTCTGGCAGGGATCTCCATGGGTCCTCCCGTAGTGTTCCTAACACTCACCGGAACTCTGCCATGGGCCTTCTTCAGGGCCTTGAACGGAATCACTTCTGGTATCACTTCCAGGCCTGAGGACTCTTCCCTTGGGTCTGATTCCAGCATGACAAAGGGGCCAGGTTGTTCCCACGAAAGCTTCACAGTGGCCCTAAGACAGGTTACTTCTCCGGGCTGTAGCACTACTCCTTCTCTGCCAAGTCTCCACACCTTCCCTATCCCCTCTCCCGGGGTCTTCTGCTCTAAGACCAGTCGTTGGTAGGCCGTCTTTAGCATGGGATGGATTTTGGTGGCTGAATGGTTTCTCTCTTTCACTAGAGGGGTCAGGAGTCTCCTGACTAGATCCGTGTTTGTCCCAATGATCAGGGAAATCTTGCTGGCTCCAGGCGGCCGGGGACACACAACTGCCAGGGTGTCAAACACTTCAGCCTTCCCAGCCACGGATGGGTCGAAAGTCATCTTTATGGGCAGGTACCCATCATAAGGGAAACTCTGGGTTCCAAGTCCCCATATCTCCAGCTCTTCTATCTTCTGGATAGGCAGATGACTCAAGTGCCTATCATAGAAGTCCCGGTATAGTAAAGTCACCTGTGCTCCGGTGTCCAAAAGAGCTTTAGTATAGACTCCTTCCACTTGAATGGGCACAGTAGGAGACGGGCCCACCAGTTCCTTTGGGTATGGCCGGACTGGGGTCACCTCTTTTTTTTGGCTTTCGACCCTTGTCCTGCTCCTTTTGGACTTTAATTTTTCCTGAGCCTGGCATGCATTGACTTTCTCCCTCTCAATGGGGGCACAAACCCGCTGAGGGATGTTATTGTTCCTTTTAGGTGGATGTTCCTTCTTTGGGGTGCTGTACTTCCACTGAGGGGTCTTGCCCCCTCCCTCTGGGGTACATCTTGGTGGGGGTGTACTATACCTCCTCCTAGGAGTTTTGTCTCCTCCATTCTTGGCCTTTTTTTTTAGTTTGGAGCGCACTGAAGATGATGGGCACCCGGTTGACTCCTTCACCGGGGCCCTTTGGAGTTTCCCGCCGGCTTGCAATTATCTGTTCTCTTCTTCTTTGGGCTGGAGCATACATTAGCAAAGTGGCCACTCCCTCCGCAGTTATAGCAAATCACCTCTTCTCGGTCCTGTAGGGAGGCCGGTGCTGAGGTGTTCGGGAACAACTCCTTTCTTGGGCTTGGTTTCTCTCGTCTTCTCTGATCTTTCTCCATCAAAGAGGTCAGCATCTCCAACACTTGGGCCATTTGCGATTTCAGAGTGTCAACCTCCGCATCTCTTTCTGGGCTCTTGACCGAATGGACCAACACTGGTACAGGTGTGACATTCGCCTTGGCCACCTGCTGATCTTCCTCCAGCGCCTCTTCGTCCCTAATAATTTTTATTAGATCAGAGTAGGTTAGTGACATTCCTCCTCCTGAGGTTTTCAGGTGCAGCCAGACCGGGTCTGAGCGCCGCGCTCCCCTCATGATCTGCTTCATGCGTGCTTCATCTGCATCTTTGGGCAGCATTCCCTTCTTCAGTACAATCTTGCATAACTGCCTGTTCAGCCTTCTAACATATTCTGACAGTTTCTCATTCGGCTGCTGGAGAGTGTGTTCAATTTGATAAATCATCTCTGACACCTTCTCCAGCTGACCAAACTCTTCCTGCAGCATGGCCAGGCAATCTTGAGCTGTACAGTTTTCATTTCCAAACCGGAAGCTCTTCACCGCTTCTGCCGCGGCACCTTTCAGACTTTCTAAGACTCGCTGTCTCTTCTGTGCCTCAGGCACCTCCCATGCTTCTACTGCCTGCAATGCCTGTTCCACCCAAGTGTCAAAATCTTCCTCCCCCGCAGGGACGGGGAGCTTCCCTGAGAAGGTGCTAAGCTTCCGGTAACCGGCCTCCACATGCACCGTACTGCTTTTCTGGCACTTAATTACAAGATCTCCTAGAGCATTCAACAATTCAGGCCCTATAGCGGCCAGCGGTGATCCCGGGCTTAATAGTTCCTTAAGCTTTTCTGCTTTAGGGGATAGTGGTGGAGATAATTGTGGGAGTGATGGCTTTGGTGTCTGAAACCATTCTTCCTTCACTGGCAGCGTATGTATCAAGTGATAGATCTGATTATCTATGGCTTGTATACTCTGACTTTTAAAATGCTCTGGGATTTCGTTTTTCCATTCTACCAGTGCGTATGTAAACGAGATCACTGGATCTGGCCTAAAATCCATCACCCATGCTTTGTGGCTCGGAGACAGTAACAATACGAGCTGTTTTATCTCCTCTTCCTTCCATCTTTCCCCCGGGAGTACAATGACTACTGCCGCGGTTGGATCGGCGCCAATCGCTGCGCACCACTGTGACATTGCCAGCGGGTCCATGCTGGTACTTCTGACCGGCTTGATTGCAGCGTGCAACGTACAAGGATCCCGGACTCGAGCCCCCACGTGTAGCGCTACCCCCAGTTAAGAGAGCCGCTGATATTGATTTGGGCCCTGCAGTGCACCGCTGTCAACCCCCGGCAATCGGCTCTAACCTCCCGTGGCACAGCTGGTGATAGAGAGATAGGACCGCGTGATCGCAACTGTTGGTGACGCAGTCCTATAACAAACATACACAGAATATACTTTAAAACTCCTATTAAAGTAAGCGGAACTGACACCAAATGTACTTTACCCAGATATTTTACTGAGGCTAATGGGCAAGTAATAAACAACAGTATAACAAGTTGCAGATCCCTGCAATAAACAGTAATAAAGATAAACAGAGTAATCAGAATAATAAAGTATTGCTATGCAACTCTAGCGCTGCCCTTTTTCAGCTACTTCCCCTCATGAGTAGACTAACACCCAGCAATGTCTACCTATGCAGTCAGGCCTGACTGATCTAAATGGAAGTTCAGTGAAACAATATTCGCTAGCAATCTCTCGGTGGTGCACTTGAAGAACAACTTTGTAATCCCAACGAATAGTAAAGATAAAGTATCTGTCTTTAAACAGCTCTCACCACCTGGACAAGTCCAAGTCCCTTTCCTCCATCGATTCGTCTAGGAACAGGAATCCACCGACATCCAAGTCTTCAATCCTTCTGGTGTACTGCAGCAAGGAGGATTAGATATCTCTAAGGCTCTGCTAGGCTGGCAGAGGGCTCTTTGGAAAGGAGCACACGGCCCGGGCTTCAGGCCTTGTGCACACAGCAGTTCAGCACAGACATCCTCTTGCTAGGAGAGGGGGGTCCAAAGAGGCCGACCAAAACTCTGCCTCCCCTTTATAAAGTCTGCCCCAGCAGTCTCTGTTCTGGAGCAATGCACCCTGGGTGCTGCAAGATGTACTGGGAGATGTAGTCTCTCTCTCCTCTGCTTTCACTTCCATAATGTCTCTTTACTTCCTCCCGACTCACCTCTCACCTGGAACTTCTTGTCTCTCTGCATTAAAGGGGAACACCCCGCTACAAATATATTTTAATTTCCTTTTTATTTTTTAGTTGTATTTTCTACCCATTACTCATCTTCTAAAAACTATTTTATAGTTTACCAATTTTGCCCTCATCCACCACTTCTTTATACATATATAAAGCCCCTTTCCCTCTCCCACTTCAGCAACCCCCCCCCCCATTCTTGTTGTATTACGTAGATCTGATTCAAATTTTTATCCATAAACAAAGTGTTCCATTGCTTATTATAATTTTTTTATACAGTGCGTTTTTTCTTTCTTACTCCCCCCCCCCCACTTCAGCAATCCCCCCCCCCCCCCATTTTTGTTGTATTACGTAGATCTGATTCAAATTTTTATCCATAAACAAAGTGTCCCATTGCTTATTATAAAAAAATGTATTTCCTTAATACCTTTTTTTTTACAGTGCGTTTTTTTTTTTTTTTACTATTTCATTGTCATTTTTTATTCTTATTGCAATAATTTTTTGATCCACGTTTTTAATCTTTATATTTCCATTAAAACAATCGTTTTTAATTAAAAAAGACTGTTTTTCATAGTGTGGGTCCGCTGGCTGTTATGGTTCCACAGCCACGGACTTCCTACTTCCTGTCAATGTATTTAAACTGCTCTCCTCCAGAGAGCAAACAGGCCAGTAGAAGGAGCTGTGAGCCCCGAGCGTGTAGCCTGTGAAACGTCCCACTCTATGTTTGGAGGGCTGCCCTGCTGTATGACATCACTTCCACGTTCCAGACTGGTTAGCATGGAGCTTCCTGTCATGTGACACAGCAGAGAAGCCTGTGCAAACGAAAATCTACATCTCCTACACCTCACGGCCGAGGGGAACTTTGCCAGAGCCAGCAGAGCGGCACCAACAGACCTCAGAACACCCCCATCCTCGATGGATATAATTTTCAAGTGAACCTGTAAGTATATACTTACATTAATGATTACAGTAGGATTAATTTAGTTGGCGCCTCCACCCCCTTCTTTTTTACACTTCTTGCTGACAGAGGACATGGACACCATCTGAGGATGGCTGCCTCCTCTTGTTTTTTAATATACAGATTGACTTAGAAGTGCCATTAGAGACACTATTACATTCATTTTAAAGGCATCACATCGCTAGGAGCGCCTTAATTCCCCCCCCCCCCCCTTTCTTAAAAAAATGAGAACCTGCTCTATTTTTTTACATCGTTTTTCACGTCGTGAAAAACGGTAGTGTGTATGCTTTTACGAGGGGAAAAAAAACGCGCATGCTCAGAATCAAGTATGAGACAGGAGCGCTCGTTCTGGTAAAACTAGCGTTTGTAATGGAGATAGCACATTCGTCACGCTGTAACGGACTGAAAAGCGCAAATTGTCGCTCAACAAACTTTACTAACATGAAGGGTGGCGCCATCCGAACGGAACTTCCCCTTTATAGTGCCATCGTACGTCACTGCACTTTGCTCAAGAAAAATCATGTCGAGAAAAACGTCGTTTTTTAAAATGACATTAAAAATGGTCGTGTGTACGCGGCATTAGAATTCCGTAGTTGTGTCTTTTATTTGTTCTTCTAATAATAAATCTTTTCTTTTTGGCACAGTTTGAATCTGCCGGCATCTTCTAGACATGGTAATTTCCAACGATATTCAACTCAATATTACCAAAGTGTCCGCTTGGGATGGCCTAAACAGAGGGGTTCTAAGAACGACTATAATAAGTTCAATGTTTACCTGCTTTTTCTTCTTCCTGCTCTTTATGGCAGCCATGTTATTCATCTTCTTCACCAATTCAGTTGCCCGAGAAACAACTCGCTACATCCTTTTTATCCACATGCTCATTAATGACGCGGCCTACCTATGCTTCGCCCTTCTTCTTTTTGTCTTGAATGCCAATCAAGTTACTTTGCCTGTCCCCTTCTGTTACCTTATCGTCACTCTATCCTCGACCACAATCAAGGTCACGCCTTACAATCTGGCGGTGATGTCCTTGGAAAGATATGTTGCCATATGTTTCCCCCTAAGACACGGAGAGTTTTGCACCATTCCAAGAACGTTCCTTGCCATTGCTTTGGTATGGACGATATGTCTGATTCCTAACGTTGCTGATTTTATTATTCTGTGCTCCTCTGTTAACAAAAGTTTTTTTTTACTTTATTTGACATGCTCCCGGTCCACTTTTACCATCATCCCCATGCAGGAAGTAATAAGGATTTTTGCCTATGTCTTGACGTTTTCCCTGGCAGGGTTGGCAATCCTCTTTACTTACATCAGAATCACCCTGATTGCGATGAGGATCTTCTCAAAAAAGGAATCAGCCTCCAAGGCTGCGAAAACCATGATGCTTCATGCTGTTCAGCTTATGCTGTGCATGTCAACCTTTGGCTACAGCATTGTAGAACTATTTACCAAGGATAATTTAGTTCTTTTACCCACCATTAATTTCTGTTTTTTCATGTGCCTTCCAAGATTCCTCAGTATATTTATCTACGGTGCACGGGATGAACTGTTCTTTGGCTACATAAAGAGATGTTTCGTCCGCAGTGCTTCCAAAATAGTCCCAAGCTCACACTGATAAAAATGATTCTGTTGACTTGTAATTTTAACATAAATATTTTATAATTTTCAACATAAAAATAAATGTTAATTAATTTACTTTGATATTTTAAGTACTTACTTAATTTTCATTAGTTCTTAAAACACAGCTTTTACATTTACGAAAATAATGTATAATATTGAGTAATCTAGACAAAACTTTTAAGGTATGTGCATTTCCATATTCTAATTGAGTTACATTTACTTAAAAAAAATGATCTTTACATTTGACTGAAATTGCGGGACGCATGTTTGCCAAACATGCAAACGCACAAGTTTTGATGCTGTATATTTTAAAGAGTTTGACGTCTTTTAGAACTTTGAAAACCTGCACAATTCAGTTCCTATACGTTTGAGGCCCATCAGGACAAAAGAGCACCACCAGTGACAAGAATTTTTTCAAGTCACTACAAAGCCATGCAATGCCATTGAAAGGTAAGAATGAACATTGAACAAATTATCGTTCACATGCTTTAAATGTTGCTTAACATACCATCGAAAATGTTTATTTTATTTGCCGATTAATATATTTATAATAAATGGACATACGTCCGTTGTATACACCTATTGAGACAACTCACTTGTGCGCATGCAAAGTTTGCGCTTACTGCATGTGGCAGAACGCAACCAAGATGCAAGGTGAGGGATCGCCAGCTGTTAAGCTTAAAAACTATTTTGTGCCACAAAAATTCATGTTTCAGGCGGTTTGATTTTTGAGATATTGGAATTCAAATTCAGATTATGTAACATCAAGCTCCGCCCACTTTGCAACCAATGTTATTAAAATTTTAAAACAAAGATAGCATTCGTTTGCGCTGCATCTGTGCCGATTTGTGCTGCAAAAATGATTGTATGTGCTGGTTTGGTTTCAGAGATATTGCGCAGTATAGTTGATGAAACCTCTCCCACTTTACACCACATGTTATTACATTTTAAAAACAATTATACAATTTGTTTGTGCTGCGTGTGTGCTGATTTGTCCAAAAAAAAAATTACTTTGTTTGTTCAGTTTTTGAGATATTGGACATTCAACGTTAGATTATGTAACCTAAAGCCACTTTGCACTGTGCTATTACATTTCAAAAACAAATATACCATATTTATGCTGCATTGGCAGGAAAAACAAGCATATTGGTATAGTATAGTGTATTATTTCATATAACACTCTCATTTTGTATCAGAGAGAATGATTATTGGACTCATTTATGATTTTAACCTGAGCTACCCTGAAAACCTAAAATATGCCTTTGAATTTTTTGCAGAAGATCTTTTTAGATAGAGCTAGATGTGGGGAATGTATCTCCAAAAGTTCACACTTTAACCACTTCAGCCCCGGAGGATTTGGCTGCCCAATGACCGGGCCATTTTTTGCGATTCGGTACTGCGTCGCTTTAACTGACAATTGCGCGGTCGTGCGACGTGGCTCCCAAACAAAATTTATGTCCTTTTTTCCCACAAATAGAACTTTCTTTTGGTGGTATTTGATCACCTCTGCGGTTTTTATTTTTTGCGCTATAAACAAAAAAAAAAATATTTTGAAAAAAAGCAATATTTTTGACTTTTTGCTATAAGAAATATCCCCCAAAAATATATATAAAAAAAAATGTTTTTCTCAGTTAAGGCTGATTCTGTATTCTTCTGCATATTTTGGTAAAATAAGCGTATTTTGATTTTTTTGCGCAAAAGTTATAGCGTCTACAAAATTGGGGATAGTTTTATGGCATTTTTATTATAATTTTTTTTATTACTAGTAATGACGGCAATCTGCGATTTTTATCGGGACTGCGACAGTATGGTGGACACATCGGACACCTTTGACGCTATTTTGGGGCCATTGTCATTTATACAGCGATCAGTGCTATAAAAATGCACTGATTACTGTGTAAATGACACTGACAGGGAAGGGGTTAACCACTAGGGGGCGAGGAAGGGGTTAAGTGTGTCCTAGGGAGTGATTCTAACTGTGTGGGGGCAGGGCTACCAGTGACACGACATTGATCACTGCTCCCAATGACAGGGAGGAGTAGATCAATGTCCTGTCACTAGGCAGAACAGGGAAATACCTTGTTTACACAGGCATCTCCCTGTTCTGCAGCTCCGCGACCCGATCGCGAGACACTGGCAGACATCGAGTCCGCGGGTCCCGCGGGCATGGTCATGGAGCTCGCAGCAGGGGCGCGCGCGCCCGCAAATTCAAAGCAACGTACCTGTACGTTGCTTTGTGCAGCTGTGCCATTTTGCCGACATATATGTGCAGGAGGCGGTCAGCAAGCAACTTCCTAAAAGGCTTAAAAAAAGTTAATACTTTCTGTGTTCTATGTTCTTTACAGATATACTGTATGTTACATGTGTGTGTTTCAGTTTGATTTGTTAGCTGAAAAGGGCATATTTTTCTCTTCTTTTTTTTTTTTTTAAATGTTTATATTTATGTAGCGGGGTGTTCCCCTTTAATGCAGAGAGACAAGAAGTTCCAGGTGAGAGGTGAGTCGGGAGGAAGTAAAGAGACATTATGGAAGTGAAAGCAGAGGAGAGAGAGACTACATCTCCCAGTACATCTTGCAGCACCCAGGGTGCATTGCTCCAGAACAGAGACTGCTGGGGCAGACTTTATAAAGGGGAGGCGGAGTTTTGGTCGGCCTCTTTGGACACCCCTCTCCTAGCAAGAGGATCTCTGTGCTGAACTGCTGTGTGCACAAGGCCTGAAGCCTGGGCCGTGTGCTCCTTTCCAAAGAGCCCTCTGCCAGCCTAGCAGAGCCTTAGAGACATCTAATCCTCCTTGCTGCAGTACACCAGAAGGATTGAAGACTTGGATGTCGGTGGATTCCTGTTCCTAGACGAATCGATGGAGGAAAGGGACTTGGACTTGTCCAGGTGGTGAGAGCTGTTTAAAGACAGATACTTTATCTTTACTATTCGTTGGGATTACAAAGTTGTTCTTCAAGTGCACCACCGAGAGATTGCTAGCAAATATTGTTTCACTGAACTTCCATTTAGATCAGTCAGGCCTGACTGCATAGGTAGACATTGCTGGGTGTTAGTCTACCCATGAGGGGAAGTAGCTGTAAAAGGGCAGCGCTAGAGTTGCATAGCAATACTTTATTATTCTGATTACTCTGTTTATCTTTATTACTGTTTATTGCAGGGATCTGCAACTTGTTATACTGTTGTTTATTACTTGCCCATTAGCCTCAGTAAAATATCTGGGTAAAGTACATTTGGTGTCAGTTCCGCTTACTTTAATAGGAGTTTTAAAGTATATTCTGTGTATGTTTGTTATAGGACTGCGTCACCAACAGTTGCGGTCACGCGGTCCTATCTCTCTATCACCAGCTGTGCCACGGGAGCTTAGAGCCGATTGCCGGGGGTTGACAGCGGTGCACTGCAGGGCCCAAATCAATATCAGCGGCTCTCTTAACTGGGGGTAGCGCTACATTTACATTTGATGCTGCTTTAATAATTTTACATTTGTAACACTTTATAAATAATAAATGCTAATTTGTTTTAAAAGCCTGTTTCACAAGACTATTCATTTAAAAAAAAAAAACATATTATTGTATATATTTTTTTATTTAAAAACCTTCAAACGTATATCAAATACATTTGGAAAATAAGTTTTACCAACTTAAAAAAATTGAGCAAGTTACAAGTTAATATCACTTAAAACTAAGTAACGAAGTAATAGGGCAGCAAAAGGGTTGCTGGTTCAAATCCTGACCACAACACTACCTGCCTGGAGTTTGCAAATTCTACACTGTGCCTGCATAGGTTTCCTCTGACACTCCAAAGGGTGGTAAGGTAATTGGCTCCTGTGTAAATTTGCCCTACTATGTGTATGTATGAATGTGAGTTAGGCCCCATGCACACGAGACGCAGGTGCAAACTCTGCTGAACACACGTTTTTAAATGCTGAAACCGGCGTTTATAAACGCGCGTTTTGCCGCGTTTGCGGCCGCGTTTAGCCGCGTTTAACCGCGTTTGCGTTTATAAGCGTTTCATCATAGACCCTCCCTAAGCTCAAAAAACAGTAAATTTTAACCATTTCAGCCAGTTTGTGAGACCAGAGTGAGTAGCAGCAGCTGAGAGAGCAGCAGTGTACTTGTATTTAGCGTATCACTTGCCACATCATCTGCCACAAGTTGTGGATTGTCCACTTGCCACGTCACCTGCCACGTCACCTGGCCACATCACCTGGCCACGTCACCTGGCCACGTCACCTGCCACAAGTTGTGGATTGTCCACTTGCCACGTCACCTTGCCACATCACGTGCCACGTCACCTGCCACAAGTTGTGGATTGTCCACTTGCCACGTTACCTGGCCACGTCACCTGGCCATGTTACCTGCCACGTCACCTGGCCACGTTACCTGCCACGTCAGCTGGCCACGTCACCTGCCACAAGTTGTGGATTGTCCACTTGCCATGTCACCTGGCCACATCACGTGCCACGTCACCTGGCCACTTCACCTGCCACAAGTTGTGAATTGTCCACTTGCCACGTCACCTGCCACGTCACCTGGCCACGTCACCTGCCACAAGTTGTGAATTGTCCACTTGCCACGTCACCTGCCACGTCACCTGCCACAAGTTGTGGATTGTCCACTTGCCACGTCACCTGCCACGTCACCTGGCCACGTCACCTGCCACAAGTTGTGGATTGTCCACTTGCCATGTCACCTGGCCACATCACGTGCCACGTCACCTGGCCACTTCACCTGCCACAAGTTGTGAATTGTCCACTTGCCACGTCACCTGGCCACGTCACCTGCCACAAGTTGTGAATTGTCCACTTGCCACGTCACCTGCCACGTCACCTGGCCACGTCACCTGCCACAAGTTGTGGATTGTCCACTTGCCCCGTCACCTGGCCACGTCACCTGCCACAAGTTGTGGATTGTCCACTTGCCACGTCACCTGGCCACGTCACCTAGCCATGTTACCTGCCCACATTACCTGCCACGTCATCTAGCCACGTCACCTGCCACAAGTTGTGGATTGTCCACTTTCCACGTCACCTGGCCACATCACGTGCCACATCACCTGCCACAAGTTGTGAATTGTCCACTTGCCACGTCACCTGCCACGTCACCTGGCCACGTCACCTGGCCACGTTACCTGCCCACGTCACCTGCCACGTCACCTGGCCACGTCACCTGCCACAAGCTGTGAATTGTCCACTTGCCACGTCACCTGGCCACGTCACCTGGCCACATCACCTGACACAAGTTGTTGATTGTCCACTTGCCACTTTACCTGCCACAAGTTGTGGATTGTCCACAATGCGATGCAAGCAATTACAGTTTTCTTTTATATTTTTTAATAGTTTTTCATCATTTGCCATCATTTTTGAGATTTCTAATGTTAAAAAATAGGTCACCTTTAAAAACGCTTATAAACGCAAACGCGGCAAAACGCCGGTACCGCGTTTAGCCGCGTTTAGCCGCGTTTAGCAGCGTTTAGCGTCTGAAACGTGAAAACTTTTGCGTCTGAACCCATTTTTTTGCTTCTGGAAAAACGAGGTTAAACGCAACTGCTTGTAAACGCCAAAAAACGAGAGTGTGTGCATGGACACATAGGATAACATTGAATGGGTTCAGGAGCAGTTGAAAAAAGCGTCCAACTGCCTCTGAACGCGCGTTCAACAGCAAATAACAGCGTCTCGTGTGCATGGGGCCTTAGGGATCTTAGATTGTAAACTCCTTGAGTGCAGGGACTGATGTGCAATGTATATGTAAAGCACTGCGTAAATTGACAGTGCTTTATAAGTACTTGAAATAAATAAATTAATGTTTATGTTCCCAAATTAAACTTTTCTAGAAACTGGAAAAAAGTACTCCCACTGAGGTTAGTCCGGCTCCCTAAAGTCTGAAGGACAGTAAACTTGCCCTTTCTTTAGAAAGTTTGGTGCAAACAAAAGAATTGCCAGCATTAAAAAAACAAACATTGTGGGGGTCCCTCCCCAAACCCTACTAGGCCCTTCGGATCCAGTATGGATTTTGAGGGGAACTCCACGCCAAAATGTTAAAATAAAAATGATGTGGTGTCTCCCCACCATCCATACCAGCTCTCAACATGGGGCAGGTGCTTTGGGGCAGTGGGGGCTCCCCCCCAAAGCACATTGTCCCTGCGTTGATGAGGACAAGGGAGCAAGGTAGAGGGTTACCAATATGACATCATGGATGGGAGTGTCCGAGTGATGTCATGGGGGTGGTCACCCGATGACATCACAGTGACCCCCCTCCCCCTGTGTTTACTTACCAACAAGCGGCTGTCATTTTTTTTCTTAATTTTGGTGTGGGGTTTCCCTTAAAATCCATACCAGACCCAAAATTCTTCAATTACGACTTCATCCAAAGCAAAATGAAAATTTTCGGCATGCACATGTCTACTAATACCTACTCAAACATTTCCTTCTCTGTCATAACTTGTGAAGCACAGTAGATGCTTCTTAAAACAGAAGTTATCTGCATGTCTCCCTTCATTCCAAAGTACATGCAGCAGTTTCGGACTTGCTGTCCATCATTAGTGTGGTACATGGAAACTCTAGCTTAGCTACTCCTGTGATGGATCAGGTAAAATGCCCAATTTATATGGATCTTTTCTATACTATAAAGTCTATATTTTTTCTTGTATATAAACTGCTTTTATATTCCTTGCTCAAAATGGCCGCTAGTAGCACCCCCTCCCATCGAAAGAAGAATGTGAAAACAAATATGGCGCCTCCACCCAGGAATTACGCCCGACTTGGTGACGCCCAGATCCTGGAGGAAGTTCACCTTACATTAACACAGAGCCAATCAGAAACTACTAATACTTCGATAACATTGTGCTAATGATACATATGCTCACCACCTTAGTAGCTTAACTATAAAACCCCCATGTATCCAGAACCAATAAAGAGAGTATCATCAATCTGAGGACAGTCTCAGTGTGATCTTTTCTCATGCATGCACTAAGTCATATAGGTTTAATCAGGACAGGGGCAGATACTCATCAGACGATTGGTCTGCTCCAAAACAATCTCAACTAGGGTTCCTCTTGCTAGGGGTTCCCTGAGCAATGAGCAATTTATGCCTTTATAGATAATTGTAACACCCTCCTCTAGTTAGGCTAATTTACTTCTTTGGCTTCACTGTAATCAGTGGAGCATTGATCAACTGCTTTTGTCTGGTCAGGATTTCCCAAGCTGGGTGTTTGATTCCTCCCGAGAAGCTTCCAGAGTATAGGGTAGGGAAAGTCAAATGACCAGTATGAATATTGCCAGCCTCTCCATGTCAGCTTCTAAGATAGCTTGCTACAATTTCAGAGATGTTTCCTGCTGAGCTAGCTCGTCCTCCAGGCGTATTCTTTCTGCTTCAAGGTGGGCCTTTTCTTTTTTCATCTGCAACTCTTGGTCTGCGAATGCGGCCCTGGCTCTTGCTGCTTCAGATTTTGAACGGGCAATAGCTGCTGCATTTGCAACAGATGACCTAGATGAGCTTGCTCGTGATCGTGTTTTATAAGAAGATGTTCCACTGTGAGACATGGCTGCGGGGAAGAAGCTGTCTTGCTGTATAGAGGCCGTTCTAGTGTCGGTGCTGCTTGACAGAGTGCGTCTCTGTGTAGCGTGGCTGCTTGCTTTGCCTCCCGCAGGCCTGACTTTAAGGCTTCTGACTCTATGGATACTGCGTAACCCCGGGTTGTACAGACTTCCGAAGTCAGCTTATCTTCCCTTCAGAGGTCAGCTTGAAAATTTCACTGTTCTGTCTCAAGGACATTCAGCTAAACCATTCTTATCCCATAAACTTCAGATACCATATTTCTTCGATCTCAGTTTATTAGAACAAGTTAGGTGAAACTACAAATAACAAAAATAAACCTCGATAAGTACAATATCTCATACAATTCAGCATACATTGCAGAAACAACAATACACAATACAATATGAAACAGTAAAAACATACTTTTTAAGTTCTCTAAGGGATGATGGTGATAGATTGAATAAGACATGTCCTGCCTCCTGCAGTGTTTTCTCAAAGCATGGTGAATGTGTCTCTTACTGTGAATATTCTACCCAGAATACCTTGCTTACTAACTGCTTCCTGGGTTACACATTTAATGTATTTAATAAACAAGCAAAGCTGAAACAATACCAAAAAAGGGCGCTAGATGGCGCCAATGCTCTGCTAATGATTTCTATAGAAATTACAACATTAAATGTCATTTTAATCACACAAATGCAGATAATCAAAATATAGACATCTGATGGACAGAACACCCTGTACTTAGGTAGGTGCTAGAGTTAGGATTTTTGTGAGAGCAGGTAATATTAAGCAGGCCTAGCTGGAAGCTACGCCTGTTTTGTTTTGATCTGTGTGGGCTGGGAGTGTCTCAGAGCAGCAGCTGTAAATCACAGACAGGATAACTCCACGGTTACCTCCCTCGTGCTTCTAGAGGATTCTAGAAGAAGAGGAGGGGAAGTGGGGAGGAGCAGTCTGGGGTGTTTCAGGGAGCCCTAGAATTGGCAGGGGCAGGCCTCCTTAAATACCCAGGGTCAGACCAGCTGGGGAGGAGTTGTTGGGTGGAAGAACTGAGAATGGAGTACTAGGCCTTTGAGGGAGCTCCCCAGTCTAGGGGGGGGGTGACCTTGGGCCTGATACTCGGGTGCAGGGTGGATTCTTTCAAGAACGCATGGAGGATCTGAACAGGAGGCACAGAGAGGAGTCAGAGAGGACAGCAGGAGCTAGTACTGCCGTTTAAGTCTTCAAGAGGGAACCACCGGTTTTCCGCCAGGAGGGCTATTGAGTGACATGGGCAATCAGGAGGACTGGAGAGGCATGCCAGAGAGGACAGAGAGGAAACAGTCAGATCTGGGTGTGGAGCCCGTGAGGATTGCAATGTCATGGGCAGTGAAGTTAGGCAGCTGAAGCCAGATGGGCTGGTAGGGCCTGAAGAGGACTGACTGGGAGCAGTAATCCACCATAGGACAGCTAGCACTAAAAGACTTCCTATTCCTATTTTTGCTACATTAAAGGGACCCACGGTCCCTGCCTGCAAAAGCCAGTTGCTCAGGCCTGACTGAGTTAGAGTTGGGCCTAACCACGTGCTAGCTGTGCCTGGAGTTAAGTGATGTGCTGGAGAGAGAGAGAGAGAGAGAGAGAGAGAGAGAGAGAGAAACAGTCTGCAAGCAAGTGATGTGCTGGAGGAGACTGGAGTAAGCCAAGTGTATATAATTGTCCCAACTGATTGATATACAATCAACCAATTGCTTGTTCTACTGGGCATCCCATATATTCCTGTAGCAAAGCCCAATGTTGACCTCCAGAGTTAAGGACAGCTGACATCCTTCAGTGTAGAGTGGGTTACAAGGCAAGGTGGGTGTAATGCAAGACTACAAGCCCACAGTCCCAAAACTGCACTACTTCTGGATAGGCTAGCAGCCAGATGTCCCCACAATAAGCCTTAGGTTTCTGGCCTAGCAGCCCAGGGCAATACTATACACGTTCCCCCACACAGCCATCCAGGTGGCACAGAACCCTGATCACCTGACTCCACCCAAATAAATAGGCTCTCCCAGCAAGCCAAGGGACCCAAAAAAATCCCTGCTCATTGGCTGAGACACCCCATTCACTCCTAATCTGTCCTTGCAATGCCCTTCTCTTATCTAATGTCACCAGATACCCGGCCATCTAGTGACAGAAGAGAGAAGTGCAGCAATTCCAGAATTAGGGGGAAATTAATTGACCTCTTATCAATTGGCCATGGCAACTATCACTTAGCAAATACATTTAATAGCAACCCTGACTAAACATCAGGGTGCTACATTCCTATCCCTATCCAAGTTCAAATCCCTTCATAAAAATACAAAACAATCACATAGACTTTTCATTGTCTCAAAAGTGACTGGGAAGGGAATGCCGGGCTGGGCAGGGTGACAGGCGGGCCACAACTTTCAGCAGCCCTTGCGGGGGTACCGCTAGATTAGCAATGGCCCTTTACAGGCAGGAACTCATAGCCCTTTTTTGTGTAGCACAGTGTAGTGAAACAGCTTGTAACTCTTTCTCTATGGCCACATAGACATGCATGAGTGAGTTTGGGGTAGAGGAACTTGATTGGCCTACACAGAGTCCTGACCTCAACCTGATAGAACACCTTTGGGATGAATTAGAGCGGAGACTGCGAGCCTGACCTCACAAATGCTCTTCTGGAAGAATGGTCAAACATTCCCATAGACACACTCCTAAACCTTGTGGACAGCCTTCCCAGAAGAGTTGCTATAGCTGCAAAGGGTGGGCCAACTCAATATTGAACCCTACGGACTAAGACTGGCAAGGCCGCTGTTGGAAATCATGGGGCCCCATACAGCCTTCCCAATGAGGGCCCCCCAACCCCACCTACAAAGGGGTGCATTTGAACAGCGGCACTGACTTTATCCACCTACTACTCGAAAATGAATGAAAAAGTACCACCTATGCTCCCACCTTTTTGGCCCCTCTGTTGACCTGATAGGGGCCAGGGAAATGTAATTTCTGGTTAGCAAGTAGAAGTGGGGGTGTGGTCTAGTATAATCAATTTATTAATTTAGGCAGAAATGAACAATACAGCTGCCCTAACCCCCCCCCCCCTCCCCGTTTAGCTGATACCTAAGAGTGGTACTGCCTGATCAGTGGCCCTGAAGACTGGGATGTCAATAAAGTTCACGTGCGTGTAAAGGCCGGCGTCCCAATACTTTTGGTAATATAGTGTATGCGAGTGTATAAGCAGAATGCCAGAAAAGTCCCATCTACACATAGGTACATATGATATTTAACCACTTAAGCCCCGGACCATTTGGCTGGCCAAAGACCAGGCCACTTTTTGCGATTCGGCACTGCGTCGCTTTAACTGACAATTGCACGGTCGTGCGACGTGGCTCTCAAACAAAATTGACATCCTTTTTTCCCACAAATAGAACTTTCTCTTGGTGGTATTTGATTACCTCTGCGGTTTTTATTTTTTGCGCTATAAACAAAAATAGAGCGACAATTTTGAAAAAAATTACATATTTTTTACTTTTTGCTATAAGAAATATCCCCCAAAAAATATATATAAAAAAATTTTTTTCCTCAGTTTAGTCCGATACGTATTCTTCTACATATTTTTGGTAAAAAAATCGCAATAAGTGTATATTGATTGGTTTGCGCAAAAGTTATAGCGTCTACAAAAGAGGGGATAGTTTTATGGCATTTTTATTAATATTTTTTTTTTTTACTAGTAATGGCGGCGATCAGCGATTTTTATCGTGACTGCGACATTATGGCGTACACTTTTGACACTATTTTGGGACCATTGTAATTTTTACAGCGATCAGTGCTATAAAAACGCACTGATTACTGTAAAAATTACACTGGCAGTGAAGGGGTTAACCTGTAGGGGGCGCTGAAGGGCTTAAGTGTGTCCTAGGGAGTGATTCTAACTGTTAGGGGGCGTGGCTACGAGTGACGCATCACTGATCGCTGTTCCCGATGAGAGGGAACAGACGATCAATGACATGTCACTGGGAAGAACGGGGAGATTTTGTGTTTAGACTGACATCTCCCCGTTCTTCAGCTCTGTGACCCAATCGCGGAACACCGGCGGACATCGAGTCCGCGGGTCCCGCGGGCACGGTCACGGAGCTCGCGACAGGGTTGCAGGCGCGCCGGCGGCGGCGCGCGCGGGAGACCATATGGCGGCAAATTAAAGGGGACGTATATATACGCCCATTTGCACAGCCGTGCTATTCTGTCGACGTATAAGTTTGTGCGGCGGTCGGCAAGCGGTTAAAGAAGAGGTCAAATCTAAACAACCCACTCAATTAGAATCAAATCAGGAAGGCCCATGCACTACATAGAGATCTAAAGGAGATTGTACAATCAGATTGGATAGTGTATGCCCAACCTTAGAAAACCATTCCTAATGATTTGGAAGAAATAAAGGCTTGTAGAAGTTAAATAACAATTTAAAAAGGAAAGATTAACATTTCCCACTGACTGTATAATCTGGAAATGTTTTGGTGATAAGTGAACACGCCTATAATAATACATGCACCTAATTAAATGACCCTGGAGAGACGGAAGACAGTAATGGGTCATCGGGGAGACGAGGTCTAAAGAGAGGAAGGAGAATGTACAGACCAGGACAAGGAGGAGAAGATAAAGTCTCTGAGGCAGGAAAGTATAAATACAGAGAAACGTGAATATTTCTCTCACCGTTATCCTGCATGCTCTGGATCCCTGTACAGGATCATATCCTGCATGCTCTGGATCCCTGTACAGGATCATATCCTGCATGCTTGGATCCCTGTACAGGATCATATCCTGCATGCTCTGGATCCCTGTACAGGATCATATCCTGCATGCTCGGATCCCTGTACAGGATCATATCCTGCATGCTCGGATCCCTGTACAGGATCATATCCTGCATGCTCTGGATCCCTGTACAGGATCATATCCTGCATGCTCGGATCCCTGTACAGGATCATATCGGATAAGAAGAATGAACCCCCAAAGCAGATCATAAGGCCGGGACTAGACGTCATCAAATCCCTCTAATACTGAGACATTTAAAGTGGACCTGTCAGTGTGAATGAACAAAATTTACTAACAATATCACTTTTCTGAAAAGCTTTTATCCTCGAAAAGCCATTCTCCCGCTCCAATCCATGACTTTGCCTAGGCTCCGATGATGGAAGCGTTTCCTCTCCCCCAGTGATCAGACTGTACATTGTAACTTTGTTAGCAAGTCACAAGGTAAGAGGCTGCAGCATGGGCTGATCTGTTTTAAATATTTGTGAACACCAAACAACTGAACAAGCACCAGATTTTCCACGATTGTGTAATTACTGAGCCAACATCTCTTTGGGTTGCCACCTCGTCCCTTTAAAACCGAACACATAATAACCGCTTGCTGACCAGCCGCCATCATTATACTCGTGAACTCAATTTTGTGGGCGCGCGCCACCAGAGACATGCGCGCACTCCTATTGGGCAGTGGGTCTGGCAGACTCGATGTCCGCCAGCCACCGGCGAACGTTCCCCGCAGTGACAGAACGGGGATTTGCCTGTGTAAACAAGGCAGATCTCTGTTCTGACAGGGGAGATCACACAGATCCTGTCTTTCTGCTATGGTGTTTCCCCAGTCACACCGTCCCCCATACAGTTAGAAAACACCTGCAGGGAACACATTTAGCCCCTTGATCGCCCCTGATGTTAACCCCTTCCTTGCCAGTGTCATTAGAACAATAACAGTGCATATTTTTAGCACCGATTACTGTAATAATGTCACTGGTTCCCAAAATAGTGTCAAAAATGTCAGTTACGTGTCCAATCTGTCCGCCACAATGTCGCAGTCCCGCTAAAAATCACTGATCGCCGTCACTAGTAAAAAAAAAATAATAAAAATGCCATAAATCTATCTATTTTGTAGACGCAATAACTTTTGCGCAAACCAATCCAAAATTCGCTTATTATTTTATTTTTATATGTAGCAGAATACACATTGGCCTAAACTGATGATGAAATTATTTTTTTAACATTTTTTTTTTTGGGAAATGTTTTAAAGTAAAAGATGTGTTGTTTTTTTTCAAAATAGTTTTTTTTTTTTTTAAAACGCAAAGGTGATCAAATACCACCAAAAGAAAGCTCTATTTGTGGGAAAAAAGGACATAAATTTTGTTTGGGTACAGCGTCGCACAACCGCGCAACTGTCAGTTAAAGCGACGCAGTGCCGTATTGCAAAAAAAAAAATGGCCTGGTCATAGGGTGACCACATTTCCAAACTATCATTCAGGGACACCCTCCCTTCCCAAAAATCAGCTTGTGCTGTAACGAATCACAGCACAGTGATTGGACACAAGAGGCGGGATTTATGATTTCTCCAATCCCAAGCAGGGGGCGGGGATTGTGCTCCTCCAGGCATTCCCGGCCCAGACAAGTACTGTCAGTGAGTAAAGCGGTGATGTGGCAGCCTTTTTTGGGGGCATCAGATTGGCCCGGGGAGGGGGGGGGTGGCTGTGTCAGTTTCATTCCGGGACACTGTATTGTCCTGGAATGAATGTGCCCGGGACAGACCTGCAAAATGTGGGACTGTCCCGGGCAATCCGGGACATGTGGTCACCCTACCTGGTCAGGAAGTGGGTAAATCCTTCCGGGGCTGAAGTGGTTAATTACACAGGTTCTGTGGCTGATTAGGGTTGTAATTAGCCTACGTTCACATTAAGCTGATCTAGCATGCGATTTGACATGCCAAATCGGATCCTATTGCTGGCAATGGCAATGTCCGATTCGCAAAAGTAGCTCCTGCACTACTTTTGGCGACTTCGGGGGGCCATTTGAATAGACATCTGTGCGTGGACCCGGCCCTCAGTGTAAAGGTGGGCTAAAACTCACTTGGTGCCTTATCTGCATTAAATTAGCCACAGTAATTAGTATGTGTTCAGGTTTAAAGGGATGAGGTGGCAACCCTAATCTCAGTCCAGGTAGTAGACGGTGACCCTTGATGATGTCTGATTAATTACTACCCAGGCCAAATCTGACAATTCGCTCCTACTGTAAAAATCATATTTTTTTCGTTAGAAAATTACTCAGAACCCCCAAACATTATATATGTTTGTTTAGCAGCAACTTTTTATCTTGCACGGTATTTGCGCAGTCATTTTTCAAACGTGTTTTTAAAAAATAAAAAATAAACAGATTCATGCATTAAAAAAACAAACAAAAAAAGACGTAAAGTTAGCGCAATTTTTTTGCATAATGTGAAAGATGATGTTACGCTTTGAAATTGAGTACGCTCGTGGAATGGCACCAAACTTCGATACTTAAAAATCTCCATAGGCAACGCTTTAATTTTTTTCTACAGGTTACCTGTTTAAAATTACAGAGGAGGTCTAGCGCTATAATTATTGCTCTCGCTCTAACGTTTGCTCACATGTGTGGTTTAACCGCTTGCCGACCAGCCGCCGTAGTTTTACTGCGGCAGCATGGCTCGGCTGGGCGAAACAACGTTATGTTACGTTGCTTCGCCCTGGGGGCCACTAGGGGCTGCTCACCCCCGGAGCCGATGCGAGTGCCCCGTCGGACGCGATGACCGCCGGGCACCCGCAATTGCTCGTGACACAGTGAGAACCGGGATCTATATGTGTAAACACACAGATCCCGGTTCTCTTAGGGGAGAAATGACTGATCATGTGTTCATACAATGTATGAACAGAGATCTGTCATTTCCCCTAGTAAGTCCCATCCCCGCTTCAGGTAGAACATGCAGAGGGACCACAGTTAACCCCTTAGTGTTAACCCCTTCCCTGCCAGTGACATTTTTACAGTAATCAGTGCATTTTTATAGCCAATGGTCCCAAAAATGTGTCAAAAGTGTCCAATCTGTCCGCCATAATGTCGCAGTCCCGATAAAAATCGCGGATCGCCGCCATTACTAGTAAAAGAAATAAAAATAATAAAAATGCCATAATTCTATCCCCTATTTTGTAGACGCTATAACTTTTGTGCAAACCAATCAATATACGCTTATTGCGTTTTTTTTTTTACCAAAAATATGTAGAAGAATACGTATCAGCCTAAACTAAGGAAAATGTTAGTTTTTTTTAAAAAAAAAAGGGATATTTATTATAGCAAAAAGTAAAAGATATTGTGTTTTTTTCAAAATTGTCGCTGTTCTTTTGTTTATAGCGCAAAAAATAAAAAACCGCAGAGGTGATCAAATACCACCAAAAGAAAGAAAGCAAATTTTGTTTGGGTACAACGTTGCACGACCGCACAATTGTCAGTTAAAGCAGCGCAGTGCTCTGGTCAGGAAGGGGGTAAAATCTTCCGGGGCTGAAGCGGTTAAACATCATTTACATATGTGGGCGCGACCTATGTATGCTTCTGCGCATGAGCACGTGGGGACGGGGGCGCTTTACTTTTCTTTTCTTTTTTTATTGTTTATTTTACTTTTATTTTTCTATTTTGACACTTTTTTTTACTTTTTTTTATCACTTTTATTCCTTTTACAAGGAATGTAAACATCCCTTTTAATAGGAATAGCGCGTGACAGATCCTCTTTACAGCGAGATCTGGGGTCTTTAAGTCCCCACATCTCGCCTCTAGGCTGGGAAGCCTGAAAAAAAACAAAAAAAACAATCCTGGCTTCCCAGCCGAGGCGGCTGCATTTTTTCAGATGCAGAGGCTGGGCGTGATGTCGTAACATCGCGCCCGGCCTCCGAAAGATCATAGAGACATCCGGGGGCCATCTGGTCCGCCTGATTCTCTATGGTCAACTTCCGGCATGGACCGATTCCTTCTCCTTCTCGCCGATCGTACGGCCCCACTGACACATTACTCAGCATGCTGCACCTATCATGAAAACATAGATCTGATGACAGGTCCAGCTAGGACTAGGTCCACCTAGGGTTACCACTTTTTCTTCAAACCAAACCTGAACATGACACACAGTCGATTTTTTTTGTTTTGTATATCTATACACTATACCGCCGCATGGGGTCTCCAAACTATAGCCCTCCAGTTGTTCAAGAACTACAATTCCCATCATGCCCAGTCTAGTCTGTGAATGTCAGAGTTTTGCAATGCCTCATGGGACGTGTAGTTCCACAACAGCTGGAGGGCCGTAGTTTGGAAATCCTGTAGGATTGTAACAATTCTGGGACACCTTTGGGCCCTCCAAAGAGAATAGTAATGTGGCGCACATAGTGCCCCCTCACCCTCCTGTCAGGCCCTGTTCTGAGCCAAATTCCTGTCTGAATAATGTGTTCGGATTCTAGGTAGGGTGACCACACTTCCAAACTGCCATTCAGGGACACCCCCCCCCCCCCCGAAAAGATGATTTTTGTGACATCTTTTATTGCCGATTTTTGGGGCAGGGGCATATCATGAAATCAGCGGGCCCGTGTGCAAAATCAAAAGTGGGTCCTAGGCATCAAGAAGAACAACAATATGGTGCGCAAAGCGCGTTGTGGTGAACAATGGACATGTCTTAAATTGCGCGAAATATTGGCTTAAAGGGGGTGTTGTTAAAGAGAGTCTGAGATTACTTATATAGTGCAGAATGTGGTAATGTTAAATAGGGAATGCAGAGTGTATGGTGGTGAGTAGTATGTACATGAGAGGAGTGCGGAGTGTATGGAGGTGGGTAATATGTACAGGAGAGGTGTGCGGAGTGTATGGAGGTGGGTAATATGTACAGGAGAGGAGTGTGGAGTGTATGGTGGGGGTAATATGTACAGGAGAGGAGTGCGGAGTGTATAGAGGTGGGTAATATGTACAGGAGAGGAGTGTGGAGTGTATGGTGGGGGTAATATATACAGGAGAGGAGTGCAGAGTGTATGGAGGTGGGTAATATGTACAGGAGAGGAGTGCGGCGTGTATGGCGGGGGGTAATATGTACAGGAGAGGAGTGCGGAGTGTATGGTGGGGGTAATATGTACAGGAGAGGAGTGCGGCGTGTATGGGGGGGGGGGGGTAATATGTACAGGAGAGGAGTGCGGAGTGTATGGTGGGGGTAATATGTACAGGAGAGGAGTGCGGCGTGTATGGCGGGGGGTAATATGTACAGGAGAGGAGTGCGGAGTGTATGGCGAGGGTAGTTAGTGGAGAGAGGAGGAAGAGGAGTGCAATACCACCTCCTGATAGTCTGTCAGCCACTACTATACCACCTTGGTGGTGGGGCACTCTGAAGGATGTAAGGGGGCACTCTGGAGGAAGTAAAGAGACACTCTGGAGGCACTAAGGGGGCACCCTGGAGGTTGTAAGGGAGGATGAAATGGGGCACTCTGACGGTACTAACTTAGTCAGAGCCCCCCTACATCCTCCGGGGTGCCCCCTTAGTGCCTCCTTACATCCTCTGTAGTGACCCCTTACATCCTCCTCCAGAGTGCCCCCTTACATTCTCTTCCAGAGTGCCCCCTCAGTACTACTGTACTAAGGGGCACTCTGGAGAAAGTAAGGGGAGGGAGTAAGGGAGCACTCTGGAGGAAATAAGGGGCACTCTGGAGGCACACAGATAGTACCTCCAGAGTGCCCCCTGCAGAGAGTCCTGAGGAGTGATGGCCATTAATCCGTGCCAGGTGAATGTTAGGAAAAGCAGAACACACCACCCACCTCATGGCTGCCCTATTCCACTACTGCTTGCTCTCTCCCTGCCACAGCCCTGACATAAGCCCGGTCCAGCCTGTGGTGTATGTCCCCATGTTATCTGTACCTGAGTTACTGCAGTTCCTCCGGGGGATGCTGCACCCACTGCTGCTCAGGTCAGGGCGATGAGGTCTTATCCCACTCCCTCCTGGGCTGGGATGAGCTGTGTACAGAGTGCAGGGTTCTGGGATGAGCTGTGTACAGAGTGCAGGGTTCTGGGATGAGCTGTGTACAGAGTGCAGGGTTTCTGGGATGAGCTGTGTACAGAGGGCAGGATTCTGGGATGAGCTATGTACAGAGTGTAGGGTTTTGGGATGAGCTATAAAAAGGGTCCACGGTTCTGAGATGAGCTATATAAAGGGTCCACGGTTCTGAGATGAGCTATATACAGGGTTCTGGGATGAGCTATATACAGGGTGCAGGGTTCTGGGATGAGCTATATACAGGGTGCAGGGTTCTGGGATGAGCTATATACAGGGTGCAGGGTTCTGAGGTGAGCTTTATAAAGGGCGCAGGGTACTGGGATGAGCTCTATACAGGATGCAGCAAGCAGAGGCGTAATTAGAACCTTCAGGGCCCTGGTGCAATAAACCATGAAGGGCCCCCGACCTCCGGCCTGGGCCATTCCCTCCGAGCCCAGAGGGGGGCAGTATAATGTAAAATGGGAGGGGTGGCAGTGGAGGGCAGTATAATGGAAGGGGGGCAGTATTATGTAAGGGAGTGGTAGCGGAGGGCAGTATGATGGGAGGAGGGGCAGTGGAGGGAAGTATAATGGGAGGGGGCAGTGGAGGGCATGTGGGAGGGGGGTTAGTGGAGGAAAGTATGATGGGAGGGGGTCTAGTGGAGGGCAGTATAATGTAAATGGGAGGGGTGGCAGTGGAGGGCAGTATAATGGGGGGGTAGTGGAGGGCAGTATAATGGGAGGGGCTGGGGTAGTGGAGGGCAGTATGGGGGGACTGTACAGCATGACTGGAGGGGGGCAGTGTATGGGAGGTAGCAGAGTATAATGGGGGAGGGGTAGTAGAGGGCAGTATAATGTAAATGGAAGGGATGGCAGTGGAGGGCAGTATAATGGGAGGGGGTAGTGGAGGGCAGTATAATGTAAATGGGAGGGGTGGCAGTGGAGAGCAGTATAATGGGAGGAGGCAGTATGATGGGAGGGGGTGATAGTGGAGGGCAGTATAATAGGAGGGGTGGCAGTGGAGGGCAGTATAATGGGAGGGGGGCAGTATGATGGGAGGGAGTGGTACTGGAGGGCAGTATAACGGGGGGGGTTAGTGGAGGGCAGTATAATAGGAGGGGTGGCAGTGGAGGGCAGTATAATAGGAGGGGTGGCAGTGGAGGACAGTAAAATGGGAGGGGTGGCAGTGGAGGGCAGTAAAATGGGAGGGGGTGGTAGTGGAGGGCAGTATAATGGGGGGGGGTTAGTGGAGGGCAGTATAATGGGAGGTGTGGCAGTGGAGGGCAGTAGAATAGGAGGAGTGGCAGTGGAGGACAGTAAAACGGGAGGGGGCAGTGAAGGGCAGTATAATGGGAGGGGGGCAGTATGATGCGAGGGGGTGGTAGTGGAGGGCAGTATAATGGGGGGGCAGTATAATATAAATGGGATGGGTGGCAGTGGAGAGCAGTATAATGGGAGGGGGGTAGTGGAGGGCAGTATAATGTAAATGGGAGGGGTGGCAGTGGAGGGCAGTATAATGGGAGGGGGGCAGTATAATGTAAAATGGGAGGGGTGGCAGTGGAGGGCAGTATAATGGTAGGGGGCAGTATTATGGGAGGGGGTGGTAGCAGAGGGCAGTATGATGGGAGGGGGGTAGTGGAGGGCAGTATAATGGGAGGGGGGTTAGTGGAGGGCAGTATGATGGGAGGGGTGGTAGTGGAGGGCAGTATAATGGGGGGGTAGTGGAGGGCAGTATGATGGGAGGGGTGGTAGTGGAGGGCAGTATGATGGGAGGGAGGGCAGTATGATGGGAGGGATGGTAGTGGGGGGCAGTATAATGGGAGGGGTTAGTGGAGGGCAGTATGATGTAAGGGGTGGTAGTGGAGGGCAGTATGATGGGAGGGGTGGTAGTGGAGGGCAGTATGATGGGAGGGGTGGTAGTGGAGGGCAGTATGATGGGAGGGGTGGTAGTGGAGGGCAGTATGATGGGGCAGGGGTTAGTGGAGGGCAGTATGATGTAAGGGGTGGTAGTGGAGGGCAGTATGATGGGAGGGGTGGTAGTGGAGGGCAGTATGATGGGAGGGGTGGTAGTGGAGGGCAGTATGATGGGAGGGGTGGTAGTGGAGGGCAGTATGATGGGGCGGGGGTTAGTGGAGGGCAGTATGATGTAAGGGGTGGTAGTGGAGGGCAGTATGATGGGAGGGGTGGTGGTGGAGGGCAGTATGATGGGAGGGGTGGTAGTGGAGGGCAGTATGATGGGAGGGGTGGTAGTGGAGAGCAGTATGATGGGGCAGGGGTTAGTGGAGGGCAGTATAATAGGAGGGGTGGCAGTAGAGGGCGGTATAATAGCAGGGGGGGGCAGTATGATGGGAGGGGGTGGTAGTGGAGGGCAGTATAGAAGGGGGAGTTATTGGTGGGCAGTATAATAGGAGGGGTGGCAGTGGAGGGCAGTATAATAGGAGGGGTGGCAGTGGAGGGCAGTATGTTGGGAGGGGGTGGTAGTAGTAGTGGAGAGCAGTATAATGTACAGCATGACTGGAGTCTGGAGGGGGGCAGTGTATGGGAGGGAGCAGAGTTACCATGAGCTACTCAGGGTTAGGGCAGTGCAGGGAGCATTTCGCCTACCTTTCTTCCCGTGCAGGAACAGCCATCAGATAAGAGCCGGAGTCGGGGGCGGGGTCGGATTCGGGGGCGGAGCTTAGGCGCGAGGACGCTGAGGAGGAATCCTCCTCCGGCTCGCTCGGAATCCTGGGGCTCCACTCTCCTCCTTGTCATGACGTCACTGGTTGTTAGACGCTAGTCGGGCCATGCCTAGCAATCAGTTGTTTTGGCTGTGAGCCAGGCAGCGTCTGGGGGTGAAATGAAGCGGTCTCGGACAGAACTAGCACAGCGGGCAGTGAGGGACAGTGGCAATGCGGTGGCAATTTTTAGGGGGCATCAGATCGGCCAAGGGGGCAATTCAGGGACACTTTATTGTCCCGGAATGAAGGTGCCCGGGACCAGGGACAAAGATGTCAATTATGGGATAATCCCGGGCAATCCGGGACACGTGGGCACCCTAATTCTAGGTGGACTGAAACCCGGACACATGATTCAAAACCTGGACTGTCTGGGTGAATCTCGGACAGGTGGCAACCCTAGGTCCACTATTTCTGGACTGCCCACTGTATATATACGTCATTACTTTGACGTTATATACCATGGTTATGGCAACAGATTGCTGCCATAACCCCCGGTATTTTTTTAAACAGTGGGCGATCGTCTTTTTACATAAACGTGGTCCCGGCAGCGGATTCGCCACGGGATCACTTTTATGGGCAGCGAGAGAGGTCCCCCCCTCCCGCTGCTTCCAGGTCGTTTCCCTGCTTACCCGAGCTGTCGGTAAAGGGAGAAACGATCCGATTCCCTGGAAGCGATGGGCAGGAAGTCGAGTGAGGGCAAGATGGCCCCCACTCGACTTTATGCCCTTGGAGGACTGGAGCGATGTCTGTCGTCACTTCCACCTAATGGCCTTAAAGGAAATTTTTTTTTTTATTAGTAAATGTTAAATTACATATTTTTTTTTTTTGCTTTTATTTGTAAATGTGAGATCTGAGGTATTTTTGACCCCAGATCTCGCAATAAAGATGTTTACAATTCTTGGTCAAAACCTTTTTTTTAAGGGGACAGTGTAAAAAAAAAAAAAATTTAATAAATAAGAAAAAAAAAAATTAAAGTGCCCCGTCCCTCCGAGCTCGGGAGCAAAAGCGAACGCATACGTAAGTCGTGCCCACATATGTAAATGGTGTTTAAATACTTCCCACCCGGCCTATAGCAGATTGATGTGCGGGAAGTGGTTCTGTTATCCTGACTAGGGATGATTTGAACACCCCCCCCCGGTTCGGTTCGCATCCAGAACATGCGAACAGGCAAAAAATTTGTTCGAACACGCAAACACTGTTAAAGTCTATGGGACATGAACATGAAAAATCAAAAGTGCTCATTTTAAAGGTTAATATGCAAGTTATTATCATAAAAGTGTTTGGGGGCCTGGGTCCTGCCCCAGGGGACATGTATCAATGCAAAAAAAAGTTTTAAGAACGGCTGTTTTTTCGGAAGCAGTGATTTTAATAATGCTTAAAGTAAAACAATAAAAGTGACATATTCCATTAAATTTCGTACCTGGGGGGTGTCTATAGTATGCCTGTAAAGTAGCGCATGTTTCCAGTGTCCCTGCACAAAATGTCATTTCTGAAGGAAACAAAATATTTTAAAACTACTCGCGGCTAAAATGAATTGTCGGGTCCCGGCAATACAGAGAGAAGTCATTATAAGTCATTGAAAAATAAAAATAAAAATGCGTGGGGGTCCCTTAAAATTCCATTAACAGTCCCTTCAGGTCTGGAATGGAAATTAAGGGGAACTCCATGCCAAAATTGAAAAAAAAAATATGTCGTGGGGTTCCCCCCAAAATCCACACCAGACCCTTCAGGTTTTCCTGCAAAAAAAAATATGTTTTCATGTAAACAAAAAGTGTCAAAAAGGGCTTTGTCTTCAAGTGGTTAGAAGAGTGGATGTAAGCTTCCTAATGTTGTGTATAAAATGCCAGAACAGTTAAAAAACCCCCCCAAATGACCCCATTTTGGAAAGTAGACACCCCAAGCTATATACTGAGAGGCATGTCGAGTCCATGGAATATTTTATATGTTGACACAAGTTGCGGAAAAAAGACAATTTTTTAATTTTTTATTTTTTTTTTGCACAAAGTTGTCACTAAATGATATATTGCTCAAACATGCCATGGGCATATGTGGAATTACACCCCAAAATACATTCTGTTGCTTCTCCTGAGTACGGGGATACCACATGTGTGAGACTTTTTGGGAGCCTAGCCGCGTACGGGACCCCAAAAACCAAGCACCGCCTTCAGGCTTTCTAAGGGTGTCAATTTTTGATTTCACTTCTCACTGCCTATCACAGTTTCGGAGGCCATGGAATGCCCAGATGGCACAAAACCCCCCCAAATGACCCCATTTTGGAAAGTAGACACCCCAAGCTATTTGCTGAGAGGTATTGTGAGTATTTTGCAGATCTCGCTTTTTGTCACAAAGTTTTGAAAATTGAAAAAAAAAAAAGAAAAAAAAAAAATGTCTTTCTTCATTTTCAAAAACAAATGAGAGCTGTAAAATACTCACCATGCCTCTCAGCAAATAGCTTGGGGTGTCTACTTTCCAAAATGGGGTCATTTGGGGGGGTTTTGTGCTATTTTGGCATTTTATGGCCTTCGAAACTGTGATAGGTAGTGAGGAGTCAAATCAAAAATTTGTGCCTAGAAATCCTGAAGGCGGTGATTGGTTTTCGGGGTCCCGTACGCGGCTAGGCTCCTAAAAAGTCCCACACATGTGGTATCCCCGTACTCAGGAGAAGCAGCCAAATGTATTTTGGGGTGCAATTCCACATATAACCATGGCATGTGTGAGCAATATATCATTTAGTGACAACTTTTTGTAATTTTTATTTATTTTTGTCATTATTCAATCACTTGGGACAAAAAAAAATATTCAATGGGCTCAACAGGCCTCTCAGCAATTTCCTTGGGGTGTCTACTTTCTAAAATTGGGTCATTTGGGGGGGTTTTGTGCTATTTTGGCATTTTATGGCCTTCAAAACTGTGATAGGTAGTGAGGAGTGAAATCAAAAATTTGCGCCCTTAGAAATCCTGAAGGCGGTGCTTGGTTTCCAGGGTCCCGTACGTGGCTAGGCTCCTAAAAAGTCCCACACATGTGGTATCCCCGTACTCAGGAGAAGCAGCAGAATGTATTTTGGGGTGCAATTCCACATATAACCATGGCATGTGTGAGCAATATATCATTTAGTGACAACTTTTTGTAATTTTTTTTTTTTTTTGTCATTATTCAATCACTTGGGCCAAAAAAAAAATATTCAATGGGCTCAACATGCCTCTCAGCAATTTCCTTGGGGTGTCTACTTTCCAAAATGGGGTCATTTGGGGGGGGTTTGTACTGCCCTGCCATTTTAGCACCTCAAGAAATTAGATAGGCAGTCATAAATTTAAAGCTGTGTAAATTCCAGAAAATGTACCCTAGTTTGTAAACGCTATAACTTTTGCGCAAACCAATAAATATACACTTATTGACATTTTTTTTACTAAAGACATGTGGCTGAATACATTTTGGCCTAAATGTATGACTAAAATTGAGTTTATTCGATTTTTCTTATAACAAAAAGTAGAAAATATCATTTTTTTTCTAAATTTTCGGTCTTTTTCCGTTTATATCGCAAAAAATAAAAATCGCAGAGGCAATCAAATACCATTAAAAGAAAGCTCTATTTGTGGGAAGAAAAGGACGCAAATTTCGTTTGGGTACAACATTGCATGTCTGCACAATTTACAGTTAAAGTAGTGCAGTGCAAAATTCTGAATTCACCTCTGGTCCTTTAGCTACCAAATGGTCCGGGGCTTAAGTGGTTAAGCCATTGTGTGTTTGGGTTCCTGCTTGCCGTGTGCTACGTCTGTCTCTGTTTTACCGATCTTGGCTTGTTCTCGACTATCCCTGTCTGCTTGTGACCTTGACCTTTGGCTTGTCCTTTGTTTATCCTTGTCTGCTAGACGCCCCGACCTTTGGCTATCCCCTCACTATCTCTTGTATCCTGAACTGCTGCTTCCCCTCTATCCTCTATAGCCCAATGTGAGCGAGAGCTCGGGGACTCTGGGGGCTGCGACCTGGATCCAGTTGCAGCCCAGTCCATCCTCACCACTAGAGGCTCTGGTGAACACCTGCTGGATCTTAGACTCCACGCCCTGGGGAATCTTAGGCTCTAGCTCCCTGTGGGATCCCTGTTTGTGCTCCAGTGGACCTGCCTTCCATAACTACCCAGAGTTCCATCCACAGCAGTCGGCCATAGGGTTCAACTACCTTAGCGGTGCACTCCTGACCCCAACGATGTGCATCTGTCACCTGGCCTCAGGTGACCTGACACTGAATTCCGAATTTAGAATTTCTGAATTTTCGAATTACGAATTTCCGAATTTCCAAATTTTCGAATTTCCGAATTACGAATTTTCGAATTTCTGAATTTACAATTTTTCGAATTTAAGAAAAATCCAAATTAAACGAAAATAAACAAATTTTTCTGCAATGCACTTGTCTAGCCAATATGTATTCTGCTACATATTTTTGGTAATAAAAAATCCCAATAAGCATATATTGATTGGTTTGCGCAAAAGTTCTAGCGTCTATAAACGATGGAGGAAACTGCGCCTCATCCACCCATTGAGTTTCTTTCTCCGAGATTTCCTCTTCCAAATGAGCGGGCATGTAAGGGTATAGGTACCTGTATTCTTCTGCCACTTTCTTTATGATTATCCATTGTATCTGTGACAGCCAAGGCAGAGTCTTGAGATCTCCATATTTGGGTAGAACCCGGGCGTCTGGAGCATGCTGAACCGAGCACCCAGCAGCCACATCCGGCTTATGATCAGGCTTGGTGTTAGATATGGGTGTAATAGGGTGGACTTTGGGAACCCATTGAGCCCAACGATCTTCCTCAAAAGATCGACAAATAATGATCAGCGGGGCTGCATTGGCAGACAGCTTAATCTCTACGTTGGCAGCGACAACAGGGGGAACTTCACCTTCCTGCACATCACACATTTGTTCCTCATCGCAATCACTCCACTTCCCGGTGCAAGACAACGTATCAGAAAAGAGTTCAGATAGACTGTCAGATGGAATGTCTGAATCTGAAATAGTAGAGCACTCTTCGGCCAGGATGTA
Source organism: Rana muscosa (assembly GCA_029206835.1). Lineage (NCBI taxonomy): Eukaryota > Metazoa > Chordata > Amphibia > Anura > Ranidae > Rana > Rana muscosa. The sequence continues at coordinate 1,082,285,227 of CM055117.1, read as the reverse complement.
GTTGTGCTTGGCACGCGCTTTGACTGGCACAACCATAGCATCCCCTTTGACGGCAACAGGCATCACCTCCCCTACAGGCACACTACTTTTGCTCCTTGCTGGCTTACCCGGTGACGGTACCTTCCTCCCGGGTGGCTCAGACATCAAGGAGAGCAGTTGGGCCCGACCACGGCATCAAGGAGCGATCAGTGCGCTGGGACCAGGGGTAGTCACTGAGGCAGGGGTAGCAACTTCCTGCATGACTCTGGTGATAGCAGGTGGACTCTGGATATCACTCCCAGCCAGGATAGCGACGTTCCTGTCCCGAACAACTTGCAGTATCTGCGGAGGTTGAGTTAGGGATACAACCTCAAACAAGTGCTCTCTGCGGCATCCACAGACGATCCAAGGCCTTAACTGCGTGGTGAGGCAGGAACATTTCCCACAGATCAGTCCCAGAGCCTCATAGCCTCCAGCCGTATACAGAGAAAGCATACTCTTCGGTGTATACCGCACTCGGGTGCCTGACAGGACAGGTTTAGCCTCGCTTGGATCGAAACAAACACCCGGAGCGTACTTTTTCAAATCCGCCATTTCTCCCACGAACTGCGCCATCTTTCTCTCCAACCCACAATCAGATACAGTCAGGTCCATAAATATTGGGACATCGACACAATTCTAATCTTTTTGGCTCTATACACCACCACAATGGATTTGAAATGATACAAACAAAATGTCCTTTAACTGCAGACTTTCAGCTTTAATTTGAGTGTATTTACATCCAAACCAGGTGAACGGTGTAGGAATTACAACAGTTTGTATATGTGCCTCCCACTTTTTAAGGGACCAAAAGTAATGGGGCAATTGGCTGCTCAGCTGGTCCATGGCCAGGTGTGTGTTATTCCCTCATTATCCCATTTACAAGGAGCAGATAAAAAGGTCCAGAGTTCATTTCAAGTGTGCTATTTGCATTTGGAATCTGTTGCTGTCAACTCTCAATATGAGATCCAAAGAGCTGTCAAGTGAAGCAAGCCATCATTAGGCTGAAAAAACAAAACAAACCCATCAGAGAGAGCGCAAAAAGATTAGGTGTGGCCAAATCAACTGTTTGGAACATGCTTAAAAAGAAAGAACGCACCGGTGAGCTCAGCAACACCAAAAGACCCGGAAGACTTTGAAAAACAACTGTGGTGGATGACCGAAGAATTCTTTCCCTGGTGAAGAAAACACCCTTCACAACAGTTGGCCAGATCAAGAACACTCTCCAGGAGGTAGGTGTATGTGTGTCAAAGTCAACAATCAAGAGAAGAATTCACCAGAGTGAATACAGAGGGTTCACCACAAGATGTAAACCATTGGTGAGCCTCAAAAACAGGAAGGCCAGATTGGAGTTTGCCAAACAACATCTAAAAAAGCCTTCACAGTTCTGGAACAACATCCTATGGACAGATGAGACCAAGATCAACTTGTACCAGAGTGATGGGAAGAGAAGAGTATGGAGAAGGAAAGGAACTGCTCATTAGCCAAAGCATACCACCTCAACAGTGAAGCATGGTGGTGGTAATGTCATGGCGTGGGCATGTATGGCTGCCAATGGAACTGGTTCTCTTGTATTTATTGATGATGTGACTTCTGACAAAAGCAGCAGGATGAATTATGAAGTGTTTTGGGCAATATTATCTGCTCATTAGGGATGAGCTTCGTGTTCGAGTCGAACATACGTTCGACTCGAACATCGGCTGTTCGATCGTTCGACGAAGATCGAACGATTTGGGCCGTTCGCGCCAAATTCGAGTGACGCGAACGGCCCACAATGCACTACGCCATCGCAGTGTCATCCAGGCGCTGTGATTGGCCAAGCATGCACTGTGACCCCGCATGCTTGGCCAATCACAGCGCCGGCAGCGAGGAGAGCAATGATTGGCCACAGGCAGGATGCCTGTGGCCAATTATTGCTGAGGGGGTTTAGTACACGCCCCACACTATAAAAGGCCGCCAGCACGGCGGCCTAGTGTAGTGTGTTCCGGAGCAGGGATAGAGCAGCATAGGCAGGGACAGTGACTTTTATTTATTTCTTGCTTAACCTGGATTCCTTTAGTTTAGGGAAAGAGAAGGATAGGTAGGGAGAGTGTCAGTGTGTTTTGTGCTTGTGCTATATTGTGCTTAAAAAAAACATTTTTTCTAGGGACAGAAAACTGTAGGTAGGGAGAGTGTGTCAGTTTCTTTCACTGTCAAAGTCCTTGTTTCCAGGGACCTGGAAGGACAGTGAGGTAATTCTCCTTGTGCTAAATTGTGCTTAAAAAAAACATTTTTTCTAGGGACAGAAAACTGTAGGTAGGGAGAGTGTGTCAGTTTCTTTCACTGTCAAAGTCCTTGTTTCCAGGGACCTGGAAGGACAGTGAGTGAATTCTCCTTGTGCTATATTGTGCTTAAAAAAAACATTTTTTCTAGGGACAGAAAACTGTAGGTAGGGAGAGTGTGTCAGTTTCTTTCACTGTCAAAGTCCTTGTTTCCAGGGACCTGGAAGGACAGTGAGGTAATTCTCCTTGTGCTAAATTGTGCTTAAAAAAAACATTTTTTCTAGGGACAGAAAACTGTAGGTAGGGAGAGTGTGTCAGTTTCTTTCACTGTCAAAGTCCTTGTTTCCAGGGACCTGGAAGGACAGTGAGGTAATTCTCCTTGTGCTAAATTGTGCTTAAAAAAAACATTTTTTCTAGGGACAGAAAACTGTAGGTAGGGAGAGTGTGTCAGTTTCTTTCACTGTCAAAGTCCTTGTTTCCAGGGACCTGGAAGGACCGTGAGGTAATTCTCCTTGTGCTAAATTGTGCTTAAAAAAAACATTTTTTCTAGGGACAGAAAACTGTAGGTAGGGAGAGTGTGTCAGTTTCTTTCACTGTCAAAGTCCTTGTTTCCAGGGACCTGGAAGGACAGTGAGTGAATTCTCCTTGTGCTATATTGTGCTTAAAAAAAACATTTTTTCTAGGGACAGAAAACTGTAGGTAGGGAGAGTGTGTCAGTTTCTTTCACTGTCAAAGTCCTTGTTTCCAGGGACCTGGAAGGACAGTGAGGTAATTCTACTTGTGCTAAATTGTGCTTAAAAAAAACATTTTTTCTAGGGACAGAAAACTGTAGGTAGGGAGAGTGTGTCAGTTTCTTTCACTGTCAAAGTCCTTGTTTCCAGGGACCTGGAAGGACAGTGAGTGAATTCTCCTTGTGCTAAATTGTGCTTAAAAAAAACATTTTTTCTAGGGACAGAAAACTGTAGGTAGGGAGAGTGTGTCAGTTTCTTTCACTGTCAAAGTCCTTGTTTCCAGGGACCTGGAAGGACAGTGAGGTAATTCTCCTTGTGCTAAATTGTGCTTAAAAAAAACATTTTTTCTAGGGACAGAAAACTGTAGGTAGGGAGAGTGTGTCAGTTTCTTTCACTGTCAAAGTCCTTGTTTCCAGGGACCTGGAAGGACAGTGAGGTAATTCTCCTTGTGCTAAATTGTGCTTAAAAAAAACATTTTTTCTAGGGACAGAAAACTGTAGGTAGGGAGAGTGTGTCAGTTTCTTTCACTGTCAAAGTCCTTGTTTCCAGGGACCTGGAAGGACAGTGAGTGAATTCTCCTTGTGCTATATTGTGCTTAAAAAAAACATTTTTTCTAGGGACAGAAAACTGTAGGTAGGGAGAGTGTGTCAGTTTCTTTCACTGTCAAAGTCCTTGTTTCCAGGGACCTGGAAGGACAGTGAGGTAATTCTCCTTGTGCTAAATTGTGCTTAAAAAAAACATTTTTTCTAGGGACAGAAAACTGTAGGTAGGGAGAGTGTGTCAGTTTCTTTCACTGTCAAAGTCCTTGTTTCCAGGGACCTGGAAGGACAGTGAGGTAATTCTCCTTGTGCTAAATTGTGCTTAAAAAAAACATTTTTTCTAGGGACAGAAAACTGTAGGTAGGGAGAGTGTGTCAGTTTCTTTCACTGTCAAAGTCCTTGTTTCCAGGGACCTGGAAGGACAGTGAGTGAATTCTCCTTGTGCTATATTGTGCTTAAAAAAAACATTTTTTCTAGGGACAGAAAACTGTAGGTAGGGAGAGTGTGTCAGTTTCTTTCACTGTCAAAGTCCTTGTTTCCAGGGACCTGGAAGGACAGTGAGGTAATTCTCCTTGTGCTAAATTGTGCTTAAAAAAAACATTTTTTCTAGGGACAGAAAACTGTAGGTAGGGAGAGTGTGTCAGTTTCTTTCACTGTCAAAGTCCTTGTTTCCAGGGACCTGGAAGGACAGTGAGGTAATTCTCCTTGTGCTAAATTGTGCTTAAAAAAAACATTTTTTCTAGGGACAGAAAACTGTAGGTAGGGAGAGTGTGTCAGTTTCTTTCACTGTCAAAGTCCTTGTTTCCAGGGACCTGGAAGGACAGTGAGGTAATTCTCCTTGTGCTAAATTGTGCTTAAAAAAAACATTTTTTCTAGGGACAGAAAACTGTAGGTAGGGAGAGTGTGTCAGTTTCTTTCACTGTCAAAGTCCTTGTTTCCAGGGACCTGGAAGGACAGTGAGGTAATTCTCCTTGTGCTAAATTGTGCTTAAAAAAAACATTTTTTCTAGGGACAGAAAACTGTAGGTAGGGAGAGTGTGTCAGTTTCTTTCACTGTCAAAGTCCTTGTTTCCAGGGACCTGGAAGGACAGTGAGTGAATTCTCCTTGTGCTAAATTGTGCTTAAAAAAAACATTTTTTCTAGGGACAGAAAACTGTAGGTAGGGAGAGTGTGTCAGTTTCTTTCACTGTCAAAGTCCTTGTTTCCAGGGACCTGGAAGGACAGTGAGGTAATTCTCCTTGTGCTAAATTGTGCTTAAAAAAAACATTTTTTCTAGGGACAGAAAACTGTAGGTAGGGAGAGTGTGTCAGTTTCTTTCACTGTCAAAGTCCTTGTTTCCAGGGACCTGGAAGGACAGTGAGGTAATTCTCCTTGTGCTAAATTGTGCTTAAAAAAAACATTTTTTCTAGGGACAGAAAACTGTAGGTAGGGAGAGTGTGTCAGTTTCTTTCACTGTCAAAGTCCTTGTTTCCAGGGACCTGGAAGGACAGTGAGTGAATTCTCCTTGTGCTATATTGTGCTTAAAAAAAACATTTTTTCTAGGGACAGAAAACTGTAGGTAGGGAGAGTGTGTCAGTTTCTTTCACTGTCAAAGTCCTTGTTTCCAGGGACCTGGAAGGACAGTGAGGTAATTCTCCTTGTGCTAAATTGTGCTTAAAAAAAACATTTTTTCTAGGGACAGAAAACTGTAGGTAGGGAGAGTGTGTCAGTTTCTTTCACTGTCAAAGTCCTTGTTTCCAGGGACCTGGAAGGACAGTGAGGTAATTCTCCTTGTGCTAAATTGTGCTTAAAAAAAACATTTTTTCTAGGGACAGAAAACTGTAGGTAGGGAGAGTGTGTCAGTTTCTTTCACTGTCAAAGTCCTTGTTTCCAGGGACCTGGAAGGACCGTGAGGTAATTCTCCTTGTGCTAAATTGTGCTTAAAAAAAACATTTTTTCTAGGGACAGAAAACTGTAGGTAGGGAGAGTGTGTCAGTTTCTTTCACTGTCAAAGTCCTTGTTTCCAGGGACCTGGAAGGACAGTGAGTGAATTCTCCTTGTGCTATATTGTGCTTAAAAAAAACATTTTTTCTAGGGACAGAAAACTGTAGGTAGGGAGAGTGTGTCAGTTTCTTTCACTGTCAAAGTCCTTGTTTCCAGGGACCTGGAAGGACAGTGAGGTAATTCTACTTGTGCTAAATTGTGCTTAAAAAAAACATTTTTTCTAGGGACAGAAAACTGTAGGTAGGGAGAGTGTGTCAGTTTCTTTCACTGTCAAAGTCCTTGTTTCCAGGGACCTGGAAGGACAGTGAGTGAATTCTCCTTGTGCTAAATTGTGCTTAAAAAAAACATTTTTTCTAGGGACAGAAAACTGTAGGTAGGGAGAGTGTGTCAGTTTCTTTCACTGTCAAAGTCCTTGTTTCCAGGGACCTGGAAGGACAGTGAGGTAATTCTCCTTGTGCTAAATTGTGCTTAAAAAAAACATTTTTTCTAGGGACAGAAAACTGTAGGTAGGGAGAGTGTGTCAGTTTCTTTCACTGTCAAAGTCCTTGTTTCCAGGGACCTGGAAGGACAGTGAGGTAATTCTCCTTGTGCTAAATTGTGCTTAAAAAAAACATTTTTTCTAGGGACAGAAAACTGTAGGTAGGGAGAGTGTGTCAGTTTCTTTCACTGTCAAAGTCCTTGTTTCCAGGGACCTGGAAGGACAGTGAGTGAATTCTCCTTGTGCTATATTGTGCTTAAAAAAAACATTTTTTCTAGGGACAGAAAACTGTAGGTAGGGAGAGTGTGTCAGTTTCTTTCACTGTCAAAGTCCTTGTTTCCAGGGACCTGGAAGGACAGTGAGGTAATTCTCCTTGTGCTAAATTGTGCTTAAAAAAAACATTTTTTCTAGGGACAGAAAACTGTAGGTAGGGAGAGTGTGTCAGTTTCTTTCACTGTCAAAGTCCTTGTTTCCAGGGACCTGGAAGGACAGTGAGGTAATTCTCCTTGTGCTAAATTGTGCTTAAAAAAAACATTTTTTCTAGGGACAGAAAACTGTAGGTAGGGAGAGTGTGTCAGTTTCTTTCACTGTCAAAGTCCTTGTTTCCAGGGACCTGGAAGGACAGTGAGTGAATTCTCCTTGTGCTATATTGTGCTTAAAAAAAACATTTTTTCTAGGGACAGAAAACTGTAGGTAGGGAGAGTGTGTCAGTTTCTTTCACTGTCAAAGTCCTTGTTTCCAGGGACCTGGAAGGACAGTGAGGTAATTCTCCTTGTGCTAAATTGTGCTTAAAAAAAACATTTTTTCTAGGGACAGAAAACTGTAGGTAGGGAGAGTGTGTCAGTTTCTTTCACTGTCAAAGTCCTTGTTTCCAGGGACCTGGAAGGACAGTGAGTGAATTCTCCTTGTGCTAAATTGTGCTTAAAAAAAACATTTTTTCTAGGGACAGAAAACTGTAGGTAGGGAGAGTGTGTCAGTTTCTTTCACTGTCAAAGTCCTTGTTTCCAGGGACCTGGAAGGACAGTGAGGTAATTCTCCTTGTGCTAAATTGTGCTTAAAAAAAAACATTTTTTCTAGGGACAGAAAACTGTAGGTAGGGAGAGTGTGTCAGTTTCTTTCACTGTCAAAGTCCTTGTTTCCAGGGACCTGGAAGGACAGTGAGTGAATTCTCCTTGTGCTATATTGTGCTTAAAAAAAACATTTTTTCTAGGGACAGAAAACTGTAGGTAGGGAGAGTGTGTCAGTTTCTTTCACTGTCAAAGTCCTTGTTTCCAGGGACCTGGAAGGACAGTGAGGTAATTCTCCTTGTGCTAAATTGTGCTTAAAAAAAACATTTTTTCTAGGGACAGAAAACTGTAGGTAGGGAGAGTGTGTCAGTTTCTTTCACTGTCAAAGTCCTTGTTTCCAGGGACCTGGAAGGACAGTGAGGTAATTCTCCTTGTGCTAAATTGTGCTTAAAAAAAACATTTTTTCTAGGGACAGAAAACTGTAGGTAGGGAGAGTGTGTCAGTTTCTTTCACTGTCAAAGTCCTTGTTTCCAGGGACCTGGAAGGACAGTGAGTGAATTCTCCTTGTGCTATATTGTGCTTAAAAAAAACATTTTTTCTAGGGACAGAAAACTGTAGGTAGGGAGAGTGTGTCAGTTTCTTTCACTGTCAAAGTCCTTGTTTCCAGGGACCTGGAAGGACAGTGAGGTAATTCTCCTTGTGCTAAATTGTGCTTAAAAAAAACATTTTTTCTAGGGACAGAAAACTGTAGGTAGGGAGAGTGTGTCAGTTTCTTTCACTGTCAAAGTCCTTGTTTCCAGGGACCTGGAAGGACAGTGAGGTAATTCTCCTTGAGCTAAATTGTGCTTAAAAAAAACATTTTTTCTAGGGACAGAAAACTGTAGGTAGGGAGAGTGTGTCAGTTTCTTTCACTGTCAAAGTCCTTGTTTCCAGGGACCTGGAAGGACAGTGAGTGAATTCTCCTTGTGCTATATTGTGCTTAAAAAAAACATTTTTTCTAGGGACAGAAAACTGTAGGTAGGGAGAGTGTGTCAGTTTCTTTCACTGTCAAAGTCCTTGTTTCCAGGGACCTGGAAGGACAGTGAGGTAATTCTCCTTGTGCTAAATTGTGCTTAAAAAAAACATTTTTTCTAGGGACAGAAAACTGTAGGTAGGGAGAGTGTGTCAGTTTCTTTCACTGTCAAAGTCCTTGTTTCCAGGGACCTGGAAGGACAGTGAGGTAATTCTCCTTGTGCTAAATTGTGCTTAAAAAAAACTTTTTTTCTAGGGACAGAAAACTGTAGGTAGGGAGAGTGTGTCAGTTTCTTTCACTGTCAAAGTCCTTGTTTCAAGGGACAGAGAAGGACACCTGAAGGTAGCCCTTATTGCTTTTTTCCCATCTCCCTGCAGGCCATCTATTAGAATGTCTGGAAGGCAAACAAGGAGAGGCAGACAGTCAGGAGGCAATAAAAGAGGGCAAGCAGGCTCTGTGTCTGGGGGCAACAGTGCTGGTCGTGGACGCGGTGCATTGTCATCAGCACATGGCCATGGGACACGCTTGTCCTTCTTTTCGGCAGCTGGACATGTTGAGCCACATCATGCCGAAGACTTGGTAGAGTGGATGACCAAGCCCTCCTCCTCCTCCTCATCCTCTCTCACCCAGGCTCAGGGTACTGGAAAAGCAGCTGCCAAAGCGTCCTCTTCCCTGGTATCAATGTCAGACTCATCATCAGTCACTCCTTCCCTAGACCCACCATGTCCTCCTCCTGAGGAGTCCCCCGAACTGTTTCAGCACAGTGTTGGGTACATGCTCCAGGAGGATGCCCAGCGTTTCGAAGGGTCTGATGATGAAACCCAGCTAGAGGAAGGCAGTAGCGTGAGAGCAGACAGAGGGGATGCTCAAGAAGGACACCAATCTGGCAGTCATGTTCCAGCAGCTGCAGCATACTGCCAGATTGCCTCCAGTGATGAGGAGGGAGGTGATGATGAGGTCACTGACTCCACGTGGGTGCCTAATAGGAGAGAGGAGGAGGAGGAGGATGAGGAGGAGGCACATCTCCAACGAGGCAGGATGCCCTTTGGTGGCCAGCGTAAGGGCAGTACACCGACGGAATCACACCGCAGAGCTCCGCCTGTGCAGGGCGCTGCCTCTGCCCGTCATTCAAAAAGTTCTTTGGTGTGGGCCTTTTTTGAGGCTAGTGCATCAGATCGCACAGCTGCTGTTTGCAACATATGTCTCAAGCGTATATCGCGTGGCCAAAACATCAGCCGCTTGGGTACCACATGCCTGACCAGACATATGTTAACCTGCCATGCAGCTCGTTGGCAAGCCTACCTCAAAGACCCACACCAAAGAACAAAGCGGACCTCTCCTTGCACCGCATCAGCTGGGATCTCCAACCCCACTATAACTTCAGTCCTCTCTGAAACATGCACTGAGAGGAATGAAGGTGTAGAATTAGGTGTGTCACAGCCAAGTACTTGCGGCCACTCTGCTAGCAGTACACCGACGTCCGATTCTAGCAGGCAAATTTCCCTGCCCCAGCTGCTGGACCGTCGAAAGAAGTTCACTCCCAGCCATCCACATGCCCAGCGGTTGAATGCTAGCTTGGCTAAATTGCTAGCGCTTCAACTGCTGCCTTTTCAGTTGGTAGACTCGGCCCCCTTCCGTGAGTTTGTGCAATGTGCGGTTCCTCAGTGGCAGGTTCCCAAACGCCACTTTTTCTCACGGAAGGCTATTCCGGCTCTCTACCGGCATGTGGAAGGCAATGTCTTGGCCTCGCTGGACAGGGCGGTCAGCGGTAAGGTGCATATTACCGCTGACTCATGGTCCAGCAGGCATGGACAGGGACGTTACCTTTCTTTCACGGCCCATTGGGTCACTCTTTTGGCAGCTGGGAAGGATGCAGGACAAGGTGCAGTAGTGTTGGAGGTTGTCCCACCGCCACGCCTCCAAAATGCTACTACTGGTTGTGACACACCTCTCTCCTCCACCCCCTCCTCTTCTTCTTCCTCCATGGCCTCTTCCTGTGGTTTGTCCTATGAACCAGCGGTGCTCCGTAGCCGTTCACGGGGCTACGCAAGTACGCAGGCAAAAAGATGCCATGCCGTGCTTGCGCTGGTGTGTTTGGGGGACAGAAGCCACACTGGGGCAGAGGTCCTGTCTGCTCTGCAGGGCCAGGCCGAGAGGTGGTTGACGCCACGCCAGCTTAAGCCAGGAATGGTGGTTTGCGACAATGGCACCAACCTCCTCTCCGCCCTCCGACAGGGACAACTGACCCATGTGCCCTGTGTGGCTCACGTCCTTAACCTGGTGGTGCAGCGGTTCTTGGGCAGGTACCCGGGCTTACAGGATGTCCTGAGGCAGGCCAGGAAAGTCTGTGTGCATTTCCGCAGATCTTATAATGCCAGTGCTCGCCTGGCTGAGCTGCAAAAGGAGTTGAACCTGCCCAAGAACCGCCTTATATGTGACATGCCCACCAGGTGGAACTCAACGTTGGCCATGCTGCAGCGGCTGCACACGCAGCAGAGGGCCATCAATGAGTACCTGTGCGACTACGGCACCAGGACAGGGTCAGGGGAGCTTGGTTTTTTTTCTCCACGCCAGTGGGGCATGATCAGGGATGCATGCACTGTCCTGGCACCATTTGAGGAGGCCACGAGGATGGTGAGCAGTGACAGTGCATGCATCAGTGACACTGTACCTCTTGTCCACCTGTTGGAGCACACGCTGCGTGGAATAATGGACAGGGCACTTGAGGCAGAACAGAGGCAGGAAGAGGAGGACTTCCTTGCCTCTCAAGGCCCCCTTTACCCAGACAGTGTTCCTTCTGTCCCACCCATCGCACAGGAAGAGGAGGAGGAGGAGGAGGAGGAGGAGGATTGTGTCAGCATGGAGGTGGAGGCTGGCACTCAGCATCATCAGCAGCAGTCTTTTAGGGATGATTTACAGTCCCAAGAAACCAGTGGACTTGTACGTGGCTGGGAGGAGGTGGCTGCGGATCATGTCGTCCTTAGTGACCCAGAGGACTCCGGAGCGAATGCCTCAGCAAACCTACGCTGCATGGCCTCCCTGATCCTGCAAAGTCTGCGGAAGGATCCTCGTATTCTTCGGATCAAGGAGAGGGACCATTACTGGCTGGCCACTCTCCTTGATCCACGGTACAAGGGTAAGGTTGCGGACCTTATGTTACCGTCGCAGAGGGAGCAGAGGATGAGACAACTCCGGGAGGCCTTGCAGAAAGGTCTGTGCAACGCGTTCCCAGAGACTGGGAGGTTACAAACTCCTGGTCCTGGACAACGAGTTGCTGAGGCTTCGGCCAGTCAAAGAAGGAGCGGTGGGGAAGGTGGCCGTCTGACCGATGCGTTCAGACAATTCTTTAGTCCGCAGCCCCAAAGTATGATCGGTTCCAGCAACCATCGCCAGCGTCTGATAAACATGGTGCAGGAATATCTAGGTCAGACTTGGACACCTTCCCCACCGAAAATCCTCTGGCTTACTGGGTCTTGAGGATGGATCACTGGCCAGAGCTTGCACAGTATGCAATTGAGCTACTGGCCTGTCCTGCATCCAGCGTTCTTTCGGAACGCACATTCAGTGCTGCTGGAGGATTTGTCACGGATCACAGGGTGCGCCTGTCCACCGACTCGGTTGATCGACTGACTTTCATCAAGATGAACCAGTCTTGGATCACCACCAGCTACCACACACCTGATGCTGATATAACAGACTAATTGATTTTAACATGTCACATCCCTTCAAGACTGATGCTGATGCTGAGTGCCTGTGCTGTTATGTTGACTGGCTATCCTCCTCCTCCGAGTCCTCAATGATACGATTGATGATGATAGCTTGGAAGATCATTTTTGTTTATGGGTGCCGCCACCAGTGGCTAAGGCCCAATTTTTCAGCCCCTGTTTTACAGGGGCGTGTAATTACATTTTTTTTAGCAATAATTTGCCATAGGGCTCATTGCTGTGCTCCAAGTACAGTATCTGTGAGGGGTTGGAGTGTTGTGGCACCAGTGCCTAAGGCCCAATTTTTCAGCCCCTGTTTAACAGGGGCGTGTCATTACAATTTTTGAAGCAATACTTTGCAACAGGGCTCATTGCTGTGCTCCAAGTACAGTATCTGTGAGGGGTTGTAGTGTTGTGCCACCAGTGCCTAAGGCCCAATTTTTCAGCCCCTGTTCAACAGGGGCATGCAATTACAATTCTTGATCTAATAATTCACAGCAGGGTCCATTGCTGCACCCACCAAGAGTAACTCTGAGGGCTTACAGTCTTGTGGCAACGCCACCACCACCACCACCACCACCACGAAAGGCCCAATTTTTCAGCCCCTGTTCAAAAGGGGCATGTAATTACAATTCTTGATCTAATAATTCACAGCAGGGCCCATTGCTGCACCCACCAAGAGTAACTGTCAGGGCTTACAGTGTTGTGGCACCAGCACCACCATCAAAGCCCCAATTTTTACTACCACTGTTCAACAATTATATGTAATTAAAATTCCTGATATAATAGTTGACAGCAGGGCGTTCCAGCACCAACCAAGAGTAACTGAGTGCTTACAGTGTTGTGCCAACACCAACAACTAAGGGGCCTATTTCTGCAGAGTATATACGGCAGGTCCCTACTTTCAAACATCCAACTTACAAACGACTCCTACTTGCAAACGAAAGAAGACAACAGGAAGTGAGAGGAAATCTACCCCTAGAAAGGAAAATTCTCTCCTGTAAGAATAAATATGGGAGAAAGGGGTCTCATCTGTACTGATGCTTTATCAGCAATCCTTGTTTCAAGAAAAACACCACATTTCAAAAACAGTTGTCATTGGGACGGAAAGTGAGGTGAAATGTTCTGAACAGGGGCACAGACAGCAAAACAAATGTTACAGGGGTGATAACCCTTACCTATGTTTCCCAAAAAGTTTAAAAATAGATTTTTGGGCTGGAGCTACACTTCAACAATGTACCTGTTCAAAATTACAAACAGATTCTACATAAGAACAAACCTACAGTCCCTGTCTTGTATGCACCGCCTGTATACGGCTGTTCAGAGTATATAGGGCCTTTTTTATTTTATGTGCGGGGTTCCCCTTAATATCCATACAAGACCCAAAGGGGCTGGTAATGGGCTGGGGTAGGGGGGGGGGTCATGGGGTAGCTATGCCATTTTTCTTAAAGAATTTCATCCATATTACCGGGACCAGACATTACATTAAAGCCGCAAGCAGTTTTAAATGGCTTTTTTTTCCTTTAGAAGTGTCATTTTGTGCAGGGACAGTTCTAAACACGGGAAACACGTGGCACTTCACAGGCATACTTTAGACACCCCCCAGGTACGATATTTAAAGGAATATTTGACTTTTTTTTTTTCACTTTATGCATCATTAAAATGACTGCTCCCGAAAAACGACCGTTTTTAAAACTTCTTTTTGCATTGATACATGTCCCCTGGTGCACAACCCGGGTTCCCAAACCCTATTTATGACAATAACATGCATAATAGTTGTTATAATTAGCACTTTAGAATTCGAACGTTCGCATCCATTGTATTTAATAGGGTTCTAATGTTCGTTCGAACTTTCGGTCCGTTCGCGGGTTCTGGTGCGAACCGAACCCGGGGGTGTTCGGCTCATCACTACTGCTCATATTCAGCCAAATGCTGAAGAACTCATTGGACGGCACTTCACAGTGCAGATGGACAATGACCCAAAGCATACTGCGAAAGCAACCAAAGAGTTTTTTAAGGGAAAGAAGTGGAATGTTATGCAATGGCCAAGTCAATCACCTGACCTGAATCCGATTGAGCATGCATTTCACTTGCTGAAGACAAAACTGAAGGGAAAATGCCCCAAGAACAAGCAGGAACTGAAGACAGTTGCAGTAGAGGCCTGGCAGAGCATTACCAGGAATGAAACCCAGCGTCTGGTGATGTCTATGTGTTCCACACTTCAGGCTGTAATTGACTGCAAAGGATTTGCAACATAGGTGTGCGCAGCCTTTGGCATTAGGGTGTGCACCCCAAAGCTCAAACACACTCTACCGATCACTCACAATGTTCATTCAGAAAGGGAAGGGGCCGGTAAATGGCATATTTACTGGCCCCTTCCCCCACTCATCCTAAAACATCCACAGCAACAACGGGTGGGAGAGGAGGGAAGAAGCCGGCAGTGCTGTGGGGGGGGGGGGGAGGAGGGGGAGCCAGGTCAGTAGGGGGAATCTGTTCTGCACAGGGTGATTAGGGTGTGCCTGGGCACACCTGGCACACCCTGTGCACACGCCTATGATTTGCAACCAAGTATTAAAAAGTGAAAGTTTGATTGATGATTGTTAATCTGTCCCATTACTTTTGGTCCCTTTAAAAAGTGGGAGGCACATATACAAACTGTTGTAATTCCTACACCGTTCACCTGATTTGGATGTAAATTCCCTCAAATTAAAGCTGAAAGTCTGCAGTTAAATCATCTTGTTTGTTTCATTTCAAATCCATTGTGGTGGTGTATAGAGCCAAAAAGATTAGAATTGTGTCGATGTCCAAATATTTATTAACCTGACTGTACATGTGGCAGCACTTATCCTCCTCTGCAGAGCTGGAACTCCCTGCCAATGGATTGGTGCAAATGTTCTCTGGGAACTGTGACGCCCGCCTTCTTCATGCCACGGCGCGCCAAAACTGTACTGGAGTCCATTTTGGAGTCTATGTTTACCCTCACAGTGCTGGCGGGAAGTGTCAAAAGACCAGGCTGATCCTCTTCCATGAGCAATGAGACTTGTTGGTTCTTTCCCACATTGGTAGTACACACGACAACACAGTCTATTAGAAGTGTAAATGTTACTTGCCACCTTCCCACGGAGCCAGACTAAATCTCGATGAAGCTAAATCCGGTTGCTATGGGCGACTGGTGCGAGGATAACACCTTAGCCCCACGTTGGGCGCCAAATGTAGCAAGGTCTCCGGCCTCCTTTGATCTAATGAGAACCTCCAGGGCCAGAGATAGCTGACATTGTTCTGTATATGGTGGGTTGTGAGGCATAATGGGTGCAAAGTTGTTAGATTCATTGGGCGCCAGACACTTCTTGAATGCAAAAGAGATTTTATTCCTCTTAACAGAACGTTGGGAGAGAGGTGTAGGGCCAGGACACCCTTCGGTAGGTGCAAGATTAATTGGCACACTCCGAGACTTCAACAGGAGGACAACCATGCAAGGAAAGGCATCCAACAAGACACCACTTCTGCATGTGTAGGAATGCTGTCTCCTATGGCAACAGTCTTTAACAGTTCCTAACTCAAGTTTTAACAGTTCCTTTACTTTCACTACAATCACTTCTTGTAGTTCTTCAGATCACTGATCTCCCAGTCTCTCTCTCACTAGACTAGATGATTCTCTGTCACAGAATCCCTTGAGCTCCTCCAATCTTCACGGTAGTATCTTCCTCAAGGGTCACCCCCGCCTCTCTGCTGGGTCCCTAGCTTGACACTCAAGATACTTCTTAAGCTTCACCCCACTGGCCTGCTCGGTGCCTGGCTTGACACACAAGGCTGCTCTGCAAGCATCACCTCCGCTGGCTCGGTCCCTGGCTTGATACCCACTGAAGTTTATAGATTCTTCACCGTCCCCGGTTGGTGAGAATACTGCTCCGGTACTTGCTTCAGCTACTCACTGTGATTCCTGGTAATAAGGTGGTTGGTCCCTTAGTGGCGACAGCTTCCCCTCTACCTCAGACCACGACAGGTTCTCCGGCCGGCAGAACCGGCACTTCTGGTGGGACTGCAAGCCGCAGTCCCAACCCTGCGCTGCTCTCTTGCTTCTGGATAGGCCCTCAGACAGCCTAGCAGCCAGATGTGCCCAGGATAGTCCCATTCTCTGGCCTAGCAGCCCGGGCAATACAACACACGTCCACCCAGACAGCCGTCCAGGTGGCACAGAACACCGATCACCTGACTCCACCAAAATATATAGGCTCTCCCAGCAGGCCAAGGGATCCAAGGAAACCCCTGCCCGTTGGCTGGAACACCCCATATACCCATAATATGACCTTGCATTGCCCTTCTCATATCTAATGCCACCAGGTACCCGGCCACCTAGCGACAAAAGAGAGAGGTGCAGCAATTACAGACTTATGCCCCGTACACACGACCGGGTTTCCCGACGGGAAAACTGCGATGAGAGCTTTTGGCCGGGAATCCCGGCCGTGTGTATGCTCCCTCGCAGTTTTTCCAACGGGAAAACTGCCAGAACCAGCTCTCTTTTTTCCTGTCGGGATTTCCGACTGACTTTTTCCCGTCGGAAATCCTGAGAGTGTGTACGATGCATAAGAGTGAAATCCTCAACAATTGGCCAAGGCAGCTATACCTGGCAAGTAAATTTAGGAGCAACCCTGCCTAAACACAAGGGTGCTACATCTATATCATAACTGTAGGATCCCTCTAGAATACAGAAATCACTGTAGCAGATACCGCTAATCCAGTGTTCTCCACTTGCTTCTGGATCCATTTCCGAATGACTGCCCTCCGAATACAGGAGCTTTACTGTCACAGTTGACAGGCATTATTGCCCCCCGAACACAACACATGTAGTGGGGTTGTGCCACAACCAAACATGCATTTGCGGTGCAGTGGTACAGCATTTGCAGGGTTCAAGCGGTTGTATACCCCCCTTTGTGATTTTTATCTACAGGTAAGCCTATAATAAAGCTTACCTGTAGGTAAAATTAATATCTCCTAAACCTGCACTGTTTAGGAGATTGCACTCTGAAGGTCCGGCGTATCCTGACGGAACTTTAGAGCTTCTTGCCGAAACTGGGGGCTCCCGCGTGCATGCGCGGGAGTGACGTCATCATGACTCCGGCCACTCACAATGCCGGAGCCTGCGAACCTAGAAGTTACATTGGAGGAACATGTCAGCCCCCTCAGCGGTGACCGGGCGCAGCAGCGGGGGCTTCGTTCTAAGGTAAGTATTTCATAATGAGCTAGTATGCAGTGCATACTAGTTTATTATGCCTTTATCTTACATGTTAATTTATTTTGTTTCAAAGGGTTTACAACCGCTTTAAAACAGGCGATGAGGAGGTGACAGATCGCCTCCTCACTGAATGTCAAATGACTGAAAAGCACAGTCCTGCTGTGTGTATAATTGTAACCTAAGTAAAAAAAATAACGTATATTGGTATTTTTGCATGTGGGCCGATAAGAATATTTTACATTAAGCATTCACTAGAATTAGACTTTGATATTTGTGTCCTTTATTTGTTCTTCTAATAATAAATCTTTTCTTTTTGGCACAGTTTGAATCTGCCGGCATCTTTTAGGCATGGGGATTTCTAACGGTATTTCACCCAATATTACCAAAGTGTCCGCTTGGGATAGCATAAACATAGAGGTCCTAAGAACGACGATAACAAGTTCAATGTTTACCTGCTTCTTCTTCTTCCTGTTCTTTATGGCAGCCATGTTAACCATCTTTTTCACCAATTCAGTTGCCCGAGAAACAGCTCGCTACATCCTTTTTATCCATATGCTCATTAATGACGCGGCCTACCTATGCTTCGCCCTTCTTCTTTTTGTCTTTTATTCTTATGAACTTACTTTCCCTGTCCCCTTCTGTTATCTTATCGTCACTCTATCCTCGACCACCATGAAGGTCACGCCTTACAATCTGGCGGTGATGTCCTTGGAAAGATATGTTGCCATATGTTTCCCTCTAAGACACGGAGAGTTTTGCACCATTCCAAGAACGTTCCTTGCCATTGCTTTGGTATGGACGATATGTCTGATTCCTAACGTTATTGATTTTATTATTCTGTGCTCCTATGTTAACAAAAGTTTTTTTTTACTTTATGTGATATGCTCCCGGTCAACTTTTACCATCATCCCCATGCAGGAAGTAGTAAGGATTTTTGCCTACGTCTTGACGTTTTCCCTCGCGGGGCTGGCAATCCTCTTTACTTACATCAGAATCACCCTGATTGCATTGAGGATCTTCTCAAAAAAGGAATCAGCCTCCAAGGCTGCAAAAACCATGATGCTTCATGCTGTTCAGCTTATGCTGTGCATGTCAACCTTTGGCTACAGCATTGTAGAATTATTTACCAAGGATAATTTAGTTCTTTTACCCACCATTAATTTCTGTTTTTTCATGTGTCTTCCAAGATTCCTCAGTATATTTATCTACGGTGCACGGGATGAATTGTTCTTTGGCTACATAAAGAGATGTTTCGTCCGCAGTGCTTCCAAAATTGTCCCAAGCTCAGCAACATGAAAGATGGTAGACCATGACCTGCATGTCTCGGATTCTGAGATACAGATGAAATGCCTATTGTTCCAAAATAAATATCAAGGCCAGATTTATACTTTCTGTCCAACTAAGCCAGCAGTCTTGTGCCACTCCTCTTAATCTTCAATCTAACAATAATGTTGCATTAATTTTAGACTCCAGAGCCATACGAAGACTGGTAGTCGAGAAGGTTAAAAGAGAGAGGTCACCATGGCAGTACACCCTGAGCTGATGACTAAAAGTCTAGGAATAACTGCCCCTGCTCTGATAACGGCACAGTGTAGTGGTTAGCAATTTCACCTAGCAGCAAAAGGGTGGCTGGTTCGAATCCTGAAAGACAAAAATCTCCTGCGCTCTCGGTGTATCGTCAAAACACGGGTAGTTTGGTTCCGTCTAAAGGCAAAGTCTAAAGTCTTGCAGCCCTCCTCAGAACAATGGGTGTTCATGTGGCTAGAAAAAAGAAAGAAAAAAGGAGGGCGCACCGACCTAGTGTATTACCACTTAGACGTTTTATTTAAAATATAAAAAAGCAGTAATCTTACTCACAAACGGAGCTTAAATAAAAGCTTATCGGACAAATCAGCTGGAAATTCTTTGGCACTTGCTGACTGGACTCGATGACAGATCATGGACCATCTAGGCTCTGAGGAAAGGGGTGCGCCCCAGAAACGCGTCAGCTATCCAGTTGTCTGAAGTACTGTCCGACCCTCTCTGTCATCGAGTCCAGTCGGCAAGTGCCAAAGAATTTCCAGCTGATTTGTCCGATAAGCTTTTATTTAAGCTCCGTTTGTGAGTAAGATTACTGCTTTTTTATATTTTAAATAAAACGTCTAAGTGGTAATACACTAGGTCGGTGCGCCCTCCTTTTTTCTTTCTTGGTTCGAATCCTGAACACGACACCATCTGCCTGGGTTTTGCATGTTCTCCCTGTGTCTGCATGGGTTTCCTCCAGGTACTCCGGTTTCCTCCCACACTCCAAAGGCATGCTGGTAGGTTAATTGGATCTTGTCCAAATTGGCCCAGTATATATGTATGTAGCGGCCTCACCATCTCTCTCTTTTTTAACGGTTACTTTGGCTTCAGTCTAGGGGTACTTTGAAGGGGAGAGCGAGGTGCGCCACGGCCCATGTCCTCTAGATTACTGCGTGTAGAGGTGAAGGCCAGAATCAGATTACACCCGGGCTGTGTATACGTTCAGAGCCAAGTCTGTTCTGCTGATAACCCCCTTTGCTCCCAGTAATTGGAGTACCACACACTGAAAAGGTCCAACACTTATTTATTCCATAACGGCAAACAAATAGTCCTTTGCGAGCAGACAGTTTGAGACCCATAGAACAGTTCAGTATTGGTGGGGAGTAGGTCAAGGCACAATCCTCAAAGAAACTAAACCGTTGAGGTTTCACCAACGGTTGCTAAGCACAGTGGCTGTTAAATGGACTTTTGGTACAGAGTCTCTTCCAGCGACTCTAGTGAACAGGAACTGGAGTTACCTTCACTACGTTGCAGCCCCTGTCAGGGGGAAGACATCCCTCCAAGGGAGTTACCAGAGGCCCCGCCGTCACTGGATTAATGCTGTACCGGGCTATTCGGAAGGGTTACACTCCCCGGCCTCCTCGTCTCAGATACGGGTCCCAAAACCTTAGGGCCCCTCGGACTCCTCCACCCTCGCGGAACCCAGTCGAAGTTACTGGGTCCCAGGCCTTGGCCGTAGTACCTCACCCCAGGCTTAAGGTGCCTGGGATGGACTCCATCCCTCGCTCCGGCCAGGTCAAGGGCATCTGGGCCCGGAACTCCGGAACGCCAGCACCCAGGCTAAAGGTGCCTGGGCGCAGCCGAGTCCTCCAACTCTGAACCTCCAAGGTCAGGGTGTCCGCCCCTTTTATCTCCTCTCCCTCGCGTCACAGCGGGATCCCCGCCCCACCGTACCGGCGGCAGGAAAGGGCAAAAAGGCACAGTCTTGCGGTGCAGGTTCAACTACGACCCAGGGCAACAATGCCACCTGCAGGCCATAGGGAACCCTGCACCACAGAGTCCTCCAAGAACCACCAAAGGGATTCTCAGATTCCCTAACAATTAGTACATCTGGGTTAAATAACCCAGATGCTCCCCCCCAAATTTAAATACCTGCTACATGTATATATATATATGTGTGTACGACTGTGTGTCCCAAGCGTGTCGAGATCCTACGGGGTAAAATGACCGCACCAGCCAAGCAGACACTGGCTGCAAAAAGCGCCTAGAGGCGATTCAGTTGGCGTGTGTAGTGCTATACAAGTCACTCATTCATTCATTCATTCATTGATAACAGTTAGTTTCTAAACGTATGGACTCATAATAGAGGAACTGTAAGCACACAGTAGACTATTATTATCAAAAACCGAGGCAGCAATGGTGAAAGTTAAGGTCAGGGCTGTCTTTAGAGCAGGGCTAATGGGGCACCTGCCCTGGGCCCAATCTATGTTGGGGGCCCACGCTACCCGCGAATTGGGACCCCGATGGCGGCTTTGCAGAGTGCACAGAGGACACGGGAGGCTGTATTCCCGAGCTAGCCAGCAGAGAGGGGGCAGGGCCGGGAGCTCCACTGACGCTTTGACCCCGCCCCATGCAGCCTGTATGCCCGGAACAGAGCGGCAAAGGTGAGAGCAGTGATCGGAGTGGGAGCGTCAGGGGAGCTCCCGGCCCCTCTATACTGGCTGGGAAATACAGAGGTCTGGGGACGGGGCCGGGAGCTCCACTGACGCTCTAACAGCTACAACTGCTCCACTCTGAGCATACAGGCTGCATGAGGCAGGGTTAGAGCGTCAGTGGAGCTCCCGGCCCGGCCCCCTCTATACTGGCTGGGAAATACAGAGTTCCGGGGGCAGGGCCGGGAGCTCCACTGATGCTCAAACCCCTGCCCCATGCAGCCTGTATGCTCAGGGTGGAGCAGTTGTAGTGAGAGTGGAAGCCCCACCCACGGACCTCTGAATGTATATAGAGAGCTCGGCTGACCAGGTATGTCCTTACACCCATAAAATGCCTGACTGCAGAAACCCTGAGCTGTGTTTTCAACTGTAATGCTGTGCAATGCTGAAAGTTCTTTGATTATCTCCTGTATAATGTCTGCAGTCTCTGATAGTCTCCTGTAGCATGTCCGCAGTCTCTGATTGTCTCCTGTAGCATGTCCGCAGTCTCTGATAGTCTCCTGTAGCATGTCCGCAGTCTCTGATAGTCTCCTGTAGCATGTCCGCAGTCTCTTGTTGTCTCCTGTAGCATGTCCGCAGTCTCTGGTTGTCTCCTGTAGCATGTCCGGAGTCTCTGATTCTCTCCTGTAGCATGTCCGCAGTCTCTGACTGTCTCCTGTAGCATGTCTGCAGTCTCTGATTGTCTCCTGCAGTATGTCTGCGGTCTCTGACCCTCTCCTATAGTATGTGTATTAATGTGTCGCTTTACTTGCTCAATTATTTGGGATTGCTCCACTGCTCAGTGAGCGGTAATGATGTGCATTAACCTGTAGCAACCAATCAGTGAACAGTAGTGATCTGCTGTAATCTCTAACAACCAATCAGTAAGTGGTAATGATGTGCTGTAACCCCTAGTAACCAATCATTGAGCGCTAATAATGTGCAGTAACCTCTAGCAACCAGCCAGTGAGCGGTAAGGATAGGCTGTAACTTCTGGCAACCAATTGCAATCACTGCGTGATCTGCTGCAGTAAACTGATTTTGAGTCTACCTGCTATTTTTTGTATGTCTCAGAATGGAGGGGGGGCCCCAAGAAAATGTTTGCCCAGTTCCCAATCAATGTCAAAGAGGGCCCTGGTTAAGTTGGCTTGTACCCTGGCAGCAGGGTTGCCAGCCATCAGTAAATTTACTAAGTGTGATTTTTAAAGCTGTCGGTAAATGTCAGTTAGAGAAATTTTATGTCAGTAAAAATTAGTCCTTGTTTTCAGGCAGGTTAGTGTTGGCTAGGCAAGTTTAAGAAAGAAGCAGTTGACAGCTTGATACAGCACCAGCAGCCACTTATCCAGGCAGAGTTTGGAACCAGTTGGGATTCTTTTTAAATAGAACAGGCTGGTGGCAGAAGGAGCAGGTGGCTGCATTTGCCTATCCTGCTCCTCTATTTCCTGCTGTGAAGTAATCTCAACTGTGCTCTGCCTGCCGCCACTCATAGATAGGTAGTTGGAACCCGGTGCTTGTCTGGCGGCAACAGCTCCTGAAGCCTGTGTCCACAGCCCACGTGCCCGGCAGCTACATTACACTCTTCTCCTGAGTAACATGTCATACCCTTCTGCAGCTGCAGTTATCAGGTACTGTCAAGGAGGGGGATTTGGGGGTGAGAGTAGATCATTATACTGGGTGAGGGGGTGATATGGGGAAAAGGGGGGCACCCTTGAACTCTGCACTCTGTACGCAGCACACTTCTGAACCCTGCACTCTGTACGCAGTGCACTCCTGAACCCTGGGCTCTTCACGCAGTGCATGCCTGAACACTGCAGTCTGTATGCAGCGCACCTCTGGACCCTGCACTCTGTATACAGCACACCCCTGACACCTGCACTCTGTACACAGCATACACTTGAATCCTGCACTCTGTACGTTGCTAACACCTGAACTCTGTATGTAGCACACACCTGAACCCTGCACTCTATACTTAGCAGTACTTGAGTTAAAATTGCCACACTTTGAAGCTAAGCAGCAAGGCTATTTCAATGTGTACTCACTCAGGCAGCTGCTATGTTCATTTGGAGGTAGGTAGTCAGGGCGCAGTTTTAATCAACTCCTTTTAGGCCACTCCCACTATTAGATGCTGCCACGGACTTTGGGCTGCAGGAGAACCATGGCCTGGAGAACTCTGTGTTATAATGTGTTCTTAAGTTATCCAGACAGGGCTGGTCACTAATTGCTTGTGGCTTCTTATGCAAGTTAGTCTTATGGGGGAACCGGACTGTCTAAGGAGGTCATTGTTATGATAATAGGACTAGATCTACTGTGTAAGGTGAACTTTGTCTGAAATAATGGGAGTAGCCCTTATCTGATGGTTTGCTGTATAAATTCAGTGTGTTTCTAAAAATAAAGCAATTCCTTTTCTGGTGTACTCCAAGACTTGTGTTGTCTGGTCCTTGGGGTTTCTATAGCCAGATCCATTGGTCTCGTGTTCCAGGACTTGGGAAGTAGCTTCTTGGCGGAAATACCCAACAGGGTGTCCGGAGTCCGTCACAGATGCAATCTGGTCATACCCATTACTCTCTTTGGTATGCAAAACAGAACTTGTTTTTCAACTGTATCCCAGCATGATGGCTGATAATTTGTCATGCTGTATTGACTTTTTAAATGTAAACCAGGCCATTTACCTGTTATGAATATTGTCAGTGTTTACAGATTGTGTTTATACTGTTTAAATATCGACTGTTTTAGTTTCTAATAGGAGTTCTGTCATTTTTTGAGGTTGCTAGTAAAAAATGTGCTCTGTCAGTAAATCTGCCATGTTCTGTCAGTAAAAAAAGCTGTGGGAGGTTGGCCACCCCTTCCAGGCAGGCAGAGCGGTCACCCATATGCCCATTCATTCTACCCAGAGATTGGGAAATGAGAAGATCAATAAGGGATGGGGTCCCAAGAAGTCATCAAAAAAAAAAAAACTGATCTGGCAGAGGAGTTCTCTCCCATTGCCCACCATCTATCTCCCTAGGGAATAGTACATGTTTTGTTTCCACTCCATTAGCCTAACCCTATGGAGTCAAGGAGAATGGACCTAGGACCCAACATAAAGACAAAAAAGGTAAACGCACATTTAAAGGTATAAATAAATATAGCAGTATTGACAAAATCAATACCCAGAAAGAGACCCAGGAGACTCATGGGAGACCACAACAGGGTGAGACAGAGCCTTTACAATCACAGTTGGAGCCCTTAGGTTCTTATAGTCCCTTACCCTCAGGGGAAGTAGAGGAGAAGTATGTGACAAACGTCCCCACTTCCAATTTGATTGATGTATTGAGGTACACTAATGATATGGTGTCTATTACAGGCATGAAATCCAGTTTGCCTGTAGATGATACCACTAGTAATAGGCCTCTAGTTACAGTTCCCCTGAGTGTTACTGCTGGTCCTATGAAGTTGGTTGAGGATAGCAATTTTTTAGTATCTCATCCCCCTCCTCCCCAAAAAAAAAGAAAAATAGAATCAAGGGGAGTCAGAAGGGGAAGAAACAAGGTTTCCAAAAATGTAATGATAGAAGTGTAAATTCCGCTGTCAAGATCTTCAACTTATTATCGCACATTCTAAGGGAGAGCAAAGTTAGTCTCCTCCAGAAGGGTCTTAATTTTGCCCCCAGCAGTAATGCTAATCTATTTGAACTATTTAGGAATTTACATAAGTATATCCATGATATCACAGTTAAACGTTATTATAGTTTGAAAACTAGTGAAAATTCTGATATTGCTTCGCCCCCCAAATATTAATAACGTGCCCATATCTTTGTAACCAGATGAACCGGATGAACCTTGTATGAGAGATAAAGACAAAAAGATAATTAACATCTTGGAAGAATTAGTGTTGTGTGCGCTATGTACAGAGCTCAGGTGTGTGCTAGTCTTGGAAGAAGTAGTGTTATCAACTAGCAACTCTGAAGGAAATGAAACGAATGCTAAAGATACAAAATGAATTCCGAAAACAAATCAGTTCAATTAACGAATGCATTCGAAAAACAAAATTCTTCAATTACGAATGCATCCAAAGCAAAATGAAATTTTGCGGCATGCACCTGTAGCGGGGTTTCGGTTTGTGGTGTAATATAAGACTGTCATTTATCTTGTGAAGCAATGCATTGTGGAATTTGCGGTACCTGGAGAACGGGACTCCATTGACATAAGTAGATAATAAGACTATGGTACCCACAGTGCAACTGCCCTCCCAAAGTGCATTGCATCCCCGCACTGCTTTATGGGGAGGCTACTTAAAGGAGGTGAGAAGCTTTGTTCGGCCTCTTGGGATCTTCACCTCCTCCCTGCCAGACGTGTGTGAGAGGCCTGCTGTCAGAGGGACTAGGCCTGAAGCCTGGGCCTTCAACCTTGTGGAGGATCACCAAGCCTGGAGGGTGATCCCTTTTTGTGTGTCCAGCTTGCGCTTCCCAGAGACCGGAGTTGTCCGTCGGCTGACATCTACTGCTGCCAATAGAAGGACCAGAGACTGCACGTTGCGGAGAGACCACGGATGGAGGCGCCAGCAGCGAGGAAACTCAGGTGGACTAGGCCTGTTTGGGTGAGCGGGCACCTGCCCAGGTTCTGCAACTGTTATAGGCCTGTGACTTTTCAGGGCTCACCTTCACCAGAGTAATGCATCCCACAAGCACCAAGCACATAGTGCAGCGCGTGATAACTACACAGTTTAAGTGGCGTTATACTAACTGAGAGTTCCCTTTCACAAACATTGTTCTGCGGAAGTTTATTCGCATTTTTAAGTGGCCCTAGGATTACAAATTAAAGTGCACCAACGTTTGCTAGCGAAGACTCCCACCATTGAGGAATTTGTGTAGTGATCTTTGTCAGGCCTGACTGGAACTAACACTGCAGGACATAGGGTGGTATTGCCCACTAGGGGGAGCTCGCGAGCATTATACTTGTTTCTTTAAATCATAAGTAGATTTTAACATTGTTTTAGAAATCCGTTTGTCTTAATCCTTATTGACTCTTGCAGGGCCCTGCATAGTCAACTGTATACATAAGTGTATTATTGTGTTTGCTTCTCACACCAAGTAAAGTTGCCCTTGGTTAAGTGAAACGTTTTGTTGAAGTATCTTTGTTTCCAGAGGAATTGCTACCAGAGAAAGGTAACTCTACTCATACATGTTATTGTGTTATACATGCCAAATTGTGTTCCCAGCATTCAGTGGGACTCACAATTACCATTTACACCAGTTGTGCCAAGGGAGGGTCTGAGCCAGTTAGAGGGGTTGCAAAACAGAGTACTGACCCAAATTAAACCAGCAGCTCTTTCGGGGGTAGTGCTAGACACATGTCTACTAATAACTACTCAAACATTTCCCTCTCAGTCATACCTTGTGAAGCACAGTAGAAACGTCTTAAAACAGGTTATCTGCATGTCTCCCTTCATTCCAAAGTACATGCAGCAGTTTCAGGCTTGCTGTCCATCATTAGTGTGGTACATGGAAACTCTAGCTTAGCTACTCTCAACTAAGGTTCCTCTTGCTAGGGGTTCCCTGTGCAATGAGCAATTTCTGCCTTATAAATAATTGTAGCGCCCTCCTCTAGTTAGACTGTTTACTGTTTACTTCTTTGGCTTCACTATAATCAGTGGAGCATTGATCAACTGCTTTTGTCTGATCAGGGTTTCCCAAGCTTGATTCCTCCCGAGAAGCTTCCAGAGTATAGGGTAGGGAGACTCAAATGACCAGTATGAATATTTATCATGCCCCTCCCTGGGAGGAGGCTGGGGAGATGATAAATGTTTGGAAGGCCTTTCCAGGGGATTTTTTTTTCTTCAGGGAGGGTTCCAGTTCTCCTAGGCCTGCTGCCCCTGGAGGCAGCTATACTGAGACTAGGATTGCAGTCTGGACCTCAGCAGGTGCTGAGCTGAGGGCCTGGGGAAGATTGCTGATAGATTATCGCTAGAGGGCATTGTTCTGAAGTTCTGGTCTGGAGAAGGATCTTTTGTCTCCCTCACTGAGGATCTACTTGAGGAAGCTGATTGGCAGACAGCTTCCAGGACAGTGTGAGTAAGACCTGTGTTTGGGACTTTCATGTATGCCGCAGCTAAAAGGATTTGTGCTGGAAGTTTCTCCTTTTATTATTGTTTTGGAGTATCTTGAACTCCTTTTCTGTTTCAAGTTACTCAGCTATAAATTCTAAAAAGACATCCCCTGCTGAGCCTATATTGTTGGCGTGCATGAAACTGTGCTTGTGGGGGTTATTGGGTTGGGGAGGGTACATAGGTACCAAAAGAAATATTATAAAATAACAGGAACAAAGATATTAAATTATGTATGTGTAGCAGGATGTCCATATGTAAGAAGGAATCCGGCTCCCTCCGGTGGTATAAGTGTTACAATGCAACTAATGCACTTTGGGACAGATATCAGCTAGGAGAAAAGACTTTGTTGTTTTTAGTAAAAGACAGACTACATTACCCAGGGTGCATTGCAACACCGCAAAGCATTCTGGGCAGACTACTTAAACCAGGGGAGGGGCCAGCGTCTCTCTCTCTGGATCCAGCTCTCAATCAAGCAGGAAGTCGGCACGGAGGCCTGCTTCCTAAGGATTAGGCCAGAAGCCTGGGCCTAAATTACGGGAGTGCCTGAGTGATTTCCAGCAGAGGATCGTCCACAGCGTCCTGTGATTGCCCAGCAGAGACCGGAGTCGTCCATCACCATATGCTGTTAGTGACGGAGTCCGGAGACTGCAGCTGAAGCAGAAGCGTGGAGATCGAGTGACCGGGACAAGCCAGAGGAGACTATCTGAAAGTCGGGCCTGTTTGGTGAGAAGGGCACCTGCCCAGAATTGACTACTACCTTAGAGGAATGTGATTTAGTCAGTGCCAGCCACACTTCACCTATCACGCCACAGCTTGCGGCCTAGTGTATCTCACTGGAGACTATGTGATAAGAGATTGGTGCATCCGTCATTAGTGGGTGGCAGGCACACAAGTACTCAGGTATATTGCGGATAATTACAGCATCTTGTTGAAACCCTGTGGATTACAATTTAACTTGTGCACCGACGGTGGCTAGCGAAGACTTCATTGGAGAAAGGAACATTGAGTGGGACGCAGATAGGCCTTGCTTACCTATTATAGGGAATGAACACGTGCAAGGTATTGCAACAAAGGGGGAGCTCGCGAGCAACCAGTTAGCCGTGCAGAGACACATATAGATACATGTACATATATATAGCTGATGTTATTTCCTGTTATTACCTAATCTCAGTGATACCTATCCTTATTGGTTTATTGACTCTGCAATGCGCATGCAGAGTCAACTGTGTGTATTAATGTGATTCTTTACCCTTCCCTTTTATACTGAGTAAAGGTACCTTTGATTAAGCATATAACTTGTGTGAAGTATCTCTGTCACTTAGAAGGACTAGTGACCAGCAAAGGTAATAACATTTACAGGTTATTGTGTGATGTATGCAGGATTGTGTCTCCTAATACTCAATAGGTCTCACACTCCTTATTCATATCAGTTGTGCTAAGGGAAGGTTTGAGCCACTTCCAGGGGTTGATAGGCAGGACGTAGACCCAAATCAAACAAACAGCAGCTCCTACGGGGGTAGTGCTACACGTGGGGGCTCGTCCGGGATATTCTACGGTTCTGCAATCAACTTTCCCCCTAGACAGAACCCTTACAGCACAGAAATGGACCCTGCTGCCGTAGCCCGGTGGTGCAGGGATGAAGGCATCCTACCCGGAAATGGCCTGGTGGTTGAAATCCAGAGAGAGGCCTGGGTAGAGGAGCAGCTAACTCCAGTCTTGAGAGCATTGTCCACGGACAGGAAGCCATGGGTGATTGACATAAAGACAGATACTGTAAATCCCCACACCTATGCATTATGTGAGTGGAGGAACGGAATCTCTGACTACTTCAAGGGTGCCAGCATAAAAACTACAAACCAAGTAGAACTCCTCCTGATACACCCAGAAGAGAATAAAGATGGCCCCACATCCACTACTTCAGGAGGCCCCAGCACAGGAGGGAGCGCCCAACAAAAGGGTCCCGGTTCACCACCATTGACCACCCTTAGCTCAGAATTGTGCGCTGTCCTGGGGGAGATTGTGACCAGGTGTAAAAAGGACCCTCCAGACTACCTGATGTCAGGATACAGGAAACTCAGGACCTTTTCTGGGAAGAAACCTATACCTTCAGTGGAAGATGGATTTGAAGAGTGGCTAGATGGAGCCACTCAGGCCCTAGAAGAATAGGAGGTGCCAGAACAACAAAAAAAACAACGGATTGTGGAAAGCTTAAAGGGGCCTGCTCTGGAGGCCATACGTAACCTCAAGTTAAGCAAGAAGGACTGCAATGCACAGGATTATCTGGATATTCTGCAGAATGTGTTCGGCGGGACGGAAAACGTCACTGAACTCACTTACCAGCTGGGGCATTGCTACCAAAAAGAGGGAGAGAAGCTGTCAGAATTCATAGGACGCCTGGACAAGATCCTGCATCGGATCCTACTGAAGAAAGGGATCGATCCAAGAAAAGTGGATGAGGCCCGTGCCCAGCAGGTGTTGAGGGGAGCTCAACCCTTGGACCCCATTGCATTATTGCTACGCACCCGGCGGGACGGGAGCAGCCTGGAATACCCCGACTTGATCCGGATAGTCAGGGAGGAGGAGGCCATGTTGGAAGACAAAAGGAGGAGTCAACACACCGAACCAACTGCCCGAGTCAGAATGTTAAGTGCAGAAGAAGGTGATTCAGAAGTTGAACTCCTAAAGACCCAGGTGTCACAACTAGTAGAAATGGTGTCCATGCTGACTAGCCAGGCCTCTGTGCCACACAACAAGAACACGTCAGAGGAACCAAAAAAACCTCCTAGCTCCAATATGGAACTAGTACAGAAGCCTAAGAGATTGATAAAATGTTTCAATTGTGGGAGAATCGGGCATGTTAGAGCAGTGTGTCCCAGCCCAGATGAAGTTGCATCCAGATATCGCAAGCCGGCGGAAAACTTCAGAGGGCCCCGGTAAAGGAGTCAGCCGGGCGCCCACCAGTTTCCACGAACTCCTTCAAGAAGTCAATGATCCAAAACATCAGAGTCAGGGACCTAAACCTCTGCCAATTAGGCCCCGTCCCACAACTCAGGCTGCTGTTGAACGGAAGGCCAGTGCACACCAGACCCAGAAGGGACTGAGACCCACCGGAAACTCAAGAAAAAAAGAAGTGAGGGTACAGGTAACTGAACCCAGCAAGAAGTCTGTGTTGAAGGAGTTCCCTGCCAAGTTAGTGGGGCCTTCTCCAGTAGTCTCCATACAAGTAGAAGGGATCTACACCAAGGCTCTTCTTGACACTGGGGCTCAAGTGACTCTTCTGTATAGGGATTTCTATGATAAACATCTTAAACATCTGCCCCTACAGAAATTAGAGGAACTGGAAATATGGGGTATTGGAACTCAGAGCTTTCCCTATGACGGTTACCTGCCAATCAAGTTGACTTTTGATCCCTCAGTGGCTGGGGAGACAGAGACCTTCGATACTCTGGCAGTAGTGTGCCCTCGCCCACCAGGGGCCAGCAAGAGCTCACTCATCATAGGGACCAACACTGATCTAGTCAGGCGACTGCTGACACCGTTGGCCCAACAGGAAGAAGCCCCGACCACAAGAGTCCACCCCATGTTAAGGCAAGCCTACCAGCGCCTGGTACTGGAGCAGAAGGCCCCGGCTGAGGGAGTTGGCAAGATTTGGAAGCTAGACAAGACGGAGAAGGTATTACAACCGGGAGAGGTGACTTGCCTGAGGGCTTCTGTCAAGCTCACATGGAAACAGCCAGGCCCCTTCATTGTCTTCGAACCAGGCCCACAGGAAAGACAGAAAGGGATTGAAGTAATCCCCGAAGTGATCCCATTGAAGGCCTTACAGAAAAGCCATGGGAGGGTTTCAGTGAGTATAAGGAACACTGCTAATACACCAGTGAAGGTGCCGGCCAGAATGCTGTTGGGCCAGGTGAATCCAGCCACCCCCATTGCCCCGTGTGAACTGAAGAAAGAAGAAAGGGGTGAAGTCACCATAGAGAAGCTCTGTTCTGAAGACACGGCCCTCCCACCAGAATGGAGAAAAAGGGCCAAAGCTCAACTTGCAAGGTGGGAAAAGATCTTCTCTAAAGATGAGTTCGATGTGGGGTGCGCAAGAAGTGCCACTCACAAGATACGCTTACAAGAAGATAAGCCCTTTAGAGAGAGAGTTCGACGGGTCCCACTGGGTGACTTAGAAGACTTGCGGGAACAGTTGGCTGAGCTGAAGAGGACGGGGATTATTCGAGAATCCAGGAGCCCTTACGCTTCTCCAATAGTGGTCGTCCGAAAGAAGAACGGGTCGCTGAGACTGTGTATCGACTACAGAACACTAAACAGAAGGACCATCCCAGATCAATACACCACTCCCCGAATTGAAGACGCCCTGCAGAGTCTGTCAGGGGCTAAGTGGTTCAGTGTAATGGATCTAAAAAGTGGATATTACCAAATCCCCATGCACCCTGAGGATCGGGAGAAGACAGCCTTCATCACCCCTGTGGGGTTCTTTGAGTTCAACCGTATGCCTCAAGGGTTATCAGGAGCCCCCGCCACTTTCCAAAGGCTAATGGAGAGAACCGTCGGGGACATGAATCTAATAGAGGTACTGGTATATTTGGACGACGTCATCGTGTTCGGGAGAACCCTAGAAGAGCATGAAGAGAGACTGGAGAAGGTCCTGAAGAGGCTCAGTGAAGAGGGCCTGAAACTCTCCCCAGAGAAGTGTCAATTTTACCAGTCCTCAGTCCATTACCTGGGCCATATCGTTTCTGCAGAAGGGGTGGCCACGGACCCAGAGAAGCTGGATGCCGTCACCTCTTGGCCGAGACCTACCAACGTGACTGAGCTTCGGTCATTCCTAGGGTTCTGTTCTTACTACAGAAGATTTGTAGAAGGATTCGCCAAGATTGCCAGACCCCTGAACGAGTTACTCAGAAACGAAGGGGAAGATGATGTTCCAGAGCTGGTCAAACCAGTGAAACTCACCATGGGACCCCGAAGGCCCAAAGAGTCGATTCAAGACCAGTGGACAGGGGAGTGCGAGGAAGCCTTCCAGATGTTAAAGAAGAGTCTTACCACTGCACCAGTCCTGGCCTATGCTGATCCAAAGAAGCCTTATGAACTATATGTAGATGCCAGCCGAGATGGGCTGGGTGGGGTGCTGTACCAAGAACATGATGGTTACCTAAGACCCGTCGCATATGTGAGCAGGAGTCTGATACCTGCTGAGAAGAATTACCCCACCCACAAGCTTGAATTCCTGGCCTTGAAATGGGCAGTGGTAGACAAACTGAGAGACTACCTATATGGGGCGGAGTTTGTGGTGAAGACAGATAATAACCCGCTCACCTACCTTCTGACCACTGCCAAGTTGGATACAACGGGACACCAGTGGTTGGCTGCCCTTTCAAGCTTCACCTTCAGCTTGAAGTACCGACCCGGAGTGGGAAATAGGGATGCAGATGCCCTGTCCAGGAGGTCTCATGCCCCCACCGACCCTACCGAAGAATGGGCCCAACTAGACCCAGAGGGAGTGCGAGCCCTATATCAGGGGACAGAACTTCAAGCCAGAGGTGGGTCAAGAGCCGAAGAAATTGGGGTCTCAGCTGTTGGAGTACCGAAGTGCTATTGCAGTGTGACCCAAGTCGAAGGGGAGGGCTTGCCCAAACTGACAAAAAGGGATTTGAGAAAGGAGCAAGAAGAAGACTCTTTAGGGAAACTCCTGATAAAGGCCCTGGAAAGCCAGCGTCCCGAGATGCTTGAAACAGACTCCCCAAGAGAAGCCCGATTGTTGCGCAGGGAGTGGGATCGGCTACACATACGTCAAGGGGTGGTCTACTGAAGGGGCCCCTCTGACGACTCAGAAGAGAAGTGGCAGCTGTTTCTACCAGCCAAATATCGAGAAGCGGTCCTAGCTGCCCTCCATGACAACCATGGTCACCTAGGGTCCGAACGGACTTTTCACCTTGTACGGGATAGGTTCTATTGGCCCTGCATGCGGGCTGAAGTGGAAGGATATTGCCATTCCTGTGTCCGATGCATTCAAAGGAAGACCTTGCCACGTCAAGCAGCCCCAATGGGCCATCTGCAAAGTCAGGGACCTATGGAACTGGTGTGCATTGACTTCCTTTGCCTGGAGCCTGATCTGAGTGGTCAAGGGAATGTCTTGGTGATAACAGATCACTTTACCAGATATGCTCAAGCATTCCCAACAAAAGACCAGAAGGCCTCAACAGTAGCCAAAGTACTGGTAGAAAAATTATTTCTGCACTATGGTCTACCCCAACGCCTTCATTCAGATCAGGGCAGAGACTTTGAAAGCAAATTAATAAAGAAGTTATTAGACCTGTTAGGCATCCAGAAGACCAGGACAACCCCTTATCACCCACAAGGAGATGCTCAGCCTGAACGGTTTAACCGGACTCTCTTGGATATGTTGGGGACTCTGAGTTCAGAGAAAAAGCAGCATTGGAGCAAGCATGTAGCTGCCATAGTGCATGCCTACAATAGCACTGCCAGTGATGTCACCGGGTATTCCCCATACCGTTTGATGTTTGGGCGGGAGGCTCGGTTGCCAGTGGACTTGGCCTTTGGCATATCGCTGGATCATACCTCAGCAGCATCCCACAAGGGGTATGTAGACCGATTGAGAAAGAGTCTGAAGACAGCTTTTGAAAAGGCCCAAGCAGCATCTGACCAACGGGGGCTGAGAAATAAAAGAAACTTTGACCTAAGAGTCAGAATTCAAGATTTACAGCCAGGAGATAGAGTGCTGTTGAGGAACTTGGGAATTCCGGGAAAACATAAGTTGGCTGACCGTTGGAAATCCCAACCTTATGTTATCTGCAAGAAGCTGGAAAACCTTCCTGTGTACCAAATTAGGCCAGAAGGAAGCGTGGGACCGTTAAAGACCTGGCACAGGAATCACTTGTTGCCCCTCTCCGAGGCGGTTCGCATGCCTCCTGCATCTGACTCACAAGAAACCCCTTCAACTTCTCAAGGTTCCAGACCCATCACCCGATCTCAAACAGTGCTTCCAGATGTGAGAGATGGAGACTCTGACAATGAAGGTCAAGAGGATGAAGAAGCAGAATCTGACTGGTTGTGGTCATCCCAATTGCCAGAACCCATGACCACCTCCCAAACCTCACCCAAAACAGTTGACAATGGAACTCTTCGGGCAGAAGCTCCTGAATTCGTGCCTTCAAACATTCTCATTGAGGAGGTAGCTGATGACTCAGACTCTTTGTCAATGGAAGACCCAGAAGAAGGGTCGTTGTCTCTATCTGAAGGAGAGCGGGACGCTCCTGAAGTTCTGGAGCCCAACATGCCTGAACTAGATGAGGAAGCCCCTGAAGAGCTTCTAGAAACAGCCAGCCCCAATGTCCTTGAGAATATGATACCTAAAGAGCAGAGGGAAAGAAGAGTAATTCACCCCACAAAAAGACTGACGTACGACCAATTGGGTGAATGCTCTGAGGAGGCCATCATCACTTCTAAGAGAACCATTGATCAGTCTAGCTCTTCCACTCCAGATTCAGATTCAGTGGAAGACAACCCTAGCTCACTCCCTAGCACATCTGAAACAGACACCCAAGTGTCGGTGGTCCGTATACAGGACAACCTCCCTCCTTGTGATAATTGGTGGGAGGTTCCTCTGTCGGCTCTGTGTTATGATATGAGCTGTTTAAGTTTAAATCCTGCTTATGAAAAGGCAAGTTGTTTATTGTCATGCATAAACTAACAAATTTCCCTGCAGGTATTGCCAAAGTATGTGTTAGGTTACATACTGTTTTCCTCTTTGGGGACCAAAGACTTTAAGTGGGGGGAGTGTGTAGCAGGATGTCCATATGTAAGAAGGAATCCGGCTCCCTCCGGTGGTATAAGTGTTACAATGCAACTAATGCACTTTGGGACAGATATCAGCTAGGAGAAAAGACTTTGTTGTTTTTAGTAAAAGACAGACTACATTACCCAGGGTGCATTGCAACACCGCAAAGCATTCTGGGCAGACTACTTAAACCAGGGGAGGGGCCAGCGTCTCTCTCTCTGGATCCAGCTCTCAATCAAGCAGGAAGTCGGCACGGAGGCCTGCTTCCTAAGGATTAGGCCAGAAGCCTGGGCCTAAATTACGGGAGTGCCTGAGTGATTTCCAGCAGAGGATCGTCCACAGCGTCCTGTGATTGCCCAGCAGAGACCGGAGTCGTCCATCACCATATGCTGTTAGTGATTGAGTCCGGAGACTGCAGCTGAAGCAGAAGCGTGGAGATCGAGTGACCGGGACAAGCCAGAGGAGACTATCTGAAAGTCGGGCCTGTTTGGTGAGAAGGGCACCTGCCCAGAATTGACTACTACCTTAGAGGAAAGTGATTTAGTCAGTGCCAGCCACACTTCACCTATCACGCCACAGCTTGCGGCCTAGTGTATCTCACTGGAGACTATGTGATCAGAGATTGGTGCATCCGTCATTAGTGGGTGGCAGGCACACGAGTACTCAGGTATATTGCGGATAATTACAGCATCTTGTTGAAACCCTGTGGATTACAATTTAACTTGTACACCGACGGTGGCTAGCGAAGACTTCATTGGAGAAAGGAACTTTGAGTGGGACGCAGATAGACCTTGCTTACCTATTATAGGGAATGAACACGTGCAAGGTATTGCAACAAAGGGGGAGCTCGCGAGCAACCAGTTAGCCGTGCAGAGACACATATAGATACATGTACATATATATAGCTGATGTTATTTCCTGGTATTACCTAATCTCAGTGATACCTATCCTTATTGGTTTATTGACTCTGCAATGCGCATGCAGAGTCAACTGTGTGTATTAATGTGATTCTTTACCCTTCCCTTTTATACTGAGTAAAGGTACCTTTGATTAAGCATATAACTTGTGTGAAGTATCTCTGTCACTTAGAAGGACTAGTGACCAGTAAAGGTAATAACATTTACAGGTTATTGTGTGATGTATGCAGGATTGTGTCTCCTAATACTCAATAGGTCTCACACTCCTTATTCATATCAGTTGTGCTAAGGGAAGGTTTGGGAAAGGATTAGGGAAAATGGAGGAGATTATATAGTATTGCCCTTTATTTGTTTTACCTCCTTTGTTTATCTCTCCTCTGGGTATGTATTTATGCCTGCAGGTTTGACCTGTTTATATATGTAGCGCTACCCCCAGTTAAGAGAGCCGCTGATATTGATTTGGGCCCTGCAGTGCACCGCTGTCAACCCCCGGCAATCGGCTCTAACCTCCCGTGGCACAGCTGGTGATAGAGAGATAGGACCGCGTGATCGCAACTGTTGGTGACGCAGTCCTATAACAAACATACACAGAATATACTTTAAAACTCCTATTAAAGTAAGCGGAACTGACACCAAATGTACTTTACCCAGATATTTTACTGAGGCTAATGGGCAAGTAATAAACAACAGTATAACAAGTTGCAGATCCCTGCAATAAACAGTAATAAAGATAAACAGAGTAATCAGAATAATAAAGTATTGCTATGCAACTCTAGCGCTGCCCTTTTACAGCTACTTCCCCTTTATGGGTAGACTAACACCCAGCAATGTCTACCTATGCAGTCAGGCCTGACTGATCTAAATGGAAGTTCAGTGAAACAATATTCGCTAGCAATCTCTCGGTGGTGCACTTGAAGAACAACTTTGTAATCCCAACGAATAGTAAAGATAAAGGATCTGTCTTTAAACGGCTCTCACCACCTGGACAAGTCCAAGTCCGTTCCCTCCATCGATTCGTCTAGGAACAGGAATCCACCGACATCCAAGTCTTCAATCCTTCTGGTGTACTGCAGCAAGGAGGATTAGATGTCTCTAAGGCTCTGCTAGGCTGGCAGAGGGCTCTTTGGAAAGGAGCACACGGCCCAGGCTTCAGGCCTTGTGCACACAGCAGTTCAGCACAGACATCCTCTTGCTAGGAGAGGGGTGTCCAAAGAGGCCGACCAAAACTCCGCCTCCCCTTTATAAAGTCTGCCCCAGCAGTCTCTGTTCTGGAGCAATGCACCCTGGGTGCTGCAAGATGTACTGGGAGATGTAGTCTCTCTCTCCTCTGCTTTCACTTCCATAATGTCTCTTTACTTCCTCCCGACTCACCTCTCACCTGGAACTTCTTGTCTCTCTGCATTAAAGGGGAACACCCCGCTACACATACAATGTAATGTCTTTTTTTTATGGAGTCCTGTAGAGAAGTAAAGAATAAAAAAGAAAAAAAAAAAAAGAAACTGTGCTTGTGACTGGTAGCCTCTGTACAGACAGGGTACAGACAGGGTCAATCACAGCCCATTTGTACCATGTGATTAGCTGTGACCAATCACAGCTAATCACAACAATAGACAGTGGGGGTTATTTACTAAAGGCAAATCCACTCTGCACTACAAGTGCACTTGAAAGTGCACTTGTAAGTGCAGTAGCTGTAGATCACTGTAGATCTGAGGGGAAGCTCTGAAATTAGCTCTTCTGATTTTATCATCCAATCATGTTCAAGCTTTCAGTGCACTTGAAGTGCAAAGTGGATTTGCCTTTTGTAAATAACCCCCAGTGTCTATTCACTGCCATTCAGTACAAATATTTGCTTGTAGCAGTAAGGCCGGTTTCACACTGGGGCGGTGGGGGCGTTGGCGTTATAGCGCCGCTATTTTTAGCGGCGCTATACCGTCGCGATTGCAGAGGTATTCGGCCACTAGCGGTGCGGTTTTAACCCCTGCTAGCGGCCGAAAAGGGTTAATACCACCCGCAAACCGCGGCTACAGCCGCGGTTTGCGGGCGGTATTACCGCGGTATCCCATTCATTTCAATGGGAAGGAGCGGTGGAGGAGCGGTAAACACACCGCTCCTCTCACCGCTCCAAAGATGCGGCTAGCAGGACTTTTTTTTAAGTCCTGTTAGCGCACCGCTCCAGTGTGAAAGCCCTCGGGGCTTTCACATTAGAGAGAAAGGAGCCGCTGTTTAGGCTCAGTTTGCAGGGGCTATTTTTAGCAAAATAGCGCCTGCAAACCGCCCCAGTGTGAAAGGGGCCTAAAATTCACTGCTATAGGCAAGCATAGTATGTAAAAAAATAAACAAATCCTGATCAACTCACCAGAGTGGTACAGTGTTACTATGGTAACACTGTATTGCTCTGGTCATAGTATGTATAAAAAAAAAAACGAAAAAAAAACGAAAAAAAAAAAAAAAAAAAAAAATTAGAATTAGAATTTTTTTTGCATACTTTTTTTGCATACTATCACCAGTTAGTGTCCCTGGTCACCGCCACACCAGTTATATGATGATAATGTACTGCACTGGTGACAGTATAAAAAAAATGTGGATTTTTTAATTTATTTTCTAGATTTTTCCAGAAATTGTGACAAAAAATTACAACCTCAAAAAAACTCATCATGCCCCTTACTAAATACCTTGGGCTCATTTGGAGGGTATTTTTTACTTTCCTGGCATTTCCGGGCCACAAGAAATGAGATGAGGCCATTAATACATTAGGATATGATGATGCTGTACTGCTCTAGTGATGTAAAAAATAAATAAAATAAACTGTGAAAAAAATATATACTTTTCCACAAAATGTGACAAAAAAAAATAACATCTTAAAAAAATACACTATGCCTCTTACTAAATACCTAGAACTGTCTAGTTTCCAGAAAGTTAATTTGGGGGGTGGGGGTATTTGTACTGTCCTGGCATTTTACATTACATCAGGATTACACCAGGATTGGTCAATTTTCAGATATATATCATAGTTTGTAGCTGCTAAAAAGTTTCCCACTGACTGAATAATATACACTGATTTGGGTTATTTTAACTAAAGAAATGTAGCAGAATCAGTGGCGGCCAGTCCATAAGGGGCGCAGGAGCGCCACCCCCGCCAAAATTCAGCGCTGCTCCCCCCCCCCCCCCCCAGAGTTCATAGAATGATTCATTTTTAAATAAATGATAATATGACTAAAATTTTTTACCATCTTAAAGTTAAACATTTTTAGTTAAATTATCATTTATTTAAATATAAATCGTTCCACTGTGTGGGGGCGCCGAACTAATAGCTGTCTATTAGCTCCATCATTTTTTAATAGGCATGTGATTAGAGCCATTGGGTCACTTACGGTTTCTTGTTCCGGAAGATTTGGAACACGGAAGCTGCTTCCTGCTGGGTATTAAAGTGGTTGTATACCCAAAATAATGACATGCACCTACAGGTAAGCCTACATTAAGGCTTACCTGTAGGTGCTTGCAATATCTCCGAGACCTACACGGTCTCGAAGATATTTGCAAAAAAGTCTGTACAGATATCTACGGCGCATGCGCGCCGTAGATAACGGCGCAGGCGCACTGAGCGGGGCGGCTCTTGAATGGCAGCCCGCCGGACACTGCCGGATTTCGCACATGCGCGGGGATCGTGCCGTTCCTCGCGCATGCACGGGAGTGACGTCATCGCCGCTCCGGCCAATCACAGTGCCAGAGCGGCGATACCCAGAAGTCACTCCGGGTATCATGGCGGCGATGGAGGACGTGTCCTAGGACCGCTGCGGGGGCTTCGATCTAAGGTAAGTGATTGACAGTGAGCTAGTATGCTAGTCATACTAGCTCATTATGCCGTTGCCTTGCAGGTTGACAAAAAAAAAAAAAGTTTTGCGGTATACAACCGCTTTAAGGAAGCCGTGACAGCCCAGGCTGGAGGCTCCCAATTGCCGGTCAGGACGTGGAGGGGTTTGTTTGCACCCCCCCCCTCAATTTTTTTTTTATCAACAGCCGCCACTGAGCAAAACATAATTTGGCCTAAATTTATGAAGAAAGATTATTTATTTGCAAAAGTTTACATCAGAAACAAAGAAAAACATTTTTTTTTCAAAAGTTTTGGTCCTTTTTGTTTGTTTATTTAGCAAAAAATAAAAACCCAGTGGTAATTAAATACCACTAAAAGAAAGCTCTATTTGTGTGAAAATCTTTTAATTAGTGTGCAGTGTTGCATGACCACACTATTGTCATTTAAAATGCTACAGCGCTGAAACCTGAAAATTGGCCTGGGCAGGAGGGGGGTAAAAGTGCCCGGTATTGAAGTGGTCGAAACAATATTTTTCTGTATTTCCAACAAGTCTCAAACCTCTGAAACATGGAGACCTTTGGTGTAGATGCAGAAGGATTTCCACAAGACATTCCAGAACAAAGAGGTTTTAACAAAACTGTAGTGCTAACATTTATACAAGTGTAGCGCCCTCCTCACTCCCCTCTTTCTCTCATCTTTCTCTTGTCTAGGGGTATCTTAGAGGGGAGGGAGCGGGGACACCACGCCTGGCTTCCACCACATGTGTCAGTGCGGTATAAGCAACGTTCTTGTATTACCTTCGGGTCAGTGCTGTGCACCTGGATCCTTCCTCCAAGAGTCACCTTGAACAATGTCTGTCAGGAAATGAGCCCCACACCATTAAAGTTCAACACTCCTTTATTCTTCTGCGAATGAACACAATCAGTTGAACTCCCTTGGTTAACAGAACAGGAAAGGAGGTGTGGATGCGAATAGGCCCAGACACAATGTGTTCTCCACTTTCCTTCCTGAAAGTGGGTTACGGTCTCCGCACGAGGGGGAATTTCCTTCCAGGCGGTCTCCGACGAGAGGCTCACCTGTCACCGGCAATATGCTGCACCGGGTCTTCAAGTAAGAACCCCCCCCCGGTCCATTGCGCCTTCCAGATTCGGGTACCCACTCCCGGGGTTCCCTAGGATCTCCTTCCCTCGCGGAACTCAGTGTTGGGCACTGAGCTCCGGACCTCCATCTGAGTACCTCACCCCAGGCTAAAGATGCCTGGGATGGAACACGACCTCCGGCTGTCCTCTAGGCCTAGGCCGCCTAGAGGACCGACACAAACCACCACCCTCAGGCTGAAGGTGCCTGGGACTTCGACCCCGCAACAAACATGGCCGGCCCCTTTATACCCTCTTCCAGCAAGCACGCACGGCGGGTTCCCCGCCCCACCATACCGCTGCCGAGGGAGGACAAAAAGGAGGCACAGCAATGATTCAACCCCAGCCCAGGGCAACAGCGCCACCCGCTGGGCTGCAGGGAATTACATATCACCAATGTCTCTGTCAAGTTCAAATTTACACCAGGGAAAGTACATACCCGCTACACAAGCCTCTAACATCTGTATGCAATTTGGAATAAACTCTTTTATATTAGGGTGTGCTATAAACCAACACTTCATTCTTCTCATGACTGGGCTATTAATATTCCTGGCTATGCTCTCTTTCGGAAAGAAAGGGTAAAACGGAGGGGTGGTGGCAGGGGAGGGCTGGCAGCCTTAGGCCTGGGGGGCAAATCCAGTCAAGTGGCCCAATAAACCACCGAATCAGCTCACTATCACCAGTGCCCATCCAAAGCAGCCTCACCAGTGCCCATCCAAAGCAGCCTCACCAGTGTCCATCAATGCAGCCTGATCAGTGCCCATCAATGAAGCCTCGCCAGTGTCCATCAATGCAGCCTGATCAGTGCCCATCAATGAAGCCTCGCCAGTGTCCATCAATGCAGTCTGTTTATTGCATGGGGATTAGAGAGGGAAGAGCCGCCAGATTACACAAAGTGGAGATCTACTGCCTACCCGGTGTGGCTACTGTCATACGAAGTCCCGCCTCCAGGACCGGCTTCTATGATAGACATCACCAGTGTGCTGTCTATCATAGGAGCCGGTCCAGGAGGCGGGACTTCGTATCACAGCAGCCGTCGGGTAAGCAGGAGGTCCCCGCTCTGTGTAATCCAGCGGCGCTTGCCCCCCCTTCTCTTCTGTGGCAGCCCAATAGGCCCAGAAGGACCCATGGTAGGGCCGGCCATGGGCGCTTTCCCTCTTCCTCAGCTCACGGTGCACCCTCCAAGGATTGGCCCTGCAAAGTGGGGACAGAATCGGGCACGGACTTGGTCCCGGGACAGTGTCCTCAGTCTGGGGACTGTCCCGGGAAACCGGGGACATCTGGTCGCCCTAGGCTAGTAGCCAGCAGACCCAACAGGCCATGGTCAGCTCCCAGCAGGACCCAGAGGCCAAAGGCCAGCGCCCAGCAGGACTTACAGACCAGCGGCCAGCAGGACACACAGGTCATTTTATTCTGGCTGCGCTGCTCTCAGTTCTTCACTCACTGGGAGCTTGAGAGCGTGTGGACTACTTAGCAGTGCTGATATGCACTGGTAGGTGGCACTGGTGGGCACTACTTAGCAGAAGTGGGTCTGGAGTGTGCGGGACTGATGTCCCGTTTACACAAGACGATAAACTACTTTTTTTTCTCCTCACGCTGTCAGCATGAGGGGAACAAAATGCCAATTACCAGCTTCTGTTTTCATCACGTGATCAGCTGTCATTGGCTGACAGCTGATCACATGGTAAAGGGCCGACATCTGCCCCTCACTCCGATCATCTTTCACATTATACAAAAAAATTGGGCTAATGTTAGTGTTTTTTTTGTTTTTTTTAATGACAGTGTATTTTGCTGTGCGGTTTTTCAAAT
The DNA here is from genome assembly GCA_029206835.1 of Rana muscosa. Classification (NCBI taxonomy): domain Eukaryota; kingdom Metazoa; phylum Chordata; class Amphibia; order Anura; family Ranidae; genus Rana; species Rana muscosa. The sequence continues at coordinate 1,082,242,724 of CM055117.1, read as the reverse complement.
GCAATATTTTATGTGACATAAAATATTGCAACAATCGCCATTTTATTCTATAGGGTTTCTGCTAAACAAAATACACATATATATATGTTTAGGGGTTCTAAGTAATTTTCTAACAACAATAAAGATTTTTGACAAGTGTCAAAAAAAGGTTTAGGTATGAAGGGGTTTATAATATCAGCTCCCAGCATGAAACAATGAGAAGGAAGAGAGAAATCTTTCTTTTCAATAAAAAAAAAAACAAAAAAAAACACATTCACCAAAAAACTTACATTATCTCTGCTCTGCTCTCTCACCTCATGGAGTGACAGTCCGCTCCCCACAGCCTCTCGTCCGTCCTCCTGCTGTGGTCAGGCTGGGGAGTTTCTGCCCCCAGGGACTGCTACTGGGCTGCTGGCAATAGGGACTCTATGTCCCATGATGCTTTGCAGCTGCTGGAGGCCTGGCTGATGGGCACCATAACATGATTTCATTTGATGTTAGCTGTAAGCAACAAACACATAGGGGAAAGATAAAAACACAACTTTAGGAAAGCAAATTTTCCAAGGATGAGGGGTGCTCTCCAGGACTTAGACTGGGAGAGAATATTGGCATCAATGGACACAGAACAGAAATGGTAATTCTTCAAAAAGACTTTATGTAAACTCTCTTCAAAGTATATTTCCCATGGGCAATAAGTTTAAAAGGCTTAAAATAAAACATGTGGCTCACAGCCAAAGTTTAAATGACTATAAATAATAAGAAAAGAGCTTTTAAAAAATAAAAAAATGAAGGAACACTATCATCGTTTAAATGTTACAAAGAATATAACAGAATATGCAAAAAGGAAATCAAGGACGCAAAAATTCAAAACTAATGACAGATAACAAAAGATAGTAGGAAAAACCCCCAAAAATGTTGGAAATATATTAATAGTAAAAAAAAGTCAGGTCTGAGCATGTACCTGTAGGCCCTTTACAAAATAATCTAGAGTGAGTGAATGGGGACAAAGAGAAGGCAAATGTATTAAATACTTTCTTCAGCTCTGTGTATACAAAGGAGCATGGGGGAGCTCATGTCCATAATGGGGGTGGTATTGACACAGCCCCAAATGATCCACAATGACTCAAAAGTCATATGGTCCAGAAATATTTAGACAGAATAAACGTGGATAAAGCAAATGAACCAGATGGCATCCACCCATGGATCCTAAAATAATTGAGCTCTATCATTTCAAAGCCATCGTTTCTAATTTTTAGAGACTTTTTAATGACTGGAATGGTACCACTGGATTGGCGTAGAGCCAATGTGGTGCCCATATTTAAAAAGGGAACAAAGTCTTTACCAATTAACTATAGACCTATTAGTTTCATTTCTATATTTAGGAAGATACTGGAGAGTTTAATAAATGACCACATAGACAAGTTTTTGCTAGAAAAAAAATATTTTAAGCAACAGACAGCATGGATTCATGAAAGACAGAAGTCTACAAACAAACCTGATTTCTTTTTATGAAGAGGTAAGTAAAACCTTGGACAGAGGGGTGGCGGTGGACGTGGTATACTTGGATTTTGCAAAAACGTTCGATACAGTTCCTCACACACGGTTGATGTGTAAGATAAAGTCTACAGGATTGGAAAGATCAGTTTGTAAATGGATAGAAAAATGGCTAAAAGACAGAATTCAGAGAGTAGTGGTTAATGATTCTTACTCTGAATGGTCTAAGGTTATCAGTGGTGTACCCCAAGGTTCAGTGTTGGGACCCTTACTTTTTAATACGTTTCTAAATGATATTGGGTCTGAGATCAAAAGTAACATTTCAGTCTTTGCAGATGACACTAAGCTATGCAGTGGAATAACCTCCTTACAGGATGTCTCCAATTTACAAGCCAACCTCAATGCTCTGTCTTATTGGGAGACTATGTGGCAGATGAGGTTTAAAGGGGTTGTAAAGGTAAAAGTTTTTTCACCTTAATGCATTCTATGCATTAAGGTGAAAAAACATCCGACAATCCCCCTGGCCCCCCCTTTAGCTTACCTGACTCTTCGAAAGTCCCACGCTCGCCCCGACATCCTCTTCGCTGCTCAGCCTGGTCGTTGATTGTATTGAAAGCAGCGCAGCCATTGGCTCGCGCTGCTGTCAATCACATCCAATGACGTGGCGCGCCGGGGGCGGGGCCGAGTGATACAGACACTATGAGCCCCAGATAGTTCACAGAAGACTGGTAGAACCGACACTTCTCAGGCGAAAGCTTGAGTCCTTCCTCACTTAGTCTTCTCAACACTTTTTCCAGCCTCTCTTCGTGTTCTTCCAAGGTTCTCCCAAAGACAATGACATCGTCCAGGTATACAAGGACTTCAATAAGGTTCATGTCTCCTACAGTCTTCTCCATGAGACGTTGGAAAGTAGCTGGGGCTCCAGACAGACCTTGGGGCATCCGATTGAATTCAAAGAACCCCACTGGGGTTATGAAAGCTGTCTTCTCCTTGTCTTCTGGATGCATAGGGATCTGATAGTACCCGCTCTTGAGGTCCATAACGCTGAACCATTTGGCTCCAGACAAGCTCTGTAGGGCATCCTCTATCCTCGGAGTGGTGTATTGGTCGGGGATGGTTTTCCTGTTGAGAGTCCTGTAGTCTATACAGAGCCTCAATGTCCCATTCTTCTTTCTGACCACCACTATGGGAGAGGCATAGGGGCTCCTGGACTCCCGTATCACACCAGTCCTCTTGAGTTCTGCAAGTTGTTCCCTTAGATCCTCCAGATCTGCTAGGGGGACCCGCCTGACTCTCTCTCGGAAGGGCTTGTCTTCCTGGAGGCGGATCCGATGGGTGGCACTCCTTGCACACCCCACATCGAACTCATCTCTGGAGAATATCTTCTCCCATCTAGTCAACTGGGCCTTGGCTCTCTCTTTCCAAACCCTGGATAGATTCAAGTTCTCCATGGACAGCTTCTCCCAAAGATCTCCTCTTTCACCCGTCCCCTTTACTTCTGACAGGGTAACCGGGGCAGCAGGGCTCACCTGGCCCAGCAGCATTCTGGCAGGGATTTCCATGGGGCCTCTGGTAGTGTTTCTAACACTCACTGGAACTCTACAATGGGCCTTCTTCAGAACCTTCAGTGGAATCACTTCTAGACCTGAGGACTCTCCTTTTGGGTCGGATTCCAGCACGACAAAGGGTCCAGGCTGCTCCCAAGTAAGCTTCACAGTGGCTCTGAGACAGGTTACTTCGCCAGGCTGCAACACTACCCCTCCTCTTCCAAGTCTCCACACCTTCCCTATCCCCTCCACCGGGGTCTTCTGCTCTAGGACCAGCCTTTGGTAAGCCGTCCTCAGCATGGGATGGATCTTGGTGGCTGCTTGCCCCTTCTCTTCCACTAAAGGGGTCAGGAGTCTTCGGACCAGGTCCGTGTTTGTCCCTATTATAAGGGAGCTCTTGTTGGCTCCTGGCGGCCGAGGGCACACAACTGCCAGGGTGTCAAACACTTCGGCCTTCCCAGCCACAGATGGGTCAAAGGTCATCCGGATGGGCAGATAGCCATCATAGGGGAAGCTCTGGGTTCCAATTCCCCATATTTCCAGCTCCTCTATGTTCTGGATGGGCAGATGACTCAAGTGCTTATCGTAGAAATCCCGGTATAGTAGGGTCACTTGTGCCCCAGTATCCAAGATGGCTCTGGTGTAGACTCCCTCCACTTGAATGGGCACTACAGGAGATGGGCCTACCAGCTTCTCCGGATATGGCCTGGCAGGAATCGCCTTCTTCTGGTCCTTTCCCTTCGGACTCTCTCGTCCATCTCCCTTTTGACTTTAGTCTTTCTTGGGCCTGGTATGCATCGATTTCCCTCCTTTTAATGGGCGTACAGACCTGCTGAGGGATATTATAGTTTTTCTTAGGTGTGCATTCCCTTTGGGGAATGCTGTGCCTTTTCTGAGGGGTCTGGCCCTCTCTCTTTGGGGTGTACCCCTGCTGAGGGATACTATAGTTCCTCTGAGGAGTTTTGTCTTTTCTCTTCCTTAGCTTCTCATTCAGTTTGGAACTCACTGAAAATGATGGGCACCCGGTCGGCTCCTTCACCGGGGCCCGCTGAAGTTTCCCGCCAGCTGTTTGGACTTTTCCTCAACTACCAGGCTTGGGCATACTCGCCTGAGATGTCCTTTTCCTCCACATTTGAAGCAGGCTCTCTGTATTGGTTTCATAGAGCGGTTAGTGGTAGGGGTCTTTGGTGCCATGAGTGGTGAGACCTCTTCTGTCTGGGGTTTCACCAGACGAGTCATCAACATCGTCATCATCTCTAGTATTTCTTTCTGGGTCTGGAACAGCTCCTCCAGTCCAGTCTGACTTGTGGGGAAGTGGTGAATAGGTGAAGACCATGATCCCTGTTCAGTGCTTGCTGCCAGTACACTAAGCTTCCGAGTGTCTGAAGGGACATCTATCTGTTGTACTTTGGCACTTGTGGTGCTAGGAGATTGAAGTTTCCTCTGTTTTTGGTCCTTCTCAATCTCCATCTTATCTGCTTCATTCATTTTCTCAATGAGGACCTCATCCGGAGTTGAGGGATCTTCCAAATGCTGCTTCAGCTGTAGCTTGATGTAGTCACTCCTCAATCCCGTAGTCACAGATCTCCGGAATTTCTTTTGGACTAGCTCGACTCCAAAATGCTCCCCATTTCCTTCATCCTTGGATGTGGACAACAGGCGGTCCTTGAGCTCAATGGCCAGGAATAGGAAGTTCTGAGGAGTCTCTCCACTCTCCTGGGTCATATTTATCAGTCGATGAAATAACTTGGCGGCATCTTCCTCCTCATAATAGCTTTTCAGTATCCTCTTTAGCTGGTTCAGGGTCAATCCACCCTTCCTCTCTAACATGCCCCTGACACTTGAACCTGGGCTGATGGCATGGATTACAGCCTCTCTAATTTCAGATTCCTGATATCCTTTCTGTAACCCCAACTCTATTTGGTGTAGGAGGTTGGTGTAGGACAGTTTGTCCTTCTGCCCTCTTTCTCCTATCTGGCCATCAATGCGGAAATCCTTCCGGATGGTTACTTCCTGCAGGCGACCCTGAGCTCGTTTCTTCGGTACCTTCCCAGGTTTGGGCTTTATCCGACCATCTTTCTGATCCTCAGGAGCGACACGTAACTCCTTAATGCGTTCAGCTATCATACTGGAAGTCTCCTGAAACCTCTCTTGTATGTCACGGTACTGTCGTTTCAGATCACTCAGCTGTTTCTCTGCCTGCGATTTAACAGCAGCCCCTGCTTTCCTGTCCAAGGGTTCTAACTGCTTCTGACTGGGATGTGTCAGGTGGAACTCAGTCTTTTCGGACAATTTTATACTGGCACCGTGGAAGTTTTCAGGGACATCCTGTCCCCACTCTATCAGTGCATAGGTGCAGTTGGTCCTTGAGTCTGGTCTCATTGCGACCACGTAAGCCTTTCTATCCGGGGACAATATTTGTACCACCTCTTTAATTTGTTTCTCTCTCCAGTCACTCCCTGGAAGTTCAATGGCCACGCTCGCTTCTGAGCGTGTCCCTTCTGCTTCGCACCATTGGACTACTTTGGTGGGGTCCATGCTGGCACTTCAGGCGTTCACCTGCTGTATCAGGATCCCGGACGAGAACCCCCACGTGTAGCGATACCTCCAACTAAGAAGGCTGCAGATTTAGTTGGGCCCTGAAGACAGCTCCGCCAACCCCCGGCAATATGCTCAACCCCCCCACTGGCACAGCTAGTAAGGGGAGATAGGACCGCGTGACCGCAACTCTAGGTGACACAGTCCTATGGCAAACACACACAGTGATATACTTTAAAACTTCTATTAAAGTAAGTGAAACTGACACCAATGTACTTGACCCAGATATTTTACTGAGGCTAATGGGCAAGTAATAAACAACAGTATAACAAGTTGCAGATCCCTGCAATAAAAAGTAATAAAGATAAACAGAGTAATCAGAATAATTAAGTATTGCTATGCAACTCTAGCGCTGCCCTTTTTCAGCTACTTCCCCTCATGAGTAGACTAACACCCAGCAATGTCTACCTATGCAGTCAGGCCTGACTGATCTAAATGGAAGTTCAGTGAAACAATATTCGCTAGCAATCTTTCGGTGGTGCACTTGAAGAACAACTTTGCAATCCCAACGAATAGTAAAGATAAAGTATCTGTCTTTAAACAGCTCTCACCACCCGGACAAGTCCAAGTCCGTTTCCTCCATTGATTCGTCTAGGAACAGGAATCCACCGACATCCAAGTCTTCAATCCTTCTGGTGTACTGCAGCAAGGATGAGAAGATGTCTCTAAGGTTCTGCTAGGCTGACAGAGGGGCTCTTTGGAAAGGAGCACAAGGCCCAGGCTTCAGGCCTTGTGCACACAGCAGTTCAGTACAGAGATCCTCTTGCTAGGAGAGGGGGTGTCCAAAGAGACCGAACAAACTCCACCTCCTCTTTATAAAGTCTGCCCCAGCAGTCTCTGTTCCGGAGCAATGTACCCTGGGTGCTGCAAGATGTACTGGGAGATGTAGTCTCTCTCTCTCCTCTGCTTTCACTTCCAGTAATGTCTCTTTACTTCCTCCCGACTCACCTCTCACCTGGAACTTCTTGTCTCTCTCTCATAAAGGGGAATACCCCGCTACACCTGGATTCTTTCCTAAATGTACATAATATAACTGGGTACTAACATTTATAGGTAAAGTTGATCCGGGGAAAATCCGATTGCCTCTTCGGGGATCAGGTAGCAAATTGAATCATGCTCTGCTGGGGTTTTTCGCCTTCCTCTGGATCAACAGTGGGTGAAGGATTGGGTATACAGTGTGGGGCAAAAAAGTATTTAGTCAGCCACCAATTGTGCAAGTTCTCCCACTTAAAAAGATGAGAGAGGCCTGTAATTGTCATCATGGGTAAACCTCAACTATGAGAGACAAAATGTGGAAACAAATCCAGACAATCACATTGTCTGATTTGGAAATATTTTTTTTTTGCAAATGATGGTGGAAAATAAGTATTTGGTCAATATCAAAAGTTCATCTCAATACTTTGTTATATATCCTTTGTTGGCAATGACAGAGGTCAAACGTTTTCTGTAAGTCTTCACAAGGTTGTCACACCCTGTTGCTTGGCCCATTCCTCCATGCAGATCTCCTCTAGAGCAGTGATATTTTGGGGCTGTCGCTGGGCAACATGGACTTTTAACTCCCTCCAAAGGTTTTCTATGGGGTTGAGATCTGGAGACTGGCTAGGCCACTCCAGGACCTTAAAATGCTTCTTAAGTAGCCACTCCTTCGTTGCCCGGGCGGTGTGTTTGGGATCATTGTCATGCTGAAAGACCCAGCCATGTTTCATCTTCAATGCCCTTGCTGATGGGAGGAGGTTTGCACTCAAAATCTCACGATACATGGCCCCATTCATTCTTTCATGTACACGGATCAGTCGTCCTGTTCCCTTTGCAGAGAAACAGCCCCAAAGCATGATGTTGCCACCCCCATGCTTCACAGTAGGTATTGTGTTCTTTGGTTGCAACTCAGCATTCTCTCTCCTCCAAACACGACGAGTTGTGTTTCTACCAAACAGTTCTACTTTGGTTTCATCTGACCATATGACATTCTCCCAATCCTCTTCTGGATCATCAAAATGCTCTCTAGCAAACCTCAGATGGGCCCGGACATGTACTGGCTTAATCAGGGGGACACGTCTGGCACTGCAGTATCTGAGTCCCTGGCAGCGTAGTGTATTACTGATGGTAGACTTTGTTACGTTTGTCCCAGCTCTCTGCAGGTCATTCACTAGGTCCCCCCCCCCCGTGTGGTTCTGGGATTTTTGCTCACCGTTCTTGTGATCATTTTGACCCCACGGGTTGAGATCTTGCTTGGAGCCCCAGATCGAGGGAGATTATCAGTGGTCCTTTATGTCTTCCATTCCCTAATTATTGCTCCCACCGTTGATTTCTTCACACCAAGCTGCTTGCCTATTGCAGATTCAGTCTTCCCAGCCTGGTGCAGGTCTACAATTTTGTTTCTGGTGTCCTTCGACAGCTCTTTGGTCTTCACCATAGTGGAGTTTGGAGTGTGACTGTTTGAGGTTTTGGACAGGTGTCTTTTATACTGATAACAAGTTCAAACAGGTGCCATTTATACAGGTAATGAGTGGAGGACAGAGGAGCCTCTTAACCACTTCAGATCCGCGCTATAGTCGAAAGACGGCTGCAGCGCGGACCTGAACTGCCGGGAGGACGTCCTCTGGACGTCCTCTTATTTACTTCCGCAATGCGCGTCCTCGGCGGCGCGCATCGCGAAAGAGCTGTGCCCGCTGTGTCACGTGGGTGCCGATGCGCGTGCCTGGCGGCCGTGATGTCCGCCAGGTACCCGCGATCGGCTGTCACAGAGCCAGGGATGTGGATCTCTGTGTGTAAACACAGAGATCCACGTCCTGTCAGGGAGGGGAGACCGATGGTGTGTCCCTTGTCCCCTCCCCCCACAGTTAGAACACATCTAGGGAAACACATTTAACCCCTTCCTCACCCCCTAGTGTTAACCCCTTCCCTGCCAGTCACATTTATACAGTAATCAGTGCATTTTTATAGCACTGTTCGCTGTATAAATGTGAATGGTCCCAAAATAGCGCCAAAAGTGTCCGATGTGTCCGCCATAATGTCGCAGTCCCGATAAAAATCGCTGATCGCCGCCATTACTAGTAAAAAAAAAAATATTAATAAAAATGCCATAAATCTATCCCCTATTTTGTAGACACTATAACTTTAGCGCAAACCAATCAATAAACACTTATTGCGATTTTTTTTTACCAAAAATATGTAGAAGAATACGTATCGAACTAAACTGAGGAAAAAAATTGGGATATTTATTATAGCAAAAAGTAAAAAATATTGTGTTTTTTTTTTTTTTTAATTGTCATTCTTTTTTTGTTTATAGCGCAAAAAATAAAAAACGCAGAGATGATCAAATACCACCAAAAGAAAGCTCTATTTGTGGGCAAAAAATGATAAAAATGTCATTTGGGTACAGTGTTGTATGACCGCGCAATTGTCATTCAAAGTGCGTCAGCGCTGAAAGCTGAAAATTGGTCCGGGGACGAAGGGGGTTTTAGTGCCCAGTAAGCAAGTGGATAAAGAAGAAGATACAGGTCTGTGAGAGACAGAAATCTTGCTTGTTTGTAGGTGACCAAATACTTACAAAGTAGAACTGTTTGGTAGTAGGGATGAGCTCGGTGTTCGAGTCGAACATAAGTTCGACTCGAACATCGGCTGTTCGACCGTTCGGCAAACATTGAACGATTTGGGCCGTTCGCGCCAAATTCGAGTGATGCGAACGGCCCACAATACACTGCGCCATCGCAGTGCAATCCCGGCGCTGTGATTGGCCAAGCATGCACTGTGACCCCGCATGCTTGGCCAATCACAGCGCCGGCAGCTAGGAGAGCCATAATTGGCCACAGGCAGGTTGCCTGTGGCCAATTATAGCCCAGGGGGTTTAGCACACGCCCCAGACTATAAAAGGCCGCCAGCGCGGCGGCCTTGTATATTGTATTCCTGGCGCAGGGAAAGAGTTACATAGGCAGGGACAGTGTCAGTGCTATTTGTACCTCAAACTTGTGTGTAGGGAGAGAGAAGGATAGGCAGGGAGAGTGTCAGTGTCATATTCTTTGCTAAACCTTGTGTGCAGGGAGAGAGAAGGATAGGCAGGGGACAGTGTCAGTGTCACATTCTTTGCTAAACCTTGTGTGCAGGGAGAGAGAAGGATAGGCAGGGAGAGTGTCAGTGTCATATACTTTGATAAACCTTGTGTGCAGGGAGAGAGAAGGATAGGCAGGGGACAGTGTCAGTGTCATTTTCTTTGCTAAACCTTGTGTGCAGGGAGAGAGAAGGATAGGCAGGGGACAGTGTCAGTGTCACATTCTTTGCTAAACCTTGTGTGCAGGGAGAGAGAAGGATAGGCAGGGAGAGTGTCAGTGTCATATACTTCGATAAACCTTGTGTGCAGGGAGAGAGAAGGATAGGCAGGGGACAGTGTCAGTGTCATATTCTTTGCTAAACCTTGTGTGCAGGGAGAGAGAAGGATAGGCAGGGGACAGTGTCAGTGTCACATTCTTTGCTAAACCTTGTGTGCAAGGAGAGAGAAGGATAGGCAGGGAGAGTGTCAGTGTCATATACTTTGATAAACCTTGTGTGCAGGGAGAGAGAAGGATAGGCAGGGGACAGTGTCAGTGTCATATTCTTTGCTAAACCTTGTGTGCAGGGAGATAGAAGGATAGACAGGGAGAGTGTCAGTGTCATCTACTTTGATAAACCTTGTGTGCAGGGAGAGAGAAGGATAGGCAGGGGACAGTGTCAGTGTCATTGTTGCTAAGCCTCCTGCACATTATACACCTGAAGTTAGCCCGTATTGCTGCTTTTTCCTGGTGTGTTACGCCAACAGGCATTTGCAGCACTTACAGCGGGCGGAGTGTGCCTCCTGATCATATTACACCTGAAGTTAGCCTGTATTGCTGCTTTTTCCTGGTGTGTTACACCAACAGGCATTTGCGGCACTTACAGCGGGCAGAGTGTGCCTCCTGATCATATTACACCTGAAGTTAGCCTGTATTGCTGCTTTTTCCTGGTGTGTTACACCAACAGGCATTTGCAGCACTTACAGCGGGCGGAGTGTGCCTCCTGATCATATTACACCTGAAGTTAGCCTGTATTGCTGCTTTTTCCTGGTGTGTTACACCAACAGGCATTTGCGGCACTTACAGCGGGCGGAGTGTGCCTCCTGATCATATTACACCTGAAGTTCCTCCCCGCTCCTCCCCACACCTCCCCGCACCTCGCTGTACTTCCTGCACCTGTATTTCCCAGTGCCGCTTCTGTGTTTCAGTGTGCGGTGAACGGTCCTTTCGCCCCCCGCCCCCGGATTTTGGACTCGGGAGACACTGAGGTTCCGCTGAACCCCCGCTGAACCCCCGCTCTTCACTGTACCAAGCTGCGCTTCCCTGCACCTCCCAGACCCTGTACCTCCCGGACCTTGGAGATAGTGGAGGACGGCAATTATTACATCCAGGAGGTGCGGCGCAGAAGCCCCCCTCCTTCTCCCCAGACTCCGACAGAGGAGTGCAGGACAGATACAGGGGTTGAAGGAGGAGAAGAGCGTATAGGCTAAGGAGATCCCAGGACATCTGATAACCTGATAACTACCTGACGGGATACTGCCACCCTGCCCTGAGCCGACGGGAGAGTCAGGGTCTATTATCTATCAGTTCGCTCTGATTACTTGGCTTGCTACGTGGCTACGTGGCTACTTGGTTACTTGGACTATCTCCAAAATAAGCGGGTGTGTGGAGGCCTGGACTACCTGAAAGGCTAACGAATCATACAGATATGAGAGGTAGACCAGTAAGGGGAGCCAGGGCAAGCACCCCAAAAATTAGTGCTAGTCCAGGCACTATCAAAAAGTATATGACACAGAATGGAGCCAAAGACAGCCCCAGTAAGCAGCTAGGGGCCAAAAGTAAAACAACAGAGGCCCAGCAGAAAAATGATCAGAAGAGAAAATCAGAGAAGGCAGGGAGCGGATTACAGGTTATGGAGGAGACAGCAGTAGAAGTAGAAGAGGAAGAAACAATGGAGATCAGACAAGAAGATCGACTCCCTACTAAAGGAGAAATGGCAGAAATGTTTTCTAGATTGGAAACTTCGTTCACTAGAATGGAGATAACATTAAAAGGGGAGATGGCTATTTTACATGAGGACATGAATCATATATTAAAGAGAGTCGAGGAAACAGAAGAAAAGCTAGACTCCCAAGCGGCAGAGGTAACAGAATTAAAAGCTCAGATGGAAAAGATACAAAGAGAGCAAATGTATATGAGATACAGACTAGAAGACCAGGAAAATCGTAACAGGAGAAAAAATCTGAGGATTAGAGGCTTACCGGATCAACAAGTAGAAGATCTACAAGAAAAAATGGATAAAGTGTTCGGGCACATGTTGGGGAAAGAAGAATCCGATAAAATAAAATTCGAAAGTATCCATAGGATCAGGAAACCCGCAGGAATACCAGGAGAAATCCCAAGAGACGTAATTGTACGATTTCACAATTTTCAAGATAAAGAACGGGGCCGGCTTGGTCTAAAAGCTAGCACCTCGGCCACTTATGAAGATTCTAACCTACAGATTTTCCCAGATCTGGCAGCTGAGACCTTAAATAGGAGAAGAACTCTGAAACCTCTGTTGGAGCATTTGAAATGACATAACATTCAATATTCATGGGGCTTCCCAGCCTGCCTAATTGGACGTAAAGATGGGCGATCAACGACTCTGAGATTCCCGGAAGATATGCTGACATTTTTCAATAGACTAGATATCCCAGAATTAGAGATCCCGGGATGGTGGGAGCCACAAGAAAAGAATACCAATAAAGAGGACTCACATGCATGGCAGCTGAAGCCTAGGAAAAATAGAGGGAAGTAACGGTGGAAAACAACATAGAAGAAGAAAGGGAAGGGAATAAAAAGAAAGGGAGGACAGGGTTTCTGCACTGGGGAGGTCCGGGTAGCGGAGGGGGGGGGAAACAGTGGGGAAAAGGGCGAAGGGTAGAGACGGGTAAGCCAAGATAAAGAAGAAGCCGAGGGAGTAGTAGGGGTGTGGGAGTCCCCCCCAATACATAGGGGGTGGTAGAGGTTCCGGTAGAGGCCCAAGTCAAAGTCCAACCTCAAGGGGGGAGTACCGTAGGGTCAGATGGAGAGGGTAGGCCACGGATCTCTGGGCCATGGGGAAGCCAAATGTCCCCATTCAGGAAAGGGAGGGTGGGATAGGAGAGGGAGGGTTGTGGGGGCGAGGGGGGGAGGAGGGTAGGGGGGATCTCCAGGGAAACCACAAAAGATATTGCTCTGTTCTCATACGGGGGCTCTTTCTCATGTGTAAAATGATAAATACAAAAATTATTTCATATAATGTCCGTGGGATAAATGGCCCTATAAAAAGTGCAAATATAATTCGAGAAATTAGTTTTATGAAGGCTGAAGTAGTACTATTGCAGGAGACACACTTTTTTCAGGGTTCAAACCGGAGAAGTATCTCAAAAGATTATCCCCTCTGGTACTATGGGGACTCACCGATAAGATGTGCTAAAGGAGTGGCTATAGGGTTTGCCAAGGGATTCCGATTCATATTGGAGGAGAGGAAAACAGACCCGGAAGGGCGTTACTTATTTATAAGGGGTAAATTGAATGAAGAAGAGGTATCATTGGCAAACGTATATGGCCCAAATAAAAAGTCAAATAAATTCCTAATTAGGATTATGGATGATTTCATGGATTTCAAGAAAGGGGTGGCAGTCATGGCAGGAGATTTTAACCTGTGTTTGGATCCAAAGATGGATAGCACGTCGCTTGTACCGGGGACTGGAATAGCCCAGAGGAATAAACTAAAAAAGAGAATGCATCAACATCAATTAGTGGATGTGTGGAGATCTCAACATCCAAAACAGCGGGATTTTACGTTCTATTCCCCGGTACATGGGACATACTCAAGATTGGATTTTTTCCTGGTAGAACATCAGTTATTAGAATCAGTGGAAGATACGGACATAGGTATAACAACATTTTCAGACCATGCGCCAATAATACTTCAATTAAAGATAGGAGAGTCCCCAAAGAGAAATAATAACTGGAAACTAAACGAAGAGCTCTTACAGGATAAAAAAATAGTCCAAAGAATAAAACACGAATTAGTTCTATTTTTTAGAGAGAATGCTATAGAAGATATGTCAGAGGCAGTGATATGGGAATCCCATAAGGCCTACTGTATATAAGGGGCATTCTGATTAAGGAGGGTGCGGAAAAAAAATACATTAATAAAAGAAATCTCCATCTTAGAACAGCTACACAAGAGTACTAGAAAAAAAGAAATTATATTGATGCTGAGTGCGAAAAGAGAAGAGCTGAGAGAAGTAATAGAGCAAGAGGCTAGAACTGTCTTTAAACAAATTAAGAATGAGAGATATCAACACGGTAATAAACCCGGGAAATATCTGGCAAAATTACTAAAAAAGAAAAAATCAGTCAACTTCATAGAGAAAATACAATCAAGTACGGGGGAATTAAGATATAAAACAACAGAAATAGCAAAAAACTTTCAGGAATTTTATGGAAAACCTTACTCAATCAATGTAAAAGAGACAAAAGAAGAATCAAAACAAAAGAAGGAAAAAACAAAAGCTTTCTTAAATGAGATAAAATTAGAGAAAATCCCGGAAGATAAAATGAGTTTCCTAGAGGCCCCAATAACAGAGGAGGAAATAATAAAAATAATACAAGATCTACCCAATGGGAAAAGCCCAGGACCAGACGGTTTTACGATACTTTATTATAAGAAATTCATAGAAATTTTGACCCCGAAACTGTGTTCCTACTTGAACGGGGTAGGTGGGAAATGGGAGCTGAGGAAAGAAGCATTAGAAGCTACTATAACTATTATATTAAAAGAAGGTAAAGACAATACACTTTGTTCTAGTTATAGACCAATCTCACTCTTGAACATAGATACCAGGGATGAGCCGAACACCCCCCTGTTCGGTTCGCACCAGAACCTGCGAACAGACAGAATGTTCGCGCAAACTTTAGAACCCTATTAAATACAATGGACTCGAACGTTCGAAATCTAAAGTGCTAATTATAAAGGCTAATATGCAAGTTATTGTCCTAAAAAGTGTTTGGGGACCCGGGTCCTGCCCCAGGGGACATGTATCAATGCAAAAAAAGGTTTAAAAAATAGACGTTTTTACGGGAGCGGTGATTTTAATAATGCTTAAAATGAAAAAATAAAAGTGAAATATTCCTTTAAATTTCGAACCTGGGGGGTGTGTATGATATGCATGTAAAGTGGCGCATGTTTCCTGTGCTTAGAACTGTCCCTGCACAAAGTGTCATTTTTGAAGGAAAAAAAGTCATTTAAAACTCACTCGCGGCTATTAATGAATTGTCGGCTCCCAAGAATACATACAAAAGTCATTGATAAAAAAAATAAAAAAAAAGCGTGGGGGTTCCCCCAAATTCAATTACCAGGCCCTTTAGGTCTGGAATGGATATTAAGGGGAACCCCGCCGCAAATTTAAAAAAAATGGTGTGGGGTTCCCCCTAAATATCCATACCAGGCCCTTCGGATCTGGCATGAATTTTAAGGGGAACTCCACCCCAAATAAAAAAAAAAAATGGCGTGGAGTCCCCCCAAAATTCCATACCAGACCCTTATCCGAGCACGTAACCTGGCTGGCCGCAGGGGAAGAGGGGGGGACGAGAGAGCGCCCCCCCTCCCTCCTGAACCGTACCAGGCCACATGCCCTCAACATGGGGAGGATGTCCCCATGTTGATGGGGACAAGGGCCTCATCCCCACAACCCTTGCCCGGTGGTTGTGGGGGTCTGCGGGCGGGGGGCTTATCGGAATCTGGAAGACCCCTTTAACAAAGGGGACCCCCAGATCCTGCCCCCCCTATGTGAATTGGTAAGGGGTACATTGTACCCCTACCATTTCACGAAGAAAGCGTAAAAAAATGTAAAAAAAACCACACAAACACCTTGAAAAAGTCCTTTATTAAAAAAAAAAAAAAAAAAAACATTCCAGCGATGAAATCCAGTGTCCCGCGGCGATCCGATGTCCAGCGCTGTCCGTCATTGGTTTTGCCTGAGCGGACCTGATGGGGAACTTCCTCCTCAGTGTTTTAAATGTATAGACCCGCCCCTTCTAAAGTTCCCCATCAGGTCCACTCAGCGGACCAGATGCGGAACATGAGAAGGGGCGGGTCTATACATGTATTACCAAAGTGAAGGAAGTTCCCCATCAGGTCCGCCCCCTCGGTATGTCGGACCCCGCCTACGTCATTGGCCTGAGCGGGGAACTTCCTTCACTGTGTAAATTTAAATTACACAGTGAAGGAAGTTCCTCGCTCAAGCCAATGATGTAGGTGGGTCCGACATACCGAGGGGCGGACCTGATGGGGAACTTCTCTCGCTTTGGTAATACATGTATAGACCCGCCCCTTCTCATGTTCCGCATCTGGTCCGCTGAGCGGACCTGATGGGGAACTTTAGAAGGGGCGGGTCTATACATTTAAAACACTGAGGAGGAAGTTCCCCATCAGGTCCGCTCAGGCAAAACCAATGACGGACAGCGCTGGACATCGGATCGCCGCGGGACACTGGATTTCACCGCTGGAATGTTTTTTTTTTTTTTTTTTAATAAAGGACTTTTTCAAGGTTTTTGTGTTTTTTTTACATTTTTTTACGCTTTCTTCGTGAAATGGTAGGGGTACAATGTACCCCTTACCAATTCACATGGGGGGGCTGGGATCTGGGGGTCCCCTTTGTTAAAGGGGTCTTCCAGATTCTGATAAGCCCCCCGCCCGCAGACCCCCACAACCACCGGGCAAGGGTTGTGGGGATGAGGCCCTTGTCCCCATCAACATGGGGACATCCTCCCCATGTTGAGGGCATGTGGCCTGGTACGGTTCAGGAGGGAGGGGGGGCCGCTCTCTCGTCCCCCCCTCTTCCCCTGCGGCCGGCCAGGTTACGTGCTCGGATAAGGGTCTGGTATGGATTTTTGGGGGGACTCCACGCCATTTTTTTTAAAATTTGGGGTGGAGTTCCCCTTAAAATCCATGCCAGATCTCAAGGGCCTGGTATGGATATTTAGGGGGAACCCCACGCCATTATTTTTTTAATTTGCGGCGGGGTTCCCCTTAATATCCATTCCAGACCTAAAGGGCCTGGTAATTGAATTTGGGGGAACCCCCACGCTTTTTTTATTTTTTTTTATTAATGACTTTTGTATGTATTGCCGGGAGCCGACAATTCATTAATAGCCGCGAGTGAGTTTCAAATTACTTTTTTTCCTTCAAAAATTACATTTTATGCAGGGACAGTTCTAAGCACGGGACACATGCGCCACTTTACATGCATATCATACACACCCCCCAGGTACGAAATTTAAAGGAATATTTCACTTTTATTGTTTCACTTTAAGCATTATTAAAATCACTGCTCCCGAAAAAACGGCCATTTTAAAAAAAAAATTGCATTGATACATGTCCCCTGGTGCAGGACCTGGGTCCCCAAACACTTTTTAGGACAATAACTTGCATATTAGGCTTTATAATTAGCACTTTAGATTTCTCCCATAGACTTTTCGAATTTGCCGCGAACACCCCAATTTGTTCGCTGTTCGGCAAACAGGCGAACAGGCAATGTTCGAGTTGAACATGAGTTCGACTCGAACTCGAAGCTCATCCCTAATAGATACCAAGATATTCTCAAAGGTACTCGCTTCCAGGATGAAAACAATTATGAAGGAAATGGTCCATGCAGATCAGGTTGGTTTCATCCCAGGAAGAGAGAGTAGGGACAATGGTATCAGAACTCTTTTGGCTATACAGCAAATGAAAGAGAGTGGGGCCCCAGGTCTACTCCTGTCAATAGATGCCGAAAAGGCGTTTGACAGGGTAGACTGGGGCTTCATGCAGAGTACACTAAAGGCTATAGGCTTGGGACCCAGAATGACCTCTTGGATAAAATCATTATATAATACACCAACGGCAAGAATCAAAGTAAACGGGTTTCTTTCAGCCCCTTTTGATATGAAGAATGGCACTCGACAGGGGTGCCCACCTTTACCGCTGCTGTTTGTCCTTACCTTAGAACCCTTGTTAAAAGGAATAAAGAGGAATGTAGATATAAGGGGGGTAAAAGTAGGGGAAGAAGAGCATAAACTAGCAGCGTATGCTGATGACATAATATTTTACGTAACACATCCTAGAATAACCCTGCCCAACATAATGAAAGCCTTAAAAGATTTTGGAAAAATTTCTAACTTTAAAATAAACCCGGCGAAATTTTGAGTTTTAATATCCCTAAAGTAGAAAGGATTACTTATCAAAAAGATTTCCCATTTCAATGGGGAATAAAAGAACTGAAGTATCTCGGTGTCAAGATAACAACTACAAATGAGACAATATACAAAGCCAACTATATCCCTTTATTAAACGACATCAAAGCTGAACTTAATAGAATAACACACTGGGAAGTGCAAGCACCGGAGGTGACGCGGACGAGCTCGGCGCTCGTATCTGATGTACCCTGCTCTGAACTTTTGAATGTGAGTACTTTTAAAAATCATGTGAATAAAATGTTTTTATAAAAACAATATCACACTATTTGGGATTCCTTCGCTCTTCCCCATTACTACATGCACACCATCCTGTGGAGCCTCTATAGGAACCGGTATCCCCCCTCCCCCTAACACCCTACATAGAACCAGGCAGGACCCCAGCCAAGGTGGTAAAAGGATCGTTTGAACGGGAGGAGGTCGGACAAAAGGCTTTATTATATACAAATGCTGTAACCTCACAGCAGTGAGGTAAGGGGCCACCCATATGCTTAAGGAGTCACAGTGTGAAAAGCACGAAGCTATGTGTATCACCCACAATCCAGCACCAATCACAGCACGTCAATAAGGGATTCCTTCTTATTCCCGGATTATATTTGTTTTAATGCACGATTGACATTACCAATCCTTCCTTTCCTTTTATTTTTAAAGAAGGACAGTAATTTTTCTGGATTCACCTAGAAGTTTTATTGTTACTGCTTAGTAACATAAATTCATGCACATTTGCACTTAAATTAATTAGGTACTGCTCAGTTCCATCACAGACACATGCACCTTGTACTATATTGATTTTATCTGTCTTTGTTACTTTTAATTTTATTTATCCACTGTGTCACATATCATTTGCACTTTTTGCACTTTACCACCACATCATTTGCTGGTAAATTAGCAATTTATTAACGCAATTAATTCTTTGTATATTTATGTGTTAACTACCTCAGAAATTATATAAAGGCGTCATATCAATTAATTTAGAGGTTTAGCACAGAAACACAGTACATTATACATCAGCTCAGCACTACTCCTATATACTATATGTAAAGCACCATTGGGAAAGGTAATTTGGATACCCGAACAATATCGGGAACTTAGCACTGACATACATAACATCCCTATAAATGCACTTAAAATATGGGATAAAATTCACAAAAAAGAGAAATGGGAGTTCAATTCACCGTTAATACCATTAACCAACACAAAATATTTTACACGAAAAATTATTTGGAAAATGGATTAAGCAAGATAATTTACAACTAAAAGATGTAATTGAGAAAGATAAACTACTAGAGTATCAAGAATTAAAAAACAAACGGGAACTGCTGTTGCTAGATGAATGGCGGTACGCTCAGTTAAAAAATTTCTTTGAAAAACTACCTCGGCCTAAGAGATCTATAGAAACTCTACGGCCCTTAGAGAGATTATGTGAGGAGAAGGTTAAGAAGGGAGTAATCTCTAAGATTTATAAAATATTAAGTAATACAAAAAATCTGGGCATACCGCCATTCATCAAAAAGTGGGAGGAGGAGTTGGGGTCACAGGTCAACGACCTCGAAATTAGGCAAATTATAGAGAGAGTGCACTCCACAGCAGTAAACTATAACAAAATGGAATTAAATTATAAATGCCTAGTCCGCTGGTACTTAACCCCCGATAAGGTACACAAATGTTCAAACGAAAATGCAAAGTTTTGTTGGAGGGGGTGTAAGGAAATAGGGACTATGGCTCATATTTGGTGGACGTGCCCTAAAATTCAAATATACTGGGGAGAGATCAGACAAACCATTAAAGATATAACCAAGTTCGAAGTCCCTGATGAGCCTTGGGGCTGTATATTACATGGGATTCGAATCCCAACTAAACAGTATATGAGAACACTAACTCCACAACTTTTAAATGCTGCCTAGCGACCTAGCTTGAAGGGATGGTGCCATAAAATCGATGATATCTATAGATTGGAATATGTGAAGTTCAGGGAGGGGGAGGAAATGGAGCAGTTCGAAAAAAAAATGGCGGGAATGGGTAACTTATAAACATACTACGGGATACGCAGAGTTGCTGGGAGCGTAATGGGTATATATGTGTGTATGCGTAGACGCGTATTGTATTGTATGGGTATACATATATATAGAGATACGTGGATATATAAATTTGTATAGTTTATATAAATTATATAAATCATATAACAAAAATTTAACACAGAAATGATATCGATTTTACATGAGAGAGAGGCAAGATTAGGAGAAGAAAAAGAAAAGGTTAAAGAGGGAGCAATAGAAGGGTGGGTAACCATAGAGGGGAGATCCGGGGAGGGGGGGCGGGGTTGGGAGTAATGTTTTATTATCTCTCTGTGAAATATTAGGCTATTGTATATTTTGATATTATGTTATGAGTTATGAAAATTAATAAAGACATAAAAAAAAAAAAAAAAAAAATATTACACCTGAAGTTAGCCTGTATTGCTGCTTTTTCCTGGTGTGTTACACCAACAGGCATTTGCGGCACTTACAGCGGGCGGAGTGTGCCTCCTGATCATATTACACCTGAAGTTAGCCTGTATTGCTGCTTTTTCCTGGTGTGTTACACCAACAGGCATTTGCGGCACTTACAGCGGGCGGAGTGTGCCTCCTGATCATATTACACCTGAAGTTAGCCTGTATTGCTGCTTTTTCCTGGTGTGTTACACCAACAGGCATTTGCAGCACTTATAGCGGGCGGAGTGTGCCTCCTGATCATATTACACCTGAAGTTAGCCTGTATTGCTGCTTTTTCCTGGTGTGTTACACCAACAGGCATTTGCGGCACTTACAGCGGGCGGAGTGTGCCTCCTGATCATATTACACCTGAAGTTAGCCTGTATTGCTGCTTTTTCCTGGTGTGTTACACCAACAGGCATTTGCGGCACTTACAGCGGGCGGAGTGTGCCTCCTGATCATATTACACCTGAAGTTAGCCTGTATTGCTGCTTTTTCCTGGTGTGTTACACCAACAGGCATTTGCAGCACTTACAGCGGGCGGAGTGTGCCTCCTGATCATATTACACCTGAAGTTAGCCTGTATTGCTGCTTTTTCCTGGTGTGTTACACCAACAGGCATTTGCGGCACTTACAGCGGGCGGAGTGTGCCTCCTGATCATATTACACCTGAAGTTAGCCTGTATTGCTGCTTTTTCCTGGTGTGTTAAACCAACAGGCATTTGCGGCACTTACAGCGGGCGGAGTGTGCCTCCTGATCATATTACACCTGAAGTTAGCCTGTATTGCTGCTTTTTCCTGGTGTGTTACACCAACAGGCATTTGCAGCACCTACAGCAGGCGTAGTGTGATTCCTGCAAAATATACTCCTGAAGCTAGGCCTTATTGCTGGTTTTCCCATTTCCCTGCAGGCCATTAGAATGTCTGGAAGGCAAACAAGGAGAGGCAGACAGTCAGGAGCCAATAAAAGAGGGCAAGCAGGCTCTGTGTCTAGAGACAACAGTGCTGGTCGTGGACGCGGAGCATCGCCATCAGCACGTGGCCATGGGACAGGCTTGTCCTTCTTTTCGGCAGCTGGACGTGTTGAGCCGCATCATGCCGAAGACTTGGTAGAGTGGATGACCAAGCCCTCCTCATCCTCCTCATCCTCTCTCACCTAGGCTCAGGGTACTGGCAAAGCAGCTGCCAAAGCGTCCTCTTCCCTGGTATCAATGTCATCATCAGTCACTCCTTCCCTAGACCAACCATGTCCTCCTGAGGAGTCCCCCGAACTGTTTGAGCACAGTGTTGGGTACATGCTCCAGGAGGATGCCCAGCGTTTCGGAGGGTCTGATGATGATACCCAGCTAGAGGAAGGCAGTAGCGTGAGAGCAGAGAGAGGGGATGCTCAAGAAGGACAACAATCTGGCAGTCATGTTCCAGCAGCTGCAGCATACTGCCAGATTGGCTCCAGTGATGAGGAGGGAGGGGATGATGAGGTCACTGACTCCACGTGGGTGCCTAATAGGAGAGAGGAGGAGGAGGAGGAGGAGGAGGCACATCTCCAACGAGGCAGGATGCCCTCGGGGGGCCAGCGTAAGGGCAGCACACCGACGGAATCACACCGCAGAGCTCCGCCTGTGCAGGGCGCTGCCTCTGCCCGTTATTCAAAAAGTTCTTTGGTGTGGGCCTTTTTTGAGTCGAGTGCTTTAAATCGCACAGCTGCTGTTTGCAACATATGTCTCAAGCGTATATCGCGTGGCCAAAACATCACCCGCTTGGGCACCACATGCTTGACCAGACATATGTTGACCTGCCATGCAGCTCGTTGGCAAGCCTACCTTAAAGACCCACACCAAAGAACAAAGCGGACCTCTTCTTGCACCGCATCAGCTGGGATCTCCAACCCCACTATACCTTCAGTCCTCTCTGAAACCTGCACTGAGAGGAATGAAGGTGTAGAATTAGGTGTGTCACAGCCAAGTACTTGCCGGCACTCTGCTAGCAGTACACCAACGTCCGATTCTAGCAGGCAAATTTCCCTGCCCCAGCTGCTGGACCGTCGAAAGAAGTTCACTCCCAGCCATCCACATGCCCAGCGGTTGAATGCTAGCTTGGCTAAATTGCTAGCGCTTCAACTGCTGCCTTTTCAGTTGGTAGACTCGGCCCCCTTCCGTGAGTTTGTGCAATGTGCGGTTCCTCAGTGGCAGGTTCCCAAACGCCACTTTTTCTCACGGAAGGCGATTCCGGCTCTCTACCGGCATGTGGAAGGCAATGTCTTGGCCTCGCTGGACAGGGCGGTCAGCGGTAAGGTGCATATTACCGCTGACTCATGGTCCAGAAGGCATGGACAGGGACGTTACCTTTCTTTCATGGCCCATTGGGTCACTCTTTTGGCAGCTGGGAAGGATGCAGGACAAGGTGCAGTAGTGTTGGATGTTGTTCCACCGCCACGCCTCCAAAATGCTACTACTGGTTGTGACACACCTCTGTCCTCCACCCCCTCCTCTTCTTCTTCCTCCATGGCCTCTTCCTGTGCTTTGTCCTCGGAACCAGCGGTGCTCCGTAGGCGTTCAAGGGGCTACGCAAGTACGCAGGCAAAAAGATGCCATGCTGTGCTTGCGCTGGTGTGTTTGGGGGACAGGAGCCACACTGGGGCAGAGGTTCTGTCTGCTCTGCAGGGGCAGGCCGAGAGGTGGTTGACGCCATGCCAGCTTAAGCCAGGAATGGTAGTTTGCGACAATGGCACCAACCTCCTCTCCGCTCTCCGACAGGGACAACTGACCCATGTGCCCTGTGTGGCTCACGTCCTTAACCTGGTGGTGCAGCGGTTCTTGGGCAGGTACCCGGGCTTACAGGATGTCCTGAGGCAGGCCAGGAAAGTCTGTGTGTATTTCCGCAGATCTTATAATGCCAGTGCTCGCCTGGCTGAGCTGCAAAAGGAGTTGAACCTGCCCAAGAACTGCCTTATATGTGACATGCCCACCAGGTGGAACTCAACGTTGGCCATGCTGCAGCGGCTGCACACACAGCAGAGGGCCATCAATGAGTACCTGTGCGACTACGGCACCAGGACAGGGTCAGGGGAGCTCGGGTTTTTTTCACCACGCCAGTGGGGCATGATCAGGGATGCATGCACTGTCCTGGCACCATTTGAGGAGGCCACGAGGATGGTGAGAAGTGACAGTGCATGCATCAGTGACACTGTACCTCTTGTCCACCTGTTGGAACATACGCTGCGTGGAATAATGGACAGGGCACTTGAGGCAGAACAGAGGCAGGAAGAGGAGGACTTCCTTGCCTCTCAAGGCCCCCTTTACCCAGACAGTGTTCCTTCTGTCCCACCCATCGTACAGGAAGAAGAGGAGAAGGAGGAGGAGGATTGTGTCAGCATGGAGGTGGAGCCTGGCACTCAGCTTCATCAGCAGCAGTCTTTTAGGGATGATTTACAGTCCCAAGAAACCAGTGGACTTGTACGTGGCTGGGAGGAGGTGGCTGCGGATCATGTCGTCCTTAGTGACCCAGAGGACTCCGGACCGAATGGCTCAGCTAACCTACGCTGCATGGCCTCCCTGATCCTGCAAAGTCTGCGGAAGGATCCTCGTATTCTTCGGATCAAGGAGAGGGACCATTACTGGCTGGCCACTCTCCTTGATCCACGGTACAAGGGTAAGGTTGCGGACCTTATCTTACCGTCGCAGAGGGAGCAGAGGATGAGACAACTCCGGGAGGCCTTGCAGAAAGGTCTGTGCAACGCGTTCCCAGAGACTGGGAGGTTACAAACTCCTGGTCCTGGACAACGAGTTGCTGAGGCTTCGGTCAGTCAAAGAAGGAGCGGTGGGGAAGGTGGCCGTCTGACCGATGCGTTCAGACAATTCTTTAGTCCGCAGCCCCAAGGTATGATCGGTTCCAGCAACCATCACCAGCGTCTGATATACATGGTGCAGGAATACCTAGGGGCCAGGTCAGACTTGGACACCTTCCCCACCGAAAATCCTCTGGCTTACTGGGTCTTGAGGATGGATCACTGGCCAGAGCTTGCACAGTATGCAATTGAGCTACTGGCCTGTCCTGCATCCAGCGTTCTTTCAGAACGCACATTCAGTGCTGCTGGAGGATTTGTCACGGATCACAGGGTGCGCCTGTCCACCGACCGATGAACCAGTCTTGGATCACCACCAGCTACCAAACACCTGAAGCTGATATAACAGACTAATTTATTTTCAAATGTCACATCCCTTCAAGACTGATGCTGATGCTGAGAGACTGTCCTGTTATGTTGACTGACTATCCTCCTCCTCCTCAATGATCCGATTGATGATGATAGCTTGGAAGAACATTTTTGTTTCTGGGTGCCGCCACCAGTGGCTAAGGCCCAATTTTTCAGCCCCTGTTTAACAGGGGCATGTAATTACAATTTTTTATGCAATGCTTTGCAGCATGGCTCATTCCTGCACTCCAACTAGAGTATCTGGGAGAGGTTGCAGTGTCGTGGCACCAGCACCAGTGGCTAAGGCCCAATTTTTCAGCCCCTGTTTAACAGGGGCGTGTAATTACAATTTTTGATGCAATACTTTGCAACAGGGCTCATTGCTGTGCTCCAAGTACAGTATCTGTGAGGGGTTGCAGTGTTGTGGCACCAGTGCCTAAGGCCCAATTTTTCTGCCCCTGTTTAACAGGGGCATGTAATGACAATTCTTGATCTAATAATTCACAGCAGGGCCCATTCCTGCGCCCACCAAGAGTAACTGTGAGGCCTTACAGTGTTGTGTCAACACCACCACCACCACCACCAAAGGCCCAATTTTTCAGCCCCTGTTCAACAGGGGCATGCAATTACAATTCTTGATCTAATAATTCACAGCAGGGCCCATTCATGCGCCCACCAAGAGTAACTGTGAGGGCTCACAGTGTTGGGGCAACACCAACATGTAAGGGGCAAATTTCAGCTGAGTATATACGGCAGGCCCCTACTTTCAAACATCCAACTCCTTGAAAACGGAAGGATACAACAGGAAGTGAGAGGAAATCTACCCCTAGGAAGGCAAATTCTCTCCTGTAAGAGGTAATATGGGAAAAAAAGTGTCTCCTCTCCACTGATGCTTTATCACCAATTCTTGTTTCAATAAAAACCCCAAATTTTCAAAAAACATTTGTCATTAGGACGGAAAGTGAGGTGAACTGTTCTGAACAGGTGCACACTGCACAGACAGCAAAACAAATGTTACAGGGGTGATAACCCTTCCCTATGTTTTCCAAAAAGCTTAAAAATAGATTTTTTGGCTGGAGCTACACTTAAACAATGTACCTGTTCAAAATTACAAACAGATTCTACATAAGAACAAACCTACAGTCCCTGTCTTGTATGCACCGCCTGTATATGGCTGTTCAGAGTATATGGGGCCTTTTTTATTTTGTGTGCGGGGTTCCCCTTAATATCCATACAAGACCCAAAGGGGCTGGTAATGGGCTGGGGTTGGGGGCTGTGATGGGGTAGCTATGCCATTTTTCTTAAAGATTTTCATCCATATTACCGGGACCAGACATTACATTAAAGCCGCAAGCAGTTTTAAATGGCTTTTTTTCCTTTAGAAATGTAATTTTGTGCAGGGACAGTTCTAAACACGGGAAACACGTGGCACTTCACAGGCATACTTTAGACACCCCCCAGGTACAATATTTAAAGGGATATTTGACTTTTTTTTTTTCACTTTATGCATCATTAAAATGACTGCTCCCGAAAAACGTCCGATTTTAAAACTTTTTTTTGGATTGATACATGTCCCCTGGTGCAGAACCCGGGTTCCCAAACCCTTTTTAGGACAATAACATGCATATTAGTCGTTATAATTAGCACTTTAGATTTCGAACGTTCGCATCCATTGTATTTAATAGGGTTCTAAAGTTTGTGCGAACTTTCGGTCCGTTCGCGGGTTCTGGTGCGAACCGAACCCGGGGGTGTTCGGCTCATCACTATTTGGTAGAAACACAACTCGTCGTGTTTGGAGGAGAGAGAATGCTGAGTTGCAACCAAAGAACACCATACCTACTGTGAAGCATGGGGGTGGCAACATCATGCTTTGGGGCTGTTTCTCTGCAAAGGGAACAGGACGACTGATCCGTGTACATGAAAGAATGAAAGGGGCCATGTATCGTGAGATTTTGAGTGCAAACCTCCTCCCATCAGCATGGGCATTGAAGATGAAACATGGCTGGGTCTTTCAGCATGACAATGATCCCAAACACACTGCCCGGGCAACGAAGGAGTGGCTTCGTAAGAAGCATTTTAAGGTCCTGGAGTGGCCTAGCCAGTCTCCAGATCTCAACCCCATAGAAAACCTTTGGAGGGAGTTGAAAATCCGTGTTGCCCAGCGACAGCCTCAAAACATCACTGCTCTAGAGGAGATCTGCATGGAGGAGGGGCCAACATACCAGCAACAGTGTGTGACAACCTTGTGAAGACTTACAGAAAACGTTTGACCTCTGTCATTGCCAACAAAGGATATATAACAAAGTATTGAGATGAACTTTTCATATTCACCAAATACTTATTTTCCACCATAATTTGCAAATAAATTCTTTCCAAATCAGAGAATGTGATTGTCTGGATTTGTTTCCACATTTTGTCTCTCATAGTTGAGGTTTACCTATGATGACAATTACAGGCCTCTCTCATCTTTTTAAGTGGGAGAACTTGTACAATTGGTGGGGGACTGAATACTTTTTTGCCCCACTGTATGGGATTGTATGATTTTTTTTTTTTTGGTTGAACTAGATGGTCTTTTTTCAACCTGACTATGTAATTATGCACATTTGGCCCAGGGGCAAAAAGGAATGAATTGCATGACTCTGTCTACAATCCTAAAGCAAAGAATATATTTCCTATTTTTGGGGGGGGGGGGGATTTGTGATGGAAGTGACACCTTCTGCTTAATTAAAGATCTAGTGTGCTTTACTGGTTTAATGGAGGGTGTTTTTGGTCCTTTTAGTTCACTTCATCCTAAGCCAACTTGTTATACCTCCTGAAAATGTGATTGCGTAATTAAGATGTTGTTAAAATGGTTGTAATATCTACTGGTTGGGGGGGTGGGGGGTTGAACCCTTGCAATAATTATTGAACACTTACCTTACACAGTGTCCTTCTCCAACACTGACAGGTCTAGGCTCCAGTCCTATGATGCTCCGCTTTCAGCCGTTGGATGACCACTAGGGATGAGCTTCGTGTTCGAGTCGAACATACGTTCGACTCGAACATTGGCTGTTCGATCGTTCGACGAAGATCGAACGATTTGGGCCGTTCGCGCCAAATTCGAGTGACGCGAACGGCCCACAATGCACTACGCCATCGCAGTGTCATCCAGGCGCTGTGATTGGCCAAGCATGCACTGTGACCCCGCATGCTTGGCCAATCACAGCGCCGGCAGCGAGGAGAGCAATGATTGGCCACAGGCAGGATGCCTGTGGCCAATTATTGCTGAGGGTGTTTAGTACACGCCCCACACTATAAAAGGCCGCCAGCACGGCGGCCTAGTGTAGTGTGTTCCGGAGCAGGGATAGAGTAGCATAGGCAGGGACAGTGACTGTTATTTCTTTCTTGCTTAACCTGGATTCCTTTAGTTTAGGGAAAGAGAAGGATAGGTAGGGAGAGTGTCAGTGTGTTTTGTGCTTCTGCTATAGTGTGCTTAAAAAAAACATTTATTCTAGGGACAGAAAACTCTAGGTAGGGACAGTGTCAGTTTCTTTCACTCTGCAAGTCCTTGTTTCCAGGGACCTGTAAGGACAGTGAGTTAATTGTCCTTGTGCTATATTGTGCTTAAAAAAAACATTTATTCTAGGGACAGAAAACTCTAGGTAGGGACAGTGTCAGTTTCTTTCACTCTGCAAGTCCTTGTTTCCAGGGACCTGTAAGGACAGTGAGTTAATTGTCCTTGTGCTATATTGTGATTAAAAAAAACATTTATTCTAGGGACAGAAAACTCTAGGTAGGGACAGTGTCAGTTTCTTTCACTCTGCAAGTCCTTGTTTCCAGGGACCTGTAAGGACAGTGAGTTAATTTTCCTTGTGCTATATTGTGATTAAAAAAAACATTTATTCTAGGGACAGAAAACTCTAGGTAGGGACAGTGTCAGTTTCTTTCACTCTGCAAGTCCTTGTTTCCAGGGACCTGTAAGGACAGTGAGTTAATTGTCCTTGTGCTATATTGTGCTTAAAAAAAACATTTATTCTAGGGACAGAAAACTCTAGGTAGGGACAGTGTCAGTTTCTTTCACTCTGCAAGTCCTTGTTTCCAGGGACCTGTAAGGACAGTGAGTTAATTGTCCTTGTGCTATATTGTGATTAAAAAAAACATTTATTCTAGGGACAGAAAACTCTAGGTAGGGACAGTGTCAGTTTCTTTCACTCTGCAAGTCCTTGTTTCCAGGGACCTGTAAGGACAGTGAGTTAATTTTCCTTGTGCTATATTGTGATTAAAAAAAACATTTATTCTAGGGACAGAAAACTCTAGGTAGGGACAGTGTCAGTTTCTTTCACTCTGCAAGTCCTTGTTTCCAGGGACCTGTAAGGACAGTGAGTTAATTGTCCTTGTGCTATATTGTGCTTAAAAAAAACATTTATTCTAGGGACAGAAAACTCTAGGTAGGGACAGTGTCAGTTTCTTTCACTCTGCAAGTCCTTGTTTCCAGGGACCTGTAAGGACAGTGAGTTAATTTTCCTTGTGCTATATTGTGATTAAAAAAAACATTTATTCTAGGGACAGAAAACTCTAGGTAGGGACAGTGTCAGTTTCTTTCACTCTGCAAGTCCTTGTTTCCAGGGACCTGTAAGGACAGTGAGTTAATTTTCCTTGTGCTATATTGTGATTAAAAAAAACATTTTTTCTAGGGACAGAAAACTGTAGGTAGGGAGAGTGTTTTTTTTCTTTCACTCTGCAAGTCCTTGTTTCCAGGGACCTGTAAGGACAGTGAGTTAATTGTCCTTGTGCTATATTGTGCTTAAAAAAAACATTTATTCTAGGGACAGAAAACTCTAGGTAGGGACAGTGTCAGTTTCTTTCACTCTGCAAGTCCTTGTTTCCAGGGACCTGTAAGGACAGTGAGTTAATTTTCCTTGTGCTATATTGTGATTAAAAAAAACATTTATTCTAGGGACAGAAAACTCTAGGTAGGGACAGTGTCAGTTTCTTTCACTCTGCAAGTCCTTGTTTCCAGGGACCTGTAAGGACAGTGAGTTAATTTTCCTTGTGCTATATTGTGATTAAAAAAAACATTTTTTCTAGGGACAGAAAACTGTAGGTAGGGAGAGTGTTTTTTTTCTTTCACTCTGCAAGTCCTTGTTTCCAGGGACCTGTAAGGACAGTGAGTTAATTGTCCTTGTGCTATATTGTGCTTAAAAAAAACATTTATTCTAGGGACAGAAAACTCTAGGTAGGGACAGTGTCAGTTTCTTTCACTCTGCAAGTCCTTGTTTCCAGGGACCTGGAGAGACATTGAGTGAATTGTCCTTGTGCTATATTGTGATTAAAAAAAACATTTATTCTAGGGACAGAAAACTCTAGGTAGGGACAGTGTCAGTTTCTTTCACTCTGCAAGTCCTTGTTTCCAGGGACCTGTAAGGACAGTGAGTTAATTTTCCTTGTGCTATATTGTGATTAAAAAAAACATTTTTTCTAGGGACAGAAAACTGTAGGTAGGGAGAGTGTTTTTTTTCTTTCACTCTGCAAGTCCTTGTTTCCAGGGACCTGTAAGGACAGTGAGTTAATTTTCCTTGTGCTATATTGTGATTAAAAAAAACATTTATTCTAGGGACAGAAAACTCTAGGTAGGGACAGTGTCAGTTTCTTTCACTCTGCAAGTCCTTGTTTCCAGGGACCTGTAAGGACAGTGAGTTAATTTTCCTTGTGCTATATTGTGATTAAAAAAAACATTTTTTCTAGGGACAGAAAACTGTAGGTAGGGAGAGTGTTTTTTTTCTTTCACTCTGCAAGTCCTTGTTTCCAGGGACCTGTAAGGACAGTGAGTTAATTGTCCTTGTGCTATATTGTGATTAAAAAAAACATTTTTTCTAGGGACAGAAAACTCTAGGTAGGGAGAGTTTTTTTTTTTTTTCACTCTGCAAGTCCTTGTTTCCAGGGACCTGTAAGGACAGTGAGTTAATTGTCCTTGTGCTATATTGTGCTTAAAAAAAACATTTATTCTAGGGACAGAAAACTCTAGGTAGGGACAGTGTCAGTTTCTTTCACTCTGCAAGTCCTTGTTTCCAGGGACCTGGAGAGACATTGAGTGAATTGTCCTTGTGCTATATTGTGATTAAAAAAAACATTTATTCTAGGGACAGAAAACTCTAGGTAGGGACAGTGTCAGTTTATTTCACTCTGCAAGTCCTTGTTTCCAGGGACCTGTAAGGACAGTGAGTTAATTTTCCTTGTGCTATATTGTGATTAAAAAAAACATTTTTTCTAGGGACAGAAAACTGTAGGTAGGGAGAGTGTTTTTTTTCTTTCACTCTGCAAGTCCTTGTTTCCAGGGACCTGTAAGGACAGTGAGTTAATTTTCCTTGTGCTATATTGTGATTAAAAAAAACATTTATTCTAGGGACAGAAAACTCTAGGTAGGGACAGTGTCAGTTTCTTTCACTCTGCAAGTCCTTGTTTCCAGGGACCTGTAAGGACAGTGAGTTAATTTTCCTTGTGCTATATTGTGATTAAAAAAAACATTTTTTCTAGGGACAGAAAACTGTAGGTAGGGAGAGTGTTTTTTTTCTTTCACTCTGCAAGTCCTTGTTTCCAGGGACCTGTAAGGACAGTGAGTTAATTGTCCTTGTGCTATATTGTGATTAAAAAAAACATTTTTTCTAGGGACAGAAAACTCTAGGTAGGGAGAGTTTTTTTTTTTTTTCACTCTGCAAGTCCTTGTTTCCAGGGACCTGTAAGGACAGTGAGTTAATTGTCCTTGTGCTATATTGTGCTTAAAAAAAACATTTATTCTAGGGACAGAAAACTCTAGGTAGGGACAGTGTCAGTTTCTTTCACTCTGCAAGTCCTTGTTTCCAGGGACCTGGAGAGACATTGAGTGAATTGTCCTTGTGCTATATTGTGATTAAAAAAAACATTTATTCTAGGGACAGAAAACTCTAGGTAGGGACAGTGTCAGTTTCTTTCACTCTGCAAGTCCTTGTTTCCAGGGACCTGTAAGGACAGTGAGTTAATTTTCCTTGTGCTATATTGTGATTAAAAAAAACATTTTTTCTAGGGACAGAAAACTGTAGGTAGGGAGAGTGTTTTTTTTCTTTCACTCTGCAAGTCCTTGTTTCCAGGGACCTGTAAGGACAGTGAGTTAATTTTCCTTGTGCTATATTGTGATTAAAAAAAACATTTATTCTAGGGACAGAAAACTCTAGGTAGGGACAGTGTCAGTTTCTTTCACTCTGCAAGTCCTTGTTTCCAGGGACCTGTAAGGACAGTGAGTTAATTTTCCTTGTGCTATATTGTGATTAAAAAAAACATTTTTTCTAGGGACAGAAAACTGTAGGTAGGGAGAGTGTTTTTTTTCTTTCACTCTGCAAGTCCTTGTTTCCAGGGACCTGTAAGGACAGTGAGTTAATTGTCCTTGTGCTATATTGTGATTAAAAAAAACATTTTTTCTAGGGACAGAAAACTCTAGGTAGGGAGAGTTTTTTTTTTTTTTTCACTCTGCAAGTCCTTGTTTCCAGGGACCTGTAAGGACAGTGAGTTAATTGTCCTTGTGCTATATTGTGCTTAAAAAAAACATTTATTCTAGGGACAGAAAACTCTAGGTAGGGACAGTGTCAGTTTCTTTCACTCTGCAAGTCCTTGTTTCCAGGGACCTGTAAGGACAGTGAGTTAATTTTCCTTGTGCTATATTGTGATTAAAAAAAACATTTTTTCTAGGGACAGAAAACTGTAGGTAGGGAGAGTGTTTTTTTTCTTTCACTCTGCAAGTCCTTGTTTCCAGGGACCTGTAAGGACAGTGAGTTAATTTTCCTTGTGCTATATTGTGATTAAAAAAAACATTTTTTCTAGGGACAGAAAACTGTAGGTAGGGAGAGTGTTTTTTTTCTTTCACTCTGCAAGTCCTTGTTTCCAGGGACCTGTAAGGACAGTGAGTTAATTGTCCTTGTGCTATATTGTGCTTAAAAAAAACATTTTTTCTAGGGACAGAAAACTCTAGGTAGGGAGAGTGTTTTTTTTTTTTCACTCTGCAAGTCCTTGTTTCCAGGGACCTGTAAGGACAGTGAGTTAATTGTCCTTGTGCTATATTGTGCTTAAAAAAAACATTTATTCTAGGGACAGAAAACTCTAGGTAGGGACAGTGTCAGTTTCTTTCACTCTGCAAGTCCTTGTTTCCAGGGACCTGTAAGGACAGTGAGTTAATTTTCCTTGTGCTATATTGTGCTTAAAAAAAACATTTATTCTAGGGACAGAAAACTCTAGGTAGGGACAGTGTCAGTTTCTTTCACTCTGCAAGTCCTTGTTTCCAGGGACCTGGAGAGACATTGAGTGAATTGTCCTTGTGCTATATTGTGATTAAAAAAAACATTTATTCTAGGGATAGAAAACTCTAGGTAGGGACAGTGTCAGTTTCTTTCACTGTGAAAGTCCTTGTTTCAAGGGACAGAGAAGGACACCTGAAGGTAGCCCTTATTGCTTTTTTCCCATCTCCCTGCAGGCCATCTATTAGAATGTCTGGAAGGCAAACAAGGAGAGGCAGACAGTCAGGAGGCAATAAAAGAGGGCAAGCAGGCTCTGTGTCTGGGGGCAACAGTGCTGGTCGTGGACGCGGTGCATTGTCATCAGCACATGGCCATGGGACACGCTTGTCCTTCTTTTCGGCAGCTGGACATGTTGAGCCACATCATGCCGAAGACTTGGTAGAGTGGATGACCAAGCCCTCCTCCTCCTCCTCATCCTCTCTCACCCAGGCTCAGGGTACTGGAAAAGCAGCTGCCAAAGCGTCGTCTTCCCTGGTATCAATGTCAGACAAATCATCAGTCACTCCTTCCCTAGACCCACCATGTCCTCCTCCTGAGGAGTCCCCCGAACTGTTTCAGCACAGTGTTGGGTACATGCTCCAGGAGGATGCCCAGCGTTTCGAAGGGTCTGATGATGAAACCCAGCTAGAGGAAGGCAGTAGCGTGAGAGCAGACAGAGGGGATGCTCAAGAAGGACACCAATCTGGCAGTCATGTTCCAGCAGCTGCAGCATACTGCCAGATTGGCTCCAGTGATGAGGAGGGAGGGGATGATGAGGTCAATGACTCCACGTGGGTGCCTAATAGGAGAGAGGAGGAGGAGGAGGATGAGGAGGAGGCACATCTCCAACGAGGCAGGATGCCCTTTGGTGGCCAGCGTAAGGGCAGTACACCGACGGAATCACACCGCAGAGCTCCGCCTGTGCAGGGCGCTGCCTCTGCCCGTCATTCAAAAAGTTCTTTGGTGTGGGCCTTTTTTGAGGCTAGTGCATCAGATCGCACAGCTGCTGTTTGCAACATATGTCTCAAGCGTATATCGCGTGGCCAAAACATCAGCCGCTTGGGTACCACATGCCTGACCAGACATATGTTGACCTGCCATGCAGCTCGTTGGCAAGCCTACCTCAAAGACCCACACCAAAGAACAAAGCGGACCTCTCCTTGCACCGCATCAGCTGGGATCTCCAACCCCACTATAACTTCAGTCCTCTCTGAAACATGCACTGAGAGGAATGAAGGTGTAGAATTAGGTGTGTCACAGCCAAGTACTTGCGCCCACTCTGCTAGCAGTACACCGACGTCCGATTCTAGCAGGCAAATTTCCCTGCCCCAGCTGCTGGACCGTCGAAAGAAGTTCACTCCCAGCCATCCACATGCCCAGCGGTTGAATGCTAGCTTGGCTAAATTGCTAGCGCTTCAACTGCTGCCTTTTCAGTTGGTAGACTCGGCCCCCTTCCGTGAGTTTGTGCAATGTGCGGTTCCTCAGTGGCAGGTTCCCAAACGCCACTTTTTCTCACGGAAGGCTATTCCGGCTCTCTACCGGCATGTGGAAGGCAATGTCTTGGCCTCGCTGGACAGGGCGGTCAGCGGTAAGGTGCATATTACCGCTGACTCATGGTCCAGCAGGCATGGACAGGGACGTTACCTTTCTTTCACGGCCCATTGGGTCACTCTTTTGGCAGCTGGGAAGGATTCAGGACAAGGTGCAGTAGTGTTGGAGGTTGTCCCTCCGCCACGCCTCCAAAATGCTACTACTGGTTGTGACACACCTCTCTCCTCCACCCCCTCCTCTTCTTCTTCCTCCATGGCCTCTTCCTGTGGTTTGTCCTATGAACCAGCGGTGCTCCGTAGCCGTTCACGGGGCTACGCAAGTACGCAGGCAAAAAGATGCCATGCCGTGCTTGCGCTGGTGTGTTTGGGGGACAGAAGCCACACTGGGGCAGAGGTCCTGTCTGCTCTGCAGGGCCAGGCCGAGAGGTGGTTGACGCCACGCCAGCTTAAGCCAGGAATGGTGGTTTGCGACAATGGCACCAACCTCCTCTCCGCCCTCCGACAGGGACAACTGACCCATGTGCCCTGTGTGGCTCACGTCCTTAACCTGGTGGTGCAGCGGTTCTTGGGCAGGTACCCGGGCTTACAGGATGTCCTGAGGCAGGCCAGGAAAGTCTGTGTGCATTTCCGCAGATCTTATAATGCCAGTGCTCGCCTGGCTGAGCTGCAAAAGGAGTTGAACCTGCCCAAGAACCGCCTTATATGTGACATGCCCACCAGGTGGAACTCAACGTTGGCCATGCTGCAGCGGCTGCACACGCAGCAGAGGGCCATCAATGAGTACCTGTGCGACTACGGCACCAGGACAGGGTCAGGGGAGCTTGGTTTTTTTTCTCCACGCCAGTGGGGCATGATCAGGGATGCATGCACTGTCCTGGCACCATTTGAGGAGGCCACGAGGATGGTGAGCAGTGACAGTGCATGCATCAGTGACACTGTACCTCTTGTCCACCTGTTGGAGCACACGCTGCGTGGAATAATGGACAGGGCACTTGAGGCAGAACAGAGGCAGGAAGAGGAGGACTTCCTTGCCTCTCAAGGCCCCCTTTACCCAGACAGTGTTCCTTCTGTCCCACCCATCGCACAGGAAGAGGAGGAGGAGGAGGAGGAGGAGGAGGATTGTGTCAGCATGGAGGTGGAGGCTGGCACTCAGCATCATCAGCAGCAGTCTTTTAGGGATGATTTACAGTCCCAAGAAACCAGTGGACTTGTACGTGGCTGGGAGGAGGTGGCTGCGGATCATGTCGTCCTTAGTGACCCAGAGGACTCCGGAGCGAATGCCTCAGCAAACCTACGCTGCATGGCCTCCCTGATCCTGCAAAGTCTGCGGAAGGATCCTCGTATTCTTCGGATCAAGGAGAGGGACCATTACTGGCTGGCCACTCTCCTTGATCCACGGTACAAGGGTAAGGTTGCGGACCTTATGTTACCGTCGCAGAGGGAGCAGAGGATGAGACAACTCCGGGAGGCCTTGCAGAAAGGTCTGTGCAACGCGTTCCCAGAGACTGGGAGGTTGCAAACTCCTGGTCCTGGACAACGAGTTGCTGAGGCTTCGGCCAGTCAAAGAAGGAGCGGTGGGGAAGGTGGCCGTCTGACCGATGCGTTCAGACAATTCTTTAGTCCGCAGCCCCAAAGTATGATCGGTTCCAGCAACCATCGCCAGCGTCTGATAAACATGGTGCAGGAATATCTAGGGGCAAGGTCAGACTTGGACACCTTCCCCACCGAAAATCCTCTGGCTTACTGGGTCTTGAGGATGGATCACTGGCCAGAGCTTGCACAGTATGCAATTGAGCTACTGGCCTGTCCTGCATCCAGCGTTCTTTCGGAACGCACATTCAGTGCTGCTGGAGGATTTGTCACGGATCACAGGGTGCGCCTGTCCACCGACTCGGTTGATCGACTGACTTTCATCAAGATGAACCAGTCTTGGATCACCACCAGCTACCACACACCTGATGCTGATATAACAGACTAATTGATTTTAAAATGTCACATCCCTTCAAGACTGATGCTGATGCTGAGTGCCTGTGCTGTTATGTTGACTGCCTATCCTCCTCCTCCGAGTCCTCAATGATACGATTGATGATGATAGCTTGGAAGATCATTTTTGTTTATGGGTGCCGCCACCAGTGCCTAACGCCCAATTTTTCAGCCCCTGTTTAACAGTGGCGTGTAATTACAATTTTTGAAGCAATACTTTGCAACAGGGCTCATTGCTGTGCTCCAAGTACAGTATCTGTGAGGAGTTGCAGTGTTGTGCCACCAGTGCCTAAGGCCCAATTTTTCAGCCCCTGTTTAACAGGGGCGTGTCATTACAATTTTTGAAGCAATACTTTGCAACAGGGCTCATTGCTGTGCTCCAAGTACAGTATCTGTGAAGGGTTGCAGTGTTGTGCCACCAGTGCCTAAGGCCCAATTTTTCAGCCCCTGTTCAACAGGGGCATGTAATTACAATTCTTGATCTAATAATTCACAGCAGGGCCCATTGCTGCACCCACCAAGAGTAACTGTCAGGGCTTACAGTGTTGTGGCACCAGCACCACCATCAAAGGCCCAATTTTTACTACCACTGTTCAACAATTATATGTAATTAAAATTCCTGATATAATAGTTGACAGCAGGGCGTTCCAGCACCAACCAAGAGTAACTGTGAGTGCTTACAGTGTTGTGCCAACACCAACAACTAAGGGGCCTATTTCTGCAGAGTATATACGGCAGGTCCCTACTTTCAAACATCCAACTTACAAACGACTCCTACTTGCAAACGCAAGAAGACAACAGGAAGTGAGAGGAAATCTACCACTAGGAAGGAAAATTCTCTCCTGTAAGAATAAATATGGGAGAAAGGTGTCTCCTCTGTACTGATGCTTTATCAGCAATCCTTGTTTCAAGAAAAACACCACATTTCAAAAACAGTTGTCATTAGGACGGAAAGTGAGGTGAAATGTTCTGAACAGGGGCACAGACAGCAAAACAAATGTTACAGGGGTGATAACCCTTACCTATGTTTTCCAAAAAGTTTAAAAATAGATTTTTGGTCTGGAGCTACACTTCAACAATGTACCTGTTCAAAATTACAAACAGATTCTACATAAGAACAAACCTACAGTCCCTGTCTTGTATGCACCGCCTGTATACGGCTGTTCAGAGTATATAGGGCCTTTTTTATTTTATGTGCGGGGTTCCCCTTAATATCCATACAAGACCCAAAGGGGCTGGTAATGGGCTGGGGTAGGGGGGGGGTCATGGGGTAGCTATGCCATTTTTCTTAAAGATTTTCATCCATATTACCGGGACCAGACATTACATTAAAGCCGCAAGCAGTTTTAAATGGCTTTTTTTTCCTTTAGAAGTGTCATTTTGTGCAGGGACAGTTCTAAACACGGGAAACACGTGGCACTTCACAGGCATACTTTAGACACCCCCCAGGTACGATATTTAAAGGAATATTTGACTTTTTTTTTTTCACTTTATGCATCATTAAAATGACTGCTCCCGGAAAACGACCGTTTTTAAAACTTATTTTTGCATTGATACATGTCCCCTGGTGCAGAACCCGGGTTCCCAAACCCTTTTTAGGACAATAACATGCATAATAGTTGTTATAATTAGCACTTTAGAATTCGAACGTTCGCATCCATTGTATTTAATAGGGTTCTAATGTTCGTTCGAACTTTCGGTCCGTTCGCGGGTTCTGGTGCGAACCGAACCCGGGGGTGTTCGGCTCATCACTAATGACCACTGATGTAACCGATGTAAACGGTGCTGAGACAAGGGAGAACATGCCAAACTGCATCCCCCCCCCCCCTCTATCCCAAGATGTATGAGATTTTAGGCCCCTTAAGATTTAGGCACCTCCGCCTGACGGAACTTGCACGACAGACTCTGCATGCTCAGCGGGAGATCGCTCCACTGATATCCGCTGAGAAGGCGGATGACAGGTCCGTCTCTGCCCACTGTGCAGAGCAGAGAGGGACCCAGTCCCACTCTCTCGTATTGGGAAATTGGGTGAAAACTGACCGTCTGTCCTTTTCAATCTAAGGCCCCATGCACACGAGATGCTGTTATTTGCTGTTGAACGCGCGTTCAGAGGCAGTTGGACGCTTTTTTCAACTGCTCCTGAACCCATTCAATGTTATCCTATGTGTCCATGCACACAGTCTCGTTTTTTGGCGTTTACAAGCAGTTGCGTTTAACCTCGTTTTTCCAGAAGCAAAAAAATGGGTTCAGACGCAAAAGTTTTCACGTTTCAGACGCTAAACGTTGCTAAACGCGGCTAAACGCGGCTAAACGCGGTACCGGCGTTTTGCCGCGTTTGCGTTTATAAGCGTTTTTAAAGGTGACCTATTTTTTAACATTAGAAATCTCAAAAATGATGGCAAATGATGAAAAACGTAAAAAATATAAAAGAAAACTGTAATTGCTTGCATTGCATTGTGGACAATCCACAACTTGTGGCAGGTAACGTGGCAAGTGGACAATCCACAACTTGTGTCAGGTGATGTGGCCAGGTGACGTGGCAGGTGACGTGGCAGGTGACGTGGCATGTGACGTGGCCAGGTGACGTGGCAGGTAACGTGGCCAGGTGACGTGGCAAGTGGACAATCCACAACTTGTGGCAGGTGACGTGGCACGTGATGTGGCCAGGTGACGTGGAAAGTGGACAATCCACAACTTGTGGCAGGTGACGTGGCTAGATGACGTGGCAGGTAATGTGGGCAGGTAACATGGCTAGGTGACGTGGCCAGGTGACGTGGCAAGTGGACAATCCACAACTTGTGGCAGGTGACATGGCCAGGTGACGTGGCAGGTGACGTGGCAAGTGGACAATTCACAACTTGTGGCAGGTGACGTGGCCAGGTGACGTGGCACGTGATGTGGCCAGGTGACATGGCAAGTGGACAATCCACAACTTGTGGCAGGTGACATGGCCAGGTGACGTGGCAGGTGACGTGGCAGGTGACGTGGCATGTGACGTGGCCAGGTGACGTGGCAGGTAACGTGGCCAGGTGACGTGGCAAGTGGACAATCCACAACTTGTGGCAGGTGACGTGGCACGTGATGTGGCCAGGTGACGTGGAAAGTGGACAATCCACAACTTGTGGCAGGTGACGTGGCTAGATGACGTGGCAGGTAATGTGGGCAGGTAACATGGCTAGGTGACGTGGCCAGGTGACGTGGCAAGTGGACAATCCACAACTTGTGGCAGGTGACATGGCCAGGTGACGTGGCAAGTGGACAATTCACAACTTGTGGCAGGTGACGTGGCCAGGTGACGTGGCACGTGATGTGGCCAGGTGACATGGCAAGTGGACAATCCACAACTTGTGGCAGGTGACGTGGCAAGTGGACAATCCACAACTTGTGGCAGGTGACGTGGCCAGCTGACGTGGCAGGTAACGTGGCCAGGTGACGTGGCAGGTAACATGGCCAGGTGACGTGGCCAGGTAACGTGGCAAGTGGACAATCCACAACTTGTGGCAGATGATGTGGCAAGTGATACGCTAAATACAAGTACACTGCTGCTCTCTCAGCTGCTGCTACTCACTCTGGTCTCACAAACTGGCTGAAATGGTTAAAATTTACTGTTTTTTGAGCTTAGGGAGGGTCTATGATGAAACGCTTATAAACGCAAACGCGGTAAAACGCCGCTAAACGCGGCCCCAAACGCGGCAAAACGCGCGTTTATAAACGCCTGTTTCAGCGTTTAAAAACGTGTGTTCAGCAGAGTTTGCACCTGCGTCTCGTGTGCATGGGGCCTAATGCTATCTGATACGTCAGACGGATGGAAACAAGGATCACCATCTGTCTGGATTTGGCAGACAGGGTCAGACTGGATGGTGAGTGTCAGTGGACATGTCACCGCTGACATCCACTGCTCCATAGGGGTAAATGAAGGGTCCGATCAGGTCCGCCTTGAAAACTGACAGGCAGACCTGATCGGACAGCTCGTGTGAAAGGAGCTTTATGTGTGAGTAAAAATTCCCCCACAAAAAAACTGAGCACTTATCTCCACTGCTGAAATTCCCCCCTCCCAGGACAAATATTTGCCCCCCCATCCCCCAAATTAAATGTCCCTCCCCCACTCCAAAAAAATCACCCCCCCCGGCACAAATTCTCTACTGCTAAAATTTCCCGTCCTAGTACACATTTTCTCCCCTCCACTCTAAATCCCCCCTCCTGGCACAAATACCCCCTCAATCCCCCTCCTAGCACAAATCTTCTCCCTCCCAACACAAATCCCCCTAAATCACCACTCTTAACACCCCCCCCCTAAAATTTCCCCTGCTATAACAATACTTACCCCCTATCCCCCCAAATTCTTCTTCCAACACAAATCCCATTCCCCGAATCTCCTTTCGGTGCCCCCCCATCTTACATGATGCCACAGTGACCAGGGCAGCCATCCCTCCTGTTACCCTTGAACATGCACACAGGAAGGTATATTGGTTCTAGCTCCATTCTCTGCATCTTATAGATGAGACAGAACTGTACACTGCTCAGTGCATGCACCACAGGCAGTAAACATAAAAAATAAGAGAAAAGGGTGTTTAAATGTCTGGTTAAAGCATTTAGAGACTCATCTTAACCATTTTTAAATATGGTTTTAATGAAAGAAAATAATTACATAATTTTTTTTTTTTTTTTTATTGGATTAGATCAATTGGATTAAAACTGAAAGGTACATAGCAAAATTTTTCTGGTCTTTGGTGCAGAGTCAAATACACTTCAGTGTAAGGCCTCGTACACACGGCCGAGATTCTCGTTGAAAAAAACATGTCGTTTTTTTCGACGAGATTCTTGGACAAGAAACTTGTCCCGGCTGAGTGTACACACGCTCGTTTCAAAGAACCCGCGGTTCTTTGAAAGGAGTGTACGCGGTGACGTCATCGACTACGTCGAGCATGCGCTCGTCACATTCGATGCCGTCGCCGCCATCTTGGTCTACCCTACGTATGCCTAGGAAGCTACCGCGCATGCGTCGAATTCATTTCGAACATGCGCGGGCTTCCGGGAGGACAGGTAAGTGTACACACACTCACTTTTCTCGTCGAGAAACATGCCGAGGGGAATCTCGACGAGAAAATAGAGAGCAGGTTCTCTATTTTCTCGTCGAGGTTTCTTGTCGGTTTTCTCGACGATAAACCCGATAGCAGCGTACACACGACCGATTTACTCGGCAAGACCTCTCTGCCAGCAAGTTTCTTGCTGGTTCTTGCCGAGAAAATCGGTCGTGTGTACGAGGCCTAAGTCAAATTCTGGGATGAGTTTTTGTGGACCCATTAGAGGGCTAAAGACTTAACCAATCAAAGGGCTTGAGGAGTGTGGAAGCAGGGCCGGTGCTAAACTATTTTGCACCCTAAGCAAGACCAGGTACTTGCACCCCCAACCCCCCCCCCACCTCAGAAATGTTATATCTGCAAAGAAATATAGGAGATTAAATAAACTCCCCTGAATGTGTAGCAATACCCCCTAGAGGGCCGCTGATTAGTTTTGGGTTTTGCACGTTACCTCTTTCAGTTGCTTTGTCTGGGTAGGAAAGTCTGTAGTAATGCAATGTCCATACAGATGTAAAACCTCAAACAGTTAGGCTTTATTTACTTTTGCAATTAACGTTGAGAAAGCAGAAGGTATAGAAGAGCAGGGGAAGGTTCAGGCACTCGCCACGAAATGTCACAGTGTCAGTACAAAAGTCACTCACCACTCTCAATGTCAGAGCAGGCATTGATCACCCAGATAGTCGTCCCTCACAGGGCCTAGCAGCCGGGATGACACAGGAATCAACGGCGGGACAACCTCCGCCTCAGACCTTTAGAATTCGATGAAGGATTAACCACTTCGCATCCGGGCCAATTCTGACACTTCGCTCCTACATGTAAAAAGCCTCATTTTTTTGCTAGAAAATTACATATAACCCCCAAACAATATATATGTTTTTTTAGCAAAGACCCTAGAGAATACAATGGCGGTCATTGCAACTTTTTATCTCGCACGGTATTTGCGCAATAATTTTTCAAACGCATTTTTTTGGGAAAAAAAACGGTTTCATGAATTAAAAAATATTAAAACATTAAAGTTAGCCCAATTTTTTTGCATAATGTGAAAGATGAAGTTACGCTGAGTAAATAGATACCTAACATGTCACCCTTCAAAATTGTACACGCTCGTGGAATGGCGCCAAACTTCGGTACTTAAAAATCCTCATGGGCGACGCTTTAAATTTTTTTATTGGTTACATGTTTTGAGTTACAGAGGAGGTCTAGGGCTAGAATTATTGCTCTCGCTCTAACGTTCGCTACGATACCTCACATGTGTGTTCTGAACACCGTTTTAATATGTGGGCGGGACTTACGTATGCGTTCGCTTCTGCGTACGAGCTACCGGGGACAGGGGCGCTTTACAATTTTTTTTTTTATTTATTGTTCATTTTACACTTAACTTTTTACTTTGACAGTTAGAAAAAAAAAATGATCACTTTTATTCCTATTACAAGGAATGTAAACATCCCTTGTAATAGGAATAAGCATGACAGGTCCTCTTTACAGTGAGATATGGGGTCAATAAGACCCCACATCTCACCTCTAGGCTGGGAAGCCTGAAATGAAAAAAAAAAAAAAACGATCACCGCTTCCTAGCCGAAGCGGCGCCGTTTTTTTGAATGCAGAGGCCGGGCGTGACGTCATAACATCGCGCCCGGCCTCCGAACGATCATAGAGACTCCGGCGACCATCTGGTCCGCCGGAAATCTCTATTGTAAGAAGCCGGGGCCGGCGGATCCTGTCACCGACTCACCGATTGCTCAGGTGAGTCGGTAGAAGCACCGGAGGGCGGCGGGAGGGGGGGGACGTCCCCTCTCGCCGCCTGTAAGAACGATCAA
This sequence comes from Rana muscosa, assembly GCA_029206835.1. Lineage (NCBI taxonomy): Eukaryota > Metazoa > Chordata > Amphibia > Anura > Ranidae > Rana > Rana muscosa. The sequence goes on along the minus strand of CM055117.1, from coordinate 1,082,199,443 downwards.
GCGGTGGAACAGCCGCTATGATCATTCTTACGGTACAGAGAATCGCCGGCTCTAAAAAACGATATCGGAATGATGCCTGTAGCTGCAGGCATCATTCAGATATCCCGGCTCAAAGTCAAGGACGTCCATGGACGTCCTTGGGCGCGAAGTGGTTAAATAAAAAAGGATAGTCCAGGAATAGTGATGAGCCGAACACCCCCGGGTTCGGTTCGCACCAGAACCCGCGAACGGACCGAAAGTTCGCACGAACATTAGAACCCTATTAAATACAATGGATGCGAACGTTCGGATTCTAAAGTGCTAATTATAACGACTATTATCCATGTTATTGTCCAAAACAGAGTTTGGGAACCCGGCTTCTGCACCAGGGGACATGTATCAATGCAAAAATAAGTTTTAAAAACGGACGTTTTCCGGGAGCAGTCATTTTAATGATGCATAAAGTGAAAAAAAAAAAGTCAAATATTCCTTTAAATATTGTACCTGGGGGGTGTCTAAAGTATGCCTGTGAAGTGCCACGTGTTTCCCGTGTTTAGAACTGTCCCTGCACAAAATAACATTTCTAATGGGAAAAAAGTCATTTAAAACTGCTTGCGGCTTTAATGCAATGTCTGGTCCCGGTAATATGGATGAAAATCTTTAGGAAAAATGGCATAGCTGCCCCATCAACCCCCCCCACCCCCTACCCCAGCCCATTACCAGCCCCTTTGGGTCTTGTATGGATATTAAGGGGAACCCCGCACACAAAATAATAAAGGACCTATATACTCTGAACAGCCGTATACAGGCGGTGCATACAAGACAGGGACTGTAGGTTTGTTCTTATGTAGAATCTGTTTATAATTTTGAACAGCTGCATTGTTTAAGTGGAGCTCCATGGCAAATTCCTTTTTTTTAGTTTTTTGTAAAACATAGGGAATGGTTATCACCCCTGTCACATTTTTTTTGCTGTCTGTGCCCCTGTTCAGAACATTTCACCTCACTTTGCGTCCCAATGACAACTGTTTTTGAAATGTGGTGTTTTTATTGAAACAAGGATTGGTGATAAAGCATCAGTAGAGAGGAGACACCTTTCTCCCATATTAATTCTTACAGGAGAGAATTTTCCTTCCAAGGGGTAGATTTCCTCTCACTTCCTGTTGTCTTCTTCCGTTTGCAAGTAGTAGTCGTTTGTAAGTTGGATGTTTGAAAGTAGGGACCTGCCGTATATACTCTGCAGAAATTGGCCCCTTAGGTGTTGGTGTTGGCACAACACTGTAAGCACTCACAGTTACTCTTGGTGGGTGCTGGAACGCCCTGCTGTCAACTATTATATCAGGAATTGTAATAACATATAATTGTTGATCAGTGGTAGTAAAAATTGGGCCTTTGATGGTGGTGCTGGTGCCCCAACACTGTAAGGCCTGACAGTTACTCTTGGTGGGCGCAGCAATGGGCCCTGCTGTGAATTATTAGATCAAGAATTGTAATTGCATGCCCCTGTTGAACAGGGGCTGAAAAATTAGGCCTTTGGTGGTGGTGGTGGTGATGGTGGTGCTGGTGCCACAACACTGTAAGGCCTGACAGTTACTCTTGGTGGGCGCAGCAATGGTCCCTGCTGTGAATTATTAGATCAATAATTATAATTGCATGCCCCTGTTGAACAGGGGCTTAAAAATTGGGCCTTTGGTGGTGGTGGTGGTGGTGATGGTGGTGCTGGTGCCACAACACTGTAAGGCCTGACAGTTACTCTTGGTGGGCGCAGCAATGGGCCCTGCTGTGAATTATTAGATCAATAATTATAATTGCATGCCCCTGTTGAACAGGGGCTGAAAAATTGGGCCTTAGGCACTGGTGGCACAACACTGCAACCCCTCACAGATACTGTACTTGGAGCACAGCAATGAGGCCTGTTGCAAAGTATTGCATCAAAAATTTTAATTACACGCCCCTGTTAAACAGGGGCTGAAAAATTGGGCCTTAGCCACTGGTGGCGTCACCCATAAACCAAAATGATCTTCCAAGCTATCATCGTTAATCGTATCATTGAGGAGGAGGAGGAGGATAGCCAGTCAACATAACAGCACAGGCACTCAGCATCAGCATCAGTCTTGAAGGGATGTGACATTTTAAAATCAATTAGTCTGTTATATCAGCATCTGGTGTGTGGTAGCTGGTGGTGATCCAAGACTGGTTCATCTTGATGAAAGTCAGACGATCAACCGAGTCGGTGGACAGGCGCACCCTGTGATCCGTGACAAATCCTCCAGCAGCACTGAATGTGCGTTCTGAAAGAACGCTGGATGCAGGACAGGCCAGTAGCTCAATTGCATACTGTGCAAGCTCTGGCCAGTGATCCATCCTCAAGACCCAGTAAGCCAGAGGATTTTCGGTGGGGAAGGTGTCCAAGTCTGACCTTGCCCCTAGGTATTCCTGCACCATGTATATCAGACGCTGGCGATGGTTGCTGGAACCGATCATACTTTGGGGCTGCGGACTAAAGAATTGTCTGAACGCATCGGTCAGACGGCCACCTTCCCCACCGCTCCTTCTTTGACTGCCCGAAGCCTCAGCAACTCGTTGTCCAGGACCAGGAGTTTGTAACCTCCCAGTCTCTGGGAACGCGTTGCACAGACCTTTCTGCAAGGCCTCCCGGAGTTGTCTCATCCTCTGCTCCCTCTGCAACGGTACGATAAGGTCCGCAACCTTACCCTTGTACCGTGGATCAAGGAGAGTGGCCAGCCAGTAATGGTCCCTCTCCTTGATCCGAAGAATACGAGGATCCTTTCGCAGACTTTGCAGGATCAGGGAGGCCATGCAGCGTAGGTTAGCTGAGGCATTCAGTCCGGAGTCCTCTGGGTCACTAAGGACGACATGATCCGCAGCCACCTCCTCCCAGCCACGTACAAGTCCACTGGTTTCTTGGGACTGTAACTCATCCCTAAAAGACTGCTGCTGATGATGCTGAGTGCCAGCCTCCACCTCCATGCTGACACAATCCTCCTCCTCCTCCTCCTCCTCTTCCTGTGCGATGGGTGGGACAGAAGGAACACTGTCTGGGTAAAGGGGGCCTTGAGAGGCAAGGAAGTCCTCCTCTTCCTGCCTCTGTTCTGCCTCAAGTGCCCTGTCCATTATTCCACGCAGAGTGTGCTCCAACAGGTGGACAAGAGGTACAGTGTCACTGATGCATGCACTGTCACTGCTCACCATCCTCGTGGCCTCCTCAAATGGTGCCAGGACAGTGCATGCATCCCTGATCATGCCCCACTGGCCTGGTGAAAAAAAACCGAGCTCCCCTGGCCCTGTCCTGGTGCCGTAGTCGCACAGGTACTCATTGATGGCCCTCTGCTGCGTGTGCAGCCGCTGCAGCATGGCCAACGTTGAGTTCCACCTGGTGGGCATGTCACATATAAGGCGGTTCTTGGGCAGGTTCAACTCCTTTTGCAGCTCAGCCAGGCGAGCACTGGCATTATAAGATCTGCGGAAATGCACACAGACTTTCCTGGCCTGCCTCAGGACATCCTGTAAGCCCGGGTACCTGCCCAAGAACCGCTGCACCACCAGGTTAAGGACGTGAGCCACACAGGGCACATGGGTCAGTTGTCCCTGTCGGAGGGCGGAGAGGAGGTTGGTGCCATTGTCGCAAACCACCATTCCTGGCTTAAGCTGGCGTGGCCTCAACCACCTCTCGGCCTGCCCCTGCAGAGCAGACAGGACCTCTGCCCCAGTGTGGCTCCTGTCCCCCAAACACACCAGCGCAAGCACGGCATGGCATCTTTTTGCCTGCGTACTTGCGTAGCCCCTTGAACGCCTACGGAGCACCGCTGGTTCCGAGGACAAAGCACAGGAAGAGGCCATGGAGGAAGAAGAAGAGGAGGGGGTGGAGGAGAGAGGTGTGTCACAACCAGTAGTAGCATTTTGGAGGCGTGGCGGTGGAACAACCTCCAACACTACTGCACCTTGTCCTGCATCCTTCCCAGCTGCCAAAAGAGTGACCCAATGGGCCGTGAAAGAAAGGTAACGTCCCTGTCCATGCCTGCTGGACCATGAGTCAGCGGTAATATGCACCTTACCGCTGACCGCCCTGTCCAGCGAGGCCAAGACATTGCCTTCCACATGCCTGTAGAGAGCCGGAATCGCCTTCCGTGAGAAAAAGTGGCGTTTGGGAACCTGCCACTGAGGAACCGCACATTGCACAAACTCACGGAAGGGGGCCGAGTCTACCAACTGAAAAGGCAGCAGTTGAAGCACTAGCAATTTAGTCAAGCTAGCATTCAACCGCTGGGCATGTGGATGGCTGGGAGTGAACTTCTTTCGACGGTCCAGCAGCTGGGGCAGGGAAATTTGCCTGCTAGAATCGGACGTTGGTGTACTGCTAGCAGAGTGCCCGCAAGTACTTGCCTGTGACACACCTAATTCTACACCTTCATTCCTCTCAGAGCAGGTTTCAGAGAGGAGTGAAGGTATAGTGGGGTTGGAGATCCCAGCTGATGCGGTGCAAGAAGAGGTCAGCTTTGTTCTTTGGTGTGGGTCTTTAAGGTAGGCTTGCCAATGAGCTGCATGGCAGGTCAACATATGTCTGATCAAGCATGTGGTGCCCAAGCGGCTGATGTTTTGGCCACGCGATATACGCTTGAGACATATGTTGCAAACAGCAGCTGATGCACTCGCCTCAAAAAAGGCCCACACCAAAGAACTTTTTGCATGACGGGCAGAGGCAGCGCCCTGCACAGGCGGAGCTCTGCGGTGTGATTCCGTCGGTGTGCTGCCCATACGCTGGCCACTCAAGGGCATCCTGCCTCGTTGGAGATGTGCCTCCTCCTCATCCTCCTCCTCCTCCTCCTCCTCTCTCCTATTAGGCACCCACGTGGAGTCAGTGACCTCATCATCCCCTCCCTCCTCATCACTGGAGCCAATCTGGCAGTATGCTGCAGCTGCTGGAGCATGACTGCCAGATTGGTGTCCTTCTTGAGCATCCCCTCTCTCTGCTCTCACGCTGCTGGCTTCCTCTAGCTGGGTATCATCATCAGATCCTTCCAAACGCTGGGCATCCTCCTGGAGCATGTACCCAACGCTGTGCTCAAACAGTTCGGGGGACTCCTCAGGAGGAGGGCATGGTGGGTCTAGGGAAGGATTGACTAATGAAGATAATGATACCAGAGAAGAGGACGCTTTGGCAGCTGCTTTGCCAGTACCCTGAGCCTGGGTGAGAGAGGATGAGGAGGATGAGGTGGGCTTGGTCATCCACTCTACCAAGTCTTCGGCATGATGTGGCTCAACATGTCCAGCTGCCGAAAACAAGGACAAGCGTGTCCCATGGCCATGTGCTGATGACAATGCACCGCGTCCACGACCAGCACTGTTGCCCCCAGACACAGAGCCTGCTTGCCCTCTTTTTTTGCCTCCTGACTGTCTGCCTCTCCTTGGTTGCCTTCCAGACATTTTAATGGATGGCCTGCAGGGAGATGGGAAAAACAGCAATAAGGGCTACCTTCAGGTGTATACTGTGCAGGAGGCTTAGCAACAATGACACTGACACTGTCCCCTGCCTATCCTTCTCTGTCCCTAAACACAAGGATTGAAAATATGGTTCAGCAAAATAGTTTTAGAACAGAATAGCACACTGACACTTTCCCTCACTGTCCTACTCTGTCCCTCCCTACAAACAAGATTTAGCACAGAATAGCACACTGATAATTTCTACGAGTGTCCTTCTCTGTCCCTAAACTCAAGGATTGAAAATATGGAACAGCAAATTTGGTTTAGAACAGAACAGCACACTGTCAGTTTCACTCACTGTACCTCTCTGTCCCTCAACTCAAGGATTGAAAATATGGTTCAGCAAAATAGTTTTAGAACAGAATAGCACACTGACACTTTCCCTCACTGTACCTCTCTGTCCCTCAACTCAAGGATTGAAAATATGGAACAGCAAATTTGGTTTAGAACAGAACAGCACACTGTCAGTTTCACTCACTGTACCTCTCTGTCCCTCAACTCAAGGATTGAAAATATGGTTCAGCAAAATAGTTTTAGAACAGAATAGCACACTGACACTTTCCCTCACTGTACCTCTCTGTCCCTCAACTCAAGGATTGAAAATATGGAACAGCAAATTTGCTTTAGAACAGAACAGCACACTGTCAGTTTCACTCACTGTACCTCTCTGTCCCTCAACTCAAGGATTGAAAATATGGTTCAGCAAAATAATTTTAGAACAGAATAGCACACTGACACTTTCCCTCACTGTACCTCTCTGTCCCTCAACTCAAGGATTGAAAATATGGAACACCAAATTTGGTTTAGAACAGAACAGCACACTGTCAGTTTCACTCACTGTACCTCTCTGTCCCTCAACTCAAGGATTGAAAATATGGTTCAGCAAAATAATTTTAGAACAGAATAGCACACTGACACTTTCCCTCACTGTACCTCTCTGTCCCTCAACTCAAGGATTGAAAATATGGAACAGCAAATTTGGTTTAGAACAGAACAGCACACTGTCAGTTTCACTCACTGTACCTCTCTGTCCCTCAACTCAAGGATTGAAAATATGGTTCAGCAAAATAGTTTTAGAACAGAATAGCACACTGTCAGTTTCACTCACTGTACCTCTCTGTCCCTCAACTCAAGGATTGAAAATATGGTTCAGCAAAATAATTTTAGAACAGAATAGCACACTGACACTTTCCCTCACTGTACCTCTCTGTCCCTCAACTCAAGGATTGAAAATATGGAACAGCAAATTTGGTTTAGAACAGAACAGCACACTGTCAGTTTCACTCACTGTACCTCTCTGTCCCTCAACTCAAGGATTGAAAATATGGTTCAGCAAAATAGTTTTAGAACAGAATAGCACACTGACACTTTCCCTCACTGTACCTCTCTGTCCCTCAACTCAAGGATTGAAAATATGGAACAGCAAATTTGGTTTAGAACAGAACAGCACACCGTCAGTTTCACTCACTGTACCTCTCTGTCCCTCAACTCAAGGACTGAAAATATGGTTCAGCAAAATAGTTTTAGAACAGAATAGCACACTGACACTTTCCCTCACTGTACCTCTCTGTCCCTCAACTCAAGGATTGAAAATATGGAACAGCAAATTTGGTTTAGAACAGAACAGCACACTGTCAGTTTCACTCACTGTACCTCTCTGTCCCTCAACTCAAGGATTGAAAATATGGAACAGCAAATTTGGTTTAGAACAGAACAGCACACTGTCAGTTTCACTCACTGTACCTCTCTGTCCCTCAACTCAAGGATTGAAAATATGGTTCAGCAAAATAATTTTAGAACAGAATAGCACACTGACACTTTCCCTCACTGTACCTCTCTGTCCCTCAACTCAAGGATTGAAAATATGGAACAGCAAATTTGGTTTAGAACAGAACAGCACACTGTCAGTTTCACTCACTGTACCTCTCTGTCCCTCAACTCAAGGATTGAAAATATGATTCAGCAAAATAATTTTAGAACAGAATAGCACACTGACACTTTCCCTCACTGTACCTCTCTGTCCCTCAACTCAAGGATTGAAAATATGGAACAGCAAATTTGGTTTAGAACAGAACAGCACACTGTCAGTTTCACTCACTGTACCTCTCTGTCCCTCAACTCAAGGATTGAAAATATGGTCCAGCAAAATAGTTTTAGAACAGAATAGCACACTGACACTTTCCCTCACTGTACCTCTCTGTCCCTCAACTCAAGGATTGAAAATATGGAACAGCAAATTTGGTTTAGAACAGAACAGCACACTGTCAGTTTCACTCACTGTACCTCTCTGTCCCTCAACTCAAGGATTGAAAATATGGTTCAGCAAAATAGTTTTAGAACAGAATAGCACACTGACACTTTCCCTCACTGTACCTCTCTGTCCCTCAACTCAAGGATTGAAAATATGGAACAGCAAATTTGGTTTAGAACAGAACAGCACACTGTCAGTTTCACTCACTGTACCTCTCTGTCCCTCAACTCAAGGATTGAAAATATGGTTCAGCAAAATAGTTTTAGAACAGAATAGCACACTGACACTTTCCCTCACTGTCCTACTCTGTCCCTCCCTACAAACAAGATTTAGCACAGAATAGCACACTGATAATTTCTACGAGTGTCCTTCCCTGTCCCTAAACTCAAGGATTGAAAATATGGAACAGCAAAATTGGTTTCGAACAGAATAGCACACTGACACTTTCCCTCACTGTACCTCTCTGTCCCTACAAACAAGATTTAGCACAAAATAGCACACTGACACTTTCCCTCACTGTACCTCTCTGTCCCTACAAACAAGATTTAGCACAAAATAGCACACTGACAATTTCCCTCACTGTACCTCTCTGTCCCTAAACTCAAGGATTGAAAATATGGTTCAGCAAGATTGGTTTAGAACAGAATAGCACACTGACACTTTCCCTCACTGTACCTCTCTGTCCCTACAAACAAGGATTAGCACAGAATAGCACACTGTCACTGACACTCTCCCTACCTATCCTTATCTGTCCCTAAACACAAGGAATCCAGGATTATGTAAAGGAAAAATAATGACACTGTCCCTGCCTATGCTTCTCTTTCCCTACTCCGGTCCGGAACACACTACACAAGGCCGCTGCGCTGGCAGCCTTTTATAGTGTGGGGCGTGTACTAAACCCCCTCAGCAATAATTGGCCACAGGCATCCTGCCTGTGGCCAATCATTGCTCTCCTCGCTGCCGGCGCTGTGATTGGCCAAGCATGCGGGGTCACAGTGCATGCTTGGCCAATCACAGCGCCTGGATGACACTGCGATGGCGTAGTGCATTGTGGGCCGTTCGCGTCACTCGAATTTGGCGCGAACGGCCCAAATCGTTCGATCTTCGTCGAACGATCGAACAGCCGATGTTCGAGTCGAAAGTATGTTCGACTCGAACACGAAGCTCATCCCTATCCAGGAACCCTCTGCCACAGGATTTCCCCGCCCCAGACTTCCAGCCGTACAGTCAATGAGCCTTTCAGCCGTATCAGCAAACTGCAGGGCTTGTAATATAGTGAATCCCTCCTTAACCACTTAAGCCCCGGACCATTTGGTAGCTAAAGGACCAGAGGTGAATTCAGAATTTTGCACTGCGCTGCTTTAACTGGAAATTGTGCGGACATGCAATGTTGTACCCAAACGAAATTTGCGTCCTTTTCTTCCCACAAATAGAGCTTTCTTTTAATGGTATTTGATTGCCTCTGCGATTTTTATTTTTTGCGATATAAACAGAAAAAGACCGAAAATTTTGAAAAAAAATGATATTTTCTACTTTTTGTTATAAGAAAAATCGAATAAACTCAATTGTAGTCATACATTTAGGCCAAAATGTATTCAGCCACATGTCTTTAGTAAAAAAAATGTCAATAAGCGTATATTTATTGGTTTGCGCAAAAGTTATAGCGTCTACAAACTAGGGTACATTTTCTGGAATTTACACAGCTTTTAATTTATGACTGCCTATCTCATTTCTTGAGGTGCTAAAATGGCAGGGCAGTACAAACCCCCCCCAAATGACCCCATTTTGGAAAGTAGACACCCCAAGGAAATTGCTGAGAGGCATGTTGAGCCCATTGAATATTTTTTTTTTTGTCCCAAGTGATTGAATAATGACAAAAAAAAAAAAAGAAATTACAAAAAGTTGTCACTAAATGATATATTGCTCACACATGCCATGGTGATATGTGGAATTGCACCCCAAAATACATTCTGCTGCTTCTCCTGAGTACGGGGATACCACATGTGTGGGACTTTTTAGGAGCCTAGCCACGTACGGGACCCCGGAAACCAAGCACCGCCTTCAGGATTTCTAAGGGCGCAAATTTTTGATTTCACTCCTCACTACCTATCCCAGTTTCGAAGGCCATAAAATGCCAAAATAGCACAAAACCCCCCAAATGACCCCATTTTGGAAAGTAGACACCCCAAGCTATTTGCTGAGAGGCATGTTGAGCCCATTGAATATTTTTTTTTTTTTGTCCCAAATGATTGAATAATGATGAAAAGAAAAAATGTACAAAAGGTTGTCACTAAATGATATATTGCTCACACATGCCATAGTTATATGTGGAATTGCACCCCAAAATACATTCTGCTGCTTCTCCTGAGTACGGGGATACCACATGTGTGGGACTTTTTGGGAGCCTAGCCGGGTACGGGGCCCCAAAAACCAAGCACCGCCTTCAGGATTTCTAAGGGCGTAAATTTTTGATTTCACTCCTCACTACCTATCACAGTTTCGAAGGCCATAAAATGCCAAAATAGCACAAAACTCCCCCAAATGACCCCATTTTGGAAAGTAGACACCCCAAGCTATTTACTGAAAGGCATGTTCAGTCCATGGAATATTTTATATTTTGCCACAAGTTGCGGGAATATGACAAACTTTGTTTTTTTTTCACAAAGTTGTCACTAAATGATATATTGCTCACACATGCCATGGGCATATGTGAAATTACACCCCAAAATACATTCTGCTGCTTCTCCTGAGTACGGGGATACCACATGTGTGGGACTTTTTGGGAGCCTAGCCGCGTACGGGACCCCAAAAATCAAGCACCGCCTTCAGGATTTCTAAGGGCGTAAATTTTTGATTTCACTCCTCACTACCTATCACAGTTTCGAAGGCCATAAAATGCCAAAATAGCACAAAACCCCCCCAAATGACCCCATTTTGGAAAGTAGACACCCCAAGCTATTTACTGAAAGGCATGTTCAGTCCATGGAATATTTTATATTTTGCCACAAGTTGCGGGAATATGACAAACTTTGTTTTTTTTGCACAAAGTTGTCACTAAATGATATATTGCTCACACATGCCATGGGCATATGTGAAATTACACCCCAAAATACATTCTGCTGCTTCTCCTGAGTACGGGGATACCACATGTGTGGGACTTTTTGGGAGCCTAGCCGCGTACGGGACCCCAAAAATCAAGCACCGCCTTCAAGGTTTCTAAGGGCATAAATTTTTGATTTCACTCCTCACTACCTATCACAGTTTTGAAGGCCATAAAATGCCAAGATAGCCCAAAACCCCCACAAATGACCCCATTTAGGAAAGTAGACACCCCAAGCTATTTGCCGAGAGGCATGGTGAGTATTTTACAGCTCTCATTTGTTTTTGAAAATGAAGAAAGACATTTTTTTTTTTTTTTCTTTTTTCAATTTTTAAAACTTTGTGACAAAAAGCGAGATCTGCAAAATACTCAACATACCTCTCAGCAAATAGCTTGGGGTGTCTACTTTCCAAAATGGGGTCATTTGGGGGGGTTTTGTGCCATCTGGCCATTCCATGGCCTCCGAAACTGTGATAGGCAGTGAGGAGTGAAATCAAAAATTTACACCCATAGAAATCCTGAAGGCGGTGCTTGGTTTTCGGGGGCCTGTACGCGGCTAGGCTCCCAAAATGTCTCACATTTTACTCAGGAGAGGCAACAGAATGTATTTTGGGGTGCAATTCCACATATAACCATGGTATGTTTGAGCAATATATAATTTAGTGACAACTTTTTGTACATTTTTTTTTTTCTTTTTGTCATTATTCAATCACTTGGGACAAAAATAAAAAATATTCAATGGGCTCAACATGCCTCTCAGCAAATAGCTTGAGGTGTCTACTTTCCAAAATGGGGTCATTTGGGGGGGTTTTGAACTGTCCTGGCATTTTATGCACAACATTAGGAAGCTTATGTCACACATCATCCACTCTTCTAACCACTTGAAGACAAAGCCCTTTCTGACACTTTTTGTTTACAGGAAAACATTTATTTTTTTGCAAGAAAATTATGTTGAACCCCCAAACATTATATATTTTTTTAAAGCAAAGGCCCTACAAATTTAAATAGTGGGTGTTGCATTTTTTTTTTCCACACAGTATTTGCGCAGCGATTTTTCAAACAAATTTTTTGGGGGAAAAACACACTTTTTTTATTTTTAATGCACTAAAAAACACTATATTGCCCAAATGTTTGATGAAATAAAAAAGATGATCTTAGGCCGAGTACATGGATACCAAACACGACATGCTTTAAAATTGCGCACAAACGCGCAGCGGCGAGAAACTACATTCATTTTTAAAAGCATTTAAAAGCCTTTACAGGTTACCACGTTAGATTTACAGAGGAGGTCTACTGCTAAAATTACTGCCCTCGATCTGACCTTCGCGGTGATACCTCACATGCATGATGCAATTGCTGTTTACATATGACGCTAGACCGACGCTTGCGTTCGCCTATGCGCAAGAGCAGGGGGGGACAGCGGTGCTTTTTTTTTTTATTATTATTTATTTTGCTTTTTTATTTTATTTTTAAACTGTTCCTTCCATATTTTATTTTTTTATCATTTTTATTGTTATCTCAGGGAATGTAAATATCCCCTATGATAGCAATAAGTAGTGACAGGTACTCTTTTTTTGAAAAAAAATGGGGGGTTAGACCCTAGATCTTTCCTCTGCCCTCAAAGCATCTGACCACACCAAGATCGGTGTGATAAAATGCTTTCCCAATTTCCCAATGGCGCTGTTTATATCCGGGGGGGGGATTTCCCTCCCACTGCTTGTAAAAGCAGTCTAGAGGCTAATTATCTGCTAGAATTGCTTTTACATGAAAGCCGGCCACTGGCTGAAAAGAATGATACCAAGATGATACCTAAACCTGCAGGCATCATTCTGGTATAAACATTCAAAGTCCAGCAACATACCAGTACGTTGCTGGTCCTTGTTGGACATGTATTGTAATCTTTTTTTTCATGCAGCCTGTTGGCTGAATGAAAAAAAGAGATTGATCGGTGGGTATGCCCACCATTAGAATACCTCCCTTCATCCACCCACTTCTAATGATGGGCATATATGCCGAAGCATGGGGGCATCCTCCCGCAAAAAAGTTATGCCGCGTACACACGGTCAGACTTTTCCACGGGCAAGCCTCCGTCGGAATTTCGACCGTATATACGCGGCATTAGGAGCAAAATCGCTCCTCCGCCCCTGCTGCCCCCATGCTTCGGCATATATGCTCTTTTTTTAACTGTGGTGGTGAAATCACCTCCTACAGCGTTGGAGTCACGGCTTTATGTATCGTGGGAGCAAATGCTGTTGCTGTCAAGATAAATAAATCCGCGATGCAACTGAATGGCGTACCTGCTAAGCAAATGATGGTTAACATTAAAACAAAGTAACATTACAGTACAACAGTAAGACCTTACCATACCATACCTGCAAAGCAAATACCAAAACAAAACCTAGTAAAAAATAAAACGTTTTTTTAACGCAACCTGTGCCTAAAATATATATATGCCGAAGCATGGGGGCATCCTCCCGCAAAAAAAGTTATGCCGCGTACACACGGTCAGACTTTTCCACGGGCAAGCCTTTGTCGAAATTTCGACCGTATGTACGCGGCATAAAAGGTTATGCCGCGTACACACGGTCGAACTTTTCCACGGGCAAGCCTCCGTCGGAATTTCGACCATATATACGCGGCATTAGGAGCAAAATCGCTCCTCCGCCCCTGCTGCCCCCATGCTTCGGCATATATGCTCTTTTTTTTTAACTGTGGTGGTGAAATCACCTCCTACAGCGTTGGAGTCACGGCTTTATGTATCGTGGGAGCAAACGCTGTTGCTGTCAAGATAAATAATTCCGTGCTGCAGTTGAATGGCGCACCTGAAAACAAAAAATTACATACCTGAAAAGCAAGCATGATAAAACATTGCAGAATGGAATACAGTAAAAAAGAGCAGAACAATAGAGAGAAAATAGAGAGAGCGAGAGAGAACAATAAAACGACAACTATTTTTTTTTTTTTTTTTTTTATATTTTTTTTGTGTTTTTGTTTTTTACGTTTTTTTTTTTTCTTTTTTACACTTTTTTTTTAAACTTTAACAACTGTAATGGTTCGGGTCTCTCAAAATGTAATGGCATCTTGGGAGACCCTGTGTAAGTGTGTCCTAGTCTGTGAAATGCTGTACCCTACGCTAAAACTTCACTTTTGAGTGGTAGCGTTCAAAACATTCACCAAGGCAAAGACCAGGTTTGTCAGGACAGAGTGGACAATAATAACGAGTGTCACGCCTAAATCCGCGCTTGCTACAGACACGACATCTTTTTTGGGGGGCTCGTTGGGTAGGGGTACTCGGGAGGGCATACGGATAATGCCTCTCATGCAGCCGGCTTACTGCATTTGGTAGGGGATGGTGAGGTGCAGAACGGCCTGGATACAGGAGTTCTGTGACTATCTCATTCTGGAATTTTAGAAGAGATAACGTCCCGCCTGAAGCTCTGTATAGCACATGAACGTTCAGCAAAGCCAATTGGAATAAGGATAGAGACACTTTTTTGTACCAGCGTCTCGCCTTACGGTCAATTAGATACGGCGCCATCAACTGGTCGTTGAGGTCCACCCCTCCCATATTTTTGTTATATTCGTGGACACAGAGGGGTTTCTCCACAACACCAGTCGCCGTACGAATTTGGACTGTCGTGTCTGCATGAAGGGAGGTAAGAAGGAAAACATTCTTATTGTCCCTCCACTTCATAGCGAGCAAGTTATTACACTTTACGCAGGCTCTCTCCCCCAGCCTAAGACGGGCATCTACAAGCCGCTGGGGAAAGCCCCGGCGATTAGGTCGCACGGTGCCACATGCTCCAATCTGATGATCAAACAAGTGACTAAACAGTGGCACGCTCGTGTAATAATTGTCCACATACAAGTGGTACCCCTTTCCGAATAAGGGTGACACCAATTTCCACACTATCTTGCCAGCGCTCCCTATGTAATCCGGGCAGTTGACCGGCTCAACCTGACTATCTTTTCCCTCATAAACCATAACGCTCCATACATAGCCTGTTGCCCTGTCACAGCACTTATAGAGCTTGACCCCGTATCTGGCACGCTTGCTGGGAAGGTACTGCTTGAAAGCCAAGCGGCCAGAAAATTTAATCAGGGACTCATCAACGCAGACAGCTTGATCGGGAATAAACAAGGCTGCAAAACGTTCGTTGAAGTGGTTTATGAGGGGCCGAATTTTATAGAGCCGGTCGTATTCAGGGTCCCCACGTGGACGACAAAGTTCATTGTCGTTGAAGTGCATGAACCGCAAAATCTGCTTGTATCGTTTCCTGGGCATGGAGGCAGAGAACACGGGCATGTGGTCAATTGGGTGCGTGGACCAATAAGCACGCAATGACGGGAATTTATGTGTGCCCATGTTGAGGGAAAGGCCCAGAAAGGTCTTAAATTCGGAAACTGTAATTGGTTTCCAATCTTTGGCAATGGAAGGCAACTGGGGATTAGCGGCGATGAATTGACCAGCATATAAATTACTCTGGTCCACAATAGATCTATAGAGATCTTCCGTGAAAAACAGCGAATAATAATCGATTGGCATAAAATCAGCTGTTTCCACCTGAATACTGGGTTGGGCAGTGAATGGGGGAAGTACGGGTTCTGCAGAAGTGGTGGGGACCCAATCAGGACAGGCGAATTCTGCAGGAAGAGCACTATGGGTACGACGGGCCTGCCTTTGTCTTCTTATTGGTGGCAGCGGGACACTACTTGTGCTTGCCACCTCGCCAGCTTGAACTGCACTTATGGGACTCGCCACGTCACCACGTGATACTGCAGTTCTGGATGTACGCCCAGGCTGTACTAGGCCGCTGGTGCTTGCCAATTCACCAGAAGGAATAGCGGCGCTAGTACTCCTCTGCTCCATGATACGAGAGCCCTGCGGTTCTTGCTCCTCAACAACCTCAGAAGATCGGGATCGGGTACGCCTGACCTTAGCAGGGACCTCAACTTCGTCGTCAGAGCTATCTGAGGTGGGGCCGCTGACGTCACTGTCTTCTACGGGAAGATATTCTGAGCCTGAATCTGACAGATACGTGACCTCCTCTTCACTATCTGTCATGCTCAGAATCTCGTAGGCCTCTTTACTAGTGTACCTTCGACTTGCCATTTTGGGCTCTAAATTTAGGGGTACACTAGTAAGATTCACAGGAAAAAAAGCACCCGACTGTCGTCAGCAAATATATCAAACGCTACAAAAAAAACTGTTAGCGGTCGCAGGGATCAGGACTGTCTCTGCAAACGCTGCAGTTATGTGTTTTGTGTTTGGTAAGTGACAGTGATCGATCGATACTGCACTTGGGTGGGCTGGGCTGGGCTGGGCTGGGCGGAGGGGCTAAACGCAGGTGCTAGCAGGTATCTGGGCTGATCAGGCTAACACTGCGTTTTTGGGAACCCTAAACCGCTGGGGACGCTAGTATAGATCTGATCAGATACTATACCACTAAGGGAGGTGTATGCTTTGCGCGTGGGTGTTAGCGTTACTGGCACTAACCTAACGCTGCCTGGGGCGACGCAGACCCTCTCTGGCGCTAAAACCTAATTGATCTCACCCGCCGGGCGATCAGGGGGTTAAACCTTTATTGGGTTATATACGGCGGGTGCCCTGATGCTATAAAAAGCAAATTAACCAACCAGTGTCACCCGTAACCTTTATATGGTGATCACTGGTGAAAGGGTTAACTAGGGGCAATCAGGGGGTTAAAACCTTTATTAGGTTAAATATGGGGGTACCCGACGCTATATAAAAACCTGACGGGTTACCTAAATAACTAACTGGGTAACCAGTGTCACCAGTGACGCTTATACGGTGATCACTGGTGAAAGGGTTAACTCTAGGGGCAATCAGGGGGTTAAAATAATATATGGGGGTACCTGACGCTCTAAAAACCTGCGGCGAAACTAAAAATAAATAACTGGCTATCTAGGGCACCACCGGCACTAAATACAGCGATCGAAAATAGACTTGTGCACGACGGAAAAATTTGTTCCGTTTCGGTTCGTTTCTTTCCGGTCCTGTTGATTCGTAATCATTCGTAATTTTGCTAGACGGGATTTTTCGTGTTCGGACTCATTCGTATTTTTGCAAGCGACATTTTTCGTTGAATTTTTTGTTGCTTTATAATTCGTACTTTCGGTAGAGTACGTTGTTTTTCGTTGATTCTGGACACAACTCCTACTTTCGTAACTTTTTTTGGGTTCGTACTTTCGGTAGAGTACGTTGTTTTTCGTTGATTCTGGACACAACTCCTACTTTCGTAACTTTTTTTGGGTTCGTTGATTCGTAATTTTCCGTGTCTCTCTCACAACGACGCTGCCTATTATGCCTAATTTGCTTCGAATGGATTTGTACTTTTCTAAATACATAGCGGTTATTTGTAACGATTCGAAATCTCGTATTTTACTTTCGTTTTTTACATGCGGCTATAGGCTCCGCCCCTGTACACCATTTTGAGAGGGTTCAGCACGGTGAGGGAGAAGCAGAGAGCAGAGCAGAGTGAGTGTTATTGTGCTTCGAATGGATTTGAAATCTCGTATTTTACTTTCGTTTTTTCATGCGGCTATAGCCTCCGCCCCTGTACACCATTTTGAGAGGGAGTTCAGCATGGTGAGGGAGAAGCAGAGAGCAGAGTGAGTGTTATTGTGCTTCGAATGGATTCGTACATTCGTAACTTTTTTCATAACGAATTATGCCGAAGACCTTCGGGCATTCGCTATTTTGCGGTATAATTTATTTCGGATTCGGTTTTATTCGTAATTGCTCTGTTCGGAAATTCGAATGCTTCCGAATGTCCGAAAGTTGCTAAATTCGGACGAATTTTTGATTCGTTACGAAACGAATTGCACAAGCCTAATCGAAAATACGATCGCTTAGTGACGCTGGCGTTAGGGTGTGAAAGGGTTACCTGGGGGGCGATCAAGGGGTTAAACCTTTATTAGGGGGGGTTAGGGGGCTACCCTGGACCTAAAGGGGCCTAAATCTAACTGCCCTGCAACTTTTTACTATCACAGATGACACTAAATGCAGTGATCAGTAAAATAAATGATCACTGCAATCAGTGACACTGTGATTGGGGGCTGGGGGGTGATCTGGGGGTGACTGGGGGGTGAAATGTGTGCCTATGTGTACCTATGTGTCAGTGGACTGTTGGTGCACTAACCTGCTTCTTCTCTCCTCGGCGCCGGAATCGAAAAGACCGCTGCGAGGGAGATGACATCACTTCCTCCTGCCTGTGTTTACATCACATGGCGGAGGAAGCATTTTCATTGGCCGGGAGCGATCGCGAGGGGGTGGCCGAAATCGAATGGTCACCCCCTCATCTCTGATCGCTCCCCAACGATAAACGGCCGCTCACTGTATAGGAGGGGGGTCCGATCGGACCCCCCAACTGTACAAAGGCGATCACGTACACTCTACGTGATTGTGCCTGTCGGTGCCATTCTGCCGACGTATATATACAGTGAGCGGTCGTTAAGTGGTTAATAAAGTTTCCAGGCCTCTCCCGAGACAGCGGTAAGTTGCCGGTCTCCTCCGGGTAGATACTCCCCTGGTCTACTTCACTAAGATGCTTCTTCCCCATTTGGATGGACAGCCTGGGATCCCTTTTTCTGGATGTAGACCCCAGCCAGGTTAGCTGGGCCTACTAGACAGCAATGCAGCCTCCGGCCAGAGTGGCCCTGAGACCAAAACGACACACACCTCGAGCCCTGAGGGCCACGAGGTGAAGAAGGACCTCCATCAATGGCGTCTGCCCCTTAAGTATCCCTTCCCAGCAGGCACAGCGGGTTCACCTCTCCCCCTGTACCGGTGCCAAGAAGGGTCACCCAATGCACCATGGCTTGCCCGTGTTCCAACAGGTGCCTGAGGTGGTAACACCACCTACAGGCAATAAGGGAAAACTACTATCGGGCAAACCACAGCTAAACCAGAGGCAAAACAAGTTGTAATTCAAACATCTGAGCCCAACTACTGGCTCAGACATCCCTTTAAATTTAAATAGCGTCACAACCATTTGGGATGGGCGCTACAGCTGTAACAGGCAGTGGCGTCACTAGGGTTGGTGTCACCTGGTGCGGTATAACATGGTGTCACCCCCCCCCCCCCCCCAATAATTTTTTTCACCCTAATAACACTGCATATATTGGCAACAGTAGTGCCGTTAATAACTATCAATCAACTAGCAAATTTGAATAACAATATCATATGAAAATAATAGAAATCAAAGCTTAAACTGTTAAAGAACTGTATTTATTTTAACTTTAAACTTTACTGAATTAATAAATAAATAACACAAAAACAGGAACAAATATGAAAACATTTAGTTAACATCTAAATCAAAACTTTGCTTTTCTAGCCTTGACAGCTGCAAAATTGTGAACAACATCATCAAAATCAATACATTTCGCTAGTTCACTTTCAACTGATAATATTGCAAGATCAGAAAGCCTTGCCTGTCCCATCGTTGAACGCAAATAGTTTTTTATCAGCTTCAACTTTGAAAAGCTCCTCTCACATGAAGCCACAGACACACAGATTGTCAGAAATATTTTTAGACATAGTGAAAGGGTTGGAAGAGATTCAATGAAGTCCCATTCTGCTATGAAGGTCAAAACTTGTAAAGCCCACTAGGGATGAGCTTCGTGTTCGAGTCGAACATACGTTCGACTCGAACATCGGCTGTTCGATCGTTCGACGAAGATCGAACGATTTGGGCCGTTCGCGCCAAATTCGAGTGACGCGAACGGCCCACAATGCACTACGCCATCGCAGTGTCATCCAGGCGCTGTGATTGGCCAAGCATGCACTGTGACCCCGCATGCTTGGCCAATCACAGCGCCGGCAGCGAGGAGAGCAATGATTGGCCACAGGCAGGATGCCTGTGGCCAATTATTGCTGAGGGTGTTTAGTACACGCCCCACACTATAAAAGGCCGCCAGCACGGCGGCCTAGTGTAGTGTGTTCTGGAGCAGGGAAAGACAAGCATAGGCAGGGACAGTGACATTTATTTATTTCTTGCTTAACCTGGATTCCTTTAGTTTAGGGAAAGAGAAGGATAGGTAGGGAGAGTGTCAGTGTGTTTTACTGTGCGAATCCTTGTTTCTAGGGACAGGGAAGGAAAGTGAGGGGAATTCTCCTTGTGCTATAGTGTGCTTTAAAAAAACATTTTTTCTAGGGACAGAAAACTCTAGGTAGGGAGAGTGTCAGTTTCTTTCACTGTGCGAGTCCTTGTTTCTAGGAAAAAAGAAGGAAAGTGAGGGGAATTCTCCTTGTGCTATAGTGTGCTTTAAAAAAAAAAAAATTTCTAGGGACAGAAAACTCTAGGTAGGGAGAGTGTCAGTTTCTTTCACTGTGCGAGTCCTTGTTTCTAGGAAAAAAGAAGGAAAGTGAGGGGAATTCTCCTTGTGCTATAGTGTGCTTTAAAAAAACATTTTTTCTAGGGACAGAAAACTCTAGGTAGGGAGAGTGTCAGTTTCTTTCACTGTGCGAGTCCTTGTTTCTAGGAAAAAAGAAGGAAAGTGAGGGGAATTCTCCTTGTGCTATAGTGTGCTTTAAAAAAACATTTTTTCTAGGGACAGAAAACTCTAGGTAGGGAGAGTGTCAGTTTCTTTCACTGTGCGAGTCCTTGTTTCTAGGAAAAAAGAAGGAAAGTGAGGGGAATTCTCCTTGTGCTATAGTGTGCTTTAAAAAAAAAAAATTTCTAGGGACAGAAAACTCTAGGTAGGGAGAGTGTCAGTTTCTTTCACTGTGCGAGTCCTTGTTTCTAGGAAAAAAGAAGGAAAGTGAGGGGAATTCTCCTTGTGCTATAGTGTGCTTTAAAAAAAAAAATTTTCTAGGGACAGAAAACTCTAGGTAGGGAGAGTGTCAGTTTCTTTCACTGTGCGAGTCCTTGTTTCTAGGAAAAAAGAAGGAAAGTGAGGGGAATTCTCCTTGTGCTATAGTGTGCTTTAAAAAAACATTTTTTCTAGGGACAGAAAACTCTAGGTAGGGAGAGTGTCAGTTTCTTTCACTGTGCGAGTCCTTGTTTCTAGGAAAAAAGAAGGAAAGTGAGGGGAATTCTCCTTGTGCTATAGTGTGCTTTAAAAAAAAAAAAATTCTAGGGACAGAAAACTCTAGGTAGGGAGAGTGTCAGTTTCTTTCACTGTGCGAGTCCTTGTTTCTAGGAAAAAAGAAGGAAAGTGAGGGGAATTCTCCTTGTGCTATAGTGTGCTTTAAAAAAACATTTTTTCCAGGGACAGAAAACTCTAGGTAGGGAGAGTGTCAGTTTCTTTCACTGTGCGAGTCCTTGTTTCTAGGAAAAAAGAAGGAAAGTGAGGGGAATTCTCCTTGTGCTATAGTGTGCTTTAAAAAAAAAAAATTTCTAGGGACAGAAAACTCTAGGTAGGGAGAGTGTCAGTTTCTTTCACTGTGCGAGTCCTTGTTTCTAGGAAAAAAGAAGGAAAGTGAGGGGAATTCTCCTTGTGCTATAGTGTGCTTTAAAAAAACATTTTTTCTAGGGACAGAAAACTCTAGGTAGGGAGAGTGTCAGTTTCTTTCACTGTGCGAGTCCTTGTTTCTAGGAAAAAAGAAGGAAAGTGAGGGGAATTCTCCTTGTGCTATAGTGTGCTTTAAAAAAACATTTTTTCTAGGGACAGAAAACTCTAGGTAGGGAGAGTGTCAGTTTCTTTCACTGTGCGAGTCCTTGTTTCTAGGAAAAAAGAAGGAAAGTGAGGGGAATTCTCCTTGTGCTATAGTGTGCTTTAAAAAAAAAAAAATTCTAGGGACAGAAAACTCTAGGTAGGGAGAGTGTCAGTTTCTTTCACTGTGCGAGTCCTTGTTTCTAGGAAAAAAGAAGGAAAGTGAGGGGAATTCTCCTTGTGCTATAGTGTGCTTTAAAAAAACATTTTTTCTAGGGACAGAAAACTCTAGGTAGGGAGAGTGTCAGTTTCTTTCACTGTGCGAGTCCTTGTTTCTAGGAAAAAAGAAGGAAAGTGAGGGGAATTCTCCTTGTGCTATAGTGTGCTTTAAAAGAAAAATTTTTCTAGGGACAGAAAACTCTAGGTAGGGAGAGTGTCAGTTTCTTTCACTGTGCGAGTCCTTGTTTCTAGGAAAAAAGAAGGAAAGTGAGGGGAATTCTCCTTGTGCTATAGTGTGCTTTAAAAAAACATTTTTTCTAGGGACAGAAAACTCTAGGTAGGGAGAGTGTCAGTTTCTTTCACTGTGCGAGTCCTTGTTTCTAGGAAAAAAGAAGGAAAGTGAGGGGAATTCTCCTTGTGCTATAGTGTGCTTTAAAAAAAAAAATTTTCTAGGGACAGAAAACTCTAGGTAGGGAGAGTGTCAGTTTCTTTCACTGTGCGAGTCCTTGTTTCTAGGAAAAAAGAAGGAAAGTGAGGGGAATTCTCCTTGTGCTATAGTGTGCTTTAAAAAAACATTTTTTCTAGGGACAGAAAACTCTAGGTAGGGAGAGTGTCAGTTTCTTTCACTGTGCGAGTCCTTGTTTCTAGGAAAAAAGAAGGAAAGTGAGGCGAATTCTCCTTGTGCTATAGTGTGCTTTAAAAAAAAAAAAATTCTAGGGACAGAAAACTCTAGGTAGGGAGAGTGTCAGTTTCTTTCACTGCGCGAGTCCTTGTTTCTAGGAAAAAAGAAGGAAAGTGAGGGGAATTCTCCTTGTGCTATAGTGTGCTTTAAAAAAACATTTTTTCTAGGGACAGAAAACTCTAGGTAGGGAGAGTGTCAGTTTCTTTCACTGTGCGAGTCCTTGTTTCTAGGAAAAAAGAAGGAAAGTGAGGGGAATTCTCCTTGTGCTATAGTGTGCTTTAAAAAAAAAAAATTTCTAGGGACAGAAAACTCTAGGTAGGGAGAGTGTCAGTTTCTTTCACTGTGCGAGTCCTTGTTTCTAGGAAAAAAGAAGGAAAGTGAGGGGAATTCTCCTTGTGCTATAGTGTGCTTTAAAAAACATTTTTTCTAGGGACAGAAAACTCTAGGTAGGGAGAGTGTCAGTTTCTTTCACTGTGCGAGTCCTTGTTTCTAGGAAAAAAGAAGGAAAGTGAGGGGAATTCTCCTTGTGCTATAGTGTGCTTTAAAAAAACATTTTTTCTAGGGACAGAAAACTCTAGGTAGGGAGAGTGTCAGTTTCTTTCACTGTGCGAGTCCTTGTTTCTAGGAAAAAAGAAGGAAAGTGAGGGGAATTCTCCTTGTGCTATAGTGTGCTTTAAAAAAACATTTTTTCTAGGGACAGAAAACTCTAGGTAGGGAGAGTGTCAGTTTCTTTCACTGTGCGAGTCCTTGTTTCTAGGAAAAAAGAAGGAAAGTGAGGGGAATTCTCCTTGTGCTATAGTGTGCTTTAAAAAAAAAAAAATTCTAGGGACAGAAAACTCTAGGTAGGGAGAGTGTCAGTTTCTTTCACTGTGCGAGTCCTTGTTTCTAGGAAAAAAGAAGGAAAGTGAGGGGAATTCTCCTTGTGCTATAGTGTGCTTTAAAAAAAAAAAAAAAATTCTAGGGACAGAAAACTCTAGGTAGGGAGAGTGTCAGTTTCTTTCACTGTGCGAGTCCTTGTTTCTAGGAAAAAAGAAGGAAAGTGAGGGGAATTCTCCTTGTGCTATAGTGTGCTTTAAAAAAACATTTTTTCTAGGGACAGAAAACTCTAGGTAGGGAGAGTGTCAGTTTCTTTCACTGTGCGAGTCCTTGTTTCTAGGAAAAAAGAAGGAAAGTGAGGGGAATTCTCCTTGTGCTATAGTGTGCTTTAAAAAAAAATTTTTTCTAGGGACAGAAAACTCTAGGTAGGGAGAGTGTCAGTTTCTTTCACTGTGCGAGTCCTTGTTTCTAGGAAAAAAGAAGGAAAGTGAGGGGAATTCTCCTTGTGCTATAGTGTGCTTTAAAAAAACATTTTTTCTAGGGACAGAAAACTCTAGGTAGGGAGAGTGTCAGTTTCTTTCACTGTGCGAGTCCTTGTTTCTAGGAAAAAAGAAGGAAAGTGAGGGGAATTCTCCTTGTGCTATAGTGTGCTTTAAAAAAAAAAAATTTCTAGGGACAGAAAACTCTAGGTAGGGAGAGTGTCAGTTTCTTTCACTGTGCGAGTCCTTGTTTCTAGGAAAAAAGAAGGAAAGTGAGGGGAATTCTCCTTGTGCTATAGTGTGCTTTAAAAAAACATTTTTTCTAGGGACAGAAAACTCTAGGTAGGGAGAGTGTCAGTTTCTTTCACTGTGCGAGTCCTTGTTTCTAGGAAAAAAGAAGGAAAGTGAGGGGAATTCTCCTTGTGCTATAGTGTGCTTTAAAAAAAAAAAATTTCTAGGGACAGAAAACTCTAGGTAGGGAGAGTGTCAGTTTCTTTCACTGTGCGAGTCCTTGTTTCTAGGAAAAAAGAAGGAAAGTGAGGGGAATTCTCCTTGTGCTATAGTGTGCTTTAAAAAAACATTTTTTCTAGGGACAGAAAACTCTAGGTAGGGAGAGTGTCAGTTTCTTTCACTGTGCGAGTCCTTGTTTCTAGGAAAAAAGAAGGAAAGTGAGGGGAATTCTCCTTGTGCTATAGTGTGCTTTAAAAAAAAAAAAATTCTAGGGACAGAAAACTCTAGGTAGGGAGAGTGTCAGTTCCTTTCACTGTGCGAGTCCTTGTTTCTAGGAAAAAAGAAGGAAAGTGAGGGGAATTCTCCTTGTGCTATAGTGTGCTTTAAAAAAACATTTTTTTCTAGGGACAGAAAACTCTAGGTAGGGAGAGTGTCAGTTTCTTTCACTGTGCGAGTCCTTGTTTCTAGGAAAAAAGAAGGAAAGTGAGGGGAATTCTCCTTGTGCTATAGTGTGCTTTAAAAAAATTTTTTTTCTAGGGACAGAAAACTCTAGGTAGGGAGAGTGTCAGTTTCTTTCACTGTGCGAGTCCTTGTTTCTAGGAAAAAAGAAGGAAAGTGAGGGGAATTCTCCTTGTGCTATAGTGTGCTTTAAAAAAACATTTTTTCTAGGGACAGAAAACTCTAGGTAGGGAGAGTGTCAGTTTCTTTCACTGTGCGAGTCCTTGTTTCTAGGAAAAAAGAAGGAAAGTGAGGGGAATTCTCCTTGTGCTATAGTGTGCTTTAAAAAAAAACATTTTCTAGGGACAGAAAACTCTAGGTAGGGAGAGTGTCAGTTTCTTTCACTGTGCGAGTCCTTGTTTCTAGGAAAAAAGAAGGAAAGTGAGGGGAATTCTCCTTGTGCTATAGTGTGCTTTAAAAAAACATTTTTTCTAGGGACAGAAAACTCTAGGTAGGGAGAGTGTCAGTTTCTTTCACTGTGCGAGTCCTTGTTTCTAGGAAAAAAGAAGGAAAGTGAGGGGAATTCTCCTTGTGCTATAGTGTGCTTTAAAAAAAAAAAAATTTCTAGGGACAGAAAACTCTAGGTAGGGAGAGTGTCAGTTTCTTTCACTGTGCGAGTCCTTGTTTCTAGGAAAAAAGAAGGAAAGTGAGGGGAATTCTCCTTGTGCTATAGTGTGCTTTAAAAAAACATTTTTTCTAGGGACAGAAAACTCTAGGTAGGGAGAGTGTCAGTTTCTTTCACTGTGCGAGTCCTTGTTTCTAGGAAAAAAGAAGGAAAGTGAGGGGAATTCTCCTTGTGCTATAGTGTGCTTTAAAAAAACATTTTTTCTAGGGACAGAAAACTCTAGGTAGGGAGAGTGTCAGTTTCTTTCACTGTGCGAGTCCTTGTTTCTAGGAAAAAAGAAGGAAAGTGAGGGGAATTCTCCTTGTGCTATAGTGTGCTTTAAAAAAAAAAAATTTCTAGGGACAGAAAACTCTAGGTAGGGAGAGTGTCAGTTTCTTTCACTGTGCGAGTCCTTGTTTCTAGGAAAAAAGAAGGAAAGTGAGGGGAATTCTCCTTGTGCTATAGTGTGCTTTAAAAAAACATTTTTTCTAGGGACAGAAAACTCTAGGTAGGGAGAGTGGCAGTTTCTTTCACTGTGCGAGTCCTTGTTTCTAGGAAAAAAGAAGGAAAGTGAGGGGAATTCTCCTTGTGCTATAGTGTGCTTTAAAAAAACATTTTTTCTAGGGACAGAAAACTCTAGGTAGGGAGAGTGTCAGTTTCTTTCACTGTGCGAGTCCTTGTTTCTAGGAAAAAAGAAGGAAAGTGAGGGGAATTCTCCTTGTGCTATAGTGTGCTTTAAAAAAAAAAAAATTATAGGGACAGAAAACTCTAGGTAGGGAGAGTGTCAGTTTCTTTCACTGTGCGAGTCCTTGTTTCTAGGAAAAAAGAAGGAAAGTGAGGGGAATTCTCCTTGTGCTATAGTGTGCTTTAAAAAAACATTTTTTCTAGGGACAGAAAACTCTAGGTAGGGAGAGTGTCAGTTTCTTTCACTGTGCGAGTCCTTGTTTCTAGGAAAAAAGAAGGAAAGTGAGGGGAATTCTCCTTGTGCTATAGTGTGCTTTAAAAAAACATTTTTTCTAGGGACAGAAAACTCTAGGTAGGGAGAGTGTCAGTTTCTTTCACTGTGCGAGTCCTTGTTTCTAGGAAAAAAGAAGGAAAGTGAGGGGAATTCTCCTTGTGCTATAGTGTGCTTTAAAAAAACATTTTTTCTAGGGACAGAAAACTCTAGGTAGGGAGAGTGTCAGTTTCTTTCACTGTGCGAGTCCTTGTTTCTAGGAAAAAAGAAGGAAAGTGAGGGGAATTCTCCTTGTGCTATAGTGTGCTTTAAAAAAAAAAAATTTCTAGGGACAGAAAACTCTAGGTAGGGAGAGTGTCAGTTTCTTTCACTGTGCGAGTCCTTGTTTCTAGGAAAAAAGAAGGAAAGTGAGGGGAATTCTCCTTGTGCTATAGTGTGCTTTAAAAAAAAAAAAAATTCTAGGGACAGAAAACTCTAGGTAGGGAGAGTGTCAGTTTCTTTCACTGTGCGAGTCCTTGTTTCTAGGAAAAAAGAAGGAAAGTGAGGGGAATTCTCCTTGTGCTATAGTGTGCTTTAAAAAAACATTTTTTCTAGGGTCAGAAAACTCTAGGTAGGGAGAGTGTCAGTTTCTTTCACTGTGCGAGTCCTTGTTTCTAGGAAAAAAGAAGGAAAGTGAGGGGAATTCTCCTTGTGCTATAGTGTGCTTTAAAAAAAAAAAATTCTAGGGACAGAAAACTCTAGGTAGGGAGAGTGTCAGTTTCTTTCACTGTGCGAGTCCTTGTTTCTAGGAAAAAAGAAGGAAAGTGAGGGGAATTCTCCTTGTGCTATAGTGTGCTTTAAAAAAACATTTTTTCTAGGGACAGAAAACTCTAGGTAGGGAGAGTGTCAGTTTCTTTCACTGTGCGAGTCCTTGTTTCTAGGAAAAAAGAAGGAAAGTGAGGGGAATTCTCCTTGTGCTATAGTGTGCTTTAAAAAAAAAAAAATTCTAGGGACAGAAAACTCTAGGTAGGGAGAGTGTCAGTTTCTTTCACTGTGCGAGTCCTTGTTTCTAGGAAAAAAGAAGGAAAGTGAGGGGAATTCTCCTTGTGCTATAGTGTGCTTTAAAAAAACATTTTTTCTAGGGACAGAAAACTCTAGGTAGGGAGAGTGTCAGTTTCTTTCACTGTGCGAGTCCTTGTTTCTAGGAAAAAAGAAGGAAAGTGAGGGGAATTCTCCTTGTGCTATAGTGTGCTTTAAAAAAAAAAAAATTCTAGGGACAGAAAACTCTAGGTAGGGAGAGTGTCAGTTTCTTTCACTGTGCGAGTCCTTGTTTCTAGGAAAAAAGAAGGAAAGTGAGGGGAATTCTCCTTGTGCTATAGTGTGCTTTAAAAAAACATTTTTTCTAGGGACAGAAAACTCTAGGTAGGGAGAGTGTCAGTTTCTTTCACTGTGCGAGTCCTTGTTTCTAGGAAAAAAGAAGGAAAGTGAGGGGAATTCTCCTTGTGCTATAGTGTGCTTTAAAAAAAAAAAATTTCTAGGGACAGAAAACTCTAGGTAGGGAGAGTGTCAGTTTCTTTCACTGTGCGAGTCCTTGTTTCTAGGAAAAAAGAAGGAAAGTGAGGGGAATTCTCCTTGTGCTATAGTGTGCTTTAAAAAAACATTTTTTTCTAGGGACAGAAAACTCTAGGTAGGGAGAGTGTCAGTTTCTTTCACTGTGCGAGTCCTTGTTTCTAGGAAAAAAGAAGGAAAGTGAGGGGAATTCTCCTTGTGCTATAGTGTGCTTTAAAAAAAAAAATTTTCTAGGGACAGAAAACTCTAGGTAGGGAGAGTGTCAGTTTCTTTCACTGTGCGAGTCCTTGTTTCTAGGAAAAAAGAAGGAAAGTGAGGGGAATTCTCCTTGTGCTATAGTGTGCTTTAAAAAAACATTTTTTCTAGGGACAGAAAACTCTAGGTAGGGAGAGTGTCAGTTTCTTTCACTGTGCGAGTCCTTGTTTCTAGGAAAAAAGAAGGAAAGTGAGGGGAATTCTCCTTGTGCTATAGTGTGCTTTAAAAAAAAAAAAATTCTAGGGACAGAAAACTCTAGGTAGGGAGAGTGTCAGTTTCTTTCACTGTGCGAGTCCTTGTTTCTAGGAAAAAAGAAGGAAAGTGAGGGGAATTCTCCTTGTGCTATAGTGTGCTTTAAAAAAACATTTTTTCTAGGGACAGAAAACTCTAGGTAGGGAGAGTGTCAGTTTCTTTCACTGTGCGAGTCCTTGTTTCTAGGAAAAAAGAAGGAAAGTGAGGGGAATTCTCCTTGTGCTATAGTGTGCTTTAAAAAAAAAAAATTTCTAGGGACAGAAAACTCTAGGTAGGGAGAGTGTCAGTTTCTTTCACTGTGCGAGTCCTTGTTTCTAGGAAAAAAGAAGGAAAGTGAGGGGAATTCTCCTTGTGCTATAGTGTGCTTTAAAAAAACATTTTTTCTAGGGACAGAAAACTCTAGGTAGGGAGAGTGTCAGTTTCTTTCACTGTGCGAGTCCTTGTTTCTAGGAAAAAAGAAGGAAAGTGAGGGGAATTCTCCTTGTGCTATAGTGTGCTTTAAAAAAAAAAAAATTCTAGGGACAGAAAACTCTAGGTAGGGAGAGTGTCAGTTTCTTTCACTGTGCGAGTCCTTGTTTCTAGGAAAAAAGAAGGAAAGTGAGGGGAATTCTCCTTGTGCTATAGTGTGCTTTAAAAAAACATTTTTTCTAGGGACAGAAAACTCTAGGTAGGGAGAGTGTCAGTTTCTTTCACTGTGCGAGTCCTTGTTTCTAGGAAAAAAGAAGGAAAGTGAGGGGAATTCTCCTTGTGCTATAGTGTGCTTTAAAAAAAAAAAAATTCTAGGGACAGAAAACTCTAGATAGGGAGAGTGTCAGTTTCTTTCACTGTGCGAGTCCTTGTTTCTAGGAAAAAAGAAGGAAAGTGAGGGGAATTCTCCTTGTGCTATAGTGTGCTTTAAAAAAACATTTTTTCTAGGGACAGAAAACTCTAGGTAGGGAGAGTGTCAGTTTCTTTCACTGTGCGAGTCCTTGTTTCTAGGAAAAAAGAAGGAAAGTGAGGGGAATTCTCCTTGTGCTATAGTGTGCTTTAAAAAAAAAAAATTTCTAGGGACAGAAAACTCTAGGTAGGGAGAGTGTCAGTTTCTTTCACTGTGCGAGTCCTTGTTTCTAGGAAAAAAGAAGGAAAGTGAGGGGAATTCTCCTTGTGCTATAGTGTGCTTTAAAAAAACATTTTTTCTAGGGACAGAAAACTCTAGGTAGGGAGAGTGTCAGTTTCTTTCACTGTGCGAGTCCTTGTTTCTAGGAAAAAAGAAGGAAAGTGAGGGGAATTCTCCTTGTGCTATAGTGTGCTTTAAAAAAAAAAAATTTCTAGGGACAGAAAACTCTAGGTAGGGAGAGTGTCAGTTTCTTTCACTGTGCGAGTCCTTGTTTCTAGGAAAAAAGAAGGAAAGTGAGGGGAATTCTCCTTGTGCTATAGTGTGCTTTAAAAAAACATTTTTTCTAGGGACAGAAAACTCTAGGTAGGGAGAGTGTCAGTTTCTTTCACTGTGCGAGTCCTTGTTTCTAGGAAAAAAGAAGGAAAGTGAGGGGAATTCTCCTTGTGCTATAGTGTGCTTTAAAAAAAAAAAATTTCTAGGGACAGAAAACTCTAGGTAGGGAGAGTGTCAGTTTCTTTCACTGTGCGAGTCCTTGTTTCTAGGAAAAAAGAAGGAAAGTGAGGGGAATTCTCCTTGTGCTATAGTGTGCTTTAAAAAAACATTTTTTCTAGGGACAGAAAACTCTAGGTAGGGAGAGTGTCAGTTTCTTTCACTGTGCGAGTCCTTGTTTCTAGGAAAAAAGAAGGAAAGTGAGGGGAATTCTCCTTGTGCTATAGTGTGCTTTAAAAAAACATTTTTTCTAGGGACAGAAAACTCTAGGTAGGGAGAGTGTCAGTTTCTTTCACTGTGCGAGTCCTTGTTTCTAGGAAAAAAGAAGGAAAGTGAGGGGAATTCTCCTTGTGATATAGTGTGCTTTAAAAAAAAAAAAATTCTAGGGACAGAAAACTCTAGGTAGGGAGAGTGTCAGTTTCTTTCACTGTGCGAGTCCTTGTTTCTAGGAAAAAAGAAGGAAAGTGAGGGGAATTCTCCTTGTGCTATAGTGTGCTTTAAAAAAACATTTTTTCTAGGGACAGAAAACTCTAGGTAGGGAGAGTGTCAGTTTCTTTCACTGTGCGAGTCCTTGTTTCTAGGAAAAAAGAAGGAAAGTGAGGGGAATTCTCCTTGTGCTATAGTGTGCTTTTAAAAAAAAAAATTTCTAGGGACAGAAAACTCTAGGTAGGGAGAGTGTCAGTTTCTCTCACTGTGCGAGTCCTTGTTTCGAGGAAAAAAGAAGGAAAGTGAGGGGAATTCTCCTTGTGCTATAGTGTGCTTTAAAAAAACATTTTTTCTAGGGACAGAAAACTCTAGGTAGGGAGAGTGTCAGTTTCTTTCACTGTGCGAGTCCTTGTTTCTAGGAAAAAAGAAGGAAAGTGAGGGGAATTCTCCTTGTGCTATAGTGTGCTTTAAAAAAAAAAAAATTCTAGGGACAGAAAACTCTAGGTAGGGAGAGTGTCAGTTTCTTTCACTGTGCGAGTCCTTGTTTCTAGGAAAAAAGAAGGAAAGTGAGGGGAATTCTCCTTGTGCTATAGTGTGCTTTAAAAAAACATTTTTTCTAGGGACAGAAAACTCTAGGTAGGGAGAGTGTCAGTTTCTTTCACTGTGCGAGTCCTTGTTTCTAGGAAAAAAGAAGGAAAGTGAGGGGAATTCTCCTTGTGCTATAGTGTGCTTTAAAAAAACATTTTTTCTAGGGACAGAAAACTCTAGGTAGGGAGAGTGTCAGTTTCTTTCACTGTGCGAGTCCTTGTTTCTAGGAAAAAAGAAGGAAAGTGAGGGGAATTCTCCTTGTGCTATAGTGTGCTTTAAAAAAAAAAAAATTCTAGGGACAGAAAACTCTAGGTAGGGAGAGTGTCAGTTTCTTTCACTGTGCGAGTCCTTGTTTCTAGGAAAAAAGAAGGAAAGTGAGGGGAATTCTCCTTGTGCTATAGTGTGCTTTAAAAAAACATTTTTTCTAGGGACAGAAAACTCTAGGTAGGGAGAGTGTCAGTTTCTTTCACTGTGCGAGTCCTTGTTTCTAGGAAAAAAGAAGGAAAGTGAGGGGAATTCTCCTTGTGCTATAGTGTGCTTTAAAAAAAAAAAATTTCTAGGGACAGAAAACTCTAGGTAGGGAGAGTGTCAGTTTCTTTCACTGTGCGAGTCCTTGTTTCTAGGAAAAAAGAAGGAAAGTGAGGGGAATTCTCCTTGTGCTATAGTGTGCTTTAAAAAAACATTTTTTCTAGGGACAGAAAACTCTAGGTAGGGAGAGTGTCAGTTTCTTTCACTGTGCGAGTCCTTGTTTCTAGGAAAAAAGAAGGAAAGTGAGGGGAATTCTCCTTGTGCTATAGTGTGCTTTAAAAAAAAAAAATTTCTAGGGACAGAAAACTCTAGGTAGGGAGAGTGTCAGTTTCTTTCACTGTGCGAGTCCTTGTTTCTAGGAAAAAAGAAGGAAAGTGAGGGGAATTCTCCTTGTGCTATAGTGTGCTTTAAAAAAACATTTTTTCTAGGGACAGAAAACTCTAGGTAGGGAGAGTGTCAGTTTCTTTCACTGTGCGAGTCCTTGTTTCTAGGAAAAAAGAAGGAAAGTGAGGGGAATTCTCCTTGTGCTATAGTGTGCTTTAAAAAAAAAATTTTTCTAGGGACAGAAAACTCTAGGTAGGGAGAGTGTCAGTTTCTTTCACTGTGCGAGTCCTTGTTTCTAGGAAAAAAGAAGGAAAGTGAGGGGAATTCTCCTTGTGCTATAGTGTGCTTTAAAAAAACATTTTTTCTAGGGACAGAAAACTCTAGGTAGGGAGAGTGTCAGTTTCTTTCACTGTGCGAGTCCTTGTTTCTAGGAAAAAAGAAGGAAAGTGAGGGGAATTCTCCTTGTGCTATAGTGTGCTTTAAAAAAAAAAAATTCTAGGGACAGAAAACTCTAGGTAGGGAGAGTGTCAGTTTCTTTCACTGTGCGAGTCCTTGTTTCTAGGAAAAAAGAAGGAAAGTGAGGGGAATTCTCCTTGTGCTATAGTGTGCTTTAAAAAAACATTTTTTCTAGGGACAGAAAACTCTAGGTAGGGAGAGTGTCAGTTTCTTTCACTGTGCGAGTCCTTGTTTCTAGGGACAAAGAAGGAAAGTGAGGGGAATTCTCCTTGTGCTATAGTGTGCTAAAGCATTCCTCATCAACCATCTTTGAAATCCTTGTTTTTTGGACAGTCAGGGAAATTGTCGTTGTGCTATTCTGTGCAAAAGCAATCATCCTCAACCATATTTAGAAATCCTTAAGTAAAGGGACAGAGAAGGACACCTGAAGGTAGCCCTTATTGCTTTTTTCCCATCTCCCTGCAGGCCATCTATTAGAATGTCTGGAAGGCAAACAAGGAGAGGCAGACAGTCAGGAAGCAATAAAAGAGGGCAAGCAGGCTCTGTGTCTGGGGGCAACAGTGCTGGTCGTGGGCGCGGTGCATTGTCATCAGCACATGGCCATGGGACACGCTTGTCCTTCTTTTCGGCAGCTGGACATGTTGAGCCACATCATGCCGAAGACTTGGTAGAGTGGATGACCAAGCCCTCCTCCTCCTCCTCATCCTCTCTCACCCAGGCTCAGGGTACTGGCAAAGCAGCTGCCAAAGCGTCCTCTTCCCTGGTATCAATGTCAGACTCATCATCAGTCACTCCTTCCCTAGACCCACCATGTCCTCCTCCTGAGGAGTCCCCCGAACTGTTTGAGCACAGTGTTGGGTACATGCTCCAGGAGGATGCCCAGCGTTTCGAAGGGTCTGATGATGAAACCCAGCTACAGGAAGGCAGTAGCGTGAGAGCAGACAGAGGGGATGCTCAAGAAGGACACCAATCTGGCAGTCATGTTCCAGCAGCTGCAGCATACTGCCAGATTGGCTCCAGTGATGAGGAGGGAGGGGATGATGAGGTCACTGACTCCACGTGGGTGCCTAATAGGAGAGAGGAGGAGGAGGAGGATGAGGAGGAGGCACATCTCCAACGAGGCAGGATGCCCTTTGGTGGCCAGCGTAAGGGCAGTACACTGACGGAATCACACCGCAGAGCTCCGCCTGTGCAGGGCGCTGCCTCTGCCCGTCATTCAAAAAGTTCCTTGGTGTGGGCCTTTTTTGAGGCTAGTGCATCAGATCGCACAGCTGCTGTTTGCAACATATGTCTCAAGCGTATATCGCGTGGCCAAAACATCAGCCGCTTGGGTACCACATGCCTGACCAGACATATGTTGACCTGCCATGCAGCTCGTTGGCAAGCCTACCTCAAAGACCGACACCAAAGAACAAAGCGGACCTCTCCTTGCACCGCATCAGCTGGGATCTCCAACCCCACTATAACTTCAGTCCTCTCTGAAACATGCACTGAGAGGAATGAAGGTGTAGAATTAGGTGTGTCACAGCCAAGTACTTGCGGCCACTCTGCTAGCAGTACACCGACGTCCGATTCTAGCAGGCAAATTTCCCTGCCCCAGCTGCTGGACCGTCGAAAGAAGTTCACTCCCAGCCATCCACATGCCCAGCGGTTGAATGCTAGCTTGGCTAAATTGCTAGCACTTCAACTGCTGCCTTTTCAGTTGGTAGACTCGGCCCCCTTCCGTGAGTTTGTGCAATGTGCGGTTCCTCAGTGGCAGGTTCCCAAACGCCACTTTTTCTCACGGAAGGCTATTCCGGCTCTCTACCAGCATGTGGAAGGCAATGTCTTGGCCTCGCTGGACAGGGCGGTCAGCGGTAAGGTGCATATTACCGCTGACTCATGGTCCAGCAGGCATGGACAGGGACGTTACCTTTCTTTCACGGCCCATTGGGTCACTCTTTTGGCAGCTGGGAAGGATGCAGGACAAGGTGCAGTAGTGTTGGAGGTTGTTCCACCGCCACGCCTCCAAAATGCTACTACTGGTTGTGACACACCTCTCTCCTCCACCCCCTCCTCTTCTTCTTCCTCCATGGCCTCTTCCTGTGGTTTGTCCTATGAACCAGCGGTGCTCCGTAGCCGTTCACGGGGCTACGCAAGTACGCAGGCAAAAAGATGCCATGCCGTGCTTGCGCTGGTGTGTTTGGGGGACAGAAGCCACACTGGGGCAGAGGTCCTGTCTGCTCTGCAGGGCCAGGCCAAGAGGTGGTTGACGCCACGCCAGCTTAAGCCAGGAATGGTGGTTTGCGACAATGGCACCAACCTCCTCTCCGCCCTCCGACAGGGACAACTGACCCATGTGCCCTGTGTGGCTCACGTCCTTAACCTGGTGGTGCAGCGGTTCTTGGGCAGGTACCCGGGCTTACAGGATGTCCTGAGGCAGGCCAGGAAAGTCTGTGTGCATTTCCGCAGATCTTATAATGCCAGTGCTCGCCTGGCTGAGCTGCAAAAGGAGTTGAACCTGCCCAAGAACCGCCTTATATGTGACATGCCCACCAGGTGGAACTCAACGTTGGCCATGCTGCAGCGGCTGCACACGCAGCAGAGGGCCATCAATGAGTACCTGTGCGACTACGGCACCAGGACAGGGTCAGGGGAGCTTGGTTTTTTTTCTCCACGCCAGTGGGGCATGATCAGGGATGCATGCACTGTCCTGGCACCATTTGAGGAGGCCACGAGGATGGTGAGCAGTGACAGTGCATGCATCAGTGACACTGTACCTCTTGTCCACCTGTTGGAGCACACGCTGCGTGGAATAATGGACAGGGCACTTGAGGCAGAACAGAGGCAGGAAGAGGAGGACTTCCTTGCCTCTCAAGGCCCCCTTTACCCAGACAGTGTTCCTTCTGTCCCACCCATCGCACAGGAAGAGGAGGAGGAGGAGGAGGAGGAGGATTGTGTCAGCATGGAGGTGGAGGCTGGCACTCAGCATCATCAGCAGCAGTCTTTTAGGGATGATTTACAGTCCCAAGAAACCAGTGGACTTGTACGTGGCTGGGAGGAGGTGGCTGCGGATCATGTCGTCCTTAGTGACCCAGAGGACTCCGGAGCGAATGCCTCAGAAAACCTACGCTGCATGGCCTCCCTGATCCTGCAAAGTCTGCGGAAGGATCCTCGTATTCTTCGGATCAAGGAGAGGGACCATTACTGGCTGGCCACTCTCCTTGATCCACGGTACAAGGGTAAGGTTGCGGACCTTATGTTACCGTCGCAGAGGGAGCAGAGGATGAGACAACTCCGGGAGGCCTTGCAGAAAGGTCTGTGCAACGCGTTCCCAGAGACTGGGAGGTTACAAACTCCTGGTCCTGGACAACGAGTTGCTGAGGCTTCGGCCAGTCAAAGAAGGAGCGGTGGGGAAGGTGGCCGTCTGACCGATGCGTTCAGACAATTCTTTAGTCCGCAGCCCCAAAGTATGATCGGTTCCAGCAACCATCGCCAGCGTCTGATAAACATGGTGCAGGAATATCTAGGGGCAAGGTCAGACTTGGACACCTTCCCCACCGAAAATCCTCTGGCTTACTGGGTCTTGAGGATGGATCACTGGGCAGAGCTTGCACAGTATGCAATTGAGCTACTGGCCTGTCCTGCATCCAGCGTTCTTTCGGAACGCACATTCAGTGCTGCTGGAGGATTTGTCACGGATCACAGGGTGCGCCTGTCCACCGACTCGGTTGATCGACTGACTTTCATCAAGATGAACCAGTCTTGGATCACCACCAGCTACCACACACCTGATGCTGATATAACAGACTAATTGATTTTAACATGTCACATCCCTTCAAGACTGATGCTGATGCTGAGTGCCTGTGCTGTTATGTTGACTGGCTATCCTCCTCCTCCGAGTCCTCAATGATACGATTGATGATGATAGCTTGGAAGATCATTTTTGTTTATGGGTGCCGCCACCAGTGGCTAAGGCCCAATTTTTCAGCCCCTGTTTTACAGGGGCGTGTAATTACAATTTTTTTAGCAATAATTTGCCATAGGGCTCATTGCTGTGCTCCAAGTACAGTATCTGTGAGGGGTTGGAGTGTTGTGGCACCAGTGCCTAAGGCCCAATTTTTCAGCCCCTGTTTAAAAGGGGCGTGTCATTACAATTTTTGAAGCAATACTTTGCAACAGGGCTCATTGCTGTGCTCCAAGTACAGTATCTGTGAGGGGTTGTAGTGTTGTGCCACCAGTGCCTAAGGCCCAATTTTTCAGCCCCTGTTTAACAGGGGCGTGTCATTACAATTTTTGAAGCAATACTTTGCAACAGGGCTCATTGCTGTGCTCCAAGTACAGTATCTGTGAGGGGTTGTAGTGTTGTGCCACCAGTGCCTAAGGCCCAATTTTTCAGCCCCTGATCAACAGGGGCATGCAATTACAATTCTTGATCTAATAATTCACAGCAGGGCCCATTGCTGCACCCACCAAGAGTAACTGTCAGGGCTTACAGTGTTGTGGCACCAGCACCACCATCAAAGGCCCAATTTTTACTACCACTGTTCAACAATTATATGTAATTAAAATTCCTGATATAATAGTTGACAGCAGGGCGTTCCAGCACCAACCAAGAGTAACTGTGAGTGCTTACAGTGTTGTGCCAACACCAACAACTAAGGGGCCTATTTCTGCAGAGTATATACGGCAGGTCCCTACTTTCAAACATCCAACTTACAAACGACTCCTACTTGCAAACGCAAGAAGACAACAGGAAGTGAGAGGAAATCTACCACTAGGAAGGAAAATTCTCTCCTGTAAGAATAAATATGGGAGAAAGGTGTCTCCTCTGTACTGATGCTTTATCAGCAATCCTTGTTTCAAGAAAAACACCACATTTCAAAAACAGTTGTCATTGGGACGGAAAGTGAGGTGAAATGTTCTGAACAGGGGCACAGACAGCAAAACAAATGTTACAGGGGTGATAACCCTTACCTATGTTTTCCAAAAAGTTTAAAAATAGATTTTTGGGCTGGAGCTACACTTCAACAATGTACCTGTTCAAAATTACAAACAGATTCTACATAAGAACAAACCTACAGTCCCTGTCTTGTATGCACCGCCTGTATACGGCTGTTCAGAGTATATAGGGCCTTTTTTATTTTATGTGCGGGGTTCCCCTTAATATCCATACAAGACCCAAAGGGGCTGGTAATGGGCTGGGGTAGGGGGGGGGGGGGTCATGGGGTAGCTATGCCATTTTTCTTAAAGATTTTCATCCATATTACCGGGACCAGACATTACATTAAAGCCGCAAGCAGTTTTAAATGGCTTTTTTTTCCTTTAGAAGTGTCATTTTGTGCAGGGACAGTTCTAAACACGGGAAACACGTGGCACTTCACAGGCATACTTTAGACACCCCCCAGGTACGATATTTAAAGGAATATTTGACTTTTTTTTTTTCACTTTATGCATCATTAAAATGACTGCTCCCGAAAAACGACCGTTTTTAAAACTTCTTTTTGCATTGATACATGTCCCCTGGTGCAGAACCCGGGTTCCCAAACCCTTTTTAGGACAATAACATGCATAATAGTTGTTATAATTAGCACTTTAGAATTCGAACGTTCGCATCCATTGTATTTAATAGGGTTCTAATGTTCGTACGAACTTTCGGTCCGTTCGCGGGTTCTGGTGCGAACCGAACCCGGGGGTGTTCGGCTCATCACTAAAGCCGACCAATCTTTGACTTCTTCTAGGTTGATCTTGGCTGCTTTGAGATGTCTCCTCAGTCTGGGTATTTCCATTAACAGCTCACTCTCAGATATTTCGTCATAAAAAGTGGTCAGTTTTGGAATGGACACCTTTAATGTTTCTTCAGTTTCATATATGAGACTCTTTGCTTGAACAGCCTCAAACATGGCTGCAACTTCCATGATGGCTCTTAATCTGATCTGGAGTTCAGAATGGAAGCGATCAATGCACTCAAGCATTGCCCTCTTGTTCTCGTCTTGTAGACTTATGCCTCCAGCATCACGTGCCTGTTCCCCTGCCATCCTCTTCTTAAACCTGGCTCTTCTCTCTACGGCAATTCCATATTCTTTAGATTTTAAATGTGCCTGCTTAATTGCATGTTCCACTAGGTGACTGCGCTCTTCAAACAGAAAAAGTCTTAGTGTACTCCTGGAGAGTGGAGAGGAGGAGGGCTGGGCACTGTGGGCAGCGACCGTCACACACAGCAGCCGCGCCGCCCGGGCGGAGAAAGTTGTGTGTGTGCTGCAGTGACGTGTCGTCACATCATCACAGTGCAGTGTGATGATGTGACAGGCTGAGTCGCTCGCTGGCTCTGTAGGGTAGGGTGGAGGATTGGAATTTAGGAATAGGAAGAATAAGGAGCCGGAGGACACACACCAGGCGCGGCCGCGGCGCTGGAGGTGTTGTTCCAGGCTTCCAGCCCAGCGGGGTGAAATTAATCAATGAATGGGTCAGCTGTAAAAAAAAAAAAAAAAAAAAAAAGGGAGGGTGTCACCCCTCTAGCGGGTGTCACCCGGGGGCGGACCCCCCTAGCAACGCCTCTGGTAACAGGTTTACCAGTCCAACTGCACCATCCAGAGAAAGAAACAAAGGATAGTACCAGCAGTGCCACCACAAGGCCAAATGACCTACCAAACCACCCTATATAACCCCCACGGGAGAGAACACACCGCCCACACCAGTATCCCATCTGGTGCGCAGTGCTCACCTGGATCAAGACCAACAGCAGAGCCAATGACTGCTGTTGCCATCTTGAAAGAGGGCAGGGTGGTGGCATACCGAGCTCCAGACATTGGAGCCAACAGGGAGTGTGGGGCAACCTGCCTGCATGATCCCAAATACCCAGGCATCCAAAAAAAAACAACGTCAGGGACTACTATAGGTCAAGGCCAAACAGTACGAACCAGCGGCCGTGGCTGCGCCCAAGACAGCAGTGCACCCTAGGCGGCTGCCTAGTTTGCCTAATGGTAGCACCAGCCCTTTGTGGAATTGTTTTGTGCTACTAGAGTGGACATTCCCTTAATAGCCCATTCACACAAGGGCGTCTTTGGATCCGACTCCAAATCGCCCCAGGTCGCCCCTAGTCGCCTCAGGTCGCACTGGCTGAAGAAATCAATGTAAGTTAATGGAGCCGTCCTTATGCACACTACTGCAGTCGCTCCGACTTCAAAAAAGGTCCCTGTACTACTTCAATCCGACTCCTAGGCGACCTGTAACCATTAATTTCAATGGGAGTCGCCTCTCACTGTCTTAATAGGAGCAACTCTCCAGGAAGAAAACATACATTTATCGGGCAAACCTCTCCCTTCCCCCTCCCTCCTACAGAGCTGATTCTTGTTTGATTGGCCACTGGAATGTCTCTTGTCCTGCAGGCAACTTGGAGTTGCCTTGTAAGTAGCTCCAGGTCCTGCTGTGATTCATTCTCAAGTCGTGTCTGAGTTGCCTCATAAAATCGCCCTGGAAGTCGTGTTGCCCCAGTGTGAATGGGCTCTAAAGCAGTATTAAACCCAAAAGCAAGCATTTATTATATTGCAGCTTACAAATGTTTAGATGGAGTGGCTGTATTATTTACCTTTTTTAGGCTGTGTTTCTTCTATTTTCATCTGGTGATCCAGTCAGATATGCTGCGTACACACGATCGGATTTTCCATTGGAAAAAAATCAGATGTTTTTTCCGACGGAACTCCGCTCAAGCTTGGCTTGCATACACACGGTCACATAAAATTCCGAACGTCAAGAACGCGGTGATGGACAACACTTCAATGAGCGGAGAAAAATTAAGTTCAATGATTCCGAGCATGCGTCAAATTGATTCTGAGCATGCATGGTTTTTAGTGCGGCGGAATTGCATACAGACGAACGGATTTTCCAATAGAAATTTTTTCCGTCTGAAAAATAGAGAACCTGCTCTCTATCTAAGTCTGTCAGAAATTCCGGCAGAAAAAGTCTGATGCGGCATACACACGGTAATATCCGACGAAAAGCTCCCATCGGACTTTTTCCATTGGAAATTCCGATCGTGTGTACGTGGCATAAGTCTATTGTTTAAAAAAAAAACAAGCTCTGCAGCAGAATGTATCAGTTACAGGGAGAAGACAAACCATTTAACACTGACAGGGGCGCTTACAATGATCAGCTTTTATTTATGTAAAACCTTTATCCCCAAAAGGAAACAAAACTGTTGGGTGTAACTGATTATAAAGTATTAGCTGGAAGTCAGCTTCAATTTGTTACTGTATTACAATTTGTTAGTATTTCTAACATTCCCCTCCCCCCCAGACTGACAATGCTGCTGTCCAAATTTGCCACATGTGCTCCTTCATCCAGAGTAGTGTCTTTATAATACAGGAGGTATGTAACTGGCCAGATCACCAGGGGAAAGCAGAGGGAAAAAAGTAAAATGGGAAACTTATACAACCACCACATCTAATGAGTGGTAAGCTGTAATATATACAATTTTTGGCTTTGGGTTTCATTCTGCCTTAACCAATTTTGAGCTTTCAACGCTGTAGCACTTTGAATGACAATTGCGCAGTTATGCTACACTGTAACCATGTGAGATTTTTTATCATTTTCTTCACACAAATAGAGCTTTCTTTTGGTGGTATTTAATCACTGCTAGGTTTTTATTAAAAAAAGATCGAAAAGTTTGAAATAAAAAAAGGTTTTTCTTTTCTGTCAGTAAATTTTGTAAATAAGTAATTTGTCTCCTTCACTGATGTGCACTGATGAGGCGGCACTGATAGGCTGCACTAATGGGCACTGATGAGGCGGCACTTATGGGCACTGATTAGGTGGCACTCATGAGGAGGCACTAATATGCTGCACTTATGGGCACTGATAGGTGGCACTGATAGGTTGCACTGGGAACTGATAGGCGGCACTGATGGGTGGGACTGGTGGGAACTGATAGGCCGCACTGACTGGCATCACTAATAGGCACTGATTGGTGGCACTTGTGGGCACTGATGGGCAGCAATAATGGGCAGCACTGATAGGCGGCACTGACTGGCATCACTAATAGGCACTGATTGGTGGCACTTGTGGGCACTGATAGGCGGCATTGCTGGGCAGCAATGATGGGCAGCACTGATAGGCGGCACTGACTGGCATTACTCATAGGCACTGATTAGTGGCACTTGTGGGCACTGATTGCTGGCACTGGTGGGCACTGATTGCTGGCACTGGTGGGGTTTTATTGTAATCAGGGCACTAATAATCAGTGCCCTGATTACATGTCTTGATGTCCCCTGGGTGAAGATACCGCTGATCGGCTCTCCTCACCACACACTCTGTTCGTGTTTACATGTGATCGGCTGTGATTTGACAGAGCCGATCACATGGTTAAAGAGCCACGGCTCTTTACAGATATCAGGGTCTCCCCGTGTCCTAGCAACATGGCACGGCTGCGATTGGCTCGCTGTGTGTCCCCACGGGCACGCGAGAGCGGGCGCTCTGGGATGACATCATATGCGACCGTCCCAGAACGAGAGCCTCACTGCCCCTCCATCATTTGACGGTGGGCGGACGGCAAGCTGTTAAAGTGATTGTAAAGTCTTGTTTTTTTTTCTAGAAAAATAACTGTAGCGCTACCCCCAGTTAAGAGAGTTCTGATCTGACATCCACTATCCATGCCTTCTGTTGTGGGGACAGTGACATCACTAACTGTTTCACTGCATCTTCTTGCCAGATCCCTGGGAGTTCTATGATCACTGCCCCATTTGGATCTGTGTTGACTGCTGCGCACCACTTCTAGTGGGTCCATGCTGGTACTTTTTGGCTGCTATTTGCTGCAACAGGATCCTGGACGAGCCCCCACATGTAGCGCTACCCCCAGTTAAGAGAGCCGCTGATTTGATTTCGGGCCCTGCACGCAGTACTGCCAACCCCCGGCAATCTTACTCGACCCACTCTGGCACAGTCAGTCTAGGGTTAAACTCCTATCACTCTCAGGTGTATTATACTTAATAATCTCTAAACAGTCAGACAACACGCTGAGGCAAGAATATAAAAGATATATATCAGCTTTACTGGTAATGAAGGATTCAAGTTATAACATGCAACATATACATGGGCCTGCAGAGCCCTGCATCAATCAATGTACTAGGTGCAGCACAATAATATGGCGCCGCGCAATGTCCACCACGCGGAGCTATTATGGCGTGCGCTCGCCTATGGCGTAGTAACACAAACTTTCTAAACTCCCCGCCTAAGTCAGGCCTGACATGGGATGGAACTGAGTCTCTTTTCCCTAAGGAAGGAAGGTTTCTTCACCGGCCAGCTTTCGTTGGTGCACTTAAATAAATAACCATTTGTAATCCACATTGGGTGTTAACTTGAAATAACAGGGCAAAACGGGGGGGGGGGGGTAGGTACTTCAACTCTGTCCCGGCTACCGGACTCCCCAAGAAACACTGGTGAGTGAACAGCGGGCCTAGGCAGTCTACAGGCCTGAACACTACTCAGTCTATTGATATGGGCAGGTGCCCGCTCACCACTCCAGGCGTGATTCCAGCCTGGGACTTCCACCTCCTGTGTGTCGCACACAGCGTCTGCTCCGATCGAGTCCTCGATCCAACTCACGTCCTATCACGACGGGTCAGGATCCACCCAGGCTCCGCAGTATGGTGGAAGGCTCTTCGGACTTCAAGCAAGGCCTCAGGCTTCAGGCCTTTCTTCACAGCCGATCCGCACAGGATGACTTGTCGCTTGACACGCCGTGTCCCAAGAGAGCGAGCTCCGCCTCGCCTCTCACTTAAGTAACCCCTCCCATGAGTCTCTGCGGTGGAACCTCCGCCCTGGGGCCGAATGGGGTTCTGGGCAACGTAGTCCTGGGGCCTTAAAAGAGACCCCGCTACACACTCCCCCCACTTGAACTCTTTGGTCCCCAAAGATAACATAACTTCAAGCTACACATTTAACAACATCCATCAATTCTCCATATGATGTCGGCAGAGGAAATTCCCACCAGAAACGAGGCGGTGAACTCCTCTGCCCACAGGACACATTAACAACAGCATCCTGTCTAACTGTG
The DNA here is from genome assembly GCA_029206835.1 of Rana muscosa. Lineage (NCBI taxonomy): Eukaryota > Metazoa > Chordata > Amphibia > Anura > Ranidae > Rana > Rana muscosa. The sequence goes on along the minus strand of CM055117.1, from coordinate 1,082,156,303 downwards.
CCAGAGAGTGAGTTGGGGTTGCCTCCCACCAAATGAACAGTGGGAGGGTCAGGGTCTTCCATACTCCTTCTGGCAGTGAATACAGTGTCTTCCGCACTTTTCCCCATTTGTAGGTAGGTTAATCTCCTGGGAGGTTTTATTGCCCTCCGCTTCCTCTGTCCTCTGGGACTTTCTATGGGAACAGATTCTTCTTCTGTAACCAACTCGGGGATTCCTTCTAATTCAGGAGCATCTGGCTCCGGAGCAGGAAGATACATGGCTTCCCTTGGGTCCTCTTCGGGGGATAGTTCACCGACACTCTCCCAAGCATCTGACCAGTGACTAGATGGAATGAACTCCGTAGCTTCTGCATTCAGTGTCTGATCCTCAGTATCTTCGTCAGGTGGAAGATCAATAGCAGAAGTTGTTGGGCCCTGGGAAGGCCAAAGCCAGCCAATTTCCTCTCCCTCGTCTTCACTCATTTCTGAATCTTCTGTATCCTCCATCTGAGGGGTCTGAGACCGAGTGTTGGGTCTAGGGGTGTTCGGAATGGACATGGGTTCAGGAGAATCCATCCTGGGAGGCAACCGAACTGCTTCAGCGAGCGGAAGTAGGTGGTTCCGATGCCAAGTCTTCAAGGGCCCTAACTTCCCCTCGGGTTTAAGTCTGTAAACGGGTAGGCCCGGTAATTTTTTACAAATGACATAAGGTTCTGGTCTCCATCTATCTGCAAGTTTATGTTTTCCAGGGACCCCCAGGTTCCACAATAACACTCTGTCTCCTGGTTGTAGGTCTTGGATCCTAACCTTTAGGTCGAAATTCCTCTTGTTGCGGGCCTCCCTCTGTTCTGAGGCCGCCTGAGCTTGCTCATAGGCCGTCTTCAAGTTGTGTCTAAGTCTATCTACATATCCCTTGTGGGAAGCAGCAGAACAATGATCTATGGAGGTGCCGTAGGCCAAATCCACTGGCAATCTGGCTTCTCTCCCAAACATAATTCTGTAAGGTGAATATCCTGTAGCATCGCTGACAGTGCTGTTGTAAGCGTCCACAAGGGCCGCTATGTGACTACTCCAATGTTACTTCTTTTCGCCACTTAAAGTTCCCAGCATGTTGAGCAGGGTTCGGTTGAACCTCTCCGGCTGAGCATCACCTTGAGGATGATAAGGAGTAGTCCTGGTCTTCTTGATCCCTAAGGCATCTAGGAGTTTTCGTATCAGTTTGCTCTCGAAATCCCTCCCCTGATCTGAATGGAGCCTTTGTGGCAGTCCATAATGTATAAAGTACTTCTCTATGAGTATTTTGGCCACAGTAGAGGCCTTCTGGTCCTTGGCTGGAAAAACCTGTGCATACCGGGTGAAATGGTTGGTTACTACCAGAACATTTCCTAGTCCCCTCAGGTCGGGTTCGAGGCAGAGGAAATCAATGCACACCAGGTCAAGCGGGCCTTCACTTTGTAAATGGCCCATTGGGGCAGCTTGATGGGGCAGAGTCCTTCTCTGTATGCATCGTGCACATGAATGGCAGTATTCCTCAACTTCAGCCCTCATGCAGGGCCAATAGAAACGGTCTCTAACAAGTTGGAAAGTCCTTTCCGCTCCCAGGTGACCATGGTTGTCATGTAAAGCAATCATGACCGTCTCCCTGTGTTTCTCCGGCAGGAACAACTGCCACTTGTCTTCTTGGTCATCAGAGGGGCCCCTTCGGTAGACCACTCCCTGATGCACCTGTAGCCTATCCCACTCTTTTTTCAACAGGCGAGCTGCCTTCGAGGGGTGACGTAGGAGTATGTTTGGGTTCTGATTCTCTAATGCTTCTAGGACCAATCTCCCCATAGGGTCTTCCCATTGGTCGGATCTCAACTCCTTTTTGGTCAGTCTGGGTAAGTTGTCTTCCCCCAGTAAGGTTGCTCCACAGTACTGCTTGGGGACTCCTACGATAGTGACCCCTATCTCTTCTGCTCTTGAGCCTCCCTTGGCTTGGAGTTCAGCCCCTTGGCAAAGGGCCCACACCCCGTCAGGTGCCACTTGGGTCCAGTCTTCACTACTGTGGGTGGGAACATGAGACCTTCTGGACAGGGCGTCCGCATCTCGGTTTCCCGCCCCAGGTCTATATTTCAAGCTGAAACTGAAGGCAGACAACGCCGCCAGCCATCTATGTCCTGTGGCGTCCAGCTTCGCTGTGGTAAACAGGTAGGTAAGGGGGTTGTTATCCGTTTTGACAGTGAAATCTGCCCCATATAGGTAATCTCGAAGTTTGTCTACTACGGCCCACTTGAGGGCCAGAAACTCCAACTTATGGGTGGGATAGTTCTTTTCAGAGGGGGTCAAGCTTCTGCTCACATACGCAACAGGTCTCTGTTGACCTTCATGCTCCTGGTAGAGTACTCCTCCCAGACCATCATGACTGGCATCCACATGGAGTTCGTAAGGCTTCTTTGGGTCTGCATAGGCCAGAACAGGGGCGGTGGTCAAGCTCTTTTTCAGCATCTGGAAGGCGCCTTCACACTTCTCATTCCACTGGTCCTTGACTGACTTCCCCGGCTTCCTGGGGCCCGAGTCATCCTCTTCCCCCTCCGTCTTCAGCAACTCATTCAAGGGTCTCGCTATTCGAGCAAACCCCTCCACGAACCTCCTGTAATAGGAACAGAATCCTAGGAAGGACCTGAGTTCTGTTACGGTGGTAGGTCTTGGACAGGAGGTGACAGCCTCCAGTTTTTCAGGGTCTGTGGACACCCCATTTTCGGACACTATGTGTCCCAGATAGTTGACTGAAGACTGGTAAAATTGGCATTTTTCAGGTGAGAGCTTGAGTCCTTCTTCACTCAGTCTCTTCAAGACCTTCTCCAGCCTTTCTTCATGTTCCTCCAAAGTTCTGCCAAAGACTATGATTTCATCCAAGTATACAAGGACCTCGATGAGGTTCATGTCTCCCACAGTCTTCTCCATGAGTCTTTGGAATGTGGCTGGAGCTCCAGACAGACCCTGAGGCATCCGATTGAATTCAAAGAACCCCACTGGGGTTATGAAAGCCGTCTTTTCTTTGTCTTCTGGGTGCATCGGGATCTGATAATACCCACTCTTTAAGTCCATAACACTGAACCACTTGGCTCCGGACAAGCTCTGCAAGGCATCTTCTATCCTTGGAGTGGTATACTGATCCGGAGTGGTTCTCCTGTTGAGGGTCCCATAGTCAATACACAACCTTAGTGACCAGTTCTTCTTCCAGACCACTACTATGGGGGAGGCATACGGACTTCTAGATTCTTGAATCACACCTGTTCGCTTGAGCTCAGCAAGCTGTTCCCTCAAATCTTCGAGGTCTGCCAATGAAACCCACCTAACCCTTTCTCTGAAGGGCTTGTCTTCCTGGAGGCGGATTCTATGGGTGGCACTCCTAGCACATCCCACATCAAACTCATCATGTGAGAAGATCCCCTCCCACCGAGTCAACTGGTTCCGGGCTCTCTCTCTCCAAGCCCTGGGCAGGTTTGGATTCTCCATGGAAAGCTTCTCCCACACTGTACTCTCTCCATCTGTCTTCCCCACATCTGATGAGGCAACTGGTGTGGCTGGGCTCACCCGGCCCAATAACAGCCTGGCTGGGACTTCCATGGGACCATCCGTGGTGTTTCTGACACTCACAGGCACCTTGCAGTGGGCCTTCTTCAGGGCCCTCACCGGGACCACTTCCGGGACTATCTCCAAGCCCGAAGGTTCTTCTCTTGGGTCGGGTTCCAACATCACAAAAGGGCCCGGCTGCTCCCAAGTGAGTTTCACTGTGGCCTTCAAGCAGGTTACTTCACCGGGTTGCAGCACTATCCCTTTTTTTCCGAGTCTCCAGACCTTCCCTACCCCCTCTTCCGGGGCTTTTTGCTCTAAGATCAGCCGTTGGAAGGCGGTCTTCAACATTGGGTGAATCTCCGTGACTGGGAGGTTCTTCCTTCTTGTTAGTGGGAACAAAAGTCTTCGGACCAGATCCGTGTTGGTTCCTATTATTAAGGAACTCCTGTTAGCTCCAGGCGGTCGGGGGCACACCACAGCCAAGGTGTCGAACACTTCCCCCTTCCCGGCTATGGATGGGTCAAACGTCAGTCTTATGGGTAGATATCCATCATAAGGAAACTTCTCTGTTCCAATTCCCCATATCTCCAAGTCTTCAATCTTCTGGATGGGTAGGTGACTTAGGTGCCTGTCGTAGAAGTCTCGATACAACAGGGTCACCTGCGCTCCAGTATCCAACAGGGCTCTTGTGTAGATCCCCTCTACTTGAATGGATACAATTGGAGAGGGACCCACCAGTTTCTCTGGGTACTGCTTCGAAGGGGTCTCTTTCCTTGGATCTTTGCATTTCTCTTCTTGACTTTCCTTTCTCTTTTTGTACTTGGACCTAAGTCTCTCCTGAGCCTGGTATGCATTGATCTCTCTCCTCTGTATGGGTGTAACTACCCGCTGAGGGACTTTATTGTGTTTCTTTGGAGTACGTTCCTTCTGAGGAACCCTTGGTTTCTTCTGTGGGGTCCTGGCCCCTTCTCTCATGTGCTTCTTATTCAGTATGGAGTTCCTTGATGATGATGGGGACCCGGTTGACTCCTTCACCGGGGCCCGTTGAAGTTTTCCGGTGGCTTGCGGTTATTCAGTCTCTTCTTCTTGGGACTGGCACATACTTTGGCAAGATGGCCAGCTCCCCCACAATTGAAACAGATCACATTTCCCCAATTTTCCAGGGATACGGGTGCTGAGGTATTCGGGAACAATTCCTTCCTTTGGACTTTCTCTCTCTGGTACCCTTGACTCCTTTTCCATCAAGGAGGTCAACATTCCCAACACTTGGGACATCTGCGACTTCAAGGTATCCACCTCTGCATCTCTTTCCAAGGTCATGGCCGTCCTGACCATCACCGGAGGAGGGTTCACCGTCTCAACTGGTTGGCTCCTTTTTTTCTCCTCCAGCATAGCTTCTTCCTCTCTGACTACTCGGATAAAGTCAGGGTACTCCAGGCTCTTCCCATCCTGTCTTGTACGTAACGCCAGTGCGATGGGATCCAGGGGTTGAGATCCTCTCATCACCTGTTGGACCCGGGCCTCATCCACCTTCTTCGGGTCAATCCCCTTCTTTAAGATCATCTTGTGCAGTATTTTATCTAGGCGCATCATGAACTCTGATAGCTTTTCCCCTGCCTTTTGATAGCAATGCTCCAGTTGGTAGGTAAGTTCAGTGATCTTCTCTGTTCCACCGAACACATTCTGCAGAATGTCTAGATAGTCCTGCACAGTACAGTCTGTCTTGCTCATCTTGAGGTTGCGTACGGCCTCTAAAGCAGGCCCCTTCAAGCTCTCAGCAATTCTCTGCTTCTTCCTGTGGTTGGGGACTTCCCACTCCTCCAGAGCCTGAGTTGCACCGTCTAACCACTCCTCAAATCCTTCTTCACCTGAAGGTACAGGTTTCCTTCCTGAAAACATTCTAAGTTTCCGGTATCCTGATATTTGATAATCTGCCGGGTCTTTCTTGCATTGCGCTATGATTTCCCCTAGAACCACGCATAATTCTGTGCTGAGGGTGCCCTGCGGTGACCCGGGACTCTCTTCTTTCTTTACATCTTTTAGGTTGGGTGGGGCGCGTTTTAACTTATAAGTTTGTTTATCCACCGTTTCTATGCTTGGCTTCTTGAAGTCTTCTGGGACTCCATCCTTCCATTTTATCAGTACATATGTCAAAGGGGGTTCTGATCTGACATCCACTATCCATGCCTTCTGTTGTGGGGACAGTGACATCACTAACTGTTTCACTGCATCTTCTTGCCAGATCCCTGGGAGTTCTATGATCACTGCCCCATTTGGATCTGTGTTGACTGCTGCGCACCACTTCTAGTGGGTCCATGCTGGTACTTTTTGGCTGCTATTTGCTGCAACAGGATCCTGGACGAGCCCCCACATGTAGCGCTACCCCCAGTTAAGAGAGCCGCTGATTTGATTTCGGGCCCTGCACGCAGTACTGCCAACCCCCGGCAATCTTACTCGACCCACTCTGGCACAGTCAGTCTAGGGTTAAACTCCTATCACTCTCAGGTGTATTATACTTAATAATCTCTAAACAGTCAGACAACACGCTGAGGCAAGAATATAAAAGATATATATCAGCTTTACTGGTAATGAAGGATTCAAGTTATAACATGCAACATATACATGGGCCTGCAGAGCCCTGCATCAATCAATGTACTAGGTGCAGCACAATAATATGGCGCCGCGCAATGTCCACCACGCGGAGCTATTATGGCGTGCGCTCGCCTATGGCGTAGTAACACAAACTTTCTAAACTCCCCGCCTAAGTCAGGCCTGACATGGGATGGAACTGAGTCTCTTTTCCCTAAGGAAGGAAGGTTTCTTCACCGGCCAGCTTTCGTTGGTGCACTTAAATAAATAACCATTTGTAATCCACATTGGGTGTTAACTTGAAATAACAGGGCAAAACGGGGGGGGGTAGGTACTTCAACTCTGTCCCGGCTACCGGACTCCCCAAGAAACACTGGTGAGCGAACAGCGGGCCTAGGCAGTCTACAGGCCTGAACACTACTCAGTCTATTGATATGGGCAGGTGCCCGCTCACCACTCCAGGCGTGATTCCAGCCTGGGACTTCCACCTCCTGTGTGTCGCACACAGCGTCTGCTCCGATCGAGTCCTCGATCCAACTCACGTCCTATCACGACGGGTCAGGATCCACCCAGGCTCCGCAGTATGGTGGAAGGCTCTTCGGACTTCAAGCAAGGCCTCAGGCTTCAGGCCTTTCTTCACAGCCGATCCGCACAGGATGACTTGTCGCTTGACACGCCGTGTCCCAAGAGAGCGAGCTCCGCCTCGCCTCTCACTTAAGTAACCCCTCCCATGAGTCTCTGCGGTGGAACCTCCGCCCTGGGGCCGAATGGGGTTCTGGGCAACGTAGTCCTGGGGCCTTAAAAGAGACCCCGCTACATAACAAACATGTTATATTTACCTGTCATGTGCAGTGGATTTGCACAGGACAGCCCGGATCCTCCTCTTCTCAGGTGCCTCTTCTGTGCTCCTGGCCCCTCTCTCCTGTTGAGTGCCCCCACAGCAAGCAGCTTGGTATGGGGGCACCCGAGCCAAGCTGCAGCTTTGTGTGTCCATTCAGACACAGAGCTGTGGTTTGACCCCGCCCCTTGTTTCTCCTGATAGGCTAACTGACTTTGATTGACAGCAGCGAGAGCCAATGGCGCCGCTGCTGTGTATTAGCCAATCAGGAGGGATATTCCCAGACGGCTGAGGCAGTCGTGGACATCGCTGGACAGAGATGGGGCTCAGGTAAATATTAGGGGGGCTGAGGGGGGCTGCTACACACAGAAGGCTTTTTATCTTAATGCATAGAATGTATTAAGATAAAACACCTTCTGACTTTACAACTACGGTACTTTAATGCCAGCTATTTGAACTACCGTATATGCTCGAGTATAAGCCGACTCAAGTATAAACCGAGGTACCTAATGTTGCCCAAAAAAAACTGGGAAACCTTACTGACTCGAGTATAAGCCGATGCCCCACTGTTCCCTAGCTCGCTGTTCCCTGTAAATAGAAATTTTTACATTGTAAATATTACCTGTAAAGAAGTTGCGGCTGCGGCGTCCATCGTTCGAATTCCGCGGCGTCCATCGTTCAAAATTCCGCGGTCTCTTCCTGTTCCTTACTTGATAGGCGAGTCTCAGCAGACACTCTCCGCCTATCACGATCATTCTCTCATCCTTAGTTTTCCCAGCAGACACTGTGTTGGGTGTTCCGCCAATCACAGACGTCTGCTGGAAAACTGAGGATGAGAGAACATTCGTGATAGGCGGAGAGTGTCTGCTGAGACTCGCCTATCAAGTAAGGAACAGGAAGAGACCGCGGAATTTTGAACGATGGACGCCGCGGAATTCGAACGATGGACGCCGCAGCCGCAACTTCTTTACAGGTAATATTTACAATGTAAAAATTTCTATGACTCGAGTATAAGCCGAGGGGGGGACTTTCAGCCCCAAAAAAAGGGCTGAAAATCTCGGCTTATACTCGAGTATATACGGTATATCAGTATTTCTAGATAATAAGGTTTTCATTTGTTATGTTACATTAATTTATTTTCAAATAATTTGTTATTTCTTTAGAGTGTCAATATTCGTTATACCGAATCGATTAGTTTTGTATGTATATCGATTCGATTTGATATTTATGTACAGTATCTCACAAAAGTAAGTACTCCCCTCACATTTTTGTGAATATTTTATTCTATCTTTTCATGTGACAACACTGAAGAAATGACACTTTGCTACAATGTAAAGTAGTGAGTGTACAGCTTGTATAACAGTGTAAATTTGCTGTCCCCTCAAAATAACTCAACACACAGCCATTAATGTCTAAACCGCTGGCAACAAAAGTGAGTACACCCCTAAGTGAAAATGTCCAAATTGGGCCCAAAGTGTCACTATTTTGTGTGGCCACCATTATTTTCCAGCACTGCCTTAACCCTCTTGGGCATGGAGTTCACCAGAGCTTCACAGGTTGCCACTGGAGTCCTCTTCCACTCCTCCATGACGACATCGCGGAGCTGGTGGATGTTAGAGACCTTGCGCTCCTCCACCTTCCATTTGAGGATGCCCCACAGATGCTCAATAGGGTTTAGGTCTAGAGACATGCTTGGCCAGTCCATCACCTTTACCCTTAGATTCTCTAGTAAGTCAGTGGTAGTCTTGGAGGTGTGTTTGGGATCGTTATCATGTTGGAATACTGCCCAGTCTCTGAAGGGAGGGGATCATGCTCTGCTTCAGTATGTCACAGTACATGTTGGCATTCATGGTTCCCTCAATGAACTGTAGCTCCCCAGTGCCGGCAGCACTCATGCAGCCACAGACCATGACACTCCCACCACCATGCCTGACTGTAGGCAAGACACACTTGTCTTTGTACTCCTCACCTGGTTGCCGCCACACACGCCTGACACCATCTGAACCAAATAAGTTTATCTTGGTCTCATCAGACCACAGGACATGGTTCCAGTAATCCATGTCCTTAGTCTGCTTGTCTTCAGCAAACTGTTTGCAGGCTTTCTTGTGCATCATCTTTAGAAAAGGCTTTCTTCTGGGACGACAGCCATGCAGACCAATTTGATGCAGTGTGCAGCGTATAGTCTGAGCACTGACAGGCTGACACTCCCCGCCCCCACCCCACCCCTTCAACCTCTGCAGCAATGCTGGCAGCACTCATATGTCTATTTCCCAAAGACAACCTCTGGATATGACGCTGAGCATGTGCACTCAACTTCTTTGGTCGACCATTGGGAGAGCTATTCTAAGAGGAACCTGTCCTGTTAAATCACTGTATGGTCTTGGTCTTGGTGCTGCAGCTCAGTTTCAGGGTCTTGGCAATGTTCTTATAGCCTAGACCATCTTTATGTAGAGCAGTGTTTCTCAACTCCAGTCCTCAAGGCGCACCAACAGGTCATGTTTTCAGGATTTCCCTCAGATAAAACGGCTGTGGGAATTACTAAGGCAGGGAAACAGATCAAATCACCTGTGCAAAATAATGGAAATCCTGAAAACATGACCTGTTGGTGCGCCTTGAGGACTGGAGTTGAGAAACACTGATGTAGAGCAACAATTATTTTTTTCAGATCCTCAGAGAGCTCTTTGCCATGAGGTGCCATGTTGAACTTCCAGTGAGAGCGATAACACCAAATTTAACAGACCTGCTCCCCATTCACAACTGTAACACTAACGAGTCACATGACACCGGGGAGGGAAAATGGCTAATTGGGCCCAATTAGGACATTTCCACTCAGGAGTGTACTCACTTTTGTTGCCAGTGGTTTAGACATTAATGGCTGTGAGTTTTTTTGAGGGGACAGCGAATTTACACTGTTATACAAGCTGTACACTCACTACTTTACATTGTAGCAAAGTGTCATTTCTTCAGTATTGTCACATGAAAAGATAGAATAAAATATTTACAAAAATGTGAGGGGTGTACTCACTATTGTGAGATACTGTATATATAAATAATTAATTTTTTTTATTTATTTGTATATAAATAATGTATTTATATGTATTAATACATTTTTTATTTATGTATTAACTTTTAATTTATTTATGTATTAAAAAAATATAAAATAAATATATATAAATAAAAAATTAATTATGTGTATATAATTAATCAATATAAAAAAAATATTATAATAAATATATATTTTTTGTTATACTAATGAGCGATGAGGTTATTTCCACTGTGGACAGTGAACCTGATGGAGCTTGAGAAGAATGGGAGAAATTGCCCAAAAATAGGTGTGCCAAGCTTGTAGCATCATACTCAAAAAGACTAGAGGCTGTAATTGGTGCCAAAGGTGCTTCAACAAAGTTTCGAGCAATAGCTGTGAATACTTATGTACATGGGATTTTTTTATCGTTTTTTAATTTTAATACATTTGCGAAAAAGTTTCAAAGAAACCTTTCACGTCGTCATTATGGGGTATTGTTTGTAGAATTTTGAGGAAAATAATGAATTTAATTAATTTTGAAATAAGGCTGTAACATAACAAAATGTGGAAAAAGTGAAGTGCTGTGAATACTTTCCAGATGCACTGTATATACAGTATATAAATATATATTTCTTTATTCATATGTATATAAATAATTTATTTATATGTACTCATTTATTTTTTATATATGTATTAACTTATTTTTTTATCTATATGTATTCATTTATTTTATATTTATTCATTTATTTTATATTTTTTTATCAAGTCAAGTCAAGCTTTATTGTCACTCTACTACACGTAAAGACATACAGTAGAGCGAAATGTCGTATCTCATAGGGCCACTATACATAATTATAAATAAATATACAAAGAATAAAAACACAGTAAAAAAAAAAATAATAATAATATTATAAACCTATACACATTTATGTATATAAATAAAAAATACATTAAAATAATATATTATAATAAATATATATATTTTTTTGTCTTAATTAGCAATAAGGTTATTTAAGGTTAATTAAGGTTATAATAAGGTTATTTCCACTGTGGACAGTAAACTCATGGATGACAGTTGATTGCACACAAGGATCCTTGTAATAATTAGCGATATTTAGTCTGATCTCCATATGTTTGTTTCTTGATGTTCGGAGCACTGGAAATGAAGAAATCCCAGGGGCCCATCTTCTTCTCTAAGCGCCCCTCCGAGGGCCCGAAGTCCCTCGTTCAGCCTCCATAAAGACTTGTTTACCGTCTGGCAATCTGTTGAACAGGAATAATAAGTTGCTAATCAGTGTAAAAACGAATTGCCCTAATGAGATGACAATATTGTCCTCAGTATGGTGGCTGTGATTATAATTAGGTCCAGTGGGGGGAATAAACTTTCCTTCCTCTAAGATTAAACATTTATTTTGGTGTCATGTCCCTGGTGCTTTCTAATCACAATGCTTTAAATAAAGTAAGAAAAAGACGGCTAGTAAAAAAATGTGGTTTGTTAAAGGAAATCACTATATACATGGTATAAGATATATATTTCTATTCACGTGATTTATTGACCTTAAATATATACTGCTAAATACACTAATATTTTTTATTTCTTTTATTTTCATTTTTTTTCGTTTCTAAATGCTATAATATTTTATTTTGTTGTACATAAAACCTTGTTGTTTTTCATGAACATATGTATGATGAAGGGGAAGGCATTTCCCCAGAATGCATTGGCTTCTCCTGATGCTCTTTGTAATTAAAAATTTGGACCAAAAAAAAAATCGTGAACCTTTTTACTGGGCGCTCCTCAATACCCACCTAAAGCCCTGTACACACGGGCGGGAATCTCGTCTATTTGAAAACCGTTGGTTTTCCTGACGGGATTCCTGGCAAGCTTGTCTTGTCAAGCCCTGTGTACAGACGGCCACTCCAAAAAAAATGCCGTTCTTTTGAATGGCAAGAACGCGGTGACGTCATTGACTACGACGAGCCGGCGCTCGTCACATTCGATGCCGTAGCCGCCATCTTGCTACACCCCACACTTAAGCCCTGTACACACGATCGGATTTCCGATGGAATCAAATCCGATGGATTTTTCCATCGGAATTCCGATGAAGCTGAATTCCATCAGTCTTGCCTACACACCATCAGACAAAATTCCGACCGTCCCAAACGCTGTGACGTACAACACATACAACGGCACTATAAATGGTAAGTTTTCTTCCACCTTGGGTGTGTAGGCAGGTGCAGTTTTCCTTTTCCACAGCAGGGGGTGCTCTCGGCAGGGGAACTGTTGTTGGAGAGGAAGTCAGGACTCAGGAGGAACTAGGTTCCTCTATGTTTTCCTGGGTCACTGGGGAAGCTATTATCCCATTGGATGCTGCCGCCCCATGTGACTCAAGCAGCCATAATGGGTCAGCAAGAGCCTATTTAAGGCCTTGGCTCCCAGGGGTTGGTGTGCTTTTTGCTAGTGGACATATTAGGGAAAGGTACCCAGTCTGTTAGGGACAGTAATAGTGGAAGGGAAAGGTTTCTGACAAGGAGGGAAAGCATAGGGTCGCTGTTCTTCTGCCCGAGTTGGTACCAGGTGGCCAGGCCTCATTCTGCCCCGCCAAAACAGATGTTGTCATTCCAGCTGGAACCTGCTCCTGTTGCACCACTGGAATTGCGAGTGTATCTGGATGGGTAGTTCTCCCACCGGGGTTTGTTATGAACTGTTGCTACTTTGCTTCAATATAAGTTCTTATTGCGCCTACCTGTGTGAGTTACTGTCTCTGCACCACACTGCACCCCATCTACAGGTGGAAGGAAAGAAAATCGCTCAATCGAGTTTGTCAATTGAGCTATTTTCTTTCCTCCCGCAGTGCAATTGTGTTCTGCTGGTGGAGAGAGGCACAGAGAGCCTTCCCGCACAGCGGAACACATTTATTACTCCCAGCAGCTATAGCTGCCGGCAGTATTTGCATGCAAAAAATCTGACAGGTTTGTTGTACCCAAGTCAATCTATAAACTGCCCATAGATGGATCAAAACTTGGCCGAATGTCGATCCATGTATGGCCGGCTCTAGAGATGAACCTGTAAGACGTCTTCTCCTCCTTATGCTCAGTACACACGATCGGAAATTCCGTCGGAAAAAACTTGGATGGTTTTTCAGACGGAATTCCGCTCAAGCTTGGCTTTCATACACACGGTCACACAAAAGTTCTCTAAACATTGGACCGTCAAGAACGCTGTGACGTACAACACTACGGCGAGGCGAGAAAAAGAAGTTCAATGCTTCCGAGCATGCATCAAATTATTTCCGAGCATGCGTGTTTTTTTCCCGTCGGAATTGCATACAGACAAACTGATTTTCCGATAGGAATTTGTTCCGTCTAAAGAAATTGAGAACCTGCTCTCTATCTAAGTCCGTCAGAAATTCCGACAGAAAAAGTCAGATGGGGCATACACAAGGTCGGAATATCCGATGAAAAGCTCCCATTTTTACATCAGAAATTCAGACCGTGTGTACGCGGGTAGTGATGAGCCGAACACCCCCGGGTTCGGTTCGCACCAGAACCCGCGAACGGACCGAAAGTTCGAACGAACATTAGAACCCTATTAAATACAATGGATGCGAACGTTCGAATTCTAAAGTGCTAATTATAACAACTATTATGCATGTTATTGTCATAAATAGGGTTTGGGAACCCGGGTTGTGCACCAGGGGACATGTATCAATGCAAAAAGAAGTTTTAAAAACGGTCGTTTTTCGGGAGCAGTCATTTTAATGATGCATAAAGTGAAAAAAAAAAAGTCAAATATTCCTTTAAATATCGTACCTGGGGGGTGTCTAAAGTATGCCTGTGAAGTGCCACGTGTTTCCCGTGTTTAGAACTGTCCCTGCACAAAATGACACTTCTAAAGGAAAAAAAAGCCATTTAAAACTGCTTGCGGCTTTAATGTAATGTCTGGTCCCGGTAATATGGATGAAATTCTTTAAGAAAAATGGCATAGCTACCCCATGACCCCCCCCCCCCTACCCCAGCCCATTACCAGCCCCTTTGGGTCTTGTATGGATATTAAGGGGAACCCCGCACATAAAATAAAAAAGGCCCTATATACTCTGAACAGCCGTATACAGGCGGTGCATACAAGACAGGGACTGTAGGTTTGTTCTTATGTAGAATCTGTTTGTAATTTTGAACAGGTACATTGTTGAAGTGTAGTTCCAGCCCAAAAATATATTTTTAAACTTTTTGGGAAACATAGGTAAGGGTTATCACCCCTGTAACATTTGTTTTGCTGTCTGTGCCCCTGTTCAGAACATTTCACCTCACTTTCCGTCCCAATGACAACTGTTTTTGAAATGTGGTGTTTTTCTTGAAACAAGGATTGCTGATAAAGCATCAGTACAGATGAGACCCCTTTCTCCCATATTTATTCTTACAGGAGAGAATTTTCCTTTCTAGGGGTAGATTTCCTCTCACTTCCTGTTGTCTTCTTTCGTTTGCAAGTAGGAGTCGTTTGTAAGTTGGATGTTTGAAAGTAGGGACCTGCCGTATATACTCTGCAGAAATAGGCCCCTTAGTTGTTGGTGTTGGCACAACACTGTAAGCACTCAGTTACTCTTGGTTGGTGCTGGAACGCCCTGCTGTCAACTATTATATCAGGAATTTTAATTACATATAATTGTTGAACAGTGGTAGTAAAAATTGGGGCTTTGATGGTGGTGCTGGTGCCACAACACTGTAAGCCCTGACAGTTACTCTTGGTGGGTGCAGCAATGGGCCCTGCTGTGAATTATTAGATCAAGAATTGTAATTACATGCCCCTTTTGAACAGGGGCTGAAAAATTGGGCCTTTCGTGGTGGTGGTGGTGGTGGCGTTGCCACAAGACTGTAAGCCCTCAGAGTTACTCTTGGTGGGTGCAGCAATGGACCCTGCTGTGAATTATTAGATCAAGAATTGTAATTGCATGCCCCTGTTGAACAGGGGCTGAAAAATTGGGCCTTAGGCACTGGTGGCACAACACTACAACCCCTCACAGATACTGTACTTGGAGCACAGCAATGAGCCCTGTTGCAAAGTATTGCTTCAAAAATTGTAATGACACGCCCCTGTTAAACAGGGGCTGAAAAATTGGGCCTTAGGCACTGGTGCCACAACACTCCAACCCCTCACAGATACTGTACTTGGAGCACAGCAATGAGCCCTATGGCAAATTATTGCTAAAAAAATTGTAATTACACGCCCCTGTAAAACAGGGGCTGAAAAATTGGGCCTTAGCCACTGGTGGCGGCACCCATAAACAAAAATGATCTTCCAAGCTATCATCATCAATCGTATCATTGAGGACTCGGAGGAGGAGGATAGCCAGTCAACATAACAGCACAGGCACTCAGCATCAGCATCAGTCTTGAAGGGATGTGACATGTTAAAATCAATTAGTCTGTTATATCAGCATCAGGTGTGTGGTAGCTGGTGGTGATCCAAGACTGGTTCATCTTGATGAAAGTCAGTCGATCAACCGAGTCGGTGGACAGGCGCACCCTGTGATCCGTGACAAATCCTCCAGCAGCACTGAATGTGCGTTCCGAAAGAACGCTGGATGCAGGACAGGCCAGTAGCTCAATTGCATACTGTGCAAGCTCTGGCCAGTGATCCATCCTCAAGACCCAGTAAGCCAGAGGATTTTCGGTGGGGAAGGTGTCCAAGTCTGACCTTGCCCCTAGATATTCCTGCACCATGTTTATCAGACGCTGGCGATGGTTGCTGGAACCGATCATACTTTGGGGCTGCGGACTAAAGAATTGTCTGAACGCATCGGTCAGACGGCCACCTTCCCCACCGCTCCTTCTTTGACTGGCCGAAGCCTCAGCAACTCGTTGTCCAGGACCAGGAGTTTGTAACCTCCCAGTCTCTGGGAACGCGTTGCACAGACCTTTCTGCAAGGCCTCCCGGAGTTGTCTCATCCTCTGCTCCCTCTGCGACGGTAACATAAGGTCCGCAACCTTACCCTTGTACCGTGGATCAAGGAGAGTGGCCAGCCAGTAATGGTCCCTCTCCTTGATCCGAAGAATACGAGGATCCTTCCGCAGACTTTGCAGGATCAGGGAGGCCATGCAGCGTAGGTTTGCTGAGGCATTCGCTCCGGAGTCCTCTGGGTCACTAAGGACGACATGATCCGCAGCCACCTCCTCCCAGCCACGTACAAGTCCACTGGTTTCTTGGGACTGTAAATCATCCCTAAAAGACTGCTGCTGATGATGCTGAGTGCCAGCCTCCACCTCCATGCTGACACAATCCTCCTCCTCCTCCTCCTCCTCCTCCTCTTCCTGTGCGATGGGTGGGACAGAAGGAACACTGTCTGGGTAAAGGGGGCCTTGAGAGGCAAGGAAGTCCTCCTCTTCCTGCCTCTGTTCTGCCTCAAGTGCCCTGTCCATTATTCCACGCAGCGTGTGCTCCAACAGGTGGACAAGAGGTACAGTGTCACTGATGCATGCACTGTCACTGCTCACCATCCTCGTGGCCTCCTCAAATGGTGCCAGGACAGTGCATGCATCCCTGATCATGCCCCACTGGCGTGGAGAAAAAAAACCAAGCTCCCCTGACCCTGTCCTGGTGCCGTAGTCGCACAGGTACTCATTGATGGCCCTCTGCTGCGTGTGCAGCCGCTGCAGCATGGCCAACGTTGAGTTCCACCTGGTGGGCATGTCACATATAAGGCGGTTCTTGGGCAGGTTCAACTCCTTTTGCAGCTCAGCCAGGCGAGCACTGGCATTATAAGATCTGCGGAAATGCACACAGACTTTCCTGGCCTGCCTCAGGACATCCTGTAAGCCCGGGTACCTGCCCAAGAACCGCTGCACCACCAGGTTAAGGACGTGAGCCACACAGGGCACATGGGTCAGTTGTCCCTGTCGGAGGGCGGAGAGGAGGTTGGTGCCATTGTCGCAAACCACCATTCCTGGCTTAAGCTGGCATGGCGTCAACCACCTCTCGGCCTGGCCCTGCAGAGCAGACAGGACCTCTGCCCCAGTGTGGCTTCTGTCCCCCAAACACACCAGCGCAAGCACGGCATGGCATCTTTTTGCCTGCGTACTTGCGTAGCCCCGTGAACGGCTACGGAGCACCGCTGGTTCATAGGACAAACCACAGGAAGAGGCCATGGAGGAAGAAGAAGAGGAGGGGGTGGAGGAGAGAGGTGTGTCACAACCAGTAGTAGCATTTTGAAGGCGTGGCGGTGGGACAACCTCCAACACTACTGCACCTTGTCCTGCATCCTTCCCAGCTGCCAAAAGAGTGACCCAATGGGCCGTGAAAGAAAGGTAACGTCCCTGTCCATGCCTGCTGGACCATGAGTCAGCGGTAATATGCACCTTACCGCTGACCGCCCTGTCCAGCGAGGCCAAGACATTGCCTTCCACATGCCGGTAGAGAGCCGGAATAGCCTTCCGTGAGAAAAAGTGGCGTTTGGGAACCTGCCACTGAGGAACCGCACATTGCACAAACTCACGGAAGGGGGCCGAGTCTACCAACTGAAAAGGCAGCAGTTGAAGCGCTAGCAATTTAGCCAAGCTAGCATTCAACCGCTGGGCATGTGGATGGCTGGGAGTGAACTTCTTTCGACGGTCCAGCAGCTGGGGCAGGGAAATTTGCCTGCTAGAATCGGACGTCGGTGTACTGCTAGCAGAGTGGCCGCAAGTACTTGGCTGTGACACACCTAATTCTACACCTTCATTCCTCTCAGTGCATGTTTCAGAGAGGACTGAAGTTATAGTGGGGTTGGAGATCCCAGCTGATGCGGTGCAAGGAGAGGTCCGCTTTGTTCTTTGGTGTGGGTCTTTGAGGTAGGCTTGCCAACGAGCTGCATGGCAGGTCAACATATGTCTGGTCAGGCATGTGGTACCCAAGCGGCTGATGTTTTGGCCACGCGATATACGCTTGAGACATATGTTGCAAACAGCAGCTGTGCGATCTGATGCACTAGCCTCAAAAAAGGCCCACACCAAAGAACTTTTTGAATGACGGGCAGAGGCAGCGCCCTGCACAGGCGGAGCTCTGCGGTGTGATTCCGTCGGTGTACTGCCCTTACGCTGGCCACCAAAGGGCATCCTGCCTCGTTGGAGATGTGCCTCCTCCTCATCCTCCTCCTCCTCCTCTCTCCTATTAGGCACCCACGTGGAGTCAGTGACCTCATCATCACCTCCCTCCTCATCACTGGAGGCAATCTGGCAGTATGCTGCAGCTGCTGGAACATGACTGCCAGATTGGTGTCCTTCTTGAGCATCCCCTCTGTCTGCTCTCACGCTACTGCCTTCCTCTAGCTGGGTTTCATCATCAGACCCTTCGAAACGCTGGGCATCCTCCTGGAGCATGTACCCAACACTGTGCTGAAACAGTTCGGGGGACTCCTCAGGAGGAGGACATGGTGGGTCTAGGGAAGGAGTGACTGATGATGAGTCTGACATTGATACCAGGGAAGAGGACGCTTTGGCAGCTGCTTTTCCAGTACCCTGAGCCTGGGTGAGAGAGGATGAGGAGGAGGAGGAGGGCTTGGTCATCCACTCTACCAAGTCTTCGGCATGATGTGGCTCAACATGTCCAGCTGCCGAAAAGAAGGACAAGCGTGTCCCATGGCCATGTGCTGATGACAATGCACCGCGTCCACGACCAGCACTGTTGCCCCCAGACACAGAGCCTGCTTGCCCTCTTTTATTGCCTCCTGACTGTCTGCCTCTCCTTGTTTGCCTTCCAGACATTCTAATAGATGGCCTGCAGGGAGATGGGAAAAAAGCAATAAGGGCTACCTTCAGGTGTCCTTCTCTGTCCCTTGAAACAAGGACTTTGACAGTGAAAGAAACTGACACACTCTCCCTACCTACAGTTTTCTGTCCCTAGAAAATTTTTTTTTTTAAAGCACAATTTAGCACAAGGAGAATTCACTCACTGTCCTTCCAGGTCCCTGGAAACAAGGACTTTGACAGTGAAAGAAACTGACACACTCTCCCTACCTACAGTTTTCTGTCCCTAGAAAAAATGTTTTTTTTAAGCACAATTTAGCACAAGGAGAATTACCTCACTGTCCTTCCAGGTCCCTGGAAACAAGGACTTTGACAGTGAAAGAAACTGACACACTCTCCCTACCTACAGTTTTCTGTCCCTAGAAAAAATGTTTTTTTTAAGCACAATTTAGCACAAGGAGAATTACCTCACTGTCCTTCCAGGTCCCTGGAAACAAGGACTTTGACAGTGAAAGAAACTGACACACTCTCCCTACCTACAGTTTTCTGTCCCTAGAAAAAATGTTTTTTTTAAGCACAATTTAGCACAAGGAGAATTACCTCACTGTCCTTCCAGGTCCCTGGAAACAAGGACTTTGACAGTGAAAGAAACTGACACACTCTCCCTACCTACAGTTTTCTGTCCCTAGAAAAAATGTTTTTTTTAAGCACAATATAGCACAAGGAGAATTCACTCACTGTCCTTCCAGGTCCCTGGAAACAAGGACTTTGACAGTGAAAGAAACTGACACACTCTCCCTACCTACAGTTTTCTGTCCCTAGAAAAAATGTTTTTTTTAAGCACAATTTAGCACAAGGAGAATTACCTCACTGTCCTTCCAGGTCCCTGGAAACAAGGACTTTGACAGTGAAAGAAACTGACACACTCTCCCTACCTACAGTTTTCTGTCCCTAGAAAAAATGTTTTTTTTAAGCACAATTTAGCACAAGGAGAATTACCTCACTGTCCTTCCAGGTCCCTGGAAACAAGGACTTTGACAGTGAAAGAAACTGACACACTCTCCCTACCTACAGTTTTCTGTCCCTAGAAAAAATGTTTTTTTTAAGCACAATTTAGCACAAGGAGAATTACCTCACTGTCCTTCCAGGTCCCTGGAAACAAGGACTTTGACAGTGAAAGAAACTGACACACTCTCCCTACCTACAGTTTTCTGTCCCTAGAAAAAATGTTTTTTTTAAGCACAATATAGCACAAGGAGAATTCACTCACTGTCCTTCCAGGTCCCTGGAAACAAGGACTTTGACAGTGAAAGAAACTGACACACTCTCCCTACCTACAGTTTTCTGTCCCTAGAAAAAATGTTTTTTTTAAGCACAATTTAGCACAAGGAGAATTACCTCACTGTCCTTCCAGGTCCCTGGAAACAAGGACTTTGACAGTGAAAGAAACTGACACACTCTCCCTACCTACAGTTTTCTGTCCCTAGAAAAAATGTTTTTTTTAAGCACAATTTAGCACAAGGAGAATTACCTCACTGTCCTTCCAGGTCCCTGGAAACAAGGACTTTGGCAGTGAAAGAAACTGACACACTCTCCCTACCTACAGTTTTCTGTCCCTAGAAAAAATGTTTTTTTTTTAAGCACAATTTAGCACAAGGAGAATTACCTCACTGTCCTTCCAGGTCCCTGGAAACAAGGACTTTGACAGTGAAAGAAACTGACACACTCTCCCTACCTACAGTTTTCTGTCCCTAGAAAAAATGTTTTTTTTAAGCACAATTTAGCACAAGGAGAATTACCTCACTGTCCTTCCAGGTCCCTGGAAACAAGGACTTTGACAGTGAAAGAAACTGACACACTCTCCCTACCTACAGTTTTCTGTCCCTAGAAAAAATGTTTTTTTTAAGCACAATATAGCACAAGGAGAATTCACTCACTGTCCTTCCAGGTCCCTGGAAACAAGGACTTTGACAGTGAAAGAAACTGACACACTCTCCCTACCTACAGTTTTCTGTCCCTAGAAAAAATGTTTTTTTTAAGCACAATTTAGCACAAGGAGAATTACCTCACTGTCCTTCCAGGTCCCTGGAAACAAGGACTTTGACAGTGAAAGAAACTGACACACTCTCCCTACCTACAGTTTTCTGTCCCTAGAAAAAATGTTTTTTTTAAGCACAATTTAGCACAAGGAGAATTACCTCACTGTCCTTCCAGGTCCCTGGAAACAAGGACTTTGACAGTGAAAGAAACTGACACACTCTCCCTACCTACAGTTTTCTGTCCCTAGAAAAAATGTTTTTTTTAAGCACAATTTAGCACAAGGAGAATTACCTCACTGTCCTTCCAGGTCCCTGGAAACAAGGACTTTGACAGTGAAAGAAACTGACACACTCTCCCTACCTACAGTTTTCTGTCCCTAGAAAAAATGTTTTTTTTAAGCACAATATAGCACAAGGAGAATTCACTCACTGTCCTTCCAGGTCCCTGGAAACAAGGACTTTGACAGTGAAAGAAACTGACACACTCTCCCTACCTACAGTTTTCTGTCCCTAGAAAAAATGTTTTTTTTAAGCACAATTTAGCACAAGGAGAATTACCTCACTGTCCTTCCAGGTCCCTGGAAACAAGGACTTTGACAGTGAAAGAAACTGACACACTCTCCCTACCTACAGTTTTCTGTCCCTAGAAAAAATGTTTTTTTTAAGCACAATTTAGCACAAGGAGAATTACCTCACTGTCCTTCCAGGTCCCTGGAAACAAGGACTTTGACAGTGAAAGAAACTGACACACTCTCCCTACCTACAGTTTTCTGTCCCTAGAAAAAATGTTTTTTTTTAAGCACAATTTAGCACAAGGAGAATTACCTCACTGTCCTTCCAGGTCCCTGGAAACAAGGACTTTGGCAGTGAAAGAAACTGACACACTCTCCCTACCTACAGTTTTCTGTCCCTAGAAAAAATGTTTTTTTTAAGCACAATTTAGCACAAGGAGAATTACCTCACTGTCCTTCCAGGTCCCTGGAAACAAGGACTTTGACAGTGAAAGAAACTGACACACTCTCCCTACCTACAGTTTTCTGTCCCTAGAAAAAATGTTTTTTTTAAGCACAATTTAGCACAAGGAGAATTACCTCACTGTCCTTCCAGGTCCCTGGAAACAAGGACTTTGACAGTGAAAGAAACTGACACACTCTCCCTACCTACAGTTTTCTGTCCCTAGAAAAAAATTTTTTTTTAAGCACAATTTAGCACAAGGAGAATTACCTCACTGTCCTTCCAGGTCCCTGGAAACAAGGACTTTGACAGTGAAAGAAACTGACACACTCTCCCTACCTACAGTTTTCTGTCCCTAGAAAAAATGTTTTTTTTAAGCACAATTTAGCACAAGGAGAATTACCTCACTGTCCTTCCAGGTCCCTGGAAACAAGGACTTTGACAGTGAAAGAAACTGACACACTCTCCCTACCTACAGTTTTCTGTCCCTAGAAAAAATGTTTTTTTTTAAGCACAATTTAGCACAAGGAGAATTACCTCACTGTCCTTCCAGGTCCCTGGAAACAAGGACTTTGACAGTGAAAGAAACTGACACACTCTCCCTACCTACAGTTTTCTGTCCCTAGAAAAAATGTTTTTTTTAAGCACAATTTAGCACAAGGAGAATTACCTCACTGTCCTTCCAGGTCCCTGGAAACAAGGACTTTGACAGTGAAAGAAACTGACACACTCTCCCTACCTACAGTTTTCTGTCCCTAGAAAAAATGTTTTTTTTAAGCACAATATAGCACAAGGAGAATTCACTCACTGTCCTTCCAGGTCCCTGGAAACAAGGACTTTGACAGTGAAAGAAACTGACACACTCTCCCTACCTACAGTTTTCTGTCCCTAGAAAAAATGTTTTTTTTAAGCACAATATAGCACAAGCACAAAACACACTGACACTCTCCCTACCTATCCTTCTCTTTCCCTAAACTAAAGGAATCCAGGTTAAGCAAGAAAGAAATAAAAGTCACTGTCCCTGCCTATGCTGCTCTATCCCTGCTCCGGAACACACTACACTAGGCCGCCGTGCTGGCGGCCTTTTATAGTGTGGGGCGTGTACTAAACCCCCTCAGCAATAATTGGCCACAGGCATCCTGCCTGTGGCCAATCATTGCTCTCCTCGCTGCCGGCGC
The DNA here is from genome assembly GCA_029206835.1 of Rana muscosa. Taxonomy (NCBI): domain Eukaryota; kingdom Metazoa; phylum Chordata; class Amphibia; order Anura; family Ranidae; genus Rana; species Rana muscosa. Next base: position 1,082,133,426 of record CM055117.1, on the reverse strand, counting down.
TGTGATTGGCCAAGCATGCGGGGTCACAGTGCATGCTTGGCCAATCACAGCGCCTGGATGACACTGCGATGGCGTAGTGCATTGTGGGCCGTTCGCGTCACTCGAATTTGGCGCGAACGGCCCAAATCGTTCGATCTTCGTCGAACGATCGAACAGCCGATGTTCGAGTCGAACGTATGTTCGACTCGAACACGAAGCTCATCCCTATACGCGGGATAAGGGCACATTTAGATGTATTCATGAAATAGAGGCATTTTTTTTGGTAGCATTAGGCAGGGACGTTGTCATGCATCAAGTGCATTTACTTTTTGTATTGACATGTAATATTGATTGGCATTTTCAATGCATTTTTGAAGTTAGGATTTTAGGTGGATAGAGTTAACACATCAGGGGTGAACTTGGGTTTGGTCCAAATCCCTTTTTTACTGAACCCATAAGAGGATGTCAGTGCTGGCCCACTCAGCAGCCACATTCCTCAAACCACATCTGTGTGTAGGTTCAATGTCATTGACCTAATTTGGCCATGTGGTCTTTCTAGGTCAACGATATTGTAAACATCCCCGCCCATTTGTGTACATGCAGCTGTGGGGTGGGGATGTGGTGACATCTTTGACCTAAAAAGGCCACATGGCCAAATTAAATCAATGGAATTGAACCTAGATGCAGCTGCGGGATGGGGAATGTTCCAGCCGCAGTTGATTGGTCCAGCACTGACATGGGTTTAGACCAAATCCTAGTTCTTTCCTTTTTAACAGCCATCAACCAAGGCTTGTTACAGTAATATTAACCACTTTGCGCCCGTCATACGACTAATGACGGCCGCAAAGTGGTTCTATAATGCCGGGAGGCCGTCATTATACGGCCTCCGCTCCTTCGGCCACTGGGGGGCGCACACGCGCGTGCCCGGCGCATCACTGAGATGCCGATGCGCGTGTCTGGCGGCCGCGATGTCCGCCAGGTACCCGCGATCGGCCGGTACACAGACAAGGACATGGATCTGTGTGTGTAAACACACAGATCCATGTCCTGTCAGGGAGAGAGGAGACCGATGGTGTGTCCCTTGTACATAGGAACACAGATCGGTCACCTCCCCCAGTCAGTCCCCTCCCCCCACAGTAGCAATCACTCATAGGGAACACATTTAACCCCTTCCTCGCCCCCTAGTGTTAACCCCTTCCCTGCCAGTCACATTTATACAGTTATCAGTGCAGTTTTATAGCACTAATCGCTGTATAAATGTGAATGTTCCCAAAAATGTGTCAAAAGTGTCCGATGTGTCCGACGCAATATCGCAGTCCTGACAAAAATCGTAGATCGCCGCCATTACTAGTAAAAAAAAAAAATAATTAAAAAAATGTCAGAATTCTATCCCCTATTTTGTAGGCGCTATAACTTTTGCGCAAACCAATCACTATACGCTTATTGGGATTTTTTTCAACCAAAAATATGTAGAAGAATATGTATCGGCCTAAACTGAGGAAAAAATAGTTTTTTTTTTTTTTAAATTGAGATATTTATTACAGCAAAAATCCAAAAATATTGTGTTTTTTTAAAAAATTGTCGCTCTTTTTTGGTTTATAGCTCAAAAAATAAAAAACGCAGAGGTGATCAAATACCACCAAAAGAAAGCTCTATTTGTGGGAAAAAAAGGACGTTAATTTTGTTTGCGAGCCACATCGCACGACCGCGCAATTGTCATTCAAAGCGACGCAGTGCCGAAAGCTGAAATTTCGCCTGGCAGGAAGGGGGTTTATGTGCCCAGTAAGCAAGAGGTTAAAACTTACATTTTTTTGACTATTTAATCACTTTCATACAGGGCATTTTCACCCCCTTCCTGCCCAGACCAATTTTTAGTTTTCAGCGCTGTCGCACTTTGAATGACAATTGAGTGGTCATGCAACACTGTACCCAAATTAAATCTTTATGTTTTTTTTTCCCCACAAATAGAGCTTTCGTTTGGTGGTATTTGATCGCCTCTGCAGTTTAAATTTTTTGCGCTATAAACAAAAGAGGAGCGCCAATTTTGAAAAAAACACAATATTTTTTACTTTTTGATTTAATAAATATCATTTTTTTTTTAAAACATTTTTTTCCTCAGTTTAGACCGATATGTAATCTTCTATATATTTTTGGTAAAGAAAAATCGCAATAAGCGTTTATTGATTGGTTTACGCAAAAGTTATAGCGTCTACAAAATAGGGGATAGAATTATAACATTTTTTTAATATTTTTTTTATTAGTAATGGCGGCGATCTGCGATTTTTATTGTGACTGCGACATTATGGCGGACACATTGGTCACTATTTTGGGACCATTGTTATTTGTACAGCGATCAGTGCTATAAAAATGCACTGATTACTGTGTAAATGACACTGGCAGGGAAGTGGTTAACCACTAGGGGGCGAGGAAGGGGTTAAGTGTTCCTAGGGAGTGAATCTTACTGTGGAGGGGAGGAGCTACCAGTGACACGACAGTGACAACCCCTGACCATTCCGAGTACTCCCCATTTATCACCACCCTCTGAACTTGCCCTTGTAGCCAGTTTTCAATCCATGTACTCACCCTATGGTCCATGCCAACGGACCTTATTTTGTACAGTAAACGTTTGTGGGGAACTGTGTCAAATGCCTTTGCAACATCCAGATACACCACGTCTATGGGCCTTCCTTTATCTAGATGGCAACTCACCTCCTCATAGAAGGTTAATAGATTGGTTTGGCAAAAATGATTCTTCATGAATCCATGCTGATTACTGCTAATGATACCGTTGTCATTACATAAAGAGTTCCTTTCACTGGAACTAAGGGGCCAAACTCAACCCCTGAAAAACAACCCCACACCATAATCCCCCCTCCACCAAATGATTTGGACCAGTGCACAAAGCAAGGTCCTGACCTCAACCTGATAGAACACCTTTAGGACAAATTAGCGCAGAGACTGCGAGTCAGGCCTTCTTGTCCACATCAGTGCCTGACCTCAAAAATGCCCTTCTGGAAGAATGGTCAAACATTCCCATAGACACACTCCTAAACCTTGTGGACGGCCTTCCCAGAAGAGTTGAAGCTATTATAGCTGCAAAGGGTGGGCCGACTCAATATTGAACCTTACGGACTAAGACTGGGATGCCATTAAAGTTCATGTGGGTGTAAAGGCAGGTGTTCCAATGATTTTAACAATATAGTGAATATATACTGTATATATATATATATATATATATATATATATATATATATAAAATTATTTATTAGAGGGAATGTGTACTCTTTATTTCAAAGCTAAACTCTAGGCAAACATAAAAACACAGAAGAAAGAGACAAGCTCTACCTCTCCATAGCCCATGGAGGGTCAGCTCTCCAGCCGAGCTCCTGCTCATGCTTATAAAACATTCAAATGTTACAAATGCTGAGCTGGACTGTAAACTTTAAAATCCTTTATTGTTACAAGTCCATGGTTAAGATGTTAGTACAAAAGATAACGCGTTTCAACCAAGCAGCCATAACTCATTTGATTAACCACTTGAATACCAGGCATTTTCTGGCACTTTTTGTTTCCATGTGAAAATCATTTTTTTGCTAGAAAATTACTTAGAAACCCCAAACATCATATTTTTCTCTTTTTAAAGCAGAAGCTCTAGAGAATAAATTTTTGGGTTTTGCAATTTTTTATGTCATTGCAAAACCCACCATTTTATTCTCTAGGGCAGGGGTTCTCAACCTTCTAGTGCCGTGACCCCTTGATAAAATTTCCCAAGTTGTGGGGACCCCTAACAATAAAATTATTTTCATAGGGTGGGTTGTCCGCACCCAAGGCAAGACAAGTCATTTGCGCCCCCAAACCCACTGACATTTAGCGGTCCCTGAGTCCCTTCCACTCGTACAGTATTAAAACCCCTAATGGTACATTTTGGGATGTACCGCTCTTTCTCTTTGATCTTCTTTCTTTCCCCTTTATCTCTCTGTATCCTAATTTCTTGTTTTTTTCCCCCCCATCCCTCTCTAGCCATCTTTTTTGTCCTTTCTCTCCCTTTTTCTTTGTTGCTCCCACTCTTTTTCTCTCCCTTCCATGTGTTCTCTATTTTTATTCCTTCTCTTACTCCTTGGTGAGATGAGTGGCAGTGCTGGCAGGGAGTCGGGATGAGTGGCAGTGCTGGCGGGGAGTTGGGATGAGTGGCAAAGCTGGGGGAAGTTCTGATCAGCAAAATTAGGTGCTCTTAATCAAGGTCATCTGCTGATCTGAGAACTGTAGTGGCAACTATAATCACAGGCAGTGTTACTCACTGTATCTCCAACTTTGTGGTGTCTCGTAGCAGTGACACCCCTATGCCGAAATCAGGAGAAAGGGTCTCTCTAGCCCCTCCCACTTCACATTCCTCACCAGTCAGCTGACCTCTAGTCTATGCCCCCCAGCCATGCAGTGAACTGAATGGGCAGCTGCGAAGAGGCTGAGTTGGCAGCCGTGGGCTCCAGGAACAGCCCAGCTGGGCGGCCACAGGCTCCAGGGACAGCCCTGCTGGGCGGCTGCAAAAAGGCTGGGAGAGCAGTGCGGGCTTCAAGAACAGCCCAGGATATGGTGACCCCTGGCAAATCATCATTCGACCCCCGAGGGGGTCCCGACCCCCCAGGGTGAGAACCACTGCTCTAGGGCCTCTGCTAACAAAAAAATATATGTTTACAAGTATGCCTGTAACGGGAAGGCCCGGGGAACCCAGAAGCTCTTAGAAAGTATGAGATACCCTTGCTTCAGCTTCCCCAATGCCGCTTATGTGTAAACCACCCTGTGTCTCACTTGAAGCACAGGGTGAATGAGAACCCCACTATGATCTGTGATAATCAGATTCAATGCTGTATATATATATATAGTATATAGATTAGATGTATACTGTGTGTGGGTTGTTTATGTAATACTTGAGGGGGGGGTGATTTACATTCTACTGTCTAGTGTGGCTTGTGGTAATTAAGTCTGTAATTATAGGGGAGCTCATTATGTTTCTATTGTGTAAAGTCTTTTGATAATGGGAATTAAGCCTATAATTATAGGTTGTGGAACTAGCAGACAGACAGGTTAATTGAAGAGATGCTGATGAGGCACCTGCCTGCTTGTGTATGCTACAGATCCTTTCATTATGTGAAGTCGTTTGATAATGTGGATTGGGAAACAAAAGCTAACCTGTTGTCGTCTAAGAGGTGTCAAAATAATGTGTATTGGGCCTTGTTATGTTGTGGGTGGAGCTGGACCATTGTTCATTTAGATTAATGCAGTATTGGTTGAGTGTATAAAAAGTTACAGTGTTTCTCAATAAATGGCAGTCTATCCTGGAAAGATACAGAGTGCGTCTCGTTCTTTCGGAAGGATTAATTCCTATGGGAAGTGGTCTTCGGACTGTGGAGGATCGACAGTGAATTTGTGTCCAGGAGAGGGAAGAGATCTAAGCGGTTTTACCCCCTTTCATATTAGGGGTGCCGTTACATTGGTTGGCAGCGGTGGGATTTTTCCTCCAGTTCCTGGGACACTCCAAACCTCCACAGTGAATGACCAGCTATGCAGCCTGCAGGAAAGCCACGCTGAAAGACCTACTTGAGAGCCGTGGAGGGACCGGTAGGACAAAGAACAAGGCCACCTTTATCAGGGAGCTAGCCGAGATGGACCAGAGGGATGGAGATGCAGGACCCCTGGTCAGTTGAAGATTTGTTTCAGCAACGAGTTCGACAGCGCTTGGCATTATATGGTGCTAACCCATCAGAGACCGCCATACAGGAAGCCATTAGAGGCATCCAGCTGCAAGATGCGCGACAAAAGAGAGAACTAGAGCGACAGCATGAGTGGAGAATGGCGGAAATACGGCAATCGGAGATCGCCTACAGACAGCTGCTAGAATCTGCTCAGCAGCAGGGTGGTGCGACCTGTGCCTGGGACTATCAGGAAATACCAGTGGACAACTCTGGAATTCTGGCTGAAGAATCGGCAGTGGAAAATCGGAAGATTGCCATCCCTAAAGCCGAAGTGGATGATATGGAGTTCCAGGGAGCTAGCCTGGCTGAAGAATCGGCAGTGGAAAATCTGAAGATTGCCATCCCTAAAGCCGAAGTGGATAATATGGAGTTCCAGGGAGCTAGCCTGGCTGAAGAATCAGCAGTGGAAAATCTGAAGATTGCCATCCCTAAAGCCGAAGTGGATGATATGGAGTTCCAGGGAGCTAGGGCAGTTGGCTCATCTCCCCAGCCACAGATTACAGAAGGTATGGACTTAAGGGACTGTTCAGAGGATGTTATGGATTATGCATCGCCTGCTCAGGTACTGGCAGCAGGACAGAATACTGCAGACCCCTGCTCTACACCCATGGCAGTTTTGGAGGCCCGAGGTGAGAAGGTGATGGTTCCTCTTTCCAAGTGGATTTCAGAGATGCAGGGAGGAGAAGCAGCCCTTTTCCCTCCCCAACAGTTAGCCAGAGCAGATGGTGTGGAGTCCCCAGCAGAAGTGCTGGCAACAGGGCAGAGTGCTAGCAACCTCTGCCCAGCACGGGAAACAACTGTGGAGTTTCAGGGAGCCGGGGCAGTTGGCCCCTCTCTCCAGCAACAAGCTGAGGGGGTAAAGCTTTTACCCCCAGCTGAATCACGGGCAGCAGGGCAGAATGCTACTGGCCTCTGCACACAACTGCAACTTGAGCGGAGATCAGTGGATGGGAGTGCGGTCTCCACTCACAGCAACCCAGCAGAAGAGCTGGCAACAGAGCAGAGTGCCGCGGGCCTCTGCTCTCAACTAACAGAAGAGGGAGTTCCTGTGGTACTGGATGGGACTTCGGTCCTCACTGACACAACCCCAGAAAATGGTGTGAAACTGAGACAGGAGGATGTCAGTCTTGCTTTGCAAGCACTGGGGGATTTTCACCTACCACAAGTGGATGAGACTTCAGTCTCCACTTGTATACCTCAGGGATGCTGGGCAGTCGGCCCAGATCCCCAACAGCATGACGGACTGAGCCCAGTCACCCTGTCTTCTCCCCAGCGGCGGGTATGTTCTCTGAGAGAGGCAGAGGTTGGCTGGGTAAGTAATGCTCTGTTTAGAGCAATTTATTTGGGGTACTGTGTGGATACCGGCATTAGAAGAATGGAACTATGGACTAACTTCGGAATCAACCCGTCTGGGGTCGTCTCCTGCGTTAGTCTCCTGCCGAAAGGGGAGAGATGTAACGGGAAGGCCCGGGGAACCCAGAAGCTCTTAGAAAGTATGAGATACCCTTGCTTCAGCTTCCCCAATGCCTCTTATGTGTAAACCACCCTGTGTCTCACTTGGGCCACTGGGTGAATGAGAACCCCACTATGATCTGTGATAATCAGATTCAATGCTGTATATATATAGTATATAGATTGGATGTATACTGTGTGTGGGTTGTTTATGTAATACTTGAGGGGGGGGGTTGATTTACATTCTACTGTCTAGTGTGGCTTGTGGTAATTAAGTCTGTAATTATAGGGGAGCTTGTTATGTTTCTATTGTGTAAAGTCTTTTGATAATGGGTATTAAGCCTATAATTATAGGTTGTGGAACTAGCAGACAGACAGGTTAATTGAAGAGATGCTGATGAGGCACCTGCCTGCTTGTGTATGCTACAGATCCTTTCATTATGTGAAGTCGTTTGATAATGTGGATTGGGAAACAAAAGCTAACCTGTTGTCGTCTAAGAGGTGTCAAAATAATGTGTATTGGGCCTTGTTATGTTGTGGGTGGAGCTGGACCATTGTTCATTTAGATTAATGCAGTATTGGTTGAGTGTATAAAAAGTTACAGTGTTTCTCAATAAATGGCAGTCTATCCTGGAAAGATACAGAGTACGTCTCGTTCTTTCGGAAGGATTAATTCCTATGGGAAGTGGTCTTCTGACTGTGGAGGATCGACAGTGAATTTGTGTCCAGGAGAGGGAAGAGATCTAAATGGTTTTACCCCCTTTAATATTAGGGGTGCCGTTACAATGCCTATTCTCTGTGTGAGAAATAACTTAACATGACATTTTTGTGAAAAAAAAAACAACTTTTATTTAATTTCTTTATTTTTCAAATAATTGTGGGAAAAAATTTGAACTTCAAAAAACTCACCATGCCTCTTACAAAATACCCTGGACTGTCTACTTTCCAAAAAGGGGTTTTGGGGGATATTTATACTGTCCTGGCATGTTAGGGCCTCAAGAAATTAGATAGTCCATCAATACATCAGGTGTGATCAATTTCCAAGACTCTATCTTTCACACAGACCAAATAATACACACTGATTTGGGTTATTTTTACCAAACCAAATGTAGCAGTATCAATTTTAGTCAAAATTTATGAAGAAAAATTATTACAGAAACTAAGTGTAGCGCTACCCCCAGTTAAGAGAGCCGCTGATATTGATTTGGGCCCCTGCAGTGCACCGCTGTCAACCCCCGGCAATCGGCTCTAACCTCCCGTGGCACAGCTGGTGATAGAGAGATAGGACCGCGTGATCGCAACTGTTGGTGACGCAGTCCTATAACAAACATACACAGAATATACTTTAAAACTCCTATTAAAGTAAGCGGAACTGACACCAAATGTACTTTACCCAGATATTTTACTGAGGCTAATGGGCAAGTAATAAACAACAGTATAACAAGTTGCAGATCCCTGCAACAAACAGTAATAAAGATAAACAGAGTAATCAGAATAATAAAGTATTGCTATGCAACTCTAGCGCTGCCCTTTTACAGCTACTTCCCCTCATGGGTAGACTAACACCCAGCAATGTCTACCTATGCAGTCAGGCCTGACTGATCTAAATGGAAGTTCAGTGAAACAATATTTGCTAGCAATCTCTCGGTGGTGCACTTGAAGAACAACTTTGTAATCCCAACGAATAGTAAAGATAAAGTATCTGTCTTTAAACAGCTCTCACCACCTGGACAAGTCCAAGTCCCTTTCCTCCATCGATTCGTCTAGGAACAGGAATCCACCGACATCCAAGTCTTCAATCCTTCTGGTGTACTGCAGCAAGGAGGATTAGATGTCTCTAAGGCTCTGCTAGGCTGGCAGAGGGCTCTTTGGAAAGGAGCACACGGCCCAGGCTTCAGGCCTTGTGCACACAGCAGTTCAGCACAGACATCCTCTTGCTAGGAGAGGGGTGTCCAAAGAGGCCGACCAAAACTCTGCCTCCCCTTTATAAAGTCTGCCCCAGCAGTCTCTGTTCTGGAGCAATGCACCCTGGGTGCTGCAAGATGTACTGGGAGATGTAGTCTCTCTCTCCTCTGCTTTCACTTCCATAATGTCTCTTTACTTCCTCCCGACTCACCTCTCACCTGGAACTTCTTGTCTCTCTGCATTAAAGGGGAACACCCCGCTACACACTCCCCCCACTTGAACTCTTTGGTCCCCAAAGATAAACTTCAACAAATACTGTTTACCATTTTGGACAATGTCGAGCATGATGTTGGCATAGGGAATTCCCACCAAAACTTTGGGATGGAACTCTCTTGCCCACAGGTCACACTACCATGAGTGGCCTGCCTAACTGTGCCAGAGAGTGAGCTGGGGTTTCCCTCCACCAAATGGACGGTGGAAGGATCAGGTTGTTCAACACTTCTCCTAGCCGTTACAACAGAGTCCTCTGAGCTCGTCCCCATTTGGGGGTAAGTTAGTTTCTTGGGAGGCCTGATGACTCTGCGAGCCCTCTGCTCTCTTGGTGCTTCTGACTCTGGCACCACTGGCTCTTCTTCAGGAGTAAGTTCAGGTAACATTGCTGGTTCTGGAACCTCTGATTCAGAAGTCGACTGACGTATGGAATCTCTAGAGTCCTCCTCAGCGCAAGTGTCAGGAACATCTTCCCAGTAATCAGCTGAGGGACTGAAGGGTATGAATTCAGTAGTCTCCGGATTCAGCGTTGCATCTGGGGTATCCCCTCCATTTGGGAGATCTATGGCGGACGTTCCCAGAGTCGAGGGAGGACACAGCCAGTCCAGTTCTCCACCTTCTTCTGTACTCAATTGGGAGGCCTCCCCATCTTTGGCTCGAGAGGTCTGGGACCGAGTGTTCGGCCTAGGAATATCCAGGATAGAGGCCGGTTCAGGGGAGTCTCTCACGGGAGGTATTCTGACTGCCTCAGCAAGTGGGAGCAGGTGGTTCCGATGCCACATCTTCAGTGGACCCACCTTTCCTTCTGGCTTTAGTTTGTAGACAGGCAAACCGGGCAACTTCCTACAGACAACATAGGGCTCAGATCTCCACCTGTCGGCAAGCTTGTGTTTTCCAGGGACCCCCAGATTGCGTAGCAGTACTCGGTCCCCGGGCTGCAGATCTTGCACTCGAACCTTCAGATCAAAATTTTTCTTGTTGCGGGCCCCCCTTTGATCCGAAGCCGCCTGGGCTTGTTCATAGGCCACCTGCAAGCTACGTCTAAGTCTGTCCACGTATCCCTTGTGGGATGTAGCTGAGGTATTGTCTATAGAAGTGCCAAAGGCCAGGTCCACAAGTAGCCTTGCTTCTCTCCCAAACATAAGTCGATAAGGGGAGTAGCCAGTGGCGTCACTTGTGGTACAGTTATAGGCATGTACTAGGGCTGATATGTGCTGACTCCAGTGTTGCTTCTTCTCTGTTTCTAAGGTTCCCAACATGTTGAGCAGGGTCCGGTTAAATCTCTCCAGCTGAGCATCTCCTTGTGGGTGGTAAGGCGTGGTTCTGGTCTTCTTTATTCCTAATGAATCCAAAAGTCTTCGGATCAACCGACTCTCAAAGTCCCTTCCTTGATCTGAGTGGAGTCTCTGTGGTAGTCCGTAATGGACAAAATACTTCTCCATAAGTATCTTGGCCACGGTGGATGCCTTCTGGTCTTTGGTTGGGAAAGCTTGAGCATAGCGGGTGAAATGGTCGGTTATTACCAGAACATTCCCCAATCCACTCAGGTCGGGTTCAAGGCAGAGAAAGTCAATGCATACCAGATCCATTGGGCCTTGACTCTGTAAGTGGCCCATTGGGGCAGCTTGATGGGGTAGCGTCTTTCTCTGAATGCATCGTGCACAGGAATGGCAATACTCCTCTACTTCTGCCCTCATGCAGGGCCAATAGAACCGATTTCTGACAAGCTGGAAGGTCCTTTCTGCCCCTAGGTGACCATGATGGTCATGCAGGGCAATTAGTACAGTCTCTCGGTGCTTCTCTGGAAGAAATAACTGCCACTTATCTTCTGAGTCATCAGAGGGGCCCCTTCGGTAGACCACTCCCTGATGTACCTGTAGCCTGTCCAATTCCTTCCTCAACAGGCGAGCCTCCTTTGAGGGGTGATGTAGGAATTTGTTGGGATCCTGATTCTCCAGGGCTTCGAGGACCAATCTCCCCATGGGGTCTTCCAATTGGTCACACCTCAACTCCTTCTTGGACAGTCTCGGTAGGTTGTCTTCCTCCAGTTGAGTTACCCCACAATAGTGTTTGGGGACTCCTACCATGGTAACCCCTATTTCTTCTGCTCTGGAGCCTCCTCTGGCTTGGAATTCAGCCCCTTGACAAAGGGCCCGCACCCCGTCCGGTGCCACTTGGGTCCAATCTTCCCAGTCATTTGTCGTGGCATGAGACCTCCGGGACAGGGCATCTGCATCCCTATTTCCGGCTCCTGGTCTGTACTTCAGACTGAAGTTGAATCCAGACAATGCGGCCAACCACCTGTGTCCGGTGGCATCTAGTTTCGCGGTGGTGAAGAGGTAGGTCAGGGGGTTGTTGTCTGTCTTCACAGTAAACTCTGCCCCATACAAGTAGTCTTTTAGCTTGTCTACTACCGCCCATTTGAGGGCCAGGAATTCCAGCTTATGAGTGGGGTAATTCTTTTCTGAGGGGGTCAGGCTCCTGCTCACATAGGCCACTGGTCGCAGTTGTCCTTCATGTTCTTGGTAGAGTACACCACCTAGACCCTCATGGCTGGCATCCACATGTAATTCATAAGGTCTGGTAGGGTCGGCGTAGGCCAGGACTGGGGCAGTGGTTAAGCTCCTCTTCAGAGCATGAAAGGCCTCTTCACACCTTGGGTTCCACTGATCTTGAACTGACTCACCAGGCCTCCTGGGCCCTGAGTCATCCTCTTCCCCTTCTGCCTTTAGCAATTCATTCAACGGGCGGGCAATCCGAGCAAACCCCTCCACAAACCTCCTATAATAGGAGCAGAACCCCAGGAAGGATCTGAGCTCTGTTACTGTGGTGGGTCGTGGCCAGGAAGTGACTGCTTCCAACTTCTCAGGATCTGTGGCCACCCCTTCTTCAGACACTATGTGCCCCAGATAGTTCACAGAAGACTGGTAGAACCGACACTTCTCGGGGGAAAGCTTAAGTCCCTCTTCGCTGAGTCTTCTCAATACTTTCTCCAACCTGGCTTCATGTTCTTCCAAGGTTCTTCCAAAGACAATGACATCGTCCAAGTACACAAGGACTTCTATAAGATTCATGTCTCCAACAGTCTTCTCCATAAGGCGTTGAAAGGTAGCAGGAGCTCCAGACAGACCCTGAGGCATCCTATTGAATTCGAAGAATCCCACCGGGGTTATGAAGGCTGTCTTCTCCCTGTCTTCTGGGTGCATAGGGATTTGATAGTACCCACTCTTGAGGTCCATCACACTGAACCATTTGGCTCCAGACAAACTTTGTAGGGCATCTTCTATCCTTGGCGTGGTGTATTGGTCAGGGATGGTTCTCCTGTTGAGAGTCCTGTAATCGATACAAAGCCTCAACGACCCATTCTTCTTTCTGACCACCACGATTGGGGAGGCATAGGGACTTCTAGACTCCCGGATCACACCAGTCTTCTTTAGTTCTACAAGTTGTTCCCTCAGATCCTCCAGATCTGCCAGGGGGACCCGCCTGACCCTCTCTCGGAAGGGCTTATCTTCTTGGAGGCGGATCCGATGGGTGGCACTTCTTGCACACCCCACATCGAATTCATCTTCGGAAAAGATCTTCTCCCACCTGGTCAGCTGGGCCTTGGCTCTTTCTTTCCAAGCCCTGGGTAGGTTCGGGTTTTCCACGGACAGTTTCTCCCAAACATCTCCTCCGTCACCCGTCCCCTTGACTTCGGACCAAGTGACCGGGGCAGCAGGGCTCACCTGACCAAGCAACACTCTGGCAGGGATCTCCATGGGTCCTCCCGTAGTGTTCCTAACACTCACCGGAACTCTGCCATGGGCCTTCTTCAGGGCCTTGAACGGAATCACTTCTGGTATCACTTCCAGGCCTGAGGACTCTTCCCTTGGGTCTGATTCCAGCATGACAAAGGGGCCAGGTTGTTCCCACGAAAGCTTCACAGTGGCCCTAAGACAGGTTACTTCTCCGGGCTGTAGTACTACTCCTTCTCTGCCAAGTCTCCACACCTTCCCTATCCCCTCTCCCGGGGTCTTCTGCTCTAAGACCAGTCGTTGGTAGGCCGTCTTTAGCATGGGATGGATTTTGGTGGCTGAATGGTTTCTCTCTTTCACGAGAGGGGTCAGGAGTCTCCTGACTAGATCCGTGTTTGTCCCAATGATCAGGGAAATCTTGCTGGCTCCAGGCGGCTGGGGACACACAACTGCCAGGGTGTCAAACACTTCAGCCTTCCCAGCCACGGATGGGTCGAAAGTCATCTTTATGGGCAGGTACCCATCATAAGGGAAACTCTGGGTTCCAAGTCCCCATATCTCCAGCTCTTCTATCTTCTGGATAGGCAGATGACTCAAGTGCCTATCATAGAAGTCCCGGTATAGTAAAGTCACCTGTGCTCCGGTGTCCAAAAGAGCTTTAGTATAGACTCCTTCCACTTGAATGGGCACAGTAGGAGATGGGCCCACCAGTTCCTTTGGGTATGGCCGGACTGGGGTCACCTCTTTTTTTTGGCTTTCGACCCTTGCCCTGCTCCTTTTGGACTTTAATTTTTCCTGAGCCTGGCATGCATTGACTTTCTCCCTCTCAATGGGGGCACAAACCCGCTGAGGGATGTTATTGTTCCTTTTAGGTGGATGTTCCTTCTTTGGGGTGCTGTACTTCCACTGAGGGGTCTTGCCCCCTCCCTCTGGGGTACATCTTGGTGGGGGTGTACTATACCTCCTCCTAGGAGTTTTGTCTCCTCCATTCTTGGCCTTTTTTTTTAGTTTGGAGCGCACTGAAGATGATGGGCACCCGGTTGACTCCTTCACCGGGGCCCTTTGGAGTTTCCCGCCGGCTTGCAATTATCTGTTCTCTTCTTCTTTGGGCTGGAGCATACGTTAGCAAAGTGGCCACTCCCTCCGCAGTTATAGCAAATCACCTCTTCTCGGTCCTGTAGGGAGGCCGGTGCTGAGGTGTTCGGGAACAACTCCTTTCTTGGGCTTGGTTTCTCTCGTCTTCTCTGATCTTTCTCCATCAAAGAGGTCAGCATCTCCAACACTTGGGCCATTTGCGATTTCAGAGTGTCAACCTCCGCATCTCTTTCTGGGCTCTTGACCGAATGGACCAACACTGGTACAGGTGTGACATTCGCCTTGGCCACCTGCTGATCTTCCTGCAGCGCCTCTTCGTCCCTAATAATTTTTATTAGATCAGAGTAGGTTAGTGACATTCCTCCTCCTGAGGTTTTCAGGTGCAGCCAGACCGGGTCTGAGCGCCGCGCTCCCCTCATGATCTGCTTCATGCGTGCTTCATCTGCATCTTTGGGCAGCATTCCCTTCTTCAGTACAATCTTGCATAACTGCCTGTTCAGCCTTCTAACATATTCTGACAGTTTCTCATTCGGCTGCTGGAGAGTGTGTTCAATTTGATAAATCATCTCTGACACCTTCTCCAGCTGACCAAACTCTTCCTGCAGCATGGCCAGGCAATCTTGAGCTGTACAGTTTTCATTTCCAAACCGGAAGCTCTTCACCGCTTCTGCCGCGGCACCTTTCAGACTTTCTAAGACTCGCTGTCTCTTCTGTGCCTCAGGCACCTCCCATGCTTCTACTGCCTGCAATGCCTGTTCCACCCAAGTGTCAAAATCTTCCTCCCCCGCAGGGACGGGGAGCTTCCCTGAGAAGGTGCTAAGCTTCCGGTAACTGGCCTCCACATGCACCGTACTGCTTTTCTGGCACTTAATTACAAGGTCTCCTAGAGCATTCAACAATTCAGGCCCTATAGCGGCCAGCGGTGATCCCGGGCTTAATAGTTCCTTAAGCTTTTCTGCTTTAGGGGATAGTGGTGGAGATAATTGTGGGAGTGATGGCTTTGGTGTCTGAAACCATTCTTCCTTCACTGGCAGCGTATGTATCAAGTGATAGATCTGATTATCTATGGCTTGTATACTCTGACTTTTAAAATGCTCTGGGATTTCGTTTTTCCATTCTACCAGTGCGTATGTAAACGAGATCACTGGATCTGGCCTAAAATCCATCACCCATGCTTTGTGGCTCGGAGACAGTAACAATACGAGCTGTTTTATCTCCTCTTCCTTCCATCTTTCCCCCGGGAGTACAATGACTACCGCCGCGGTTGGATCGGCGCCAATCGCTGCGCACCACTGTGACATTGCCAGCGGGTCCATGCTGGTACTTCTGACCGGCTTGATTGCAGCGTGCAACGTACAAGGATCCCGGACTCGAGCCCCCACGTGTAGCGCTACCCCCAGTTAAGAGAGCCGCTGATATTGATTTGGGCCCCTGCAGTGCACCGCTGTCAACCCCCGGCAATCGGCTCTAACCTCCCGTGGCACAGCTGGTGATAGAGAGATAGGACCGCGTGATCGCAACTGTTGGTGACGCAGTCCTATAACAAACATACACAGAATATACTTTAAAACTCCTATTAAAGTAAGCGGAACTGACACCAAATGTACTTTACCCAGATATTTTACTGAGGCTAATGGGCAAGTAATAAACAACAGTATAACAAGTTGCAGATCCCTGCAACAAACAGTAATAAAGATAAACAGAGTAATCAGAATAATAAAGTATTGCTATGCAACTCTAGCGCTGCCCTTTTACAGCTACTTCCCCTCATGGGTAGACTAACACCCAGCAATGTCTACCTATGCAGACAGGCCTGACTGATCTAAATGGAAGTTCAGTGAAACAATATTTGCTAGCAATCTCTCGGTGGTGCACTTGAAGAACAACTTTGTAATCCCAACGAATAGTAAAGATAAAGTATCTGTCTTTAAACAGCTCTCACCACCTGGACAAGTCCAAGTCCCTTTCCTCCATTGATTCGTCTAGGAACAGGAATCCACCGACATCCAAGTCTTCAATCCTTCTGGTGTACTGCAGCAAGGAGGATTAGATGTCTCTAAGGCTCTGCTAGGCTGGCAGAGGGCTCTTTGGAAAGGAGCACACGGCCCAGGCTTCAGGCCTTGTGCACACAGCAGTTCAGCACAGACATCCTCTTGCTAGGAGAGGGGTGTCCAAAGAGGCCGACCAAAACTCCGCCTCCCCTTTATAAAGTCTGCCCCAGCAGTCTCTGTTCTGGAGCAATGCACCCTGGGTGCTGCAAGATGTACTGGGAGATGTAGTCTCTCTCTCCTCTGCTTTCACTTCCATAATGTCTCTTTACTTCCTCCCGACTCACCTCTCACCTGGAACTTCTTGTCTCTCTGCATTAAAGGGGAACACCCCGCTACACAAGAAAAGACAATTTGTCTTTTTTTGTTTATAGCGCAAAAAAAAAAAAAAAACTGTGGTGATTAAATAGACATGTGCAGAACGAAAAAATTTGTTTTGTTTTGTTTCGTTTCAATTCGTTATTTACATAAATTTGTTTAATTAGTTTAATTTGTTTTCGGAATTTGTTTTGTTTATTCGTTTTTGAATCGATTCAAATGTTTTCGAATCAATTTCGAATAGTTTTCGAATTTCCAAAAATAATAAAGTAGAATAGAAAATAAAGGAATAGAATAGAAAAATAAATATTTATTTTTATTTTTCTATTCTATTA
Organism: Rana muscosa; assembly: GCA_029206835.1. Lineage (NCBI taxonomy): Eukaryota > Metazoa > Chordata > Amphibia > Anura > Ranidae > Rana > Rana muscosa. The sequence goes on along the minus strand of CM055117.1, from coordinate 1,082,116,537 downwards.
CCTTATTTTTCTATTCTATTCCTTTACTATTTTATTCTCTTTGGAAATTGGAAAACAATTTGAATTAGAGAAGTTTTCGAATTCGAAACTATTTGAATTTGAAAAGTATTCGATAACAATTTGAATTTCGTCTGGAGTTTTTTCTGATATATTTAAATTCAGTACTATTCTAATTCGTAAATTCTGGTATACCCGAATTTCCGAATAACGAAAATTCGTCCGAATTTTAATTCGTAACGAAACAAACCGCACATGTCTATGATTAAATACCACCAAAAGAAAGCTTGATTTGTGTGAAAAAAAAAATGATAACATTTTCATATGGGTACAGTGTTGCATGAATGCGCAATTGTCATTTAAAGTGTGACTGAAAATTGGCCTGGGCAGGAAGGCGGTGAAGGTGCCCGGTTTTGAGGTGGTAACAATAAAGAATTTAGAATTTTACAGTCCAGTGTAAACTCCTTTCGCTGCCAGGAGCATTTTTTATTTTATTTGTCACACACATTAATTGCAACAAACAAATGCAAAGAGCAAATAATGGGACTCTAAAGTTACAATTATGTCATTGTATACCTTAAAGGGGTTGTAAAAAGTCATGTTTTTTTCACCTTTATGCATCCTATGCATTAAGGTGAAAAAACATCCGACAATTCCGGCCCCCCCGTTTTACTTACCTGAGCCCGTTCACCTGCTGCGCTCGCCCCCGACGTCCTCTTCGCTGCTTAGCCTGGCCATTGATTGGCTAGAGTTGATGGATTGTCAATCACATCAAATGATGCGGCATGCTGGGGGCGGGGCCGAGTGATGCAGTGAGCGGCTATAGCCGCTGGCTGTATCATGGGAGTGCGCCCGCAAAAACTAACCACCATGTGAGAGAGCTTGCATGAAGGTGGTTCGTTTTTGCGGGGAGGAGCCGAGACAGCCGCCGAGGGACCCCAGAAGACCAGGTTCGGGGCCACTCTGTGCAAAACGAGCTGCACAGTGGAGGTAAGTATAACATGTTTGTTATTTAAAAAAAAAAATTGCCTTTACAACCCCTTTAATGCTGATAAAATACCTTTATTTTTGTGCAAAATGTAATATTGGGGGTTATTTAGCCCAAGTGTAGCACCCGCTAGCGAGAACAGTCCACACAAATATTTATTTTTCAGGGCTTGTTGGCCCATTTTTTTTTTTTTAAAGAAGATCAAACAAAACAACAGGGTTTCCCTCGCAGGGGGTTTTCACCATCAACATCAGCATTAAACAACAGTATGTTCAGCCTCCTGGCTCATACATGCAACATTGTGCAGCGGACCCCTAAATTTAGGGGGTTGCTATACCCAAATTTAAGGGACAGCCTGGGAAATAGTTTGGCCCAGGCTTTTTAATTTAGTGCTGGACTCTGCTCTGCTGTGATGTTGTCTGGTGTATGGTTCCCCTTTGGCCTGTGGGTGGCACTGTTGCCTAAGCCTAGGGTCAAACTTCAGGTGGCACAGTGGCGGTATTGGATGTCCTCTCTCGCCTTCTGTGCATGCTGGGAGAGGGTATATAAGGGGCAGACGCCATGTTTAGGGAGGAGTGCCCGGGGAGAGGAGTACCCCGAGGACTACCCGGGGGAGTGTGCCCCTTGGGGGTGATTGGACTGGCCGCAGAGTCTCAGGCACCTTTAGCCTGAGGCTGTGAAGTTTCAGGTAGGCCCAGTACCATTGACTGGGTCTACAATCAGCACATTGGAGTCCCAGGGTGCCCAGATGAGGGTACCCGTTTTGACCGAGAGGAAGCCAGGGGAGGATCGGTCCCACAGAGGAGACGAGTGATAGTAGGTTGCTGTCTCAGGAAAGGCCTGGTGACCTGTCAGAGGGAAGGATTCCTTGCTCAACAAAGTTAACCCTGCAGAGTGCCCATTGGCATCGTCTGTTCTCTGAATCCTACAGAAGATTAAGGGAAGTTCTGGATTCAGGAATAACAGGATTCTGCTGCTATAGGGGATCTCCTGAACCCGTCCCTGGAGGGAACAAAGTGATAGTACTGTTCAAGCTCCACTCCGGCTGCTAGACTGTGAGAGAGATCTATCCGGTTGAGCTAAACCCACTCGGGATCGAGTGGCGACTAGTGAGTCGGGTATTGTGTGCCTGAATCTACCTCCTATCTTCGCTAGCTTTTTTCTCTCTTTAATTTCCCGTTAACTGAAACAAAAGGAAAATAAACTCTTTGTTGGAGTTAAAGTCGTGTGGACATTGACCTTCTTGGGGAAGAATATAGAGTTTTCCCTATAATCTGGGGACGAGAACCAGTGGAAAGAGGTAACTCGCTGCAGGACCCAAATCTGTAAACACTGCCTGACCTCTTATAAGGTGAAGGTAAGCGGGGGCTAAAGGATGGGTGTGCTACACGTGGGGGCTCGAGTCCGGGATTTCGCAGCTACCCCTGGAAGTTGGAGTATATTTTTTCCCCTGTTTGTGGTTCTGTGGAAGTCGGCCATTTCGGAGAAAAATTTAACTGCGTCACTTGTGAGAGAAATGGAGGTACAGGCATAAACCTATGCTGGATTTTGTAACTGCGTAGTTCGTGCGCGTGCCTCAAATGTAGAAAAGCCTGCGAGCTATGCGCAGAGAGGAAAAATGGGGAGGAGCCCCCGCCAACTTGTGTGTTGCACGTGGCGTCTTGGTGCCAAGGGACAGTACGAGCAAAACTAGTGAAGGAGAAGCAACATGTCGCCCCATGGATTTCTGTTGCATGGGGACCACAGATGTTACCACCTACCCCAACCATGAACGTTGCTTCCCTCACTGCCCCCCTGATGGATACAGGGTTATGGCTCAAGCCTAGGGGCCGCTTCGCTCTCTACACGTGCAGGGATGCAGAGGTCTTGGGCATGCTCTGTCCTGGATGCCAAGGACTGGCGGTACAACTTTGGCCATTTGGAAGATGTACTACGTGCGGAGAGTTCCTTTTCGAAGTGGATCATCCGACTGAGAAACCCAGGGGGTACCGGGACAACTGCCTTACAGGCATCGCCACTCTTGAGGAGGAAACCAATACTCCCACAGCCAGGCCCACGCGCCCTGTTCCGACTGCCACGGATGTGGAGGATGGAGTTCCGGCCATTACGGAGCTTGCGACGGATGTCATCACAGATGCTGCCTCCATTACAACGAAGACCTCTCTTCCACCCGCCAAGCGGAAGGTGGGATACGTTAAGGCCTCCCGCGGCCCCGGTCGAAGCCTGCCCCAGCGCCTACCTGAACCGGATCTTCAAGCCGGAGGAACCTCCAGGAGATCCACGTCAGGGGGCGGTAAGGAGGCTGGGGGAACAGTGACATTGTGTTTACCGGGAAAGGGAAGGAAGCCCATACCCCACACTATTGGGGATGCATTAACAACCAGCCCGCGGAAGCACTCTATTTTCGGGGACAAAATGTCTGTCTCCACCATCAATTGCTTGCCGGCGGAGGAGTATGATACCTCCGAGTTGGATTCATCTTCGAATGTGGGAGATGACCACGATGTTGATGAAGTTTTTATCAAAAAGGGTTGGGATAAAATTCCCGTGGCTTCACCCCGCAGTTTAGGGGGAGTTTTGCCAATGGACTCCGGGGAAACTACACCCCAAGTGGAAGCCCTTACAACAAAGGAAAAGACTAATCCTACGCCTGCTTTGCCTGCTCCGGCACCCTCCGTGTTTGTTGTTACTGATGTCCGCGCACCATTGCGACCCCCTTTGCCACTGCTGGAGCTAGCACCATTGAGAAGGTCTCCGGATGCTATTGTCCTTCCTGGAGCAGGAGATCGAGCGGCCATGCCACCTTTGGCCCGATTACAGCGGTTATTCAACAAAAAGGTTGCCACAGACTATGGTTGGGAATACCCCTATGTTCCCAAAGAACTGCTCTTTGAGATTGAGGCCTCCCGTGAACGATGGTATGCTGACTTTGTGTGGGATCATATAAAAGTACTAAGAGGCTACAGGTATTTCAAGTTTTCAGCTGAAATGACAGCCCGTTATAAAGGTTGCCGCAAAGACTGGACTTATGGTCGGCACATCCATGCGGACCGTGTGGTAATCTGCAGCAAGGACAGAGAAGATGCTTTTTATTTCATAGAGACTTTAGACAGACAGTGGGGAAACTCTTGTTCTCCCTGATCCCCAGTATTATCCCTGAAGTGGGAACTTGTGTTTTTTTATTATTCCACTTCAGGGAAACTGCCTTGAACTGTTGACTTGGCCCTCCGCTCAAAGGGGGAACTTACTCTATAGAGGAATCGGAGAACTGTTTTTTTTTTCCGTATTCTTTATTTTATTTTATAAAAGAGCAAATATCAACAATCATATTATCACCGTTGCAGTTCATCAAATACAAGTACAAGTACATTTACATTCTTTCCCCCATAATACATCTGGTCTTTACTAAATTCTATCTATATATTCATTTGTATCCCATTATATTTCTTCTTTACCTCCCTACTTTATATTTCCAGGTGGGTAGGTAATTATTTGATGAACTCTCTATGCTTTTCTTCCCTTTTTCCCCTTTTTTTCCCTTTCCCTCTTTTCTCTCACCCCTTCCCCTCTCCACCTCCCCCCCCCCTCCTCTTCTTCCTCCAAAAAAAATAATAATTAATAATAATAATTTCTCTTCCCTCTTGGATAGTGGATAAGGCTATTTCTGTATTTTCTCCTCGTGCTAGAGTACACCCGTATCTGTCTCTATCATTCATTAGATGGTCCTCCCTCCTCCACTATCCCATCTAATAGTCTCTTCCCCTCCCTCGAGTACGTAAAAAGATTCCTCTTCTTCCATGTTTTATCATATTGCTCTCTCTTGTTTTGGGCTGAGAGAACGAGATCTTCAATGGCCCCTATCTCTCTTACTCTGTTCAACCACTCTTTAATTGAGGGGGGTCTAGAGTCTCTCCAGTGTAGTGTAATCCCAGCTTTAGCAGCATTAATCATGTGGCAAAGCACCATTTTTTTTATAGGTCTGGACTGGAATTTGCGAGCAGTGAAGAAGTAAAAAGGCCGGATCATCTGGTATCTGAACGTCTGTGAATTTTTGTAACATTCTCTGAATCTCTACCCAGTATTGTCTTATTTTTTTTACAGGACCAGAATATGTGTGGCAATGTCCCTTGTTCCTCTTCACATCTCCAACACCTATCTGAATTTTCCACCGCAAATTTATGGAGTCTTACTGGTGTATGGTACCATTGCGTTAGAATTTTATAATTAGACTCCTGGGTCCGTGTACATACCGAGGAGTTCAGTGCTAAGTAGGTAATTTGTTTTCTTTGGGTTTCAGTAAAAGACCTACTCAGATCTCTTTCCCATTTACTGATGCTCGGCATCTCAAAATTCTCTTCGGGTTTATTTAGTAATCTGTACATCTTAGAAACCACTCGAGCGAGTGGTTCCTTCTCCTCACAGTATAGCTCAAAGGCCTTTAATTTGCGTTGGAAATTCCATGGTGATCCCAGCGATCTCATAAAATGATTTATTTGCAGTGCTTGCCACAGATTAATTTCAAAGGGGCCCCCGGGTTGCGTCAATATTTTAATCGTCGGCCAAGTTTCTGACTGAAGGAGGTGTGAGACCTGGTATAAACCTTTTTCTTTAAGGCACTTGAATGCTCCTGTTTCCATACCTGGTGTAAACCTAGGGTTACCCAGGATGGGAAAAAGGGGCGATTGTTTTGATGAGAATCTTACGTCCCGGCATAATCTGGCTGTGATTCGTAGTGTCGTCCCAATAGTAGGATGTCTCTTCAGGTGGGTTGGCAGTACTGAATAGCACCACGGTGCTCTACATAAAGGGACCTCGCTAACCTGCTGTTCTATGTCTATCCACTGTTTAAACTCAGTATGTCTACACCAATCCACTAGGCTGGCTATATGTACAGCTTGATAATATTTAGCCATATCGTGGACCTGCCATCCCTCCAAAGCACTTAGGTAACATCAGTAGTTTCTCGCTTAATCCTAGACCGTTTCCCTGCCCATATAAAATTCAAAAAAAGAGTCAGAATTTGGCGAAGGAAGGTTGCTGGAATCGTGATTGGTAATGCCTGGAACAAGCACAAAAACTTTGGTAGGATACTCATCTTAATTATATTGATACGACCGAACCACGAATGCAGCCCATGTTGCCATTTATCCAAAAGTGATCGTGTAGAGTTATATAACGGTATAAAGTTTAACTTAAAAGTGTCTCTCACTTTTGATGGAATAAATGTGCCCAAGTACCTAAGTACCTGCCCCCACTTAAATCTAAAGTTTAATTGTATTGTATTCCGTTGTAGAGGCGGTACCGCTACACTCATAGCTTCAGATTTTGTATGATTTATTTTTAGATTCGATAGTATACCGTATTTCTCGAACTGTTTGTTTTTTCTCCTCTCTTCAGTCCCGCAGAAAAGGTTTTTCTTTTGCTCTTAAAAAAAAACAAAAAGAGAGAAAACTGAACACTGGGTAAGTTAGTCAGGGCCAAAGCAGGAAGTCGCCGTGATCAAGAAGGAAGGTTCTTGTGTGTTAATACATGCCTATGCGCATCAAATGACAGTGTAGTGATGTGCGCTGCCACTAGGTGCTGGTGTTCTGCAGAAATGTATGCTGCAAAAGACAGTCATTCTTCCTAGGAGGAATGGTTCGCTTTTGTTTTCTGGAAGTTAGGATATGTTTATGGTGTGTTTGTTTTTCTCCCTCTGCAGGTGATTGGCTATCAACTCTACCGGAGAATGGGTGGGGAAGATATGATAGGACTGCGGGAGGGATTAAAATATATATATATATATATATATATATATATATATATATAGATATATATATATATGTGTAATGTGTATTGATATATGTTTCCTTCTTTTCTTTCTTCTCTTTACGCTGTCTCCAAAATTTGATTCAGGCACCAAACCAATTTATTGTACATAGTTCTGGAAAAGACCAGAACCCACTCAGGATTGAGGGGGGTCTTCTGATCTCTTCCGGCCACTGGAGACAGTGGCCCTTTAAGGGGGGGTATATGTAGCGGACCCCTAAATTTAGGGGGTCGCTATGCCCAAGTTTAAGGGACAGCCTGGGCCATAGTTTGGCCCAGGCTTTCTAATTTAGTGCTGGACTCTGCTCTGCTGTGGTGTTGTCTGGTGTACTGTTCCCCTTTGGTCTGTGGGTGGCACTGTTGCCTAAGCCTAGGGTCGAACTTCAGGAGACACAGTGGCGGTATTGGATGTCATCTCCGGGCTGCCGTGCAGTGGGCGGGGCCTCTCCTGCTGTGCATGCCGGGAGAGGGTATATAAGGGGCAGACGCCATGTTTAGGGAGGAGTGCCCGGGGAGAGGAGTACCCGGAGGAGTACCTGGGGGAATGTGCCCCTTGGGGGTGCGTGGACTGGCCGCAGAGTCTCAGGCACCTTAAGCCTGAGGCTGTGACGTTTCAGGTAGGCCCAGTACCATTGACTGGGTCTACAATCAGCACATTGGAGTCCCAGGGTGCCTAGGTGAGGGTACCCGCTCTGACCGAGAGGAAGCCAGGGGAGGAACGGTCCCACGGAGGAGACGAGTGATAGTAGGTTGCTGTCTCTGGAAAGGCCTGGTGACTAGGGATGAGTCGAACACCCACCTGTTCGGTTCACACCAGAACCTGCGAACAGCCAGAATGTTTGCGTGAATTTTAGAACCCTATTAAATACAATGGACTCGAACGTTCAAAATCAAAAGTGCTAATTATAAAGGCTAATATGCAAGTTATTGTCCTAAAAAGTGTTTGGGGACTCGGGTCCTGCCCCAGGGGACATGTATCAATGCAAAAAAAAGTTTTAAAAACTGCAGTTTTTTCGGGAGCAGTGATTTTAATAATGCTTAAAGTGAAACAATAAAAGTGAAATATTCCTTTAAATTTCGTACCTAGGGTGTGTGTATAGTATGCCTGAAAAGTCGCGCTTGTTTCCCGTGCTTAGAACTGTCCCTGCACAAAGGGTCATTTCTGAAGGAAAAAAAGTAATTTAAAACTCACTCGCGGCTATAATGAATTGTCGGCTCCCGGCAATTTTTTTTTTTGTTTAATCATATCTTATTACAATTTTGTTTTTAAATTTACATACATATTCCACTCATAGCACATAGAAAGCTTAATCATGTGTATATATATCTGTTTTAAGATTGTATTATTCCCAAAGCAGCACCCAGGGTTTTACTCTCTATTGCATAACTACTATCCAAACGAAAGGCAGGCTCCCGGCAATACATAGAAAAGTCATTGATAAAAAAAAAAAAAAAAACGTGGGGGTCCCCCCAAATTAATTACCAGGCCCTTCAGGTCTGGTATGGTTATTAAGGGGAACCCTGCCGCAAATTAAAAAAAAAATGCGCGGAGTTCCCCCAAATATCCATACCAGGCCCTTCAGGTCTGGTATGGATTTTAAGGGGAACTCCACCCCAAATTTAAAAAAAAAATGGCGTGGAGTTCCCCCAACAATCCATACTAGACCCTTTATCCGAGCATGCAACCTGGCAGGCCGCAGGAAAAGAGGGGGGGACGAGGGAGTGCCCCCCCTCCTGAACCGTACCAGGCCACATGCCCTCAACATTGGGTGGATGTCCCCATGTTGATGGGGATAAGGGCCTCATCCCCACAACCCTTGCCCGGTTGTTGTGGGGGTCTGCGGGAAGGGGGCTTATCGGAATCTGGAAGACCCCTTTAACAAAGGGGACCCCTAGATCCCGGCCCCCCCTATGTGAATTGGTAAGGGGTACATTGTACCCCTACCATTTCACGAAGAAAGTGTAAAAAAAAAACAAACACACAGACACCTTGGAAAAGTCCTTTATTAAAAAGAAAAAAAGAAAAAAGAAAAAAAAAACATTCCAGCGATGAAATCCAGTGTCTTGCGGCGATCCGATGTCCAGCGCTGTTCACACGAAACGTCATTGGCTGAGCTTGAGCGGACCTGATGGGGAACTTCCTCCGCAGTGTATTAAATGAATAGATCCGCCCCTTCTAAAGTTCCCCATCAGGTCCGCTCAGCCAATGACGTAGGCGTAAGGCTAAGCGGACCAGATGCGGAACATGAAAAGGGGCGGGTCTATTCATTACACTGTGGAGGAAGTTCCCCATCAGGTCCGCCCCCTCGTATGTCAGACCCCGCCTACGTCATTGGCTGAGCTGGCCTGATGGGGAACTGCCTCCGCAGTGTAATAAATGAATAGACCCGCCCCTTCTCATGTTTCGCATCTGCCAAGTTTGCTCCAGTGATGAGGAGGGAGGGGATGATCCGTAGGCTTTCAAGGGGCTACGCAAGTATGCAGACAAAAAGATGCCATGCGGTGCTTGAGCTGGTGTGCTTGGGGGACAGGAGCCACACTGGGGCAGAGATTCTGTCAGCTCTGCAGGGGCAGGCTCAGAGGTGGTTGACGCCACGCCAGCTTAAGCCAGGAATGGTGGTTTGCGACAATGGCACCAACCTCCTCTCCGCCCTCCAACAGGGACAGCTGACCCATGTGCCCTGTTTGGCTCATGTCCTTAACTTGATGGTGCAGCGGTTCTTGGGCAGGTACCCAGGCTTACAGGATATCCTGAGGCCAGGAGAGTCTGTGTGCATTTCCGCCGGTCATATAATGCCAGTGCTCGGCTGGCTGACCTCCAAAAGGAATACAACCTGCCCAAGAACTGCCTAATCTGTGACATGCCCACCAGGTGGAACTCGACATTGGCCATGCTGCAGCGGCTGCAGACGCAGCAGAGGGCCATCAATGAGTACCTGTGCAACTATGGCACCAGGACGGGGTCAGGGGAGCTTGTTTGTTTTTTTCCAACGCCAGTGGGTCATGATCAGGGATGCATGCACTGTCCTGTCACCATCTGAGGATGCCACGAGGATGGTAAGCAGTGACAGTGCATGCATCAGTGACACTGTCCCTCTTATCCACCTGTTGGAGCACACACTGCATGGAATAATGGACAGGGCACTTGAGGCAGAACAGAGGGAGGAAGAGGAGGACTTCCTTACCTCTCAAGGCCCCTTTTATCCAGACAGTGTTCCTGCTGGCCCGCCGATCACACAGGAAGAGGAGAAAGAGGAGGAGGATTGTGTCAGCATGGAGGTGGAGCCTAGTACTCAGCATCAGCAGCAGTCTTCAAGGGATCATTTACAGTCCCAAGAAACCCATGGACGTGTGGCTGGGAGGAGGTGGCTGCGGATCATGTCGTCCTTAGTGACCCAGAGGACTCCGGACCGAATGCCTCACAAACCTATGCTGCATGGCCTCCCTGATCCTGCAAAGCCTGCAAAAGGATCCTCGTATTTGTGTTATCAAGGAGAGGGATCATTACTGGCTGGCAACCCTCCTTGATCCACGTTACAAGGGTAAGGTTGCGGACCTTATCCAGCCGTCACAGAGGGAGCAGAGGATGAAACATCTTCGGGAGGTCTTGCAGAAAGGTTTGTGCAACGCGTTTTCAGAGCCTGGGAGGTTACAAATTCCTGGTCCTTGACAACGTGTTGCTGAGGCCTCGGTCAGTCACAGAAGGAGCGGTGGAGAAGGTGGCCATCTGACCGATGCGTTTAGACAATTTTTTAGTCCGCAGCCCCAATTTATGATTGGTTCCAGCAACCATTGCCAGCGTCTGATTTACATGGTGCAGGAATACCTAGGGGCAAGATCAGACTTGGACACCTTTCCCACCGAAAATCCTCTGGGTTACTGGGTCTTGAGGATGGATCACTGGCCAGAGCTTGCACAGTATGCTATTGAGCTACTGGCCTGTCCTGCATCCAGCGTTCTTTTGGAACGCATATTCAGTGCTGCTGGAGGCTTTGTAACCGATCACAGGGTGCACCTGTCCACCGACTCGATCGATCGGCTGACCTTCATAAAAAAGAATCAGTCTTGGATAACCAGCTTTTTTTAATGTGAGGTCCCTTCAAGACTGCCTATGCTGATGCTGAGTGACTATCCTGTTATGCTGAGCGACTATCCTCTTCCTCTTCAATGTTCATGTTGATAGCTTGTAAGAACATTTTTGGTTCTGGGCACCGCCACCAGTGGCTAATGCCGCGTACACACAATCAGTTTTTTCGTCGGTCAAAAGACCAACGAGAAAACCGAGGACCAGTTCGGTCACCTTTCCCCCTGTACACACGGTCGGTTTTCCCGACAGGTTTTTTCTTGGTCGAGAAAACTGGCCATGTGTATGCTCCACCGCAGTGTTTCCCAATAGGAAAACTGCCAAATAAAAAACGCCACGATTAGCGACGGGAAAATTTAAAACATGTTCTAAATTTTCCCATTGTGTTTCTCTGCGGTTTTCTCGTTGGGAAAACTGCTAGGGAGCCTACAGATGGCCGGTTTTCTCGTCCAAGAGAAAACATGACAGTTTTCCCGACGAGAAAACTGATCGTGTGTATGCGGCATAAGGCCCAATTTTTCTGCCCCTGTTTAACAGGGGCGTGTAATTAAATTTTTTGCTGCAATACTTTGCAGCAGGGCTCATTCCTGCACTCCAACTAGAGTTTCTGTGAGGTATTGCAGTGTTGTGACACCAGCACCAGTGCCTAAGGCCCAATTTTTCTGCCCCTGTTTAACAGGGGCATGTAATTACAATTTTTGCTCTAATACTTTGCAGCAGGGCTCATTCCTGCGCTCCAACTAGAGTATCTGTGAGGGGTTGCAGTGTTGTGGCACCAGCACCAGTGCCAAAGGCCCAATTTTTCTGCCCCTGTTAAACAGGGGCATGTAATTACAATTTTTGATCTAATATTTCACAGCAGGGCCCATTCCTGCGCCCACCAAGAGTAACTGTGGGGGCTTACAGTGTTGTGGCAACACCACCACCACCACCAAAGGCCCAATTTTTCTGCCACTGTTCAACAATCGCATGTAATTACAATTCTTGATATAATAGTTCACAGCAGGGCGTTCCAGCGCCCACCAAGAGTAACTGTGAGGGCTTACAGTGTTGTGGCAAAACCAACACCTAAGGCCCAAATTTCTGCAGAGTGCATAGGGCATGCCCCTACTTTCAAACACCCGACTTTCAAACGACTCCTACTTTCAAAGGGAGGGAGACAACAGGAAGTGAGAGGAAATCTATCCCAGGAAGAGAAATTCTCTCCTGTAATATGGGAAAAAGGTGTCTCCTCTCAGCTGATGCTTTATCACCAATCATTTTCCCTAAAAACCCCAAATGTTCAAAATCCAATTGTCATTGGGACAATGTATTATTACATTGTAATATAAAATTAAATAGTTCAATGCAGAATCAGTGGGAGTCCCCGAGTGTGTCACTTGCCACTGTCGCCTGCAATTAGTGGGAGCCCTGAGCGTGTCACTTGCCACACGTTGCGGATTGTCACTTGCCACACCTTGTGGATTGTCACTTGCCACGTCACCTGCCGCACCTTGTGGATTGTCACTTGCCATGTCACCTGCCACACCTTGCTGATTGTCACTTGCCTGCCACCCTATGCAGATTGTCATTTGCCACGTCACCTGACACAATTTGCGGATTGTCACTTGCCACGTCGCCTGCCACACCTTGCGGATTGTCACTAACTTGCCTGCTAAGGTGTAGTTTTGGTTGTCTCTTGCTGTGTCCCAGACTCCCAGAGTCAGGCAGCAGAGAGATAATGTAATCTCTCTGCTGCCTGCACAGTGAGGGTGGAAGTCACTGCAGGAATGCAGGGCAGGCACGGGCGGTGAGAGATGATCTCATCTCTCTGCTCCCCCTCTCCCGGCTAGCTGATTGGCCAGCTGCCACACTGAGCCTGCTCTCTCACTCTCACCTGCGCTGCCAACACACTGAGCAGCACGGTCTGCCCACGAACCGCGCCGCCCGCCCACAAACCGCGCCGCAAGCGTAGCCGCCCGCTTTCTTACCCGTCTGTGGAGCCACACGCTATCGCACCTGCCCGCAGAGCGGCCCGATGTGACTCACTGACGTCACTCGATGCTAGACGCCAAGTGGCCCAGGCGTTAGCAACGAGTGCAGGGAAGAGGCTCCACCCACCTCCTCCTCCGCTCCTGGTATCGTGTCAGTGCGCCGCGTAACTACATTAGACGAGTCTCTCTCTCTGCGCCGCTGATCGGCTGATGTGAGAAACTGAGAGAGAGAGACTCAGAGAGGCAGCGGCAGCCGCAGAACAAGTACTGTATATACTCGAGTATAAGCCGACCCGAATATAAGCAGAGGCACCTAATTTTACCCCAAAAACTGGGAAAACGTATTGACTCGAGTATAAGCCTAGGGTGTCCATCTGCATGCCTCACTGTGCCTCACTTTGCCTCACTGTGCCCATGCTTCACTGTGCCCATGACTAGACTGATGTTTAACATGGGAGTCTATGGAAGGAGTGCCCGGCTTTGAAAAATCAGTTCTCCCTGGCCGTAAATCTTCCAGACACCATATTTTGCACACTTGTAGAGAAGACATGGCGCTACATGTGTGCCACATTTGGGGTCCAGGGGACCTACGGACGGCCGGTACCGGGTCCCCAATTTTCAGGAGATCAGGCGCAAAAAAAAAAAAACAGAGCAAGTGAGTGTGACAGATGGTCTCGGGGGGGGCAATTGCCCTGTTGCCCCCCCCTGGATCCGCCCCTGAGGTGCACAGACAGCAAAACAAATGTTACAGGGGTGATAACCCTTCCCTATGTTTTCCAAAAAGCTTAAAAATATATTTTTTGGCTGGAGCTACACTTTAAAAATCTACCCGTTCAAAATTACAAACAGATTTTACTTAAGAACAAACCTACAGTCCCTGTCTTGTTTGCAACGCCTGTATACTGCTGTTCAGAGTATATAGGGCCTGGGGCCCCCACGCCTTTCCTTTTTTTAATTTGGGTGCGGGGTTCCCCTTAATATCCATACAAGACACAAAGGGCCTGGTAATGGGCTGGGGGGAGGGGGGTACCCATGCCGTTTTTCTTAATGATTTTCAGCCATATTGCCGGGACCAGACATTACATTAAAGCCGCAAGCAGTTTTAAGTGACTTTTATTCCTTTAGAAATGTAATTTTGTGCACACGGGAAACACACGTCACTTCACAGGCATACTATAGACACCCCCCAGGTACGATATTTAACCCCTTCCATACCGGGCCATAGCAGAATGACGCCGGCAGGAACCCTCTCTCCCTCCGGGTGGACGTCATATGACGTCCTGGGTTTGGGGGGGGGATATCTGAATGATGCCTGCAGCTAGAGGCATCATTCAGATATCCTTTTTTTCAGCCAGCGATCCTGCGCACAATAAGAACGATCATAGCGGCGGTTCCACCATCCGATGCTTCTCCGGGCTCTCCCGTGCGATCGGGGACCCGGAGAGAATCGTCGGCGCCGGTGGTGGGTAACGTGATGAGCATAGAGATGACTGGTGACCAGATGGTCACCAGTCATCTCTATGATCGTCGGAGGCCCGGGCGCAATGTGATGACGTCACGCCCGGGTCCTCAAATGTAAACAAAGCCGCCATTGCGGCTAGTAAGTATGAGATCGGTGAAAAAAAATTCACTGATCTCATGCTTTCCAGCCTGGAGGAGAGATGTGGGGTCTTATTGACCCTGCATCTCTCCATAAAGAGGACCTGTCACACACATTCTTATTACAAGGGATGTTTACATTCCTTGTAATAGGAATAAAAGTGATAAAAAAAAAAGTGTAAAAAAAAGTAAAAATAAAAAAAAAATAAGTAAAAAAAAAAAAAAAAATTATTTTTTTTTTAAAACGCCCGTCCCCAATAGCTTGCGCTTAGAAGCGAACACACACGTAAGTCCCGCCCGCATATGTAAACGCCATTCAAACCACACATGTGAGGTATCGCGCGTGCGTTAGAGCGCGTGCAACAATTCTAGCACTAGACCTCCCCTGTAACTCTAACCTGGTAACCTGTAAAAAATTTCAAAGCGTCGCCTATGGAGATTTTTAAGTACCGAAGTTTGGCGCCATTCCATGAGTGTGCGCAATTTTAAAGCGTGACATGTTAGGTATCTTTTTACTCGGCGTAACATAAGCTTTCATATTTTACAAAAAAATTGGGCTAACTTTACTGTTTTGTTATTTTTTAATTCATAAAACCATTTTTTCCCCCAAAAAAGGCGTTTGAAAAATTATTGCGCAAATACCGTGCAAGATAAAAAGTTGCAACTACCGTCATTTTATTCCCTAGGGTGTCTGCTAAAAAAAACATTTATATAATGTTTTGGGGTTCTGAGTAATTTTCTAGCAAAAGAATGATGATTTGTACATGTAGGAGAGAAGTGCCAGAATAAGCCCGGTATGGAAGTGGTATAAAAAGCCCTGTATGGAAGTGGTTAATGGAATATTTCACTTTTATTTTTTCACTTTAAGCATTATTAAAATCACTGCTCCTGAAAAAACTGCAGTTTTTAAAACTTTTTTTGCATTGATACATGTCCCCTGGGGCAGGACCCGGGTCCCCAAACCCTTTTTAGGACAATAACTTGCATATTAGCCTTTAAAATGAGCACTTTTGATTTTGGATGCGAACCGAACCAGGGGGTGTTCGCCTCATCCCTACTGTTCGCATGTTCTGCTGCGAACCGAACTGGGGGGTATTCGGCTCATCCCTATCTATAACAAAATAAACACCATTTCTCTTTTTCCTTTTCAAGATAGAGTCTTGGTTCTGCCTCTACAGGCAGATAGATACACAAAAAAACAAATTAAAGAGAAAAAAAAACACAACGAACCAAAAGAAAGAAAAAAAACCTCCTCTCTCTCAGCCCATGTCCCCCCCCCCCCCCTTAAAAGAAGCCCAGGTCAGCTATATTCTGTTGTCCAGTCCATAACTATATCCTTGCCAGTACCCAACCAAGGGTCGTCTACCGTTAGTCAGATGGGTGGGTCTGTTCCCTATATTGAAGATAGGGAATCCAGGTCCTCCGGTATTTCTCTTCTTACTCTTTTAGTGTCATAGTCAGATCTTCCATTTGTTGGATTTCTGTTATCCTTACCATCCAATGTGATCTAGTTGGAGCTACTGTACATTACTTTTCCACAGCGCTGGAATACATGCCTTTGCTGCAGTAAGCGGATGTTTTAACAATTAGTTTTTGTATTTTTAATTTGGCAATGGAGTGTCATGTAAAAGGAAGGCTGCCGGGTCCTCTCCAAGAGACACCCTTGTAATCGTTTTCACAGTTTCCTCCTCCATCCTCCAGAATTCCCTCAACATTGGGCATTCCCAGAAAATATGTATCATGGTGCCCTCCGACTCCTGACATCTCCAGCATACATCCGATACTTGAGGGAATATGCAATGTAATGCTCCCGGGGTTCTATACCATCTCATTTTTTAAATTTTATAAGCTCCTTCTTGGTACCTACTCGCCAGGGAGGCCTTGTGAGCAAATAATAGGATCCTGTCCTTTTGAGCCTGTGAAAAAGAAAACCCCAGGTCTCTTTCCCAACATTGTAGGAATGACAGTTCCTGTGGGGTTTCCAGTTCAATTAGCAAGGCATAGAGATATGACAATGAATGTCTCAGCTATTCCCCTTTTAAACATAATTGTTTGAACATCGACAGCTCTCATATTATAGTGGGGAATCTTGGCAGGGATCAAATATACGTACTCAACTGTGTCCGGCGAAGAAAGTCTAAATCTGCTGAGAAGTTACATTCACTCTGGGGTTGTTTAGATTTGACCTCTTCTTTAAATATAACTTATGTACCTATATTTTGATGGGACTCTTCTGGCATTCTGCTTATACATTCACATACACTATATTACCAAAAGTATTGGGACGTCGGCCTTTACACGCATATGAACTTTAATGACATCCCAGTCTTCAGGATGGCTGATAAGGCAGTACAACTTGTCCTGTTGTACTGGGCCCAGGCTCCATTAGCTAAACAGGGGGGGGGGGCATCTGTATTGTTCATTTTTGCCTACATGAATAAATGGATCTTAGTACTAGGCCACACCCCCACTTCTACTTGCTAACCAGGGCTTAAATTACATTCCCCTGTCCCCTATCAGGTCAACAGAGGGGCCTAGAAGGTGGGAGCATGGGACATATGTCTGGTCAAGCATGTGGTGCCCAAGCGGCTGCTGTTTTGGCCACGCGAGATACGCTTCAGACATATGTTGCAAATAGCAACAGTGCGATCTGCTGCACGTCTCAAAAAAGGCCCACACCAAAGAACTTTTGAAATAACGCACAGAGACAGCAGCGCCCTGCACATGCGGAGCTCTGCGGTGTGATACAGTCGGTTGGCTGCCCTTAAGCTGGCCCCTGGAGGGCATCCTGCCTTGTTGGAGATGTGCCTCCTCCTCCTCCTCTCTTCTATCAGGCACCCATGTAGAGTCAGTGACCTCATCATCCCCTCCCTCCTCGTCACTGGAGCAAACCTGGCAGTATACTGCAGCTGGGGGAACATGACTGCCAGTTTGCTGTCCTTCTTGGGCACCCCCTCTCTCTGGGCTCACGTTACTGCCTTCCTCAAGCTGAGTACCATCGTCGGAGCCTTCAAAACACTGCGCATCCTCCAGCATCATGTACCCAACACTGTGGTCAAACAGTTGGGGGGACTCCTCAGGAGGACATGATGGGGCTAGGGAAGGAGTGACTGATGCCATTGAGCCGAGGCAAGAGGCCGCTTTGGCAGACAAAGTACCCTGAGGCTGGGTGAGAGAGGATGAGAAGGATGAGGACGGCTTGGTCATCCACTCTACCAACTCTTCAGCATGTTGCGGCTCAACACGGCCAGCTGACGAAAAAAAAGACAAGCGTGCCCCACGGCCACGTGCTGATGAGGATGCACCGTGTCCACGACCCGCATTGTTGCCTCTAGACACAGAGCCTGCTTGCCCTCTTTTATTGGCCTGTGTGTGTCTGCCTCTCCTTGTTGGCCTTCCAGACATACTTTATTTGATGTATTGGAATAGGTAGGTACACAAGGAATTGTCTGCAGTTAGCTTTAGTTGCACAATGTGCACAGGATACAGTACACTGACTGAAAATACTGCAGCTGCCTGCCTGTGGTATTATTAGGAAGAGAACACCAGCAACTGTCTGCAGTTAGCTTTAGTTGCACACTGTGCACATGATACAGTACACTGACTGAAAATACTGCAGCTGCCTGCCTGTGGTATTATTAGGAAGAGAACACCAGCAATTGTCTGCAGTTAGATTTAGTTGCACACTGTGCACAGGATACAGTACACTGACTGAAAATACTGAAGCTGTCAGTATATTAGGAAGAGAGCACCAGGAATTGTCTGCAGTTAGCTTTAGTTGCACACTGTACACAGGATACAGTACACTGACTGAAAATACTGCAGCTACCACAATCAACTGCCTGCCTGTCAGTATATTAGGAAGAGAATAACAGGAACGGATCTAGCTAAACTGAATACAGTTTATATATATATATACACCTGGGATGCATATATATACTGCATACACTGTAACTGCAGCTAACTGACTCGCCTGCCTGCTCTATCTAACTCAAATGAAATGACACTGTCTCTCTCTCTCTATCTCTCTCAGCACCCAGAACACACTACACAAGGCCAACACGTAAGCGGCCTTATATAGTGTGGGGCGTGTACCTACTCCCCTGAGCCATGATTGGCCAAAGGCACCCTGCCTTTGGCTAATTATGGCTCTCTCTGCTGACGGCGCTGTGATTGGCCAAAGCATGCGGGTCATAGTGCATGCTTGGCCAATAATCAGCCAGCAATGCACTGCGATGCCGCAGTAAATTATGGGCCGTGACGCGCCACTCGAATTTTTGCGCGAACGGCCCATAATGTTCGTAATTCGATGAACGATCGAACGGCTGATGTTCAAGTCGAACATATGTTCGACTCGAACTCGAAGCTCATCCCTAGTCAGAGGTAAGAGATAATCTGCAGAGTCGGGATAGCCTAAGGGGTATAGAGTCAATCAGCAGCCCCCATGGGGGTACCGCTACAACACATACACCTTATTAAATGACCCTGGAGAGACTGAAGACAGTAATGGGCCATCGGGGAGACGAGGTCTAAAGAGAGGAAGGAGAATGTACAGACCAGGACAAGGAGGAGAAGATAAAGTCTCCGAGGCAGGAAATTATAAATACAGAGAAACGTGAATATTTCTCTCACTGTTATCCTGCATGTACAGGATCATATCAGATAAGAAGAATGAACCCCCATAAGCAGATCATAAGGCTGGGACTAGACGTCATCAAATCCCTCTAATACTGAGACATTTAAAGTGGACCTGTCATTGTGAATGAACAAAATTGAGTAACAGTATCACTTTTCTGAAAAGCCATTCTCCACCTCCAATCCATGACTTTGCCTAGGCTCCAATGATAAAAGCATTTCCTCTCCCCCAGTGATCAGACTGTACATTGTAACTTTGTTAGCAAGTCACAAGGTAAGAGACTGCAGCATGGGCTGATCTGTTTTAAATATTTGTGAATACACAAAACAACTGAACAGGCACCAGATTTACACGATTGCGTAATTCCTGAGCCAACATCTCTCTTTTAAAAACCTAACACATATTAATTACATAGGTCCTGTGGCCGATTAGGGTGATAGTTAGCCCCGTGTTCACATTAATCCGAATTGGCATGCGATTCGACATGTCATATCACATGCCAAATCGGATCCTATTGCCGGCAATGGCACTGTCCGATTCCGAAAAGTAGTTCTTGCACTACTTTTGGCGACTTCGGGAGGCGATTCGAATAGACATCTGTGCATGAACCCGCACAGATGTCTGTCAAATCGTGCCCCCCCCCCCCAAGCATGGTCGGACTGACATGCCGGCATAGGTTTGAACCAGGCCTTAGTGTGAACGTGGGCTAACTACCACCACCTTTTCTTCAAGCCAAACCCGAACACATTAGCAGAGCACGGCAATTTAATTTTTTTTTCAGTAGTACATTAAATTCCATACATCCGTAAAATGCAAGGCAATTTTTACGTAGTATACACTATACATATATTTTGTGATTAAATAACATTTCTAATCATACAGAGTTAATCACAAGAGTCCCCCTTTACATCAGAGTCAACAAAGTTGACACTCTTGGCTTACAATTGCAGTGAGCAACCCTGCTAGGTAGCCACAGTCTGGGCCAGGGGCGGACTGATAACTAATGGGGCATCCGCGCAATTGAAGATCATGGGTCCCCCAGGTTTAAAAATGGCTGCCTCACGGGAGCCAACATTAATGTGGCAGGCCGCAGCTTAGAGGCACCGAGCTCTGCGACATGCCGAGTGGCAGAAGGAGTGTGGAGGGTATGACAGGGGCAGTATGTACAGGAGAGAAGTGCGGAGTGTATGATGGGGGCAGTATGTACAGGAGAGGAGTGTGGGAGGTATGATAGGGGCTGTATGTACAGGAGAGGAGTGTGGGAGGTATCATGGGGGCAGAATGTAAAGGAGAGGACTGTGGTGGGTATGATGGGGTAGTATGTACAGGAGAGGAGTGCGGAGGGTATGATGGGGGTAGTTTGTACAGGAGAGGAGTGTGGGAGGTATAATGGGGGCAGTATGTACAGGAGAGGAGTTTGGAGGGTATGATGGGGCAGTATGTACAGGAGAGGAGTGTGGGGGGTATGATGGGGGGCACTATGTACCGGAAAGGAGTGTGGAGGGTATGATGAGGGAAGTATGTACAGGAGAGGAGTGTGGGGGGTATCATGGAGGCAGTATGTGCAGGAGAGGAGTGTGGAGGGTATGTTGGGGGCAGTATGTATAACAGGAGAGGAGTACAGAGTGCATAATTGGGGTAGTATGTACAGGAGAGGAGTGTGGGAGGTATAATGGGGGCAGTATGTACAGGAGAGGAGTGTGGAGGGTATGATGGGGGCAGTATGTACAGGAAAGGAGTGTGGAGGGTATGATGGGGGCAGTATGTACAGGAGAGGAGTGTGCATGGTATGATGGGGGCAGTATGTACAGGAGAGGAGAGTGGATGGTATGACAGGGGGCATTGTGTACAGGAGAGGAGTGTGGAGGGTATGACGGGGGCAGTATGTACAGGAGAGGAGTGTGGGGGGTATGATGGGGCAGTGAGTGCAGGAGAGCAGTGTGGAGGGTATGAGGGTGGGCAGTATGTACAGGAAAAGAGTGTGGAGGGTATGATGGGGGAAGTATGTACAGGAGAGGAGTGTGGATGGTATGATGGGGCAGTATGTACAGGAGAGGAGTGTGGAGAGTATGATGAGGGCAGTATGTACAGGAGAGGAGTGTGAGGTGTATGACAGGGGGCACTATGTACAGGAGAGGAGTGTGAAGGGTATGATGGGGCAGTATGTACAGGAGAGGAGTGTGGGGGGTTCGATGGGTGCACTATGTACAGGAAAGGAGTGTGGAGGGTATGATGGGAGCAGTATGTACAGGAGAGGAGTGTGGGGGTATGATGGTGGGCAACAGGCCCGGACTGGCCATAGGGCATACCGGGCATATCCCCGGTGGGCCGCTGGGCCGCATGTCACGGCTCCCCCCATTGCACTCTCAGCTGCAAATCGGAGCCGAACTTGAGTGACACCCGTCGGTACATTAGGGGGCCGGGACCCGCAACGATCCCCTTCTCTCTGGCAAGGTGGCCGCGGTACTGATGATCTGATCAGTGTCGGCTCGGCTGTCTCACACAGCCGAGCAGAGTGAAGCCGCCTCCCCCTCCTACTTTATGTCCACACAGGGGGAGGGGACCCGACATGCAGTCCCGCGCTGATCTGAGGTACATTATGGGTCTGAAGGAAGAGAGGGTCTGTATTGTAGGGGGGGGGTTCTGTATTGTAGGGGTGGTCTGAAATGTAGGGGGGTTGTGTATTGTAGGGGGGTTCTGTATTGTTGGGGGTCTGAAATGTAGGGGGGTTCTGTATTGTAGGGGGGGTTCTGTATTGTAGGGGGGTCTGTAATGTAGGGTGGTTTCTGTATTGTAGGGGGGGTCTGAAATGTAGGGGGGGTTCTGTATTGTAGGGGGGTCTGAAATGTAGGGGGGGTTCTGTATTGTAGGGGGGTCTGTAATGTAGGGGCGTTCTGTATTGTAGGGGGAGGTCTGAAATGTAGTTGGGGGGTCTGTATTGTAGGGAAGTCTGAAAAGTAGGTGGGTTCTGTATTGTAGGGGGGGTCTGTATAGTAGGGGGGTCTGTAATGTAGGGGGGTTCTGTATTGTAGGGGGGTTCTGTATTGTAGGGGGTCTGTAATGTACGGGAGTCTGTATTGTAGGGGGGTTCTGTATTGTAGGGGGGTC
This sequence comes from Rana muscosa, assembly GCA_029206835.1. Classification (NCBI taxonomy): domain Eukaryota; kingdom Metazoa; phylum Chordata; class Amphibia; order Anura; family Ranidae; genus Rana; species Rana muscosa. Next base: position 1,082,094,344 of record CM055117.1, on the reverse strand, counting down.
TGTAATGTAGGGGGGCTCTGTATTAATGGGGTGTCTGAAATGTAGGGGGGTTCTGTAAGGTAGGGGGGTCTGAAATGTAGGGGGGTTCTGTATTGTAGGGGGGTTCTGTATTGTAGGGGGGTCTGAAATGTAGGGGGGGTTCTGTATTGTAGGGGGTTCTGAATTGTAGGGGGGTCTGTAATGTAGGGGGGTCTGTATTGTAGGGGGGTTCTGTATTGTAGGGGGGTCTGTAATGTAGGGGGGTCTGCCTTGTAGAGGGAATCTGTATTGTAGGGCGGGTCTGTAATGTAGGGGGGGTCTGTACTGTAGGGAGGGGGTCTGTACTGTAAAGAGGGGGTCTGTAATGTAGGGGGGGTCTGTAATGTAGGGGGGTCTGTATTGTAGAGGTGGTCTGTAATATAGGGGGTCTGTACTGTAGGGAGGGGGTCTGTACTGTAGGGAGGGGGTCTGCACTGTAGGGAGGGGGTCTGTACTGTAGGGAGGGGGTCTGTACTGTAGGGAGGTCTGTGTAACATGCAGGGGGTCCAGAACTGTTAGGGGGGTGTCTGTGTAACAAACTGGGGGGGGCTGTGTAATGTAAAGGGGTCCAGAGGTGCGGTGCTATGTAATGTAAAGGGGTCCAGAGGTGCAGGGTGCTGTGTAATGTAAAAGGGTCCAGAGGTGCAAGGTGCTGTGTAATGTAAAGGGGTCCAGAGGTGCAGGGTGCTGTGTAATATAAAGGGGTCCAGAGGTGCAGGGTGCTGTGTAATGTAAAGGGGTCCAGAGGTGCAGGGTGCTGTGTAATGTAAAGGGGCCCAGAGGTGCAGGGTGCTGTGTAATGTAAAAGGGTCCAGAGGTGCGATGCTATGTAATGTAAAGAGGTCCAGGGTGCTGTGTAATGTAAAGGGGTCCAGAGGTGCAAGGCAAGGGCGTCCGCTTCATAGGGCAAGGGGGGTCGTTTGCCCCCCCCCTGGAATCAAGAAGGTGTTGGCCAAATTGGCAGTGTTCTACACCCTCCGCCGCCCTTACACCCACTTCCAGCCCCGCACAGATCTACACGCAGTACATGTACTCCCTCCTCCCCCCCCCCCCCGGGCTTACCACACCTCCCCGTCGCCTCTTTAAGGCGGCCGCGTCTCGTGGTTTGGCAGCGATGGCTGGGCGGGGCCTCGCGCTGCAACTCGATTGGCCCCGGCTCTTCTCGTTCTCCCGGGCATGGGCCGGCTCTGCCCCTGGCCCTTGGACTGTGCAGCGCGCCCGGGGAGAGAAGAAGAAAAAGAGCTGGTGGGAGATGGCAGAGCAAGGGTGTCTCGAGTCGGTGGTGGTAGTACCTCGGGGGCCTGGCCTCCTGCGGGGCAGCCTGCTGCTTACACCCGCTGGACCTGCTGAAGGTGAGAAGGAAGGAGAGCCGGGCTGTGTGTGCGGTATGGAGGGATGAGGAGATGTCCTACAACACGTGTGTGTGTGTGACTGCAGAGAAATTACATCATAGGACACGTCATACATATGGTCAGTGTGGTCAGTGTGCAGTGTAGTGGTCAGTAGTCAGTGGGTAGTGTAGTGGTCAGAGTGTAGTGTGTGTAGTGTCCTGAGGTGCAGGGTGCTGCTTTGTAATGTAAAGGGGTCCAGAGCTGTGGGGTGCTGTGTAATGTAAAGGGGTCCAGAGGTGCAGAGGGGGTACACAGTAGTGACAAAGAGATATTTAAAGATGCAGGAGGCACATGGGGGTGTTTTTACATTTTAACGTGTGGGTGGGGGGTCACTTTTAAACCCCGCTAGTGGTCGAACAAAGGGTAAAATGCGACTGTGTATCACCGCTGCAGAAGCGCCCCCCCTGAATAAAATTCAGCGGACGCCCATGGTGCAAGGTTCTGTGTAATGTAAAGGGATCCAGAGGTGCAGGGTGCTGTGTAATGTAAAGGGGTCCAGAGGTACAAGGTGCTGGAACCCCACATCCCATCATTAACTGCCGCTGCACCCCCCCCCCCATCCCACGCTGCTCAGTCTAAAATGCCCAGGCCTATTTTTTGTCCCAGTCCGGGCCTGGTAGGCAGTATGTACAGGAGAGGAGTGTGGGGGGTATGACAGTGGCAAAAAGGAGAGGAGTTTTTTGCAGTGTCGATGGGGTACCCAGGGAGCGATGTTTGTAAGAGAAGGGAAGGAAAGTGACCATGGAATGATGTCTAGGGTTGCCACATTTTCACCATGCCAAACCCGAACACTTTAGCAGCGCACGGCAATTTTGTTTGTATTACACACTATAGGATTGCAAAAGACCTTAAACACCTTTGGGTGCCCCAGGCAGAGTAGTAATGTGGTGCGCTACACACGCCAAACGAACAGTGGCTGTGGCCATATTGACTTAACAGATTTGTGTTTGACTATCTCTGTTACTTGGGGAGCCACAGTTCAATCTGAATAATGTGTCCGGGTTTCACGCGGACTGAAACCCAGACACATATGTCAAAACTTGGACTGTTTGAGTGGATCCCAGAGATAGATGGCAACCCTACACGGTGCTCCAACCTCCTTGGTTCACTAAAATACCCATAGGTTACTCAGTTTATTGGGGCACTCTAAACTTCATGGGTCACTCTAATATCCATGGGGTACTCTGCCTATGGGACATTCTTACCTCCATGGGGTTTGTTAATGGAGAGCTCTAACATCCATGGGGTAATCTGTCTATTGGGTTACTGTAACATCCATGGGGTGCCCCAAAGGTTATGGTGCGCTCTAACCACCATGGATTGCTTTGTCTATGGGATGCTGTAGTGTCTATGGGTAACGCTAGCATCTCTGGGGCGCTCTAATCTCCATGGAACACTCTAACCTTTGCTTTGTCTATGGGGTGCGCTGACATCTATTGGTCACTCTAGCATCCATGGGGTGCTCCAATGTTTATAGGGTGCTGTAACATCTATGGGGCGCTCTAACCTCCGTGGGGATTCTCTAACGCAGGGGTGCCAACCAGTGGCCCGGGGGACACAAGTGGCCCGCGGAGCCCTCTGATGTGGCCCTCGACCTTCTGCTCTGGGATGGCAGATTGGCAAGCCCAGATCACGGTTTGCCGACCCGCCATCCCAGAGCAGAAATTTTGTGAATGAAGCCACTGGTAGAAAAAGCAAGTGGCTGCGGAGCAGAGCCACATAAGCCGATGCTTCCTGTATAGCGCCAACTCTTGTCACAGGCAGAGTGATACCAAATGCACTCTGCCTCGGACAGCAACAGCCGGCGATACCTGAATGGAAAACTGTTATTAAAGGTAAGTTTACTACTAAAATCACAGTGTATATATGGGTATATCTGTTCTGCAGTGGTTACTGGGCTGCTTTCAAACTGATCCGCAGGTGCAGTGCAGCTGCGGGTTAACTGGACTGAGCCATAGACTTCGGTTATTACCTGTGGGTTTGTTGTGCTATCAGAAAGTGTGCCACACCTGCTGGATATAATAGAAGTTTAGGGCAAAGTGCAGCTAACCCGCAAAAAATCCACAGGTGCACTGCTCTGCTTGGGAAAATCGCAGCGCATCAGTGTGAAAGCAGCCTTAGGCCCCTTTCACATTATTGGTCCGACCCAATCGGACTCACTATTTATCTCTATGGAGCAGCAGATGTAAACAGGCTTGTGTCTGTTTACACCTGCCTACCTAAAAAAATAAAAAATAGAAAGGGATCTGCCCCCTTCCGTCTGGGCGGATCGGATTGAATCAGAGGGCCCATAGAGTAGAGTGGGCTGTGTCCGTGTACACGGACCTGTCATCCTCCCGCTCTGCTCATTGTGGCCCATGACCGGTTACCAATTCGCTTAAAGTCGCTTTTAAAGTCAGCAGCTACAAACACTGTAGCTGCTGACTTTTAATAAGGACACTTACCTGTCCTACTCACCCGCGATGTCAGGACCCCCGAGACTGATCCCTCGGCGCTGGCAGTTCCCGGCGCCGCCATCCTCAGTAAGGGAAACAGGCAGTGAAGCCGTGCGGCTTCACTGCCCGTTTCCTACTGCGCATGCGGCACTTTGTGAATGGGCCGGCTGCTCTCTGGGATACACACAGTTCCCAGAAGGCAGCGCGCCCCATTCACAAGAAGAATCCGAGTGTAGGACGAGGAATAAGATCCACCGCGGAGGATGAAGAGGCAGATTAGGGACTTCCGCATAGCAACCACTATTTCTGGTAAGTAAAATTTTTTTTTTTTTACATTTTTTTAAATTATTTATTTGTAGATTTTTGGTGCAAACATTTTTTTCAGGGAGGAACTCCACTTTAAGTGGCCCTCGCTCTTCAAAAGGTTGGGCACCCCTGCTCCAACGCCTATGTGCATCTCTAATGCCGCGTACACTCGACCGTTTTTCATGATGAGAAAAATTTCATTTTTTTATTTGGTCATTAAAAACGATCATATGTAGGCTCCAGAGCATTTTTCACGATGTGAAAAATGGGCATTAAAAATTTGGAACATGCTCCAAATTTTATTGTCGTTTTTCTCGTCATGAAAAACGGCCGTGTGTACGCTTTAACGACGTGAAAAAAACTTGCATGCTCAGAAGCAAGTGATGAGACGGGAGCGCTCGTTCTGGTAAAACTAGCCTTCGTAATGGAGATATCACATTCGTCACGCTGTAAGGGACTGAAAAGCACGGGGCTGAAAAGCACGAATCGTGCTCTCACCAAACTTTACTAACACGAGGATCAGCAAAAGCAGCCCAAAGGGTGGCGCCATCCGAATGGAACTTCCCCTTTATAGTGCCGTCGTACATTTCGTACGTCACCGCGCTTTGCTCAAGCATTTTTTTTCATGATCGTGTGTAGGCAAGGCAGGCTTGAGAAGAATCACGTCGAGAAAAACGTCGTTTTTTTCAATGACATTAAAAACAGTCGCGTGTACGCGGCATTGGTCCGTCTTTAGCTGGATAACCAGCCATTCCTATCAGCTGTTTTTACTTTTTGCACAATGCATCATTGATTATGCAAATATTTATCCAAATGCCTAAGAAACCATAAACTTGGTTGAGTTTATAAAGATTAATGGTGTTGTGCTACCCTTTAACCATGTGTAGAAAGAAATATTTTAAATAGATTATATAAAAAAATGGTAATTGAATCCACAATCCCAGTGCTGCAAATCTATAAATGCCAATAAAAATATACTCAAAAATATTACCACGTATGTTGAAATATAAATGAACATGTTAAATACATATTCCATTGTTGTAAATTACATAAAGAACATCCAAAATCATGAAATCCACAATCTCAGTGCAGTGAATCATCAATAATTCATATATAGTCAATGCTACAAATTTGTGGTTGCACACATTTTTATTTGTACAATGCAGATAGCTTATTATTGATGATTTGCTGCACTGAGATTGTGGATTTAATTCTTTTGGATGTTCTTTATGAAATTGACAACCTTGGTATATGTATTCCACATGTTGGAGCACATTTTATTGGTATATTCTAATCAGTAGATTTGCAGCATTAGTATTGTGTATTCAATTACCATTTTGTACGCAATTAATTTATAATATTTCAACATATGTTGTAATATTTTGGAGTATATTTTTTTGGTTTTTATAGATTTACTGCACTGGGATTGTGTACTCAATTACCACTTTTTTAGATAATTTAAAACTCTCCGCCGAGCGTACGCAGATATGCGGCCTCGGCTTTCAGGGGTTATACCGGGATGATATTGCAGCTGCATGCATCATCCCGGTACCGTTTTTTAGAACGGGCGGTCGGCTCTCCAGGGATAACAATCGATGCGACTAAAAGCCGCTCAGCTGTTATACCGGAGGAACGAGAGGGGACGCCCTCCCGTCACCTTTCGCTCCACCGCTCTTCCCGGGCCTCCCGTCCCACCGGGAGACCCGAGACATGATCCGGGACTTCCGCCGGCTAGAGTAATGCCCCGTACACACGATCCGAAAATCGGACGACAGATCGTCCGACTTTTTTCGTTTACTAGTCGCAAGTAGAAATTGAATAAGTTATTAAAGTCACAAATCTCTCGTACGACCAAAAAAAAAAATCGGTAGTGATGTCATGTGTTGTAATTAGAGTTGAGCGGACACCTGGATGTTCGGGTTCGACGGGTTTGGCCGAACTTCGGAAAAAAGTTCGGGTTCGGGACCGAACTTTAACCCGAACCCGGACCCGAACCCCATTGAAGTCAATGGGGACCTGGACTTCTAAGGACTAAAAAGGCTCTAAAAAAATAATGGAAAGGGCTAGAGGGCTGCAAATGGCAGCAAAATGTTGTTAAGAGCATGGCAAGTGCTCTGCAAACAAATGTGGATAGGGAAATATCTTAAAATAACATCAAAAAAATAAAAATAAAAAATAATAATCTTGACCTAGGAGGACGAGGTCCATATGGAGTAGGAGGTTGAGGTGCCGGTGGATGTGGCTGTGTAGGTGGAAGCGGCGGTGGAGGAGGACGAGGTAGCCAACACTGATTCAAAAATACAACAATGGCTGGGTAAGGCCGGTGATGTGTCGAATTCTGTCCCCCGTCAAATAGTGTCCACCCTGTACTGCGCTTGCTCAGTATGTAGGACAAGGGGATTTCTAAAATCTCCCAAGATGAACGGCGCCTGCGTGGTGAGTTCAGGTGAAGGCCACACCATCCGTGGTTCAAGCCGAGCCAAGTGAGGCCATGCCCGAAGCGTGGCGATCGAACCGAGCCCGTGAGGGGCCCTGTTACTATGTGCTACCGTATGTCCACTTGGATGGTGGGGCTTGAACCTGCACTCACAGCGCAGGCGCCGTTCATCTTCGGAGATTTTGTGAATCTCCTTGTCCTCTGTACTGCGTAAGCGCTGCGCCTTCGCAGTATGGGCCGGACACAATCCGATGGCCGGACAGTTTTTGTCACAACACCGGTATACATGTCTATTCTGCACAAGGTACGGACAAGTCCTGTGGGATCCATGCCTGGTTCATTTTAATGAACGTGAGCTTGTCCACATTGGCTCTGGACAGGCGGCTGCGCTTGTCTGTGATAACGCCCCCTGCCGTGCTAAATACACGTTCAGATAATACACTGGCTGCAGGGCAGGCCAGCACCTCCAAGGCATAAAGGGCAAGCTCAGGCCATGTGCCCAATTTGGAGACCTAGAAGTTAAAGGGGGCAGACCCGTCATCCAGTACGTGTAGGCCTGTGGACACATACTGCTCAACCATGTTGGTGAAATGCTGCCTCCTGCTAAGACGTTCCATCTCAGCTGGTGGTGCTGGTTGTTGTGGCGTGCTGACAAAGCTTTTCCACATTTCAGCCATGCTAACCCTGCCTTCTGAGGTGCTGCCGGTGCCCCGGCTGCGTTGGCGACCTCTTCCTCCTCCTCTGCCTTCGCCTTGTGCTTCCACCAAACGCCCGCTGTCAGGTGGGAATGCCACCAGCAGCGCGTCTACCAGCGTGCGCTTGTACTCGCGCATCTTACGATCCCGCTCCAGTGAGGGAATTAAGGACGGTACGTTGTCCTTGTAACGGGGATCCAGCAGGGTGGCCACCCAATAATCAGCACCAGTTAAAATGTGGGCAACTCGGCGGTCATTGCGGAAACACTGCAGCATGTAATCGCTCATGTGTGCCAGGCTGCCCAGAGGCAAAGAAAAGCTGTCCTCTGTGGGAGGTGTATCGTCTGTGTCCTCTGTATCCCCCCAGCCACGCACCAGTGATGGCCACGAGCTGGTCTGGGTGCCACCCTGCTGTGAAAATGACTTCTCCTCCTCCTCCTCCTCCCCCATCTCCTCCTCCACCTCGTCATCCTCCAGAACTGTGCCCTTTCTGCCGGACAATTGTGTACCTGGCGTTTGTTGGTGCAGGAACCCACCCTCGTAGCCACTTGTAAAAAGACTGCCCTGAAAGCCTTTGAAATGATCCCGCTTCCTCCGCCTCCTCCTCATCCTCCTGTGCCACATCCTCTTCCATCATCGCCCAAAGCGTTTTTTCAAGGAGGCATAGAACTGGGATAGTAACGCTGAGAACGGCGTCATTGGCACTAGACATGTTGGTGGAGTACTCGAAACAGCGCAACAAGGCACACAGGTCTCGCATGGAGGCCCAGTTATTGGTGGTGAAGTGGTGCTGTTCCGCAGAGCGACTCACGCGTGATTGCTGCAGCTGAAACTCCACTATCGCCTGCTGCTGCTCGCACAGTCTGGCCAGCATGTGCAAGGTGGAGTTCCACCTTGTGGGCACGTCACATATGAGGCGGTGAGCGGGAAGGCCGAAGTTACGCTGCAGCGCTGACAGGCGAGCAGCAGCAGGGTGAGAACGCCGAAAGTGCGCACACACAGCCCGCACTTTCTGCAGCAGCTCTGGCATATTGGGGTAATTTTTAAGGAACCTCTGGACCACCAAGTTCAGCACATGCGCCAGGCAAGGGATGTGCGTCAAACCGGCTAGGCCCAGAGCTGCTATGAGATTTCGCCCATTATCGCACACCACCAGGCCGGGCTTGAGGCTCACTGACAGCAACCACTCATTGGTCTGTTGTTCCATGTCCCTCCACAACTCCTGCGCGGTGTGGGGTTTTTCCCCCAAACAGGAAAGTTTTAAAACTGCCTGCTGTCGTTTACCCCTGGCTGTGCTGAAGTTGGTGGTGAAGGTGTTACGCTGACCGGATGAGGAGGCGGTAGAGGATGAGGAAGCGGAGTAGGAGGAGTTAGCAACAGGAGGCAAACTGAAGCGCCCTGCAATCCTCGGTGGTGGAAGGACATGCACCAAACTGCTATCTGCCTCAGGCCCAGCCGCAACTGCATTTACCCAGTGTGCTGTTAGGGAGATATAACGTCCCTGACCGTGCTTACTGGTCCACGCATCCGTAGTTAGGTGGACCTTGCCACAGATGGCGTTGCGCAGTGCACACCTGATTTTGTCCCCCACTTGGTTGTGCAGGGAAGGGATGGCTCGCCTGGAAAAATAGTGGCGGCTGGGCACGACGTACTGTGGGACAGCCAATGCCATCAGGCTTTTAAAACTCTGCGTCTCCACCAGACGGAATGACAGCATTTCAAAGGCCAGGAGTTTTGAAATGCTGGCATTCAGGGCCAGGGATCGCGGGTGGCTAGGGGGGTACTTCCTCTTCCGCTCCAATGTTTGGGAGATAGAGAGCTGAACGCTTCCATGGGACATTGTGGAGATGGTTGGTGACCCAGGTGGTAGTGTTGTTGGCAGATCCTCTGTTTGCGGGGTGGCAGGTGCCACTGTCACTACAGAGGTGGATGAAGAGGCCGAGACTGCAGCAGAAGAGGAAGCAGGAGGAGCCAGAGACCTTTCTTGGTTTTTGAGGTGTCTACTCCACTACAGCTCGTGCTTTGCACTTAGATGCCTGGTCATGCAGGTTGTGCTCAGGTTGAGAACGTTTATGCCTCGCTTCAGCCTCTGATTGCACAGCGTGCAAACCACTCGTGTCTTGTCATCAGCACATTGTGTGAAAAACTGCCACGCTAGGGAACTCCTTGGACCTGGCTTTGGTGTGCTCGGTCCCTTGCTGCGTTGGGCAGTAGCAGACATACTGTCTAGCTGACAGACGCTCCGCTTTTGCACCCTGCTCCCTCTTCTGCTGTGCTGGTGGCTCTGTGCGACCCCCGCCTCTTCCTCCAAACTACACTGGTCACCTGCATAACGTTCATTCCATGTGGGGTCGAGGACCTCATCGTCCTCCACATCATCTTCCACCCAGTCTTCACCCCTGCCCTCCTTGTCTGTCTGCACAATTGCGAAAGCAGCAGCAGTTGGCACCTGTGTTTCGTCATCATCCGAGACGTACTGCGATGGTCCTCCCATGTACTCATCATGAAACATAAGTGGTTGGGCATCGGTGCACTCAATCTCTTCCACTTCTGGGGCAGGGCTAGGTGGATGGCCCTGGGAAACCCTGCTAACAGAGTCATGGAAAAGCAGAAGAGACTGCTGCATGATTTGGGGCTCAGACTGCTTGGCTGATTTGCAAGGGGGTGAGGTGAAAGACTGATGGACATGGGTTTCGGGTGCCAACTCTGTTCTTTCATCAGAAGAGTGGGTGGGAGACAATGTGAAGGAACCCGAGGCACTGTCAGCAACCCAATCTACTATCGCCTGTACTTGTCCTGGCCTAAACATTCGTACAGCCTCATTAGGCGCGACAAAATACCGCCGCAGGCTCGGTCGCCTACTCGCACCTGAGGAAGGTGTTTCACTTGTGCGTGTATCTGGCACAGATCCACCACGTCCTCTCCCTGCAACAGGAGCTCCACCAGCAGCACCACGACCGGGGCCACCACGTCCCTTTGACCTTCTCCTCATATTTTCCAAATTTAGGATCTTGCCCTAAATGGGTGTTTTTGGAAGAGCAGAACACACCCACAGTATGTAACCGCTGAATCGCATAGCTACAGAACTGCAGAAAATGCTATTCAAAAAAAATGTTGTTTTTTTGGTATAGCACAGTAGGAGAAAACTATATAGAAATTGTTTATTTCACACACCTCAAAATATGTATAACACTGCAAACTTTTTTTTGTGCCCCTAAACAGCGTTTTTTGGAAGAGCAGAACACACCCACAGTACGTAACCGCTGAATCGCACAGCTACAGAACTGCAGAAAATGCTATTCAAAAAAAAAGTTTTTTTTTTAGTATAGCACAGTAGGAGAAAACTATATAGAAATTGTTTATTTCACACACCTCAAAATATGTATAACACACTGCAAACTATTTTTTGTGCCCCTGAATGGCTCTTTTTGCAAGCGTACATTAAAGTGGAGCTCCACCCTAAATAGCAACTTTTGCTATTTGGAACCCTCCCCCCCTCCGGTGTCACAATTGACACCTTTCAGGGGGGAGGGGGGTGAAGATACCTGTCTAAGACAGGTATTTTCACCCACATCCGGGAGTCCTCTCTCCGGGAATCTGCGGGAGTTACGTCACTTCCCGCAGACTTCCCTTGGTGTTCTGGGAGACACTCGGCTCCCAGAACACAGGAGCACCAATCAGAACGGCGCAGCGCGACTCACGCATGCGCCGTAGGGAACCGGGCATGAAGCCGCAGGGCTTCACTTCCTGGTTCCCTCAGCGAGGATGGCGGAGGGAGCAGCAGAGTGACGAGCGGTCGCTCGTCCTCTGCTGCGGACGTCGCTGGACTCTAGGACAGGTAAGTGTCCAAATATTAAAAGCCAGCAGCTGCTGTAGCTGTAGCTGCTGACTTTTAATATTTTTTTTTTCCGGCGGAGCTCCGCTTTAAAGTGCAAATTTTTTTTTTTTGCCCTAAACGGGTCTTTTTTTGCACGAGCAAAATAAAATGCTTTTTTTTTTTTTTTTTGCCCTATGGGTCTTTTGGAAAAGAGCACAATAAAGTGCCTTTTTTTTTTTCCCCTAAAAGTTAGATTTTCTCTGACACTGGGCTCATGGCAGTGTAAAAAGACTGCACTGCAACACAAACAGGTAGACCTATGCAGATCGCTGATTTTAATTTCTGAATCTGGACTCCTATATAATATTCTCTCTCCCTGAAAGCACCAACACAGGAACCTGGCCCTACACTACACTATCTCTCTATCTTTTCCCTCAGATTGTAGAATCAGGACTACCTCTTCTATTTTTCTATCTCTCCCTAAAAGCAGCAGCAGCAGACTAGATCCTCTCCCTATCTATTCTGAAGCAGAGTGACATGTGTGCTGTGTGCCTCTAGCTTATATAGAAGCTGGGTCACATGTTGCACTGACCAATCACAGCCATGCCATTAGTAGGCATGGCTATGATGGCCTCTAAGGGCACACCAGCTAATCAAAAGGTGATTGGCTGGCCCCTGAAGCATTTCTAAATGCGTAATTAGATTGCCGAACCCGAACCCGGACTTTTGGGCAAAGTCCGGGTTCGGGTTCGGGAAAAAGCTAAAGTTCGGTACGAACCCGAACTTTACAGTTCGGGTTCGCTCAACACTAGTTGTAATGTATTTGTATTGTATTTTCGGACGATAACTATACTGACTAAATGAAAATCGTACGATCTGGTGTCGTACGAGGAAAATTTTCGTGCATGTCTGATCGAATAATATCGGATGAATTGTCGTGATCGGCTCTCGAAAGCTCTGTACTAACAATACGATTATTGGACGATTCTTCCTCGGACGATCGTTTTCGAGCCATTAGACTGTAAAGAAGCTGGAAATGGCTTCCTTCCAGTCTTCTTTCTGTAAACACGAAAGCGACGTCACTTCCGGTTTACTTGGCTGCCAATGGTGCAGTTTTAAAAAAAAAAATGACAGTATTCAGATTAGCAGTTTTTGGCGATCTGAATACTTTGAAGTGCAAAGGAGGGATTTGGGGTCCCTCCATAAATAGAGTTGAGCGGACACCTGGATGTTCGGGTTCGACGGGTTCGGCCGAACTTCGGAAAAAAGTTTGAGTTCGGGACCGAACTTGACCCCGAACCCCATTGAAGTCAATGGGGACCCGAACTTCTGAGGACTATTCGCGCTTGTTTCCCGTGCTTAGAACTGTCCCTGCACAAAGTGTCATTTCTGAAGGAAAAAAAGTCATTTAAAACTCACTCGCGGCTATTAATGAATTGTCGGCTCCCGGCAATACATAGAAAAGTCATTGATAAAAAAAAAGCGTGGGGGTTCCCCCAAATTCAATTACCAGGCCCTTCAGGTCTGCAATGGATATTAAGGGGAACCCTGCCGCAAATAAAAAAAAAAATGCGCGCGGTTCCCCCAAATATACATACCAGGCCCTTCAGGTCTGGTATGGATTTTAAGGGGAACTCCACCCCAAATTTAAAAAAAAAATGGCGTGGAGTTCCCCCAAAAATCCAGACCAGACCCTTTATCCGAGCACGCAACCTGGCAGGCCGCAGGAAAAGAGGGGGGGGGACGAGAGAGCGCCCCCCCCTCCTGAACCGTACCAGGCCACATGCCCTCAACATGGGGAGGATGTCCCCATGTTGATGGGGACAAGGGCCTCATCCCCACAACCCTTGCCCGGTGGTTGTGGGGGTCTGTGGGCAGGGGGCTTATTGGAATCTGGAAGACCCCTTTAACAAAGGGGACCCCCAGATCCCGCCCCCCTATGTGAATTGGTAATGGGGTACATTGTACCCCTACCATTTCACAAAGAAAGTGTAAAACATTTTTAAAAAAATACACAGACACCGTTGGGAAAGTCCTTTATTAAAAAAAATAAAAATAAAAATTCCAGCGATGAAATCCAGTGTCCCACGGCGATCCGATGTCCGGCGCTGTCCACACGAAATGTCATTGGCTGAGCCTGAGCGGACCTGATGGGGAACTTCCTCCGCAGTGTAATAAATGAATAGACCCGCCCCTTCTAAAGTTCCCCATCAGGTCCGCTCAGCCAATGACGTAGGTGTAAGGCTGAGGACCTGATGCGGATAGTGAGAAGGGGCGGGTCTATTCATGTATTAAACTGTGGAGGAAGTTCCCCATCAGGTCCGCCCCCTCGTATGTCAGACCCCGCCTACATCATTGCATGAGCGGACCTGATGGGGAACGTGCTCCGCAGTATAATAAATGAATAGACCCGCCCCTTCTCACATTCCGCATCAGGTCCTCAGCCTTACACCTACGTCATTGGCTGAGCGGACCCGATGGGAACTTTAGAAGGGGCGGGTCTATTCATTTATTACACTGCGGAGGAAGTTCCCCATCAGGTCCGCTCAGGCTCAGCCAATGACATTTTGCGTGGACAGCGCCGGACATCAGATCGCCGTGGGACACTGGATTTCATCGCTGGAATGTTTTTTTTTTGTTTTTTTTTTTAATAAAGGACTTTCCCAACGGTGTCTGTGTATTTTTTTTAAAAATTTTTACACTTTCTTTGTGAAATGGTAGGGGTACAATGTACCCCATTACCAATTCACATAGGGGGGCGGGATCTGGGGGTCTGCACGCAGACCCCCACAACCACCGGGCAAGGGTTGTGTGGATGAGGCCCTTGTCCCCATCAACATGGGGACATCCTCCCCATGTTGAGGGCATGTGGCCTAGTACGGTTCAGGAGGGGGACACACTCTCTCGTCCCCCCCTCTCTTCCTGCAGCCGCCAGGTTGCGTGCTCGAATAAAGGATCTGGTCTGGATTTTTGGGGGTACTCCACGCCGTTTTTAAAAAAAAATTTGAGGTGGAGTTCCCCTTAAAATCCATACCAGACCTGAAGGGCCTGGTATGGATATTTGGGGGGAACCACACACATTTTTTTTTTTCAATTTGCGTCAGGGTTCCCCTTAATATCCATACCAGACCTGAAGGGCCTGGTAATTGAATTTGGGGGAACCCCCACACTTTTTTTTTTTTATCAATGACTTTTCTCTGTTTTGCAGGGAGCCGATAATTCATTACAACTGCGAGTGAGTTTTAAATGACTTTTTTTCCTTCAGAAATGACACTTTGTGCAGGGACAGTTTTAAGCATAGGAAACAAGCGCTGCTTTACATGCATATTGCCAAACACCGGACCCGAACCCGAACATACAGTCAATTGTTCGGGTTCGGGTCCGGGACCCAAAAACACAAAAGTTCGGTACGGACTTGAACTTTACAGTTCGGGTCCGCTCAACCCTATCCATAAAGAGTACCTGTCACCACCTATTACTGTCACAAGGGATGTTTACATTCCTTGTGACAGCAATAAAAGTGATCAATTTATTTTTTAAAGTAACAATGTAAAAAAAAAAAAAAAATAAGAAAAAAAAAAATGTTTAACATGCCCCGGTCCCTGTGAGCTTGCGCAGAAAAGAAAACGCACACGTAAGTCTCGCCAGCATATGGGTATCTATTTACTCGGCATAACATCATCTTTCACGTTATACAAAAAAATTGGGCTAACTTTACTGTTTAGTTTCTTTTTTAATTCATGAAAGTGTCTTTTTTGACCCAAAAATTGCATTTGAAAGACCGCTGCGCAAATACAATGTGACATAAAATATTGCAACGATACCATTTTATTCTCTAGATTCTCTGCTAAAAATATATATATATATATATATATATATTTTTATATATATATAAATGTTTGGGGATTCTAAGTAATTTTCTAGCAAAAAATATGGATTTTAACTTGCAAGCAACAAATGTCAGAAATAGGCTTAGTCATGACAGGGTTAAAATGTGTTTCTGCACGTGGTTAAAGGGTAGTGCAACACTATTAATCTTTATATATTTAGTTGTGCAACACATTTGATGGTGAGCAGCGACTTGAAGTCACCCTTACCTTCCATGTTGCATGCCTGAGATTACACCTTCTTCACTCTTGCACTCAGCGTCCTCTGAGCCAGCAGCATCATCCTCCCCGCACACATCATGAGAACTGTGCATAGCCACAGCAACAACTCTGTACAATGGCATTGCCCTGTGTTCTCGCCCCAGTCCCCCCGCCCAGCAGGAGGGAAATATTGGAAGACAATATCTATTCATGCAGTGCCCCGCGGCTGAAGCAATTTGACTTTCCCCGGCCGCACTCCCTATATGGGAGGGGGTTAGCAAGGGAGCGTCTGAAAAGTTCAGCATTCTGTTAAGTCGGCACTTTGAGAGCTGCTGCAGTGTGAAGCTTCCCAGCCACAGCCGGCGTGAATAATGTGTCCGGGGATCAGGCAGGTGGCAACCCTACTGTACTGATGTCCCTCAGCTGGGAGGGTAAGGCCGGGTTCACACTGGTATGACAAACGCTCCAACGTTGGGAGCTCATGACGTGTGAAAATCAATGTTTCCCTATGGGAGCCGTCTTAACTGGTCCGACACAAGTCGGTCCGACTTTGAAAATGCTCCCTGTACTACTTTGATCCGACTTTGGTCCTATTTTAGCCCATTGAATATCATTGAAGTCGGATCAAAGTAGGATCCTTGTCCTAACCATCCGACATTTGACATCCGACATGGTGATTACAGCAGCAGTAAAAGGAACTTATGTCACTCTGGGATTGTTTTGATTGGTCAAAGGACTGTCTGAATAATGTGTTCGGGTTCCAGGTGGACTGAAGCCCGAACATATGATTCAAAACCTGAACTTTCCAGGTGAATCTCAGACAGGTGACAATAGGGTGACCACATTTCCGAACTGCCATTCAGGGACGCCCCCCGCCCTCACCCCCCATGCACGCCCTCGCACCGGCCCAAAAAAATATGATTTTTGATACTTTTTTTGCCAATTTTTGGAAATACAAAAGCTAACAGTGGTCACCAGTTTAGACAGCTGGTATACATTTTTTACATATATATTTTTTATTGCCCCCACTTGTCAGCCTCGTTTTTTATTGCCCCCACTTGTCAGCTTAATTTTTTATTGCCCCCACTTGTCAGCCTCATTTTTTATTGCTCCCACTTTGGCCCCACTTTGAAAGCCTCATTTATTACTGTACTGTCCCCAGCCCCATTGCCCTGACTTGTCACCTGACCTGCTCCAATCAGGTTCCATTTGCTCACCTTCTAATCTTGACTGGTCTGGTGTGGTGGGCGGTTGAGCGCCAGTCTTTGTTTCCTAGTCCAGGCTGGGGAGCCCCCCTCAGGCAGTCGGGCGGCTTGGGCAGCAGGCGGGAGGAGGAGAAGTCGGGCAATGCGCTGTGGGAGTCGGGACGGGCAGTAAAACCGTGGATCTAAGCAAGCCAGCACTACAGAATGCCGCCACCTGCCAGGGTCTGCTGCTTCTGCGGTCGGAGAAGGAGAGGAGGTGGGTGGACTGGGAGCGCAGGGCAGCACTGGGTAAAGGCCTTGCTCCTCTCGGCCTCGCTCTGAGACTCTGCGAATGTGACATCACTGGTTGCTAGACACCAGGCGGGGCAACCCTAGCTACCAGTTTGGCAATTGTCTATTAGGGTGGCTGTGTGTCCTCATTTCATTCGGGGACACTGTATTGTCCCGGAATTAAGGTGCCCGGGACACGGGACACAAATGCGAATTGCGGGACAATCCCGGGAAATCCGGGACACGTGGGCACCCTAGGTGGCAACCCTAGGTCCACCACTTCTGGACTGCCCACTGTATATATATATATATATATATATATATATATATATATACCAGAGATATTACTTTAATACCGGAGAGTATTTTTATAATATGTCATACAAACTATGTAATCTGTCATGTTTTCTTTGTCTTCTTTTTTTCTTGATTTTTCTTTTGTCATGTGTGCTTTTTTGTGATATGTCTTTTTAACCACTTCAGCCCCGGAGGATTCGGCTGCCCAATGACCGGGCCATTTTTTGCGATTCGCCACTGCGTCGCTTTAACTGACAATTGCGCGGTCGTGCAACATTGCACCCAAACAAAATTGACATCCTTTTTTCCCACAAATAGAGCTTTCTTTTGGTGGTATTTGATCACCTCTGCGGTTTTTATTTTTTGCGCTACAAACAAAAAAAAAACACAATTTTGAAAAAAAATAATATTTATTACTATTTGTTTTAATAAATATCCCTAAAAAAAAAATATATTTTTTTTCTCAGTTTAGGCCGATATGTATTCTTATACATATTTTTAGATTAAAAAAGTCGTAATAAGCGTATATTGATTGATTTGCGCAAAAGTTATAGCGTCTACAAAATAGGGGATAGAATTACAGCATTTTTATTATACATATTTTTTTTACTAGTTATGGCAGCGATCTGCGATTTTTATCGTGACTACGACATTATGACACATCGGACACTTTTGACGCTATTTTGGGACCATTGTCATTTATACAGCGATCAGAGCTATAAAAATGCACTGATTACTCTGTAAATGACACTGGCAGTGAAGGGGTTAAACACTAGGGGGCTAGGAAGGGGTTAAGTGTGTCCTAAGGAGTGATTCTAACTGTGAGGGGGCTGGGCTTACTGCAACGCGACACTGATCGCTGCTCCCGATGACAGGGAGCAGACGATCAGTGTCCTGTCACTAGGCAGAACAGGGAGATGCCTTGTTTACACAGGCATCCCCCGTTCTGCCTCTCCGTGACATGATTGCGGGCTGCCGGCGAACATCGAGTTTGCGGGGCCCGCAGGCACGGTCGCGGAGACTGCCCGCCACATGGCTTCTTAAAGGGGACTTACCTGTATGCCCATTTGCCTACCACTGCCATTCTGCCGACGTATATCGGCGTGCAGCGGTCGGAAAGTGGTTAATGATCATTTCATGTTTGAATGATCAAACGATTTTTTATACTCATATTAAATATTTTGTTTATCTATTTATATGTGGTTGTTGCCTACAAAGTCCCAACCAAGGGGGTTCCTTTTTCTTTTTTTTTTCTTCACTGTTTATATACGTCATAACTTTGACGTTATATACTTTGGTTATGGCAGCAGCTAGCTTCCATAAATATTTTTTTAAACAGTGGGCGATCCTCTTTCACATCAAAGTGGGCCCAGCAGCGGATTCGCCACAGGATCACTTTTATGGGCAGCAGGAGAGGTACCCCCTCCCGCCGCTCCCCGGTCGTTTCCCCACTTCCCGGAGCTGTCGGTAAAGGGACAAACGATGCAATCCCCTGGAAGCGATGGGCAGGAAATCGAGTGAGGGCAAGATGGCCCCCACTCGACCCTATGCCCTTGGAAGACCGGAGCGACGTCTGACGTCACTTCCACCTAACGGCCTTAAAGAAACATTTTTTTTTAAATTAGTAAATATTAAATACATTTGTTGCTTTTACGTGTAAATGTGAGATCTGAGGTCTTTTTGACCCCAGATCTCAAAAAAAAGAGGACCTGTCATGCTTATTTCTATTAGAAGGGATGTTTACATTCCTTCTAATAGCAATAAAAGTGATCAAACACTTTTTTTTTCTTTTAAAGGGACAGTGTTAAATAAAAATAAATACGATTTTTTTTTAAATAAATTTAAAGTGCCCCGTCCAACCGAGCTCGCATTCAGAAGCATACGTAAATCGTGCCCACATATGTAAACGGTGTTTACATATGAGGATTTGCCATGATCGTTAGAGCGAGAGCAATAATTCTTGCACTAGACCTCCTCTGTAATTCTAAACAGGTAACCTGTAAAAAAAATTAAAGCGTCGCCTATGGAGATTTTTAAATACCGTAGTTTGTTGCCATTCCATGTGCGTGCGCAATTTTGAAGCATTACATGTTAGGTATCTATTTACTCGACGTAACATCTTTCACATTATACAAAAAAACTGGGCTGACTTTTTTTAATTTGTGAAAGTGTTTTTTTCCAAAAAAATTGCGTTTGAAGGACTGCTAACTGCACTATAAGCCCCGGTTCACTTTAACAACACCTCAAAATCAGTTTGAAAAATGCAGTGCGATTATTATGCCGCGTACACACAACCATTTTTCTCGTCAGGGAAAAATTAAATTTTTTCTCTTTGACGAGAAAAACGACCGTGTGTGGGCTTTCGATCATTTTTCCCGACGAGAAAAACGGCATTAATCACGACGAGAAAAATTAGAACATGCTCTAATTTTTATCGTCGTGATTCACGGCATTTCTTTCCGCGGCAGTTTTCCCATAGGGAAACACTGCCAGGGAGCCTACACACGGTTAGTTTTTCTCGACCAAGAGAAAAAATGTCGGGAAAAACGGCCGTGTGTAGGCTCCCTGGCAGTGTTTCCCTATGGGAAAACTGCCGCGGAAAGAAATGCCGTGAATCACGACGATAAAAATTAGAGCATGTTCTAATTTTTCTCGTCGTGATTAATGCCGTTTTTCTCGTCGGGAAAAATGATCGAAAGCCCACACACGGTCGTTTTTCTCGTCAAAGAGAAAAAATTTAATTTTTCCCTGACGAGAAAAATGGTTGTGTGTACGCGGCATAATAATCGCACTGCATTTTGCAAACTGATTTTGAGGTGTTGTTAAAGTGAACCGGGGCTTATAGTGCAGTTAGCAGTCCTTCAAACGCAATTTTTTTGGAAAAAAACACTTTCACAAATTAAAAAAAGTCAGCCCAGTTTTTTTGTATAATGTGAAAGATGTTACGTCGAGTAAATAGATACCTAACATGTAATGCTTCAAAATTGCGCACGCACATGGAATGGCAACAAACTACGGTATTTAAAAATCTCCATAGGCGACGCTTTAATTTTTTTTACAGGTTACCTGTTTAGAATTACAGAGGAGGTCTAGTGCAAGAATTATTGCTCTCGCTCTAACGATCATGGCAAATCCTCATATGTAAACACCGTTTACATATGTGGGCATGATTTACGTATGCTTCTGAATGCGAGCTCGGTTGGACGGGGCACTTTAAATTTATTTAAAAAAAAATCGTATTTATTTTTATTTAACACTGTCCCTTTAAAAGAAAAAAAAAGTGTTTGATCACTTTTATTGCTATTAGAAGGAATGTAAACATCCCTTCTAATAGAAATAAGCATGACAGGTCCTCTTTTTTTTGAGATCTGGGGTCAAAAAGACCTCAGATCTCACATTTACACGTAAAAGCAACAAATGTATTTAATATTTACTAATTAAAAAAAAATTGTTTCTTTAACCACTTAAGCCCCGAACCATTTCGGGCCATTAGGACCAGGCCTGTTTTTGGGATTCGGCACTGCGCTGCTTTAACTGTAAATTGTGCGGACATGCAATGTTGTACCCAAATGAAATTTGCGTCCTTTTCTTCCCACAAATAGAGCTTTCTTTTAATGGTATTTGATTGCCTCTGCGATTTTTATTTTTTGCGATATAAACAGAAAAAGACCGAAAATTTTGAAAAAAAATGATATTTTCTACTTTTTGTTATAAGAAAAATCGAATAAACTCAATTTTAGTCATACATTTAGGCCAAAATGTATTCAGCCACATGTCTTTAGTAAAAAAAATGTCAATAAGCGTATATTTATTGGTTTGCGCAAAAGTTATAGCGTTTACAAACTAGGGTACATTTTCTGAAATTTACACAGCTTTAAATTTATGACTGCCTATCTCATTTCTTGAGGTGCTAAAATGGCAGGGCAGTACAAAACCCCCCCAAATGACCCCATTTTGGAAAGTAGACACCCCAAGGAAATTGCTGAGAGGCATGTTGAGCCCATTGAATATTTTTTTTTTTGTCCCAAGTGATTGAATAATGACA
The DNA here is from genome assembly GCA_029206835.1 of Rana muscosa. Lineage (NCBI taxonomy): Eukaryota > Metazoa > Chordata > Amphibia > Anura > Ranidae > Rana > Rana muscosa. The sequence continues at coordinate 1,082,073,340 of CM055117.1, read as the reverse complement.
AAAAAAAAAAAAAATACAAAAAGTTGTCACTAAATGATATATTGCTCACACATGCCATGGTTATATGTGGAATTGCACCCCAAAATACATTCTGCTGCTTCTCCTGAGTACGGGGATACCACATGTGTGGGACTTTTTAGGAGCCTAGCCACGTACGGGACCCCGGAAACCAAGCACCGACTTCAGGATTTCTAAGGGCGCAAATTTTTGATTTCACTCCTCACTACCTATCACAGTTTCGAAGGCCATAAAATGCCAAAATAGCACAAAACCCCCCCAAATGACCCCATTTTGGAAAGTAGACACCCCAAGCTATTTACTGAGAGGCATGTTCAGTCCATGGAATATTTTATATTTTGCCACAAGTTGCGGGAATATGACAAACTTTTTTTTTTTTGCACAAAGTTGTCACTAAATGATATATTGCTCACACATGCCATGGGCATATGTGAAATTACACCGCAAAATACATTCTGCTGCTTCTCCTGAGTACGGGGATACCACATGTGTGGGACTTTTTGGGAGCCTAGCCGCGTACGGGACCCCAAAAACCAAGCACCGCCTTCAAGGTTTCTAAGGGCATAAATTTTTGATTTCACTCCTCACTACCTATCACAGTTTTGAAGGCCATAAAATGCCAAGATGGCACAAAACCCCCCCAAATGACCCCATTTTGGAAAGTAGACACCCCAAGCTATTTGCTGAGAGGCATGTTGACCCCATTGAATATTTTTTTTTTGTCCCAAATGATTGAATAATGACAAAAAGAAAAAAAAAATGTACAAAAAGTTGTCACTAAATGATATATTGCTCACACATGCCATGGTTATATGTGGAATTGCACCCCAAAATACATTCTGCTGCTTTTCCTGAGTACGGGGATACCACATGTGTGGGACTTTTTGGGAGCCTAGCCGCGTACAGGGCCCCAAAAACCAAGCACCGCCTTCAGGATTTCTAAGGGCGTAAATTTTTGATTTCACTCCTCACTACCTATCACAGTTTCGAAGGCCATAAAATGCCAAAATAGCACAAAACCCCCCCAAATTACCCCATTTTGGAAAGTAGACACCCCAAGCTATTTGCTGAGAGGCATGTTGAGTCCATGGAATATTTTATATTTTGCCACAGGTTGCGGGAATATGACAAACTTTTTTTTTTTTGCACAAAGTTGTCACTAAATGATATATTGCTCACACATGCCATGGGCATATGTGAAATTACACCCCAAAATACATTCTGCTGCTTCTCCTGAGTACGGGGATACCACATGTGTGGGACTTTTTGGGAGCCTAGCCGCGTACGGGACCCCAAAAACCAAGCACCGCCTTCAAGGTTTCTAAGGGCATAAATTTTTGATTTCGCTCCTCACTACCTATCACAGTTTTGAAGGCCATAAAATGCCAAGATGGCACAAAACCCCCCCAAATGACCCCATTTTGGAAAGTAGACACCCCAAGCTATTTGCTGAGAGGCATGTTGAGCCCATTGAATATTTTTTTTTGTCCCAAATGATTGAATAATGACAAAAAGAAAAAAAAAAATGTACAAAAAGTTGTCACTAAATGATATATTGCTCACACATGCCATGGTTATATGTGAAAGTACACCCCAAAATACATTCTGCTGCTTCTCCTGAGTACGGGGATACCACATGTGTGGGACTTTTTGGGAGCCTAGCCGCGTACGGGACCCCAAAAACCAAGCACCGCCTTCAAGGTTTCTAAGGGCATAAATTTTTGATTTCACTCCTCACTACCTATCACAGTTTTGAAGGCCATAAAATGTCAAAATAGCCCTAAACCCCCACAAATGACCCCATTTTGGAAAGTAGACACCCCAAGCTATTTGCTGAGAGGCATGGTGAGTATTTTACAGCTCTCATTTGTTTTTGAAAATTAAGAAAGACATTTTTTTTTCTTTTTTTTTTTCTTTTTTTACATTTTCAAAACTTTGTGCCAAAAAGCGAGATCTGCAAAATACTCAACATACCTCTCAGCAAATAGCTTGGGGTGTCTACTTTCCAAAATGGGGTCATTTGGGGGGGTTTGTGCCATCTGGGCATTCCATGGCCTCCGAAACTGTGATAGGCAGTGAGGAGTGAAATCAAAAATTTACACCCATAGAAATCCTGAAGGCGGTGCTTGGTTTTTGGGGTCCCGTACGCGACTAGGCTCCCAAAAAGTCCCACACATGTGGTATCCCCGTACTCAGGAGAAGCAACAGAATGTATTTTGGGGTGTAATTCCACATATGCCCATGGCATGTTTGAGCAATATATAATTTAGTGACAACTTTTTGTACATTTTTTTTTTTTTTTGGTCATTATTCAATCACTTGGGACAAAAAAAAAAAATATTCAATGGGCTCAACATGCCTCTCTGCAAATAGCTTGAGGTGTCTACTTTACAAAATGGGGTCATTTGGGGGGGTTTTGAACTGTCCTGGCATTTTATGCACAACATTAGGAAGCTTATGTCACACATCATCCACTCTTCTAACCACTTGAAGACAAAGCCCTTTCTGACACTTTTTGTTTACATGAAAAAAAAATTTTTTTGCAAGAAAATTATGTTGAACCCCCAAACATTATATATTTTTTTAAAGCAAAGGCCCTACAGATTAAAATAGTGGGTGTTGCATTTTTTTTTTCCACACAGTATTTGCGCAGCGATTTTTCAAACGCATTTTTTGGGGGAAACACACTTTTTTTATTTTTAATGCACTAAAAAACACTATATTGCCCAAATGTTTGATGAAATAAAAAAGATGATCATAGGCCGAGTACATGGATACCAAACACGACATGCTTTAAAATTGCGCACAAACGCGCAGCGGCGACAAACTACATTCATTTTTAAAAGCATTTAAAAGCCTTTACAGGTTACCACGTTAGATTTACAGAGGAGGTCTACTGCTAAAATGACTGCCCTCGATCTGACCTTCGCGGTGATACCTCACATGCATGATGCAATTGCTGTTTACATATGACGCTAGACCGACGCTTGCGTTCGCCTTTGCGCAAGAGCAGGGGGGGACAGCGGTGCTTTTTTTTTTTTTTTATTATTTATTTGGCTTTTTTATTTTATTTTTAAACTGTGCCTTCCATATTTTTTTTTTTTACCATTTTTATCGTTATCTCAGGGAATGTAAATATCCCCTATGATAGCAATAAGTAGTGACAGGTACTCTTTTTTTGAAAAAAATTGGGGGGTTAGACCCTAGATCTTTCCTCTGCCCTCAAAGCATCTGACCACACCAAGATCGGTGTGATAAAATGCTTTCCCAATTTCCCAATGGCGCTTTTTATATCCGGGGGGGGGGACATTCCCTCCCACTGCTTGTAAAAGCAGTCTAGAGGCTAATTATCTGCTAGAATTGCTTTTACATGAAAGCCCGCTGCTGGCTGAAAAGAATGATACCAAGATGATACCTAAACCCACAGGCATCATTCTGGTATAAACATTCAAAGTCCAGCAACATACCAGTACGTTGCTGGTCCTTGTTGGACATGTATTGTAATCTTTTTTTTCATACAGCCTATTGGCTGAACGAAAAAAAGAGATTGATTGGTGGGTATGCCCACCATTAGAATACCTCCCTTCATCCACCCACTTCTAATGATGGGCATATATGCCGAAGCATGGGGGCATCCTCCCGCAAAAAAGTTATGCCGCGTACACACGGTCAAGCCTTCGTCGGAATTTCGACCGTATGTACGCGGCATAAAAGGTTATGCCGCGTACACACGGTCGGACTTTTCCACGGGCAAGCCTCCGTTGGAATTTCGACCGTATATACGCGGCATTAGGAGCAAAATCGCTCCTCCGCCCCTGCTGCCCCCATGCTTCGGCATATATGCTCTTTTTTTTAACTGTGGTGGTGAAATCACCTCCTACAGCGTTGGAGTCACGGCTTTATGTATCGTGGGAGCAAACGCTGTTGCTGTCAAGATAAATAGATCCGCGCTGCAACTGAATGGCGTACCTGCTAAGCAAATGGTGGTTAACATTAAAACAAAGTAACATTACAGTACAACAGTAAGACCTTACCATGCCATACCTGCAAAGCAAATACCAAAACAAAACCTAGTAAAAAATAAAAAAATGTTTTAACGCAACCTGTGCCTAAAATATATATATGCCGAAGCATGGGGGCATCCTCCCGCAAAAAAGTTATGCCGCGTACACACGGTCGGAATTTTCCACAGGCAGGCCTCCGTCGGAATTTCGACCGTATGTACGCGGCATTAGGAGCAAAATCGCTCCTCCGCCCCTGCTGCCCCCATGCTTCGGCATATATGCTCTTTTTTTTAACTGTGGTGGTGAAATCACCTCCTACAGCACTGGAGTCACGGCTTTATGTATCGTGGGAGCAAACGCTGTTGCTGTCAAGATAAATAATTCCGCGCTGCAGTTGAATGGCGCACCTGAAAACAAAAAATTACATACCTGAAAAGCAAGCATGATAAAACATTGCAGAATAGAATACAGTAAAAAAGAGCAGAACAATAGAGAGAAAATAGAGAGAGAGAGAGAACAATAAAACGACAACTATTTTTGGTTTTTTTATTTTATATTTTTTTTGTGTTTTGTTTTTTACGTTTTTTTTTTTCTTTTTTACACTTTTTTTTGTAACTTTACAACTGTAATGGTTCGGGTCTCTCAAAATGTAATGGCATCTTGGGAGACCCTGTGTAAGTGTGTCCTTGTCTGTGAAATGCTGTACCCTACGCTAAAACTTCACTTTTGAGTGGTAGCGTTCAAAACATTCACCTTGGCAAAGACCAGGCTTGTCAGGACAGAGTGGACAAAAACTACGGGTGTCACGCCTAAATCCGCGCTTGCTACAGACACGACATCTTTTTTGGGGGTGGCTTTGGGTAGGGGTACTCGGGAGGACATACGAATAATGCCTCTCATGCAGCCGGCTTACTGCATTTGGTTGGGGATGGTGAGGTGCAGAACCGCCTGGATACAGGAGTTCTGTGACTATCTCATTCTGGAATTTTAGAAGAGATAACGTCCCGCCTGAAGCTCTGTATAGCACATGAGCGTTCAGCAAAGCCAATTGGAATAATGATAGAGACACTTTTTTGTACCAGCGTCTCGCCTTACGGTCAATTAGATACGGCGCCATCAACTGGTCGTTGAGGTCCACCCCTCCCATATTTTGGTTATATTCGTGGACACAGAGGGGTTTCTCCACAACACCAGTCGCCGTACGAATTTGGACTGTCGTGTCTGCATGAAGGGAGGTAAGAAGGAAAACATTCTTATTGTCCCTCCACTTCATAGCGAGCAAGTTATTACACTTCAAGCAGGCTCTCTCCCCCAGCCTAAGACGGGCATCTACAAGCCGCTGGGGAAAGCCCCGGCGATTAGGTCGCACGGTGCCACATGCTCCAATCTGATGATCAAACAAGTGACTAAACAGTGGCACGCTCGTGTAATAATTGTCCACATACAAGTGGTACCCCTTTCCGAATAAGGGTGACACCAAGTTCCACACTATCTTGCCAGCGCTCCCTATGTAATCCGGGCAGTTGACCGACTCAATCTGACTATCTTTTCCCTCATAAACCGTAAAGTTCACTACATAGCCTGTTGCCCTGTCACAGAACTTGTAGAGCTTGACCCCGTATCTGGCACGCTTGCTGGGAAGGTACTGCTTGAAAGACAAGCGGCCAGAAAATTTAATCAGGGACTCATCAACGCAGACAACTTGATCGGGAGTAAACAAGGCTGCAAAACGTTCGTTGAAGTGGTTTATGAGGGGCCGAATTTTATAGAGCCGGTCGTATTCAGGGTCCCCACGTGGACGACAAAGTTCATTGTCGTTGAAGTGCATGAACCGCAAAATCTGCTCGTATCGTGCCCTGGACATGGAGGCAGAGAACACGGGCATGTGGTCAATTGGGTGCGTGGACCAATAAGCACGCAATGACGGAAATTTATGTGTGCCCATGTTGAGGGAAAGGCCCAGAAAGGTCTTAAATTCGGAAACCGTAATTGGTTTCCAATTTCTGGCAATTTTAGGCAACTGGGGGTTAGCGGCGATAAATTGACCAGCATATAAATTACTCTGGTCCACAATAGATCTATAGAGATCTTCCGTGAAAAACAGCGAATAAAAATCAATTGGAATAAAATCAGCTGTTTCCACCTGAATACCGGGTTGGGCAGTGAATGGGGGAAGTACGGGTTCTGCAGAAGTGGTGGGGACCCAATCAGGATAGGCGAATTCTGCAGGAAGGGCAGTATGGGCACGACGGGCCTGCCTTTGTCTTCTTGGTGGCAGCGGGACACTACTTGTGCTTGCCACCTCGCCAGCTTGAACTGCACTTATGGGACTCGCCACGTCACCAAGTGTTACTGCAGTGCTGGATGTACGTCCAGGCTGTACTAGGCCGCTGGTGCTTGCCAGTTCACCAGAAGGAATAGCGGCGCTAGTACTACTCTGCTCCATGATACGAGAGACCTGCGGTTCTTGCTCCTCAACAACCTCAGAAGATCGGGATCGGGTACACCTGACCTTAGCAGGGACCTCAACTTCGTCGTCAGAGCTATCTGACGTGGGGCCGCTGACGTCACTGTCTTCTACGGGAAGATATTCTGAGCCTGAATCTGACAGATACGTGACCTCCTCTTCACTATCTTTCATGCTCAGAATCTCGTAGGCCTCTTTACTAGTGTACCTTCGTCTTGCCATTTTGGGCTCTAAATTTAGGGGTACACTAGTAAGATTCACAGGAAAAAAAGCACCTGACTGTCGTCAGCAAATATATCAAACGCTACAAAAAAACTGTTAGCGATCGCAGGGATCAGGCCTGTCTCTGCGAACGCTGCAGTTATGTGTGTTGTGTTTGGTAAGTGACAGTGATCGATCGATACTGCACTTGGGTGGGCTGGGCTGGGCTGGGCGGAGGGGCTAAACGCAGGCGCTAGCAGGTATCTGGGCTGATCCCGCTAACACTGCGTTTTTGGGAACCCTAAACCGCTGGGGATGCTAGTATAGATCTGATCAGATACTATACCACTAAGGGGGGTGTATGCTTTGCGCGTGGGTGTTAGCGTTACTGGCACTAACCTAACACTGCCTGGGGCGACGCAGACCCTCTCTGGCGCTAAAACCTAATTGATCTCACCCGCCGGGCGATCAGGGGGGTTAAACCTTTATTGGGTTATATACGGCGGGTGCCCTGATGCTATAAAAAGCAAACTAATCAACCAGCATCACCCGTAACCTTTATATGGTGATCACTGGTGAAAGGGTTAACTAGGGGCAATCAGGGGGTTAAAACCTTTATTAGGTTAAATATGGGGGTACCCGACGCTATATAAAAACCTGACGGGTAACCTAAATAACTTACTGGCTAACCAGTGACACCAGTGACGCTTATACGGCGATCACTGGTGAAAGGGTTAACTCTAGGGGCAATCAGGGGGTTAAAATAATATATGGGGGTACCTGACACTAATAAAAACCTGCGGCGAACCTAAAAAAAAAATAACTGCCTATCTAAAACACCAGCGACACGAATACAGCGATCGGAAAAACAATCGCTTAGTGACGCTGAAGTTAGGGGGTGAAAGGGTTACCTGGGGGGTGATCAAGGGGTTAAACCTTTATTAGGGGGGGTTAGGGGGCTACCCTGGACCTAAAGGGGCCTAATCCTAACTGCCCTGCAACTTTTTACAATCACAGATGACACTAAATGCAGTGATCAGTAAAATAAATGATCACTGCAATCAGTGACACTGTGATTGGGGGCTTTGGGGTGACCTGGGGGGTGATCTGGGGGTGACTGGGGGGTGATTTGTGTGCTTATGTGTACCTACGTGTCAGTGGACTGTTGGAGCACTAACCTCTGTCTTCTCTCCTCGGCGCCGGGAACGAAAAGACCGCGGCGAGGGAGATGACATCACTTCCTCCAGCCTCTGTTTACATCACATGGCGGAGGAAGCATTTTCATTGGCCGGGAGCGATCGCGAGGGGGGGCGGAATCGAGCGGCCGCCCCCTCATGCCTGATCGCTCCCGAACACTTAACGGCCGCTCACTGCAGTGAAGGGGGGTCCGGATGGACCCCCCAACTGCACAAAGGCGATCACGTAGATCTACGTGATTCTGCCTGTCGGTGCCATTCTGCCGACGTAAATCGGCGGTGGGCGGTCGTTAAGTGGTTAAGGCCGTTAGGTGGAAGTGACGTCAGACGTCGCTCCGGTCTTCCAAGGGCATAGAGTCGAGTGGGGGCCATCTTGCCCTCACTCGATTTCCTGCCCATCGCTTCCAGGGGATTGCATCGTTTGTCCCTTTACCGACAGCTCCGGGAAGTGGGGAAACGACCGGGGAGCGGCGGGAGGGGGTACCTCTCCTGCTGCCCATAAAAGTGATCCTGTGGCGAATCCGCTGCTGGGCCCACTTTGATGTGAAAGAGGATCGCCCACTGTTTAAAAAAATATTTATGGAAGCTAGCTGCTGCCATAACCAAAGTATATAACGTCAAAGTTATGACGTATATAAACAGTGAAGAAAAAAAAGAAGAAAAAGGAACCCCCTTGGTTGGGACTTTGTAGGCAACAACCACATATAAATAGATAAACAAAATATTTAATATGAGTATAAAAAATCGTTTGATCATTCAAACATGAAATGATCATTAACCACTTTCCGACCGCTGCACGCCGATATACGTCGGCAGAATGGCAGTGGTAGGCAAATGGGCATACAGGTAAGTCCCCTTTAAGAAGCCATGTGGCGGGCAGTCTCCGCGACCGTGCCTGCGGGCCCCGCAAACTCGATGTTCGCCGGCAGCCCGCAATCATGTCACGGAGAGGCAGAACGGGGAACAAGCCGTTCCTCGTTTTTCCCGTCGTTTTTCTCGACGGCGTTTTCGAGAAAATCGATCGTGTGTACGCGGCATTAGAATTGGATCGCATGGGTGTTCTCACCAATTCTGGTACCGCTAAAAATAGCACATTTTTGGTGTGAATGCGGTGTGATTTGAGCCATACAGAATATTGGCTCAAATTGCACTGCTGAAAATTTGCACATGATGTGAACAGGAATGCGGTTTGATTCCTGTTTTAAAGTCAAATGCGGTTCCCCGCACCGCATAGTGTGAACCGGGGCTAACAGTCTAAAGCAGTGGTGGCCCGTCCGTTAGGGGCGCACGGACGCCGCCCCCCCTATCCATGCATCCGGCCCCTTGATCTACATAAAGGACGCCGGACCATGGATTCCAATGGGAGGGGGTGTATTTTTTTGAAGCTTACGTGATTTTGCCTTTTTTAACCACTTCACCTCCGGAAGATTTACCCTCTTCATGACCAGGCCATTTTTTGTGATATGGCACTGCGTTACTTTAACTGACAATTGCGTGGTAGTGCGACGCTGTACACACAAAAAAAAAATTGATGTCCCTTTTTTTCCCACAAATAGAGCTTTCTTTTAGTGCTATTTGATCACCTCTATGTTTTTTCATTTTTTGTGCTATAAACAAAAAATAGACCGACAATTTTGAAAAAACAAAACAAAACAATAATTTTTACTTTCTGCTATAAAACACATCCAATAAAAAAAAATTAAAATCAGATTTCTTCCCATCAATTTAGGCCAATATGTATTCTGCTACATATTTTTGGTAAAAAATTCCCAATAAGAGTATATTGATTGGTTTGCACAAAAGTTATAGCGTTTTTTTTATTTAACCAGTAATGGCAGCGATCAGCGGGACTACCATAGGCGTGCACAGGGGGTGTGCCAGGGGTGCCTGGGCACACTCTATTCACTATGTGCAGTGCCAATTCCCCCTACTGCTTGGGCTCCCCACCCTCTGTTGGCTCCTCTCGCCCTGCAGAGCTGCTGGCTTTCCTCCTCTCCTCTCTCCCCGGCTGCTGCGAGGGATGTTTCAGGATGGAAAGCGGGGGAACAAGTAATTTACCCGAACCTTCCTTTTCTAAATGAACACAGTGAACACACTCGCTCCTCGTGTCCATTCATAACTGAAGGATAGTAAAGAGTGTTTACTATGCTTCAGTGTGTGAATAAACAGGAAGCCACTCAGCACAGACCAATTCCTTCAGTGTCCAGTGCAGCCGAGGGTGCAGAGAACGGCATATGTGTTTGAGCTTTGGGGTGCACACCCTAATGCAGTAGGCTGCGCACACCTACAGTATGGGGACTAATATTTACTTATGGCTACTTATAGTGGAACTGTGATGTTGTGGTGGAGATTCTGACACTAACTGACCCTTTTGTCACTTTTTGGGAGCCAGTGACACCAACACAGTGATCAGTGCTAAAAAATCTGAACTGTCACTGTCAGTGGCGGCCGCTCCATTAGAGGCGCAGGGGCGCCACCACCCCAATCCATGTGCCCCGGCCCTAATCTACATAGAGTGCGTCGGACACATGAATTTCAATGGCTTTTTTTTTTGAAGCACATGATTAGAGCTTGTGGCTCTAATTGGCTTAAAAAAGGGTGGGCTCAGGGCGCAGAGCACTGCGCCCAGAGCCCATCCAATTGTGTGACATTACCGAATTAATATTCGCCAATGTCTTTCTGCTTATCCTCCCGGCCAATCAGGAAGTGGGTCCTAACACCCGATTGGCCATTGAATCTTAGGACCTGCTTCCTGTTCGGCCAGGAGGACAAGCAACTGCCCCTGCTCTTTCCTCGGCAAGCTGCAGCAGGTGGAGGGGCGGAGGGGCGGAGGGGCAGCAACAGCCTCTTCCAGCTTCCAGAAGCCCCACCCCGGATCTGGCTAATGCTACCGTTGTCATTACTAAAATCTTGTATATAGTCCCTTATCATCCCCTCCAAGAGCTTGCATACTATTGATGTTAGGCTAACTGGTCTGTAATTCCCAGGGATATATCTTGGCCCCTTTTTAAATATTGGTGATACACTGGCTTTTCTCCAATCAGCTGGTACCATTCCAGTCAGTAGACTGTTCGTAAAAATTAGGAACAATGGTCTGGCAATTACTTGACTGAGTTCCTTAAGGACCCTTGGGTGCAAGCCATCTGATCCCGGTGACTTATTAAATTAATGTTACGTTTTCAAGTCTATTTCTAATTCTGTCCTCTGTTAGCCATGAGGGTGCTTCCTGTGACATGTCATGAGGATAAACATTGCAGTTTTGGTTACTGAAGCCCCCTGATTCCCTCGTGAAGACTTAGGAGAAGAATAAATTCAATACCTTTGCCATCTCTCCATCCTTAGAAACCAGATTCCCTTCATCATCATTTATGGGACCAATATGATCTGACCTTCCTTTCTTATTATTTATGTACTTAAAGAATTTCTTGGGATTTTTTTACTCTCCTCCGCTTCGTGTTCTATCTTAGTCGCCCTGATTGCACCCTTACATTCTTTGTAAAGTTGGAATGCTGATGATGATCCCTCAGCCTTGTATTTTTTGAAGGTCTTCTCCTTTCCTTTTATATGCATTTTTACATTGGAGTTAAGCCACCCAGGACTTTTATTAGCTATTTTAAATGTATTTCCCATTGGGATGCACTGGCTAATGCCATTATTTAATATGCTCTTAAAGCATACCCATTTTTTCTCCATGTTCTTTGTTCCTAAGGATTTATCCCAATTATTATCTTCTAGCAAGGATCGTAGTTTAGGGAAGTTGGCTCTTTTGAAATTCAGTGTCTTTGAATTTCCCTTATGTTTCCTATTTGTGTGATTTATAATAAAACAAATTGACCTGTGATAGCTGTTTCCTAAATTGACCCGTATTTCAACATCCGTGATCAGGTCTGTATTGTTGGTAATCAGTAGGTCTAGTAATGCCCTGTACACATGGTCGTTTTTTTCGATTAAAAAAGTAAGATGGACTTTTTTCAGCCGAAAAAATTATCTTGTGTGGGCCCCATCGCCCTTTTTTCCATCGGTGTTAAAAAATAGAACATGTTTTAAATTTTTCCGATGGAAAAAAAAACGATAGGAAATTCTGATCGTCTGTGTGGAACTCCAAGGGAGAAAAAACCCACGCATGCTCAGAATCAAGTCGACGCATGTTCAGAAGAATTAAACTTAATTTTTCACGGCTCGTCGGAGTGTTTTACGTCACGCGTTTTGGACGGTCGGAATTTTGTCTGATGGTGTGTAGGCAAGACTGATGAAAGTCAGCTTCATCGGAATTCCGACGGAAAATTCCATTGGTTTTATTCCATCGGAAATCCGATCGTGTGTACAGGGCATTATGCTTTGTTTCTAGTTGGCGCATTTACCATCTGACCCAATAAATTGTCCTGCAAGACATTTAGGAACTGGCGAGCCTTAGATGAATACGTTGTTCCTTCCACCCAGTCTATGTCTGGATAATTAAAATCCCCCATTTTAATGACACTTCCCATTCTTGCCGCTAATCCAAATTGTGATAAGAGGCCCGCCTCTGCCTCCTCCCTCTGGTTAGGGGGCCTATAGCATGCTCCCATTATTACTTTCCCCTTAGTTTCCTCCCTTTGTAGCTCTACCCATAAGGATTCCACCTCCTCCCTTGCTCCCTTAGTGATGTCTTCTCTCACATTCACTTGTACATCATTTCTAATATGCAGGCATACCCCTCCCCCTTTTTTACCCTTTCTATCCCTGCAATATAGGGAATACCCTTGAATGGTTGCCAGCCAATGATGAGAGCTGTCAAACTAAGTCTCTGTAATTCCTACAAAATCTAAATCCTCCTCGTACAACAGTAGCTCTAGTTCTCCGATCTTGTCCGCCAGACTCCTGGCATTGGTAAACAACCTCTAGCACCTACCTATGAAGAGGGTGCTACATATATATCATAACTGTAGGATCCCTCTAGAAGCCAGAAATCACTGTAGCAGATACCGCTAATCCAGTGTTCTCCACTTGCTTCTGGATCCATTTCCGAGTGGCTGCTCTCTGAAAACAGAAGCTTTATTGTCGCAGTTGACAGGCATTACTGCCCCCGAACACAACTCATTCAGTGCGGTTGTGCCACAACCAAACCGCAACATGCATTTGCGGTGCAGCATTTGCAGGGTTAAAGCGGTTGTATACCCCCCTTTGTGATTTTTACCTACAAGTAAGCCTATAATAAAGCTTTCCTGTAGGTAAAATGTCTCCTTAAACTTGCACTGTTTGGAAGATATTCATCTTGCATGCAGCCACTGACATCAGCGGCGCATGCGCTTTGAAGATTCGGCGTATCGTGTCAGAACTTCAAAGCTTCTTGCAGGAACCGAGGGCTCCCGCACGCATGCGAAGGAGTGATGTCATCGCGGCTCCGGCCACTCACAGCACCGGAGCCCTTGAACCCGGATGTAATGCCGGGGGAACATGTCAGCCCCCTCAGCGGTAACCGGGCGCTGCGGCAGGGTCTTTGTTCTAAGGTAAGTATTTTATAATGAGCTAGTATGCGGTGCATACTAGCTCATTATGCCTTTGTCTTACAGGTTTGTTTTTTTTTTTCACAGGGTTTACAACTGCTTTAAAACAGGCGATGAGGAGGTGACAGGTCGCCTCCTCACTGAATGTCAAATGACTCTGAAAAGCGCAGTCCTGCTGCATGTATGATTGTAACCTAAGTAAAAAAATGAATATTGGTATATTTGCATGTGGGCCGATAATAAGAATATTTTTGAGCATTCACTAGAATAAGACTTTTGGTAGTTTTATCCTTTATTTGTTCTTCTAATAATAAGTCTTTTGAAGTTGATGTTTTGAAGTTTGAATCTGCCGGCATCTTTTAGGGATGTCCAATGGAATTCCAACCAATATTACCAAAGTGTCCGCTTGGGATGGCCTAAACAAAGAGGTCATAAGAACGACGGTAACAAGTTTAGTGTTTACCTGCTTCTTCTTCTTCCTGTTATTTATGGCAGCCATGTTAACCATCTTCTTCACCAATTCAGTTGCCCGAGAAACAGCTCGCTACATCCTTTTTATCCACATGCTCATTAATGACGCGGCCTACATATGCTTCGCCCTTCTTATTTTTATCTTTTATGTTTATTACATTACTTTGCCTGTCCCTGTCTGTTACCTTATGATCACTCTATGCACGACCACCTTGAAGATCACGCCTTACAATCTGGCGGTGATGTCCTTGGAAAGATACGTTGCCATATGTTTCCCCCTACGACACGGAGAGTTTTGCACCATTCCAAGAACGTTCCTTGTCATTGCTTTGGTATGGACTATATGTCTGATTCCTAGTGTTGTTGATTTTATTATTCTGTGCTCCTCTGTTAACAAAAGTTTTTTTTTACTTTATGTGATATGCTCCGAGTCAAATTTTACCATCAGCCCCATGCAGGACATAATAAGGATTTTTTGCTACGTCTTGACGTTTTCCCTTGCGGGGCTGGCAATCCTCTTTACTTACATCAGAATCACCCTGATTGCATTGAGGATCTTCTCAAAAAAGGAATCAGCCTCCAAGGCTGCGAAAACCATGATGCTTCATGCTGTTCAGCTTATGCTGTGCATGTCAACCTTTGGCTGCAGCATTGTAGAATTATTTACCAAGGATAATTTAGTTATTTTACCCACCATTAATTTCTGTTTTTTCATGTGCCTTTCAAGATTCCTCAGTATATTTATCTACGGTGCACGGGATGAATTGTTCTTTGGCTACATAAAGAGATGTTTCGTCCGCAGTGCTTCCAAAATTGTCCCAAGCTCAGCAACATGAAAGATGGTAGACCATGACTTGCATGTCTCGGGTTCTGAGATACAGATGAAATGTATATTGTTCCAAAAAAAATATCAAGGCCAGATTTATACATTCTGTCCAACTAAGCCAGCAGTCTTGTGCCACTTCTCTTAATCTTCAATCTAACATTAGTGTCACATTCATTTTAGACTCCAAATCTCCAGAGCCATACAAAGACTGGTAGTCAAGAAGGTTGAAAGAGAGAGGTCACCATGGCAGTACACCCTGAGCTGATGACTAAAAGTCTAGGAAGGACTGTCCCCCTACTCTGAGAACAGTTACAGTAGTTACTAGCCATATGGCTAACTAATATTACAGGAACTGTAAGCACACAGTAGACTATCATTATCAAAAACCGAGGCAGCAATGGTGAAAGCTCAGATAGCTTGTACCCTGGCAGCAGTGGCGGCTGGTGTTTTTTTGTTTGGAGGGGGTGGCAAACAACCAAACCCCCCCTCCGTGGCAACTAAAACCCCCCCACCCCCCCGCTGTCTGACGGTCGGTCCATTGGTACTTACCTCATCTAGGCTGCGGGCATCCGAGTAGCAGCGGCGGAGATCGGGCATCCGATGAGCGGTGGCGGGGACCGGGTATCCAGGCATCGCCGGGGACCGGGCATCGAGGCATCAGCCAGCGGCTCTTCTCATCCTCGCTTCTGCCGTGCGTCTCCTCCCCTCCTCCTAGGCGTCCAATAGGATCGCCTGTCCTTTCAGCCAATCAGGTGATGGGTATCAGACCCGCTTCCTGATTGGCCGGGAGAAGGATCATTGTTGCATTGATTTTTTATTTGATTTTTGAATTCGCTGTTGCAACACACCTGGGTGGGCTCCTGAAAGGGGCCAGAC
Organism: Rana muscosa; assembly: GCA_029206835.1. Taxonomy (NCBI): domain Eukaryota; kingdom Metazoa; phylum Chordata; class Amphibia; order Anura; family Ranidae; genus Rana; species Rana muscosa. The sequence continues at coordinate 1,082,057,795 of CM055117.1, read as the reverse complement.
GCATGAATAGTAAGTGGTCGCCGCGGCCATGGATAGATTCAGGCTATGCATGAATCTATCTATTGCATATAGGGGGTGGCCAACAGTAAATTTACAAACTGTGATTTTTAAAGCTGTCAGTAAATGTCAGAGAAATTTTATGTTCAGTCTTTTTTTCAGGTGGCTGCATTTGCTGATCCTGCTCCTCTAATTCCCGCTGTGAAGTGATCTCAACTGTGCTCCGCCTGCCGCCCCTCTGCATAGATAGGTAGTTGGAACCCGGTGCTTGTCTGGCAGCAACAGCTCTTGAAGCCTGTGCCCACGGCCCTCTGTGCCCCGCAGCTACATTACACTCTTCTCCAGGGTAACCTGTCCTACTCTTCTGCAGCTGCAGTTATCAAGTACTGTCAAGGAAGGGGATTTGGGGGTGGGAGTAGAGCACTATACTGGGGGAGGGGCGATATGGGGATAAAGGGGGCACCCCATAACAGTGCACCCATGAACACTGCACTCTGTATGCAGCGCAGTCCTGAACCCTGCACTCTGTAGGCAGTGCACTCCTGAACCCTGCACTCTTTACGGAGTGCACGCCTGAACCCTGCACTCTGTACGTAGCATACACTTGAACCATGCACTCTGAACGTTGCTCACACCTGAACTCTGTACTTAGCACACACCTGAACCCTGCACTATATACGTAGTGCACACTTGAACCCTGAACCCTGCACTCTGTACGTAGCGCACACCTGAACGCTGTACGTAGCACACACCTGAACGCTGTACGTAGCACACACCTGAACCCTTTACTCTGTACATAGCATACACCTGAACCCTGCACTCTGTATGTAGCGCACACCTGAACGCTGTACGTAGCACACACCTAAACCCTACACTCTGTATGTAGTGCACACTTGAACCCTGCACTCTGTACTTAGCGCAGACCTGAGCTCTGTACATAGCACACACCTGAACCCTGCACTCTGTACATAGCACACACCTGAACCCTGCACTCTGTATGTAGCGCACACCTGAACTCTGTACATAGCACACACCTGAACCCTGTACTCTGTACATAAAACACACCTGAACCCTGCACTCTGTATGAAGCGCACACCTGGACTCTGTACTCTGTACGTAGTGCACACTTGAACCCTGCACTCTGTACGTAGCACACACCTGAACCCTGCACTCTGTACGTAGTGCACACTTGAACCCTGCACTCTGTACATAGCTCACACCTGAAATCTGCACTCTGTACATAGCGCACAATTGAACTCTGTACATAGCACACACCTCAACCCTGCACTCTGTACATAGCACACACTTGAACCCTGCACTCTGTACCTAACGCAGACTAACAGACCCCCTGACTGTTAGTGCAGGAGGTGATACTGCTTCATCCTGAATGTGTTTTTTTTCCCACCTGAATGGGAATTTTGCATTTTAAATACTGTGTCACAACCGGAGGACAAGCATTTGGCTTGTGGCTGGTGCACAGCCCCACTGAGCTCAATGGGCAAGTTTTGACAGGCGATGATGCTGTGAAACTTGACATGTTAAGTTAAAATTGCCACACTATGAAACTAAGCAGCGAGGCCATGGCAATGTGTACTCACTCAAGCAGCTGTTATGTTCATTTAGAGGTAGTTAGTCAGGGTGCAGTTCTGTTTAATCCACCTCTTTTAGGCCACTCCCACTATTAGATGCAATCTGGTCGTGCCCATTGCTCTCTTTGGCATGCAAAACAGAACTTGTTTTTCAACTGTATCCCAGCAGGATGGCTAATAATTTGTCATGCTGTATCGAGTTTAAAATGTAAACCAGGCCAATGACCTGTTATCAATATTGTCAGTGTTTACAGATTGTGTTTATACTGTTTAACCACTTGCCGACCACTGCATGTCTATATACATTGGCACAATGGCAGCGATGGGCAAATGGGCGTACAGGTACATCCCCTTTAATTTGCCGTGTAGCGGGCGCTCGTGCACCCGCCGCGTGCTTCATGTTCGATGTTTGCCAGCAGCCTGCGATGACACGGAGAGGCAGAACGGGGAGATGTAAACAAGGCATTTCCCTGTTCTGCCTAGTGACATGACAGGGGATCTACTGCTCCCTGTCATCGGGAGCAGTGATCGCTGTCATGTCAGTGGTAGCCCATCACCCCCACAGTTAGAATCTCTCCCTAGGACACACTTAACCCCTTGATAGCCCCCAAGTGTTTAACCCCTTCCCTACCAGTGTCATTTACACAGTAATCAGTGCATTTTTATAGCACTGATCGCTGTATAAATGACAGTGGTCCCAAAATGGTGTCAAAAGTGTCCGATCAGTCCCGATAAAAATCGCAGATCTCCGCCATTACTAGTAAAATAATAAATAATAATAAAAATGCCATAACGCTATAACTTTTGCGCAAACCAATCAATATACGCTTATTGCGATTTTTTTTATCAAAAATATGTAGAAGAATACATATCGGCCTAAACTGAGGAAAAAAAATTGTTTCTATTATATTTATATTTTTGGGCATATTTATTATAGCAAACAGTAAAAAATATTGCTTTTTTTTTCAAAATTGTTGCTCTTTTTTTGTTTATAGTGCAAAAAAAAAAAACGCAGAGGTGATCAAACACCACCAAAAGAAAGCTCTATTTGTGGGAAAAAAAGGACGTTGATTTTGTTTGGGTGCAACGTCGCACGAACACACAATTGTCAGTTAAAGCGACGCAGTGCCGTATCGCAAAGGGGGTCAGGAAGGATAAATCCTTCCCGGGGCTGAAGTGATTAAAAATCGATTGTTTTAGTTTCTAATAGGAGATCTGTCATTTTTTCAGGTTGGCAGTAAAAAAAGAGTGATCTGTCAGTAAATCTTCCATGTTCTGTCAGTAAAAAAAAGCTGTGAAAGTTTGGCAACCCTGCCAGGCAGGCAGAGTGGTTACCTGGAGCCTTCTATTATATACAAGGGCGGTTTACTGACAGGCAATAATAAAATGTAGGGCTTTAAGTCACTCTTGGCTGACCTAGACTATGTAAATTTTAGCCCTAATGTTGCGTACACACGACTGTTTTTAATGTCATTGAAATAAACTAAGTTTTTCTTGACGTGATTCTTCTCAAGCCTGCCTTGCCTACACACTATCGTGAAAAAAAATGCTCAAGCAAAGCGCGGTGACGTACGAAATGTACGACGGCACTATAAGGGGAAGTTCCATTCATATGGCGCCACCCTTTGGGCTGATTTTGCTGATCCTCGTGTTAGTAAAGTTTGGTGAGAGACGATTCCCGCTTTTCAGCCTCGTGTTCTTCAGTCCGTTACAGCGTGACGAATGTGATATCTCCATTCTGAATGCTAGTTTTACCAGAACGAGCGCTCCCGTCTCAGAACTTGCTTCTGAGCATGCACATTTTTTTCACATCGTTAAAGCCTACACACGGCCGTTTTTCATGACGAGAAAAACGACGACGTGAAAAACTGCGAGAAAAAATAGAGCATGTTCCAAATTTTTAATGCCCATTTTTCACGTTGCAAAAAATGCTCTGGAGCCCACACACGATCGTTTTTAATGACCAAATTAAAAAATTGCATTTTTCTCGTCATGAAAAACGGCATTTAGTTTCATTCAGATTAGTTTTTTTGGGTGAAAATTTAAAATTACGGAGATTCTGATGCATTTGAATTTCTGAATGGACATAGTTAGAAATTTTAATGAATTTGAAAAAAAGTTATATTGAATTAACAAATGCATTTATTTCATTCGGATTCATTGTAAAAAGCTGGTTGTTAAGGACGCGGCGGCCGCTGCGTCCTTAACAACCATGGCTCACAATTTGTCTTGAGATCTCCACTCTACAGATATCTCCCTCACTTTACACTCTTTGTCCTCCTGCACAATCAATACACTTGTTTAACCCAGCTACTATAGAGGAAGTCACTAAGCTTTTTTCTAATGCCCGTCGCCCACCTAACCTCCTGACCCCTTGTTGTGGAATTTTAGGCTGCTGTTTACAGAGCACACAGCCTATAATTCCTGTGCTATCTAAGCACACATCAGATTTAATCTTTTTGAAGTAATGCTATCGTTAAATTAAGTTTGCTAAAGTCCACTCACCGTTCATCCCCATTCATTCAAGGAAACCACCAACACAGGTCTTCTTATCAGGCCATCCCAGCATAGACTGCATCGCCATAGCCTCATCATAGGCTTTTATTAAACTCACAACAGGAAGTCACCAACAGGAAGTGATGTCACAGCATGTGATCCTCACTCAAGAAGTCACCAACAGGAAGTGATGTCACAGACAAGGACATCCCTTCAAACAGATACAATGTACATTTAAATTGACTAGCGTTGACATACACCAATGATGGGAACTATAAAATAATTATGCCTCAAATGGACCACAATTATTTTATAGTTATGCTACTGTTCCTGTGGGCACAGATCTGTGCGCTCGAAGTCATTCAACACCCCCCGCCAGGGGCCGGCCAGTTCCCCCAACGGGGCGCAAAACAACATCTCTAAATGGAGCAAACATCGCTGTCTCCATAGGAAGATTGTCCCGTCATTTGTCTTCCACCAACGTCTGTATGTGCAAATACGCTCAGATGAGCGCATTACAGCTAAACTGACACTGGGGGGACATCTGACAACATACATTAATACATTTCCATAAAAATCTCCACAACAGTCCTCCCTTTTTTGTCATATGCACCCCACGTGTCCCTCGATGAAAGTTGATCTGCTTCTTACACCCGGAAATGAATCAGTCCTTAGTCCATAAAAAGGAAAACACGGCTTGACATGTAGACTCTACTCTTCAGGGGCATGACTTATAAAAGGAGGACACGACATGGTGAGCTGTAGTAATCGCCGATCCGTCTGTGATTCTCTGTCTTGTATGTGGGTCCGGCTTCGGGGCGTCTCATCAAGGAAACTCTGGTCACGCGTCAAATCAGGCAACAGGAGCCTCTCGTCACGACATAGAAAGAATAGAAATAAAACTACATGAGTATATATATTCCCACTTCCTTTAACCACGATCCGCTGTAAAATAAAAAATTAGATCCCCAAAGATTCCCAGACCCTTAAAAAGGACTCCCAACCTTCACTTAGCTACAGCTCTGGCTTCAACAATTACATGAAGAACCCTATCCTTAACGGATGAGAATTGTTCAATTGTATCCCAAGCCCGAGCCGCCCCCACCTTGTACATGCAGGACACCATGCCCAGACCTGGTCGGGATTGGTGAACAAATCCCTACTAGCTGTCCCTGCCATTCTTAATTTCCTGCGCCATCAGATCCTCGCGATCGGCCGCGACCTAAAATGTTGGGACAGCTTCACCATCGCGCATGAACCTCTTGCTTTGGGGGAATTACCTTTATAAGCTGCAGATCCACATAAACACCAAACTAAAGTTCAAACACACTTGTGGGCTACCTAGATACCCAAACCGACAAGAGGCAGAGCCATTAAAACTAAAACCAATTTTACCCTCTAAAAATACATCGTTAGATTCCATTGACAAGTGTCTGTCTGGAGTCTTCACTAGTTTGTCAAAAACTCCTCATACCCATAATAACATCATAAATGACATGTACCGCTGTCATCGCTGGGGACTAAAACTCCTCATTCCCATAATAACATCATAAATGTCATGTACCGCTGTCATCGCTGGGGACTAAAACTCGGTGAAGACTCAGAACAGACCATCGGTCCTGTTCGCTTTCTGAGCTAGTCAGGACATACACTTTAAATAATAACTTGGGATGCTTTTCACCGTTACCCTCGCTAAAATTTACTAAACAACAAAAATATAAATAAACAAAGATACTCCTCATTCTTTGGTGTGGTTGAGCCGCTTCTTGCAGTGGCTGGCGTGGTCTCATCCCTCAAGCTTCTTTACAACGACCCAGTCACCTGGTTGGAAAGAATGTAAACTGATTATTGAGTCGGGTCCAGGAGGGACTCGTGAAATCCTTTTGGTGGACATTTTGAAGTTCATGTCACAACGATCGCACCCACCCCATCAGCCGAGAATATAAGTGACAGCTAATGAGGAGAGTACGACCCTGATTTTGATTGTCATATGAGGGTTGTTTGGAGGTCAATAACCCAGACATCGGGACTGTGGTCACTGCATAACCTGTGCGTGGCTTACAATACCTGAAACCATTGACAAGGTTCTTAGCCTCTGGGATGGGAACCTACTTCACCAGACTGCTGCTTGCCGATTCAAATTCTATTAAAGAAAGACCGTCTTGGCACAAACTTGGTTAGAATTACAGAGGTTATTATTAGTTTGACAGAAAAAAAAAACTGTCACTCTTACATTTATCATTCTCCCCCCTTTTCTTCCTCATTACAGACTGAAGGAAGAAATGTGTGGTGCAGGAAAAAAGAAACAATGAAATAGCCTATGATACTTTTACCGCCTTAGACTCATATTTATCCATATGTACCGCTGTCTACATACACCTGTTCTCTGTGTACAAACTCCTTGGACCTGAAAAATACTTATAAGCAAAATCATTACTCTATCCTTCATATTTAACCTGCAAAGAATGGTAAAACAATAATGACATTCCTGTACATTGGTAAATTGTCAATGACATTCTTTCAAAACTGATTCAAACAAAACCCTCTGTAACCCTTACTTTTCCCGTTCCTACAAACATACAACAGCCGCGACGCATTGAAGGATTGCTGCGGTAAGTTCGAACATATTCACGTTACTACATACAAACATTCCGATACAAACGTGGGGGAAATACTTCCCAGTTTCCAAAACCACAAATGAAAAAAACAAAAAACAGCCAGAATTCTACCTTCACTCTTTCAGCAATAGAAAAAAATACAATGGGAATATGAGAGCAACTCGAGAAGCTTGCATGGACCAGCCATACAAAGTTCAAACAGGCATGAGACTACACCTCCATCAACACTCATCATTACAGATTTCTGAAGCCGCAGCTCAACTACATCCATTCCAGAGGGATACCCAAAATAGTATCCTTGGACCACCTATGTTAATCTTTTTGGGGTTCAAAGGCCTTTGCCCCAAAACTAGGCTTCGTGCACTGTGTGACCGTCTGACTATGGGAAGCCTCCATTCCTTCCCTTTTCACAGACCTCCTTGTGTCCATGGCGATTCGAATCGGCTTATCGTCTTAAACCTGCGTCCAGGTTAAACCGTTGCACCCTTTCGGAGATCACCGCCCGGTGTCTTCTTATACAGTGAATTGCAGAACTACAACCACTATATGGTCAAGTCCTCCAACTAGAAACCCTAACCGAGGCGTCAACTCTATGGCTTGTTGTCCCAACACTTTTGGAACTACAGAACAACCACCGATCAACCCCCGAATTAGGCCTCTACCCCTCACAGTGTATGCATACACAAGCGTTTTCCGCTATACACCCATACACTGCGTTGTCAGACTAAACCTCACAGAACAATTACGCCAGTTTACCACCTGCATTACAATGTGGCTTCTCTCTGTATCTAGATGTTAAAATAATGGTGATGCCCCCCTGGTTTTTCTCTCTACCCAAAACTGTATTTACAGTACAAAACTGGAACAAAATATAAAACACTTTTAAACGCCAAAATGCTTTCCATTTTCCTTCCAGACAAATCTCATTTCTCACCTTTAAAAACCCCAACTCCTCCCACTAACTTTCTGCTGATATATAAATGCTGAAAAGAAACTTCCGGTTATGCTCAGCTCTTAAAAAAAACCAAACTGGTTTATTTACATATCAATTGTTCAGGAAGAGGGAGGGGGAAGCCCAGCCACATTGCTGTGTCTATCAAGACTCCAAAAAAATCCATGGCTACACATTATATATTTCAACAATTTAAAACCTTGTCAAGAAAATGGTGGAATAAAACCCCCCTTTGCAAATGGGAGGGTCCTGACCCAAACATCCCCTGCAAGCAAAACCACAAGTTGACACTCAAATACAAAACTCCTGCAAAAAGATGGCTCTAGGGGTTTCGACCAAAACCCCCACTCCTCCTCTACAGGCTATACAATACAAGCTTCAAAACATATGAATTGCCTTCTGGGAAGGAAATATTTAAACATAAAAACACATCATTGTACAAAAACTCTGTTAGGCTTACAATCCATCAAAATTCAGTGTAAAGTGAAGTTTTTCATATACTGCAAAGCCAGCCGACCCTGCAATAGCTTACATCTACTTAAATGAAAACAGAGAAATCCCCCCTCCTAACACCATCTGCATGGAGTTTGCATGTCCTCCCTGTGTCTGCGTTGGCCTCCTCCCACACTCCAACTGCTGGTAGGCCAGCCAGATCCCATCCATAAATAGGCCCCAGCATGTGCGTGTGTCCGCAAGCGCGTCGTGGCCCCTCAGGGTAAGACCGCGCTATTTTAAGATACCACTCAACTCACCTCAAAAGGTGATGCTTAGAAAAACAGTTTAAAACAGTTTTAACCAGCGAATTCAACATTAAACAAAAACAGCCTCTCAGTATGTCACACTGGTGTCTCACTACTCTCCACAGCAGTGCACAGGTCAAACTGTAAACGCATAAAACAGGCGAAAAACTGCGCCAATCAACAAATGTTAATATAGCATCCAGGCGCTGTGTTTGCCAACCCGTAACTTCCTATCTCAAACTGTAAACGTCTCTCAAAATGGCTGACAAGCCAGGACTACAAAATGGTGGATGACCCACCACAGCACCTCATGGACAACAAAAATAAAATTGCGCCATTGGCGCATGCAATTTTTCCCGCCAAAACCAGCATGGGACGTCACAATGAACACCACATGGGTTCTCCCACACAAAGACAAACACAAATGGCCTCCAGCAGGTTAAAAAGGCCGCACTACCCAATTCGCACTAAACATCAAAAACTGAGAAATTCTATCAGCAACATAGCTGACGAATGCCACATGGTATAGTGCCCAAAAGAAAGGTGTCTAGCCTGTGAGTATCCTATAAGGGAAGGTGCAAAGAAAAACTGTGCCTCAAAATGGCAGACAAACCTGCAAGGCTAACAAAAACCAAAAATGGCGCCATTGCTTTTTCCCGCCAAAACCAGCATCTCTTTAAAAGAAAATCAAAAACGTTTCTCTCCACAAAGACTGACTACACCATTGAAACTTTTCTAAATTATCATCAAAATCCACTGAAAAAGGTGTCAGCTACACTCTACAAGGACCACATGTACACTTACAAACTTAGCCTCCCTTTGGCCAACTAAACAGCACATTCAATAAATGTGAGTTACATGACAATATTAAAAACATATTCATTTCTCTACATAAAGTTCATATACACACTGTGGCATCAGCTTTCATAACAAGCCATTGAGAAATATAACTCCTCAATGCTAGCATCCAAAACAGCCTGCAACCATTCAAAGGGCGTATTCCTTTCAACAAACAGCTACTATTGTCTGGCTTCCAACAATGCCTGGCCACTTGGCAGGAACTTTCAACTCAAAAACCAAACACTTAATATTTTTACACTTATAGGGACATGTGTCTTTGTCCCCTATAAAGGCAAAAATCACAATCTAACCATTTCTATTTTTCATAGAAATCAAACACTACACACATACAGTATATTGTTGCTTGTACATCTGCTTAGAGTGTCTTTCCCTCAGGGCACAGCCCCTGCAACACAAAACAGTGGGCAAGCCCTTCCCCCATTCAAGCACATGGCAGCCAAACAAACAATCTACTTACAAACTTCTCAGTGCACTAAATACCACAGCTATACCTTCATTTCATACACAATATACAGTCTATATTTCTCGCTTAGTTACACTCTTACAGCCCACAGTTTCCATCAGATCATCTCTCAGGGCCCTCCCACTACAAAACATGCTATTTACAGAAAGTCACCAACTTTTACCAGTGTAACTGAGATGCTTCCTGCCCCACCCCCACTAAACCTCATGGCTCAAGGACCAGGACAATGCAGCAGCCATTGCTGGCAGCCAACTGCTCAATACATCGCACAATCTAATCACACAGACACATGCAGGCATACCCACACACAATCAAATTCACAGGCATACGATCCATGACAAAATCACACACACACACATGCGATTCGCAGACATACACACACATACACACGCTGCAAACTTGAAACATTATTTCAAAAAGACAAAAAATGTTCTTTTAAAGAGTAGAGCCCCCCACATCGGAACGTAGATCCACACTTCCCCCCATCTCGATCCGATGTCCAAAGGGACTCCATCTATTCCCAAAATCCTGGCTCGCCATTACTGTTGTGGAATTTTAGGCTGCTGTTTGCAGAGCACACAGCCTATAATTCCTGTGCTATCTAAGCACACATCAGATTTAATCTTTTTGAAGTAATGCTATCGTTAAATTAAGTTTGCTAAAGTCCACTCACCGTTCATCCCCATTCATTCAAGGAAACCACCAACACAGGTCTTCTTATCAGGCCATCCCAGCATAGACTGCATCGCCATAGCCTCATCATAGGCTTTTATTAAACTCACAACAGGAAGTCACCAACAGGAAGTGATGTCACAGCATGTGATCCTCACTCAAGAAGTCACCAACAGGAAGTGATGTCACAGACAAGGACATCCCTTCAAACAGATACAATGTACATTTAAATTGACTAGCGTTGACATACACCAATGATGGGAACTATAAAATAATTATGCCTCAAATGGACCACAATTATTTTATAGTTATGCTACTGTTCCTGTGGGCACAGATCTGTGCGCTCGAAGTCATTCAACACCCCCCGCCAGGGGCCGGCCAGTTCCCCCAACGGGGCGCAAAACAACATCTCTAAATGGAGCAAACATCGCTGTCTCCATAGGAAGATTGTCCCGTCATTTGTCTTCCACCAACGTCTGTATGTGCAAATACGCTCAGATGAGCGCATTACAGCTAAACTGACACTGGGGGGACATCTGACAACATACATTAATACATTTCCATAAAAATCTCCACAACACCCTGGACACTGTCCCTTCTCAAATACTATGGTCTCCATCTGGCTCTATCCTACACTCTTTAACTCATATCTTCAACCTTTCCTTCTCTACTGGCATCTTCCCCAACCCTCTAAAACATGCGCTAGTCATTCCCATACCAAAAAAGACCTCACTGGACCCCACCAATCTTAACAACCTAAGACCCATCTCTTTACTCCCTTTTGCCTCCAAACTCCTTGAACGTTTAGTCTACAACCGATTGAGTGACTACCTCATTGAGAATAACCTTCTTGATCCCCTTCAGTCTGGATTTCGCCCACAGCCCTCCACAGAAAGCACCCTCCTAAAACTCACAAACGACTTACTAACCGTCATTATTGCGTACTCTAATGCCGCGTACACACGATCGGACTTTCCAACAACAAATGTTCGATGGGACCTTGTTGTCGGAAATTCCGACCGTGTGTAGGCTCCATCGCACATTTGCTGTCGGAATTTCTGACAACAAATGATTGAGAGCTGGTTCTCAATTTTTCCGACAACAAAAGTTGTGGTTGGAAATTCAGATCGTGTGTATCCAATCCGACGCACAAAAATCCTACGCATGCTCGTAATTAATTAGACGCATGCTCGGAATCATTGAACTTAATTTTTCTCGGCTCGTTGTTGTGTTGTATGTCACCACGTTCTTGGCGATCGGAATTTCTGACATTATTTTTGTGACCGTGTGTATGCAAGACACGTTTAAGCGAACATCCGTCAGAAAAAAATCTATGGTTTTGTTGTCGGAATGTCCGATCGTGTGTATGCGGCATTACTCTTGGATCTTTCTGCTGCCTTTGATACAGTTGACCACCCCCTCCTCCTCAAAAAACTCAATTAACTTGGTCTCCATGGCTGCGCTCTCCATTGGTTCAAATCTTACCTATCTCACCGCACCTTCAGCAGGGCTCGAGTCCTGCGGGACCGCTTGGGAACGGCGTCCCTGCACTTTCTTCACAGCAGGAACGCCGTTCCCTTTGCAGCCCCCGAGTGGCGAGCGCCGGGACCGATCTGATCCCGAGTGTGGCCGACTCGCCGAGTACCATAACAGCAGGTCCCGCCTTCTGGAGCCTGCGCAACGCCTATTATGGACGTTCCACTGGTCCAATGCCGCGACCGTGGGACGTGTGACGCCCATCATAGGTGCTGCAGACTCCAGAAGGCGGAAATTACAAATCGGCCGCCGCACCACATCCCCGCTTGGCGCCCGAGCGGGCGGCTCTTCTCTCCTCTCAGGCTCTCCTCCAGACTCCTCGGCACTCCTCCCCTCCAGGCTCCTCCTCTGACAAAATGACTGACTGCAGTAGTGCCTGCTGTGACACCGCTGAGCTGAGGTAGGTCAGACAGTGTAATGTGTATGTAAATGTCAGTGTATATAGGTCAGTGTAGGTAGGTCAGTGTAGGTCAGGTAGATCAGTGTATATAGGTCACTACCGTCAGTGTAGGTGTGTCAGTGTATACATGTCACTACCGTCAGTGTAGGTAGGTCAGTGTAGGTCAGGTAGGTCAGTGTATATAGGTCACTACCGTCAGTGTAGGTGTGTCAGTGTATATAGGTCACTACGGTCAGTGTAGTTTTTTTTTTTTTTGGTGGGGGAGTGGATCTTGGGTGGGAGTTCCCACACTTTTTTCTCCAGGACTTGACCCCTGACCTTCAGTGTCACTTACAACTCCACTTCCTCCTCTCCAACTCCTCTTACCGTTGGGGTCCCCCACAGTTCTGTCCTTGGACCTCTAGTATTCTTGATCTACACGTCCTCCCTGGGTCAGCTACCATTTACATGCCGATGACACCCAAATCTATCTCTCTGCCCCTCAGCTCACCCCATCAATCTCCTCACGCATCACTGATTTACTAACAGACATATCAGCCTGGATGTCAAACCCCTTCCTCAAACTGAATCTATCTAAAACCGTGCTCTTAATATTTCCTCCCCCACGTGCCCTTCCCCTGACTTGTCTGTCAAGTTTAATGGCACAGCTATCAGTCTGTCCCCACATGCCAGGGTGTTAGGGGTAACTTTAGACTCTGAACTGTCCTTTCAGGCCCACATCCAATCCTTGTCCAAATCATGCCGCCTTAGCCTTTAAGGATTGCCAGCATTAAAAAAATGAATAATAAAAAAAAACATTGTGGGGGTCCCTCCCCAAACTATACCAGGCCATTCAGCTCTGGTATGAATTTTGAGGGAAACTCCACGCAAAATTTTAAAATAAAAATGGTGTGTCATCTCCCCCCAATCCATAGCAGCTCTTAACATTTCCAGAATACGCCCCTTTTTAACTAATGACACCACCAAGCTTCTAATTCACTCCCTGGTTATCTCTCGCCTCGACTACTGCAACTCCCTCCTCCTCACCTTCAGTCCATAATGAATGCCACTGCCAGGCTCATCCACCTTACCAACCATTCACCCCTCTCTGCCAATCCCTCCACTGGCTTCCACTCACCCAACAAATAACTCTGCCCCCAGCTACATCACTAACCCAGTCCCAAAATCTGAACCAAGCGGCTCTCTTCAGTCCTACCTAGACCTCCTGCTCTCTAGCTCCCTTGTCACCTCCTCCCATGCTCATCTCCAGGATTTCTCCAGAGCTTCTCCTATCCTTTGGAACGCCCTACCCCAATCTGTCCGACTGTCCCCTAATCTATCCATCTTTAGCCGATCCCTGAAAACCCTTCTCTTTAAAGAAGCCTATCCTGCTTCTAACTAATACACTGTTTTACATCAGTTAATCCCCCACAGCTATCACCTTTTTTATCAATTGACCCTCCCTTTTTAGATTGTAAGCTCTAATGAGCAGGGCCCTCTGATTCCTCTTGTACCAAATTGTAATGTAACTGTAATGTCTGCCTTTTATTTGTTAAGCGCTGCGCAAACTGTTGGCGCTATATAAATCCTGTATAACAATAATAATAATATTTTTAATTATGTGGCACTTGAGGCTCTACTCCTTCCACTGACACCAACGATGGGGCAACATTTCTTTCACTGACAATAAAAATGGGGCACTATTCCTGCCACTGACACTAACTATTTCTCCCCTAATACCAAAGATCGGGCATTGTTTAGTCCCACTGGGCACAGCTTGGCCCCCCTAAAGTCTGAAGGACAGTAAACTGGCACTGTTTTTAGAACGTTTGTAAGACCCCTGATGCAAACAAAAGGATTGCCAGCATTAAAAAATTTATAATAAAAAAAAAATCAATTTGGCGCCGGTATGGATTTTGAGGGAAACTCCACGCCAAAATTTAAAAATAAAAATGTTGTGGCGTCTCCCCCCAATCCATACCAGCTCTCAACATGGGGCAGGTGCTTTAGGGGAGTGGGGGCTCCCCCCCAAAGCACCTTGTCCCCATGTTGATAAGGAGAAGGCCGCGAGGTAGGGGGGTGACCACGCTCCCTTTTTTCATCATGTAAGGGACTGTCCATCCAAGTGTTGCCATGGGGGCGTGGTCACCCTATGACATCACAGAGTGACCCCCCTCCCCCTGTACCTACTTATCAACAAATGGCTGTTATTTTTTTATTCTTCATTTTGGTGTGGGGTTCCCCTCAAAATCCATACAAGACCCGAGGGGCCTGGTAGGGATTGAGGGGACCCCAATGCTGTTTATTAAAAATAAATGTTAATGCTGGCATTTGTTTTGTTTACATGGTTGTTAAGGACGCATCAGCCGCCCGCTCCTTATCAACTAGCTACTCCAAATGAAATGAGACGAATACTAAATATACGCAACAATGTCTGAAAACTGAAGTTTTTTGGGACTTTAAATGAGGCAGGGATCAAAGGGGTCACTGCCTCCATCCCTAATCAATATTGATTGTAGAGGAGGGAAGGGGGAGGGGAGAAGTGGGACTTTAAATGAAGCACACAGCAGTAAATTGAATTGTCAAGCGAGTAGAAAAAGTGGGATTTATTTTGCATTGTACATTCATTTATAGCATACATTGGGCATATAGCCTCTCAACCATGAATGTTCAGACGTTTACAAAACAAATGCATGAAACCACATAATTTGATGTATATTTAACATAATGAGTACAGAAATCGCATGATGCTAGTAACAAACAATTAAAAACATAATTGCGGTCAAAAAATAAGAGGGGGTCCATGGTAAGACATGTTGGTAAGGAGTAGTGGCTCTACGCGTTTCGCGACCCTTTAGTCGCTCATCAGGAGCATTAACCATGGCATTAAAATCTAAAAAAGAAAAAAATATATATATAGATCTAAATACCAGATAATTTGGGCTGGACATTAAAGATGGTCAGGAGGATAAGGAAATTTTAGGGGGGAGAAGGAAAGAGGAGTTCAATAGTTACAGAGAACTTACATCTGCACATCGTGCGAGCTTGGCGTGCCAACCGAAATCGCCAATGCGACTCTAGGCTCCCTCTCGAGGCACTGTAGAGGTCTGGAAAGGCAGCAGCAGCCACATAGAGGCACATCCCAGGCAAGTAATGTATGTGGATACCCTGTATAAGGGTGGAGAAAGTGGCCCCATATGGGGAACCTGAAAAATGAATAAATGTGAATGGTGTGAAGTGTATTAATGTATAAAGGTTAAATGTAAAGAAAGTGGGAAGTGTAGGAAAGGTGAGTGCAAGAAAGGTGAAGGGATGAATAAAGAGATGAATTGAAAGTGTAGGAAGTAAAAGGGGCTTGGTGAAGGTGAGGGGAAAAAGAAAAAATGAATATGAAAAACGAGGGAGAAGCTGAAAACAAAAATGAGAAAACAAACACAAAAGGCAACAAAGACACAAGGTGAGAAGGAAAGGGGGAGAGGTGGAAGAGAGAAAGTACCTGTGTTTTCAATGAAAACCAGGGTCCATATGCATGTGGATGATCCAGGAGAAATGGGAAAAGTGATGTGGTGTCAGTGAACAAGCCATGGGGGGTGCATATGTAGGTGTGCTGCCTCAGACAGACCAATCAGGCAACAAGTAGGCAGTGACAGACAGAGGGGAGGAGAACGCTTTCACCTGGGCGGCTCAGCCGTCTGGCGATTAGCGCTGATTCAACTCCCCAGAATGCCTATCAGTATGGATTTTCGTCTGGCGATTAGCGCTGATTCAACTCTCTCTTTATTCATCCCTTCACCTTTCTTGCACTCACCTTTCCTACACTTCCCACTTTCTTTACATTTAACCTTTATACATTAATACACTTCACACCATTCACATTTATTCATTTTTCAGGTTCCCCATATGGGGCCACTTTCTCCACCCTTATACAGGGTATCCACATACATTACTTGCCTGGGATGTGCCTCTATGTGGCTGCTGCTGCCTTTCCAGACCTCTACAGTGCCTCGAGAGGGAGCCTAGAGTCGCATTGGCGATTTCGGTTGGCACGCCAAGCTCGCACGATGTGCAGATGTAAGTTCTCTGTAACTATTGAACTCCTCTTTCCTTCTCCCCCCTAAAATTTCCTTATCCTCCTGACCATCTTTAATGTCCAGCCCAAATTATCTGGTATTTAGATCTATATATATATATTTTTCTTTTTTAGATTTTAATGCCATGGTTAATGCTCCTGATGAGCGACTAAAGGGTCGCGAAACGCGTAGAGCCACTACTCCTTACCAACATGTCTTACCATGGACCCCCTCTTATTTTTTGACCGCAATTATGTTTTTAATTGTTTGTTACTAGCATCATGCGATTTCTGTACTCATTATGTTAAATATACATCAAATTATGTGGTTTCATGCATTTGTTTTGTAAACGTCTGAACATTCATGGTTGAGAGGCTATATGCCCAATGTATGCTATAAATGAATGTACAATGCAAAATAAATCCCACTTTTTCTACTCGCTTGACTATTCAATTTACTGCTGTGTGCTTCATTTAAAGTCCCACTTCTCCCCTCCCCCTTCCCTCCTCTACAATCAATGTCTGAAAACAAATCAGTTCAATTAACAAATGCATTAGAAACAAAATGTAATTACGAATGCATCCAAAGCAAAATGAAAATTTGTGGCATGCACATGTCTACTAATAACTACTCAAACATTTCCCTCTCTGTCATACCTTGTGAAGCACACACAGTAGATGCTTCTAAAAACAGAAGTTATCTGAATGTCTCCCTTCATTCCAAAGTACATTCAGCAGTTTCAGGCTTGCTGTCCATCATTAGTGTGGTACATGGAAACTCTAGCTTAGCTACTCTCAACTAGGGTTCCTCTTGCTAGGCGTTCCCTGAGCAATGAACAATTTTTGCCTTATAGATAATTGTAGCGCCTTCCTCTAGTTAGGCTGTTAGGCTAAATTTAACTCTTTGGCTTCACTGCAATCAGTGGAGCATTGATCAACTGCTTTTGTCTGGTCAGGGTTTCCTAAGCTGGTGTTTGATTCCTCCCACCTGCTTCTGGAGAAGCTTCCAGAGTATAGGGTAGGGAGAGTCAAATGACCAGTATGAATATTTTTTTTTTTTTTTTTAAATTTGTTTATTTGTAACAGAGAGACCGCTCTGCACGGACCAATACAGCACATACAGTATAATACATAGCACACGCGGCAATCACTGGTACAGGCGGGTGTATTCTATTCAATTATAGCAACATATATATACCTATATATACATATACATACATACATATACATACACATACAGACAATGCCTGCCATAGGTGTTCATGTATGGTCCGTTATCCGACATCCCCCAAAGGGGGATGTGTGGTTATGTGCGCGTCAGGGGAACAGCATGTGTGTGGATGGCCCACACTATGGCCCCAGGCGTAGTCCCCGCCACCCCCTACCCCGGGGCAAACGGGAATCCCACCCCAGAAGCTTACCCTAAATAATCCGGTCCTGCAGGGCCAGCCCCTCAACTTTTTTTTTTTGTTTTATACAAATACAAAAGAAGAGAAATACAAGATTAGAGAAACAGAAAATATGAGAAAAGGTAGAGGGAGATGGAAGAATGGGGGGGGGGAGGAGATTGAAGGGGGGGAAGGAGCTGTGAGTGCGAGCAGGGATATGGTAGAGGGGGGGGGGAGGGGGGATCCCACCCCTCCGTAGATTCCCCAGCTGGTCATTGGCATCCCCAGTCGGTCATCAGTAGAGTCGGTAGGCCCGGACGGGTAGCCGTCGTTTAATCTAAATGACTGTCTCGTCCACGCCTCTAAGTCTCTGACCCTCCACGGAGTATTTGAACGCGTTCCACAACTGCCAGGTCTTTTTAAAAGTCTCCTGTCGCTCTTGGCTGGTAAGGATCAGGTCCTCCAGCTGGCATATGTCGTCTACCTTTTTAAGCCAGAGGGAGATGGACGGCGGGTGGGGTGATTGCCAGTGAAGGGGGATGCATGTCTTAGCAGCGTCCAGCAGATGTCTCACAACTGATTTTTGGTAGGTTCGCAACGGTGTATCTGTTGCGTGGAGTAGGAAATAGGCTGGGTCGTCTGGCACTTCACGGTCGGTGAAGTCCTGGGTAATTCGTCGGACCTCCCCCCAGAAATTCCGCAGTCGGGGGCAGGACCAAAAGATATGCAGGAGGGTTCCTTTCTCCTCCCGGCATCTCCAGCAAAGATCCGAAGACGCCGGGAAGAGAGTATGCAGGAGGGCGGGGGTCCTGTACCACCTAGTGAGGATTTTGTAATTAGTCTCCTGGAATCTAGAACACAGAGAGGATTTATGGGCAAAGTGAAGTATCTGTTTCTTCTTCCCTTCGGTGAAATGACAATTCAGGTCCCTCTCCCACTTAGTTAGGTATGGTATGGGGCTGCCCGCTTGTGGCGTAATCAACATGTCATACGTCAAGGATAAGGAATGAGGGAGCGTCCCTGATTCCATGCAGAGTTCCTCTAGCACTGTGGACGTGGAACGGGTGGCATCTTGGGGGGGTGGCTGGCTCTGCAGGAAGTGACTGAGCTGATGTGCTCGCATGAAGTCTAGTTTGTATGGTCCCGTACGGTCTAATAGTTCTGCGATCGTTTTCCACCGTCCCATAGTACTGAAATGCGCCGCCTGATAATGTCCCGCCGCTTGTAAATCGAGAAACCTCCTATCTTGGATGCCCGGCATAAAGTGAGGGTGCCCCAACACAGGTCTCAGTGGTGAGTCAGGAGTCGAAATTGAGGGTTTTGACAACAGTTGTGCGCAAATCTTGACCGTCGTACCTATCAGCGGGTGTCGTTTAAGCTCCGAGGGCAGGGCCGCGTGGCACCATGGTGCTCTACGGAGGGGCACCATGCTCCGTGACTGCTCAATTTGCGTCCAGAGCTTGGCGTCCCTATGTCGGCACCAGTCTAGGAGCCTGCTGAGGTGAACCGCTTGGTAATAAACCCGAATATCCGGCATGGCCAAGCCTCCGTGTAGCTTCGGGAGGGAAAGCGTATTCCTGTTAAGGCGCGGGTTTTTCCCTGCCCAAAGGAATCTAGTAAAGACCGAGTGGATCTGTTTAAAGAAGGATCCCGGAATGGAGATCGGGAGGGCCTGCAGTATATAAAGGAATTTGGGTAAGATTGACATCTTAAGAATGTTACAGCGGCCCAACCACGAATGCAGTCCACTGTCCCATTGGTCCAGGAGCTTCTGTACTTTCGTTAGAAGCGGGGGGAAATTAAGCTTAAATAGGCGGGAGAGCGATGCAGGGATATAGGTGCCCAGGTATTTCAGGGCATCCTCTGTCCATTTCAGGTTGAAACTGGTTTTAAGCCTTGCCAATTGGTGTGGAGGGAGCCCCACCCCCATAGCCTCCGATTTGGAGAGATTTATCTTCAGGTTGGAAAGCTTACCGTATGTGTCAAACTCACACAGGAGGCGCGGAAGAGAAGCAGAGGGGCTTGTAAGCGTGAACATTAGGTCGTCGGCGTAGGCCGACACTTTATGCTGTGTACCACCGGCGTTCACCCCAGTGATGCCAGTGTTATTCCGTACATGGCACAAAAAGGGTTCCAGGGTCAGAGCGAAGAGCAGGGGCGACAGGGGACAACCCTGCCGTGTCCCATTCATTATTGGAAGTGGTTCCGAGAGGACTCCATTCGCTCTGACCCTGGCCGTCGGGTTCGAGTAAACCGCCGCTACCCACCTCATCATCCGATCCCCCAGGCCCACGTATCGCAGTGTCGCAAACATGAATCTCCAATCCACTCGGTCAAACGCCTTTTCGGCGTCCGTCCCCAGCAGCACGCACGGTGTCTTATCGCTTACCGCTATATGCAGCAGGTTGAGGACCTTGGTGGTATTATCCCTGGCCTCCCTGGCTGGGACAAAACCCACCTGATCCAAGTGGACCAGGTGGGGTAGGTGGCCCTGGAGTCTGGACGTAAGGATTTTGGTAAACAATTTAAGGTCCACGTTCAGGAGGGATATGGGCCGGTAGCTCCCGCATTGAGATGGGTCTTTACCCTCTTTCGGTATAACCGAGATCTGTGCCTGCAGTGTATTGGTATGAAAGGACTTTCCCGTACCCAGTGCGTTAAAAAGTTTCACCATATATGGGCTCAGTGAGGGAAGGAGGGCTCTATAGTATTGAGTGGTGAGACCGTCTGGCCCCGGGGCCTTACCAGGCTTTGTATTTTTAAGAGCAAGTTGCAGTTCGGGACTAGTGATGGGTTCTTCCAGGGCCTCCTGTATGTCCGTTGGTAGCTTAGGCATAAGGGACCCCTCAAGATAGGTCTGCGTGGAGTCAAGAGCGGGGTCGGGCGCGTGTAGGTTGTACAGGGAGCTATAGAAGGATCGGAATTCCTGCGTAATCCGGTGGGGTAGGGATACCTTCTGTCCAGAGGGGGAAATCACATGTGGTATATACGACGCCATTCGTTGTGATTTCAGGGTCTGTGCTAAGAGTCTGCCACATTTGTTACCAGACTCATACACTTTCCTACGGCAAATCTGCATAGCAGCTTTCGCCTTGAATTGCAAGATGTCCGTGATCTGGCGTCGGGTCATGTCTAGTTCCGTCTCCAGTTGTCTAGTCGGGCTTGTCTTGTGTGAGTTTTCCAAGGCCTGCAGGTTGGTCAGAAGTAGTGTCAGTTTCGCCGTCCGCTCACGCTTCAGTCTGGCCCCGTGTTTTATGAGCACCCCCCTAATCACAGCCTTGTGTGCCTCCCACACAAGGCCGGGGTCACTGTCAGCTGTGGCATTAGTGTCGAAGTAGTGGCCTACCTCCGCCGTCACCTCCGCAAGAACCTCCGGCTCCTGCAGAAGACTCTCATTAAGTCGCCACACCGGGCGTCGTCCCTCTATGGTGTCTGATAGCGCATACCTCATCCCTATCGGGGCGTGGTCCGACCATGTTATCGAGCCAATTGAGGTGTCCTTGACCGCGTGTAGTTGTCCGTGGGGTACTAGGAAATAGTCGATACGGGAGTATGACTTATGCGGCTTGGAGTAAAAGGAATAATCCCGTTCTCCCGGGTGGAAAAGTCTCCAGGTATCTACTAACTGTGCAGTGTGCAGTGTTGAGCCTATGCGTTTACGGACGTCTCGTGAAGTGGAGGACGTACCGGTAGAGGTATCCTCCGCCGGCGATAGGGGTATATTCAAGTCGCCTCCTACAATGAGCTGTCCCTCAGTGTAATGCCCCAGCCTGTCTATCTGTCTCTTAAGAAAAGTGTCTTGATGAACGTTGGGCGCATACATGTTCGCCAATGTCACCTTCCTATCTCCAATCAGGCCCTTCAAAAACAGGAAGCGGCCCTCTCCATCTGTTTGAACATCCACCAGCCTCCAAGGGACTCTGGCGGAGATAAGGATGGATACCCCCCTAGATTTGGCCTGTGCATAGGCAGAGTGGTAGGCCAGGGGGTACAGTCTGTTCTTAAGTAGTGGTAATTTAGTGTCTCTGAAGTGCGTTTCCTGTAACATCATGATATCTACTCTCGCGCGGCGCATGTCATTGAGCAGCATCCTCCGCTTCTCCGGGATGTTTAGGCCCTTGACATTCAAGGACATTACATTAAGCAAGTCCATGCCCGCAGCTCACAGCGACAAACAGCACCAAAAAGGGGGGGGGGTTAGAGTAAGGTACAGAGGGGGAGAGGATAAGGGATGGGGGGGGAGAAAAAATCAGAGATATAGGGACTAGGTGTAGAGAAATACAGTTAAAGAGTGGGTAGCGAAAGAAAGAGAGAGCTGCCCCTAGGCAGGCAGCAATAATAGGAGTCTAAAACAGCCTAACTGGCAATGGCACTCGCCGGAGGTCCCTAAAAAGAAGGCCCCCGGGGTATTGAGCGCCGTCCTAAGTGGGGTGGTGGGTGTTCAGGACCGAGATGCGAACTCCCCGCCCCTCCCTCCCCGTGTCTGTCAGCTGAAAAAGGCAAATACCGGTAATGTAAATAAAATAAAATAAAAAACATATATACGTAAAGTGAAAAAACAAAACAAAAACAAAGGCCACAACAAAAGTATAACATTGTGTTCAAACTTTTTGCTTACTAACGAACAGCAGCAGCATCACAGGAAACCTGACATTGATGACCAACAGTAAAAATGCAAGGATCAATGGTCAAAAGTCAAAAGTCAAACGTCAAAAATCAAAAAAAAACCCCAGAACTGTCAATCGGTATCCATCCATCCCCGCCTCCCAACAAGCAGACTCAAACTGCAACTGCCCTCCCCCTCCCAAGCACAACACAGTTCCCCTGCAAGTGCGGACTGTGACCCAACGTGGCGCCGTCCCCGCCCAGATCTCGGGGGGCTTCAGCGTTCTTCATTAGGCTGAAGGTAGTCACGATCTCCTCAACCGCAAAGCGGGGGTCTACTTCCCGGATCAGGAATAAAATTGCAAAGTCCCTCATCTCCCCCCAAAAACCCCCCACCCAAACAGTAACACAGAACAGATCTCCAGTAGCATCGTGGCGGCTATTCCTAAAAGTACCTTTTCTCCTGAGCAGGCCGAATCGGTGTCCCATCTCTGCCACGTCAAATGTCAGTGTCTCATGTATGGGTGACAGCACCTGGCCCTCGGGCGCCCGGGGGGGGGCGGCATTAGCCTAAGAATCCGGCGTCCCCCGCATTCCTCAAGGGAATCAAAGATCCGCAGACCTCCCCGGGAGAAGGCCCAGATTCACATTGTGCGTCAAAAGGGGGAGGGGGCGCCCGGGAGGACACGGTCAGCATTTACTGCCAAATGGGGAAGGGGGGGGATGGAGGCATATATATGCGAATGTGGCCTACGGCCTACTCACGTGATCCCTCCCGGGGTCTAGATCGGTTCCTCCGTCGGCCCCTCTGCTGGCGGGGTGGAAAGGGGCCACGTTGTGCCGAGAAACCCGATCGTCCGGTGGGACGCGGCAGCAACTGCAGCCAGTCGGGGATCTGGATGGGCTCCACATCCATGAAGCGAAACAGCTCAGGGAGGTCCGCCGGGGTCTGTAAGGTAAAGGAGCCGGAGTCACTCCGGAAGGATACCGATAATGGGTATCCCCAGCGGTAGGTAAGTCCCCTCTGTTTGGCCAGCTCTAGGAGGGGACGCAGCAGGGCCCTGCGACGTAGCGTCGCTCTGGAGAGGTCAGGCAGGATCTTCACCGGGACGCCTTCCACCTCCACATCTCCACGGTCCCACGCCCGCCGTAGAATCACCTCCTTCTGGGCATAGCGATGGAGCCGGCATATGACGTCACGCGGCCTACTAGGATCTGTTGGTCTGGGGCCTAGGGCTCTATGGGCCCTGTCTAGCAGTATCTCCACCTCCGGTTCCCCTAGGACTGACCGGAATAGCTCCCGCATCGTGCTTCCGAGGTCTTCCCCGTCAGCCATCTCCGGCAGGCCACGTATCCGGAGGTTACCGCGTCTGCTCCTGTCCTCGATGTCCTCCAGGTGGAGCTGTAGGTCTACCGCGGTCTCCCGGTGCAAGTCTCTGGAACGCTCCAAGGCCGTCACCCTGACCTCCAGGGAGGCCACGAGGTCTCTCCCGAGGTCACTCGTTCCGCGAGTGTGGACACCTCGCCCCGCACCTCCTGGATATCTCGCCTGTGCGTCTCCTCCAAACGGAGGATAAGGGATTCGATGTCCGTCCGGGTCGGGAGGGCCTCTATGTCCGCCCGGGTGGGGAGGGCCATCAGCAGGGCACGGATGTCCTGCTCCTGTATCTCGGCCTCTAGTTGTGGGTCAGACGACATCTCCGGATCGTGGTGTGCCTCCGGCGCTGTTACGATGGAGTCAGGTAAGATGTCACCAGAGGATTGTGCCTGGGCCTTCCGTGCAGTTCCCGGTGTGGAGCCTCGTGGTGCCGTTGCTCTGGTCCCAGGGGATCCGTCCTGCAGACTCTTGAAATATCTGCTAATTTCGTTCTGGGTCTTCCTGTAGGTTGTTCCTCTAGTTGCTGACCTGGTACTATACTTTTTGGCCGGGTACATACCGGTATTTAACGTCCCTCTGCCGGTTTAGGAGGGCCTGGGGCCGGGAGCTCCAAGAAAAAACAGCCTCACACAGTCATGTCCAGGCCACGCCCCCCGTATGAATATTTATCATGCCCTGCCAATCCCTGGAAAGAAGGCTGGGGAGATGATAAATGTTTGGGAGGCATTTCCAGAGGATTTGTTCTTCTTCAGGGAGGGTTCCAGTTCTCCTAGGCCTGCTGCCCCTGGAGGCAGCTACACTGAGACTAGGATTGCAGTGTGGACCTCAGCAGGTACTGAGCTGAGGGCCTGGGGAAGATTGCTGATGGATTATCGCTATAGGGCATTGGTCTGGAGAAGGATCTTTTGTCTCCCTCACTGAGGATCTACTTGAGGAAGCTGAATGGCAGACAGCTTCCAGGACATTGTAAGTAAGACCTGTGTTTGGGACTTTAATGTGTGCCGCAGCTATAAGGATCTGTGCTGGAAGTTTGTCCTTCATTATTGTTTTGGAGTATCTTGAACCCCTTTTCTGTTTCAAGTTACTCAGCAATAAATTCTAAAAATACATCCCCTACTGAGCCTATATGGTTGGTGTGCATGGAACTGCGTTTGTGACTGGTGGCCTCTGTATTAGCAAGGGAGACCTGGGCATATTCTCAGGGGCCCCTACGAGCATTGATATTTTTAGCTATCTGTAAGTTGGGATTTTTCTCAGTGACCACAAATGTAAGGAGCATTCTTCAGAGTCACCATGTCACCTAATGTATCAGGAGTTGTTGATATAGTTATAGCCAAGAGCTGGCTATTATGCCTGCAATTCAGAGACATTTGTGCAGTGTTTTATTAATGTAGGGTTGGCTCCCTCATGTGTTAGCTGGACTCTTTGTGTCATTTCCTTTTCTTTTGACAAAAACTCGGAGCAAAGCATCATGGGATGTAAAGTTCAGAACGCTGAGGTTTCCATTTCAGCTGGACTGGTTGAACTACGACTACCAGATTGCTGGAAATAGAAGAACAGGCTGTTGGGAGAGGATATAAAAAGGGCTGGAGAGGCCTACATTGCTCTCTTGGGACGCCGGTTTGAATCTGCAAGCAAGAAGCTCTGTGTTATTGTGAGCTGCTGATAATTTGTGGCCTACACAGCGGGGAGCCGTTCAACTGCACCCGGAGGGACCTCTGCGGACAGCATAGTTTCTCTCCTCCAGCAAACCGGAGGCTGTTCCAGGTTATCCAGCGACGCCTGCACTTTAGCCGGGTAGGCCGCGGCATGATGCAAAGGACACCAGACACCATTTCCCAGAGCCAGGTTCTGGAGGAAGTTCCTGAAAGAGTCTCCTTCATCACCCGCATCGCTGCCAACAGTTTCTGTATCCAGTGTGGTGAGCGGGCGTATGCCCATTTAGATTCTAAACGAACACTGCATATAGACATCACTTATTCAGCCCAGCTTTCTGGTACTTGTGGTGTCACTGGAAGTTAGTTCATACATTCTAACGAACATTGTATGCAGACCTCTATGCCCTGTTCACAACTTTACCACTGCTAAGCTTATTGGATACAATAATATTGAAGTCATTCAGGAAAAGTTCAAAGTGAAATAAGGACTACCCTATTCACATTACTTCAAAGCTAGCTGAAGAACGCCAGATTTCAAGGAGTAACACTTCAACTTTTTTTATTCTCTCTTCTACTCAAGCGACTAAAGTTGTTTTAACACAGAGAGTCTGCTCTCATTTCTCTGGAACTCTATTTAAAGGGAGCCAGCCCGTTTGAACATAATAGTTTGCATATTGTTTGTCATGTTGTAATATTGTTAATGGCCTGTGGGTTGAGGAGACAGAAGGGAGTGAACCTGACATAAGAAATAAAGTGCCATTTCCCTACCCTTCTGCTGACCTGTTCACATAGGTTTCTGTGATTTAGGGTAAGGTCAAGTGGAATTTTAGTCATACTGTGGACTCTGTATTTCCTTGCTATTGGAGGGTTTCAAGTCACTAAGTTTGCCTTTCATAAATAGAGTTATATTGTTCAGATAAGAATACCCTTTACCATTCGCAGTGTGTATTTTAAATTTTTCTGTGTTCTCGTTAATACAGTAAAAAACTTGAACTGTTTCACTGATAGTGTGTGAGTCTCTTATTATTGGTACAGTTGGTAAGATGACTGAACCCAGGGTGTCAGAGGCGATGGAGGATTTGGAGATTTGGGGCAACCAGTGGGGTGCAGAGTCTATTAGCAGGCCTTACGAGTGTAGAGCTACATAGTATTTTCTTAGCAGGTGTTTCGTGACACTGTGAAAGGTTCCTCCATGTTAAAAAGGTTGAGCAATGGTTGAGAACCCTATGATGGGGTGGGCTAAAAGGAACAAAAAAATATGTCCACTAAACTGAAAAAAGAGAAAGAACACGAAGCAGTGACCTGGTAAGGTCCATTGCCTCCATCCCTATCTAAATTAAAGGGGCTAGGAGTTGGGATTTTAAATGAAGCACGTAGGTATAAAAGTAAAATTTTATTGAAAATGAATATGGTGGTATTTAATGGTGATAATAAATAGACATATAATATCGAATACAAATCCTATAAATCAATGTACATACAATGAGGGCAGTTGGCCACATAATTGCAAACAATTGATATCACATAATACATATATTAAAACAAATCAGGTAAAACATGTAATACATGAGAACACGGCATATGATAGCTCTATGCATTTCGTGGATTTATCCACTCTTTATTTATCCACTGTTCAGGAGCATGCACGTGAATTCGACGACTAATGTAATATAATGGAGACAATATCTATATGGTCTAACCCTGCCAAGGAGAAAGAAGTATGAAATAAATAAGCTGTAAATAAAACTGTATAGACTCCACTCTTTGAAGTATTTACAAAATATACCTGCATGATAGGAGTATGGCACTAAGAGCCAGAGATCCCCTAAGGGCATCAGCACTGGGAGCAGAGGTGGCGTGGATGGCCTATGGTCCAGCAAGGATAACATCCAGGGAGGGCAACCCCCCAATGTGTAAATAATTATCTGCATGCTTGCTCCCTAAGCATGAACCCCCCCCTTTCCAGTACAAATCCACCCCACTGAAATTCCCCCCTCCCAGCACAAATTTTTGCCCCCCATCCCTCAAATCAAATGCCAACCCCCACTCCAAAACATCACCCCCCTCCCAGCACAAATGATCTACTGCAAAAATTTCCCCTCCTAGTACACAGTTCCTCCCCTCCATTCTAAATCCCCCTCCCAGCACAAATACCCCCTCAATCCCCCTCCTAGCACAAATCTTCTTCCCCCTCATCCTCTCTCCCAACACAAATCCCCCTAAATCACCACTCTTAGCACCCCCCTAAAATTTTCCCTGCTAGAACAATACTTACCCCCTGTCCCCACCCCAAATTCCCCTTTCCAACACAAACCCCCTTCCCCCAATCTCCTTGCGGAGCCCCCCATCTTACATGATACCACAGTGCCCAGGGCAGGCGTCCCTCCTGCTCACCCCCTGTCCCTCTGCATGTAACCCTTGAACATGCACACAGGGGGGTATATTGGTTCCAGCTCCATTCTTTGCATCTTATAGATGAGCCAGAACTGTACACTGCTCAGTGCATGCACCACAGGCAGTAAACATAAAAAATAAGAGACAAGGGTGTTTAAATTTCCGGTTAAAGCATTTAGAGACTCATCTTAACCATTTTTAAATATGGTTTTAATGAAAGAAAATAATTACAGAAAAATTTCCGGTTAAAGCATTTAGAGACTCATCTTAACCATTTTTAAATATGGTTTTAATGAAAGAAAATAATTACAGAAAAAGATATCACAAAATAGACAATACAAATAGTTTTTTTTTTCATTGTATTAGATGAATTGGATGAATTGGATTAAAACTGAAAGGTACATAGCAAAGCTTGTCTGGTCTTTGGTGCAGAGTCAAATACACTTCAGTGTATGTCAAATTCTGGGATGAGTTTTTGTGGACCCTCTAGAGGGCATTTATTGAAAAGACTTAACCAATCAATCAAAGGGCTTGAGGGGTGTTGAATTGTTTTATGCTACTAGAGTGGGCATTCCCTTAAAGCAGTATTAAGGGGATCTATAGGATTTAAATAAAAGGGAGCAATGAAAACAGGGGTCTATAGGATTTAAATAAAAGGGGGCAATGAAAACAAGGGATCTATAGGATTTAAATAAATGGGAGCAATGTAAACAGAGGCCAACAAAGTCTCTTCCTTCAACACAAAAGGTTTTATATAAAATCACATTGTTTTATTTGTTTACATAACCAAATTTTAAACGTATACCCCTGAAAATGGGATATAATTTAAATAAAAGGGAGCAATGGAAACAGGGGATCTATAGGATATAAATTAAAGGGGGCAATGAAAACAGGGGATCTGGAGGATTTAAATAAAAATGGAGCAATGAAAACAGGGGAACCAGTAGATTTAAATAAAAGGGAACAGTGAAAACTGGGGATCTACATGATTTAAATAAAAAAGAACAATGAAAACTGGGGAACTTTAGGATTCAAATAAAAGGGAGCAATGAAAACAGGAGAGTTAGTTGATTTAAATAAAAGGGAACAATGAAAACAGGGCATCTATGGGATTTAAATAAAAGGGAGCAATGGAAATATGGGATCTAGTGCATTTAAATAAAAGTGAGCAATACAAACAGGGGATCTATAGGATTTAAATAAAAGGGAGCAATGAAAACACGGGATATATAAGATTTTAATAAATGGGAGTGATGAAAACAGAGGCCAACAAAGTCTCTTCCTTCACCACAAAACCAAAAAATACCAAAAATAAATGTACAAACACAAAAGGTTTAATATAAAATCACATCGTTTTATTCATTTACATAAACAAACTTTAGGAGCAATGAAAGGGAGCAATGAAAACAGGGGATCTATAGGATTTAAATAAAAGGGAGCAATGAAAACAGGAGAACTTTAGGATTTAAATAAAAGAGATCAATAAAAACAGGGGCTCTATAGGAATAAAAAAAAAGGGAGCAAATAAAACAGGGGATCTATAGGATTTTAATAAAAATGGGCAATGAAGACAGGGGGTATTTAGGATTTAAATAAAAGGGAGTAAAGAAAACAAGTCATCAGTAGGATTTAAATAAAAAGGAGCAATGAAAACTCTGACATATACTTTTTAATTTAATCAACTTTTCACCCAGGCATTTTTGTTTGAAGATACAACTAAATACATAAATGTCAGAAAAGTCTAGGTCAGTGGTCTCCACTTAACTCTCTTCACTTTCTTTTGCTGAGCCTTCAAAGACTGCCCTGGAAGAGAACAAAATATCACAGAAATTGAACTT
The DNA here is from genome assembly GCA_029206835.1 of Rana muscosa. Lineage (NCBI taxonomy): Eukaryota > Metazoa > Chordata > Amphibia > Anura > Ranidae > Rana > Rana muscosa. The sequence goes on along the minus strand of CM055117.1, from coordinate 1,082,028,162 downwards.
TTATTGGACAAAAGCTTAATTATTAATTTTAACAAATTATACCTGGATGGCCTAACGATCCTCTAACTACTTTGAATTATATTATCAATTGTACAGTGACTCATTCAGTGCCAGTCACTCGGAAATCCTTTTTATTTTATGAATGAATGAATGAATGAATGACTTGTGAAGCACTACACATGCAAAATGAATCGCCTCAAGGTGCTTTTGCAGCCAGTGTCTGCTAGGCTGGTGAGATCATTTTACCCCGTAGGAACTCGACACGCTTGGGACACACAGTCATACACACATATATACATATATACTGGGCCAATTTGGACAAGATCCAATTAACCTACCAGCATGTCTTTGGAGTTTTAAATATTTTTATTGGTTTTCTTGTCATAGAACAAAGACATACAAATTATAACAGATATTATTATTATTATTCAGGATTTATATAGCGGCAATAGTTTTCACAGCGCTTAATATGGAAATAATTAACAATTAAAAGGTATAACATATCCAAGATATATAACAAACAAACATAAATTGCTCATTAATATGATCGAAGGTAACTAATATCCCTATTAAATGTAGAGACATTATCTAAGTGACTAATGCAAATACATACATTAAATTATAGCAAAAATATATAATTGAGCTAATATCTTGTTTGAGCAATATTGTAAGAGGATCATCATACAAAACAGGCTTCATGTTAAAAATCAAGGACTGTTCAAATGATCATGAATCAGATTTTAAGGTTTTTCAAAGTCCGGTCAACATAAAAGGTAACCAGAAGACAGATAAGAGAAAAAAAGAAAAAGATGAAATAGAGGGGGAGGGGTAGGATAAGGGCAGTCTCATATTTTAAGTATCGATAGATAGGTATTGTATTCAGGGTTGCCAAGTATTATCCCATTTAGTTTGGTGGCTGTGTAAAATGCAGGACATCTTATCCTTGATCATGATCCAATTACATTTTTGTTTAACATAGTTAAACATCACCTTTTGACTGGTTTCAACAATGTGCCGTAGCTATTCTAGCGGTCAGGATTGTATAGGAAATTAAGTGTTTGATATGTTTAGAGAGACCCTTTTCAAATTTCAGAAAAAAAACGATTTCTGGGGATCTAATAAGATTTATATCCGTAATTAAACAGATTAAGTCAAACACGGAAATCCTTTTTGTCACCTTCAATTGTCAGCTTTCTTCTTGAATAAAGAGTGGTGGTTAACAAGTTTATATTTTCAGGGCGGTCTGAAATTATGGAGAAATTTTGAAGGATTAATTTTGATTTTTAAAGAGCAGCTTGATGGGATCCTCCCACCTACTAACTGCTGACAGACTACAATGAAAGTCAAGGCAACCCTTTTCTTCATCCATAGCAATCCCTACTCCTAATCAATATGGCTGATCTTTTTGGACCCTTCACACCTAGCCATTCAGTATATGTGTTGAATTTTGTGCAATAACATGCCTTTTGTCTTTTACAATGGGCTGCCTTAAAGCAATGGGCAATTGAAAAAAAAGCGTAACCTGCACCTTTTTCTTTAATCCGAGCACTGCAGTGTAAGTCTGTAGGTACCTACCTTATTTGTGTGTTGGGGTGCCATTCTAATTGATTTTTTTTAAATTACATTTTGCTTTAGGACTTTGCACTAAGAACAAAGAATAAGGCCCTGTTCACACCTGAACGATTTTCTGTTTGAAGCTTGTAGCTCTAAAACGCTTAAAGGGGAGTTCCACCCAAAAATGGAACTTCCGCTTTTTGGAATTCCCCCCCCCCCCTCCGGTGTCATATTTGGCACCTTTCGGGGGGGGGAAGATACCTGTGTAATACAGGTATTTGCTCCCAGTTCCGGGCTTAGATTACCGCGGTGATCGCGGTGACCTACGCCACATTCGGTGTCTACTTTGCCCCCCCCCCGCTGTCTTCTGGGAGACACACAGGTCCCATAAGACAGCAGGGACCAGTGGGAACGTGTAGCGCAAGTCGCGCATGCGCAGTAGGGAACAAGGAAGTGAAGCCGCGAGGCCGAAGATGGCGCGGCAGCAACCGAGGGAGAGATCGTCTTCGGGTGCCGACATCGCGGGCGCCCAGGACAGGTAAGTGTCCTAATATTAAAAGTCAGCAGCTTCAGTATTTGTAGCTGCTGACATTAAAAAAAAAATGTGCCTTACGGAAAACGTCTGAAGCTCAATAAAGTACATGAGCTTCTTTTTGGCCCCATAGACCTCAATAAAAACGCCTGACTTGAGTGTTTTACAAGTGTTTTACAAGCGTTTTCTGCTCAACTAGCAGCTCCCCACCCCTAATTTCCTCTCCCTCTCCTCCCCCTAGTGCTTCCTATTGGCTAAATGAAAACACTTGAAGCAGTAAAACACTTGCATAACACTTCGTAACACTTTAAAAAAGCTTTTAAAAAGCTTGTAAGAAGCTTAAAAAAAACGCCCAAAAAACGACAGTAAATCAATACGCTCAGGTGTGAATGGAGCCTAAGGGAGAAATGAGACAGATTGCTGCTCCAGGTAAGTAATATAATCAACCAAAAAGGAAGAGCTGGGTGCTAGCTCCGGCTTGCAACCTTGAACATGTGGACCAAGCGAGAAAAATTAGCTGCACACCAACATACGCCCAACAGTTTTATTGAAAGACTGCCACCAGGACGTTGTTTTAGTCCTGGTGGCAGTCTTTCAATAAACCTGTTGGTCGGATGTTGATGTGCAGCAAATTTTTCTCATTTGGTGTAAAAGGAGCCTAATGCCGCGTACACACGACCATTTTTCTCGTCGGGAAAAATTTCATTTTTTCTCTTTGACGAGAAAAACGACTGTGTGTGGGCTGTTCATCATTTTTCCAGACGAGAAAAACGGCATGAATCACGACGAGAAAAATTAGAACATGCTCTAATTTTTCTCGTCCTGATTCACTGCATTTTTTTCCGCTGCAGTTTTCCCATAGGGAAACACTGCCAGAGAGCCTACACACGGTCGTTTTTCTCGACCAAGAGAAAAAATGTCAGGAAAAACGGCTGTGTGTAGGGGAACAAGCCGTTCTTCGTTTTTCCTGTCGATTTTCTCGACGGTGTTTTCACCGTCGAGAAAATCGATCGTGTGTACACGGCATAAGTCAGGGTCCCCACTTCCATGACAAGAAGCTGCATAGGCAATATAGCAGGAGCTTCTTCTCTTGAGATACAGGATTCCAAAGGTTCCCGGGATCTTGCTAAAACAATGGTAACATCTAATCTATTTTTATTTCCACAGATTTAATTTTTTAACTTTTATGCAGATTTTTGGCATTGGGGTTGAGAGCCCCAAATTAAATAGGCAGACCTTTAAGGATCAAAGTGACCAAAGACTATTTTGGGTTGATCACCTTACTTACAGAGTTGGGCCTCAGGGCTCTCTTCTGTCATAGCCAGCGGCTCCTTTTCCTTGCATGTTATTTCCTGCTCTGAACTTGCGGGCCAGTATGATGTCATCTCAGCCACACTTTTGGCCCCGGGCAGAACTGCTGAAGAAGAGTTACAGTAATCAATGGAAGGAAAGTAATTTGGACCAGATTTGGACATTTCTTTAAGCTTAAATTTGAGCCTGCTTTCCAGCGGTGGCCAATGCTACAGCGGTTGGATTTGAATCCTCATAACCACATGACAAAGCAGTTATGTGCCATCACAGGCATCACAACTTCTGCAAGGACACAGACCTTTAGATACATTATGGGTCATTATATAGGTTTATATGTACAGTATACAGTAAATACAGTAAATGCATGTCCAACAAGGACACAGGCTTAGATACATTATGGATATATACAGAGGGTAAAATAAGTATTGTGCCTGCGTGGGTTTCCTCCCGGTACTCCGGTTTCCTCCCACACTCCAAAGACATGCTGGTAGGTTAATTGGCTTCCGTCTAAAATTGGCCCTAGTATATGAATGTGAGTTAGGGACCTTAGATTGTAAGCTCCTTGATGTTAGGAACCGATGTGAATGTACAATGTATATGTAAAGCGCTGCGTAAATTGACGGCGCTATATAAGTACCTAAATAATAATAATAATGTCACCATTTTTTCTAGGTAAATGTATTTCTAAAGGTGCTATTGATATGAAATTTTCACCACATGTCGGTAAAAATCCATGCAATTCATACATATAAGACAATTTATACAGACAATGAAACCAATTGAGAGTTTTTTGGCTTTGTCTTTGGGATCAAAGAAAGAAAATAAAGCTGCTTGAATGGTCCAGCCATAAACCTGACCTGAATCCTATAGAAAATCTATGGAAGGAACTAAAGATCAGAGTTCAAAGAAGGGGCCCACGGAACCTTCAAGATTTGAAGACTGTGTGAAAGAATGGGCCAAAATCACACCTGTCAATACATGCGACTAGTTTCTCCATACAGGAGGCATCTTGAAGCTGTCATTACAAACAAAGGATTTTGTAAGAAGTTTTAAATACATTTCAGTTAGCGTGTTCGATGCTTTTTCCCTGTGTCATTCCTTTTTTTACACATAACGTCATTTCTGAACTTATTTGTTTTTGTTTCTTTGTATGTATGGATTGCATGGGTTGCTACCTACATGTGGTGAAAATGTCATGTCAGTAGCACCTTTAGAAATATATTTACCTAGAAAAATCGTGACATGTTCAATACTTATTTTGCCAGCTTTCTATACACTATATTACCAAAGGTATTAGGAAACCTGCCTTTACAGGCACATAAACTTTACCCACTTGCCAACCGGCTCACGCCGATACACATCGGCAAAATGGCACGGCTGAGCAGATCAACGTATATAAACGTTGCCCTTTAAGACGCGGCATTGTGGGGGCGCGCGCTCGCCGCAAGCTTCGCGGGTCCCGCATGCGCGATGTCCGCCGGGAGTCCCGCGATCGTCTCACGGAGAGGAAGAACGGGGAAATTCTGATGTAAACAAGCATTTTCCCACTCTGCCTAGTGACAAGGACACTGATCACAGCTCCCTGTAATCGGGAGCGGTGATTAGTGTCGTGCCACACATAGCCCCGCCCCCACACGGTTAGAACACATGCCTAGGACACACTTAACCCCTTCAGCGGCCCCTACTGGTTAACCCCTTCACTGCCAGTGTCATTTTTACAGTAATCAGTGCATTTTTATAGCACTGATCGCAGTGTTATAGACAATGGTTCCAAAATGGCATCAAAAGTGTCCAAAGTGTCCGCCATAATGTCGCAGTCACGATAAAAATCGCTGATCGCCGCCATTACTAGTAAAAAAAAAATCATTAATAAAAATGCCATAATACTATCCCCTATTTTGTAGACGCTATAACTTTTGCGCAAATCAATCAATAAACGCTTATTGCAATTTTTTTTACCAAAAATATGTAGAAGAATACATATCGGCCTAAACTGAAGAAAAAATAGGATTTTTTAGTACTCACCGTAAAATCCTTTTCTGACGTCCATGGACTGACACAGCATCTTCAATCTTGACAAAGTGGGTTATGTTCCTGCTCATAGGAGAAGAAGTCTTCTCCTATGAGCAGGAACATAACCCACTTTGTCAAGATTGAAGATGCTGTGTCAGTCCATGGACGGTAAGAAAAAAAAAATTTATATTTTTTTGGGGATATTTATTATAGCAAAAAGTAAAAAATATTGCATTTTTTTTAAAATTGTCGCTCTATTTTTGTTTATAGCGCAAAAAATAAAAACCGCAGAGGTGATCAAATACCACTAAAATAAAGCTCTATTTGTGGGAAAAAAAGGATGTCAATTTTGTTTGGGAGTCACGTCGCACGATCGGGCAACTGTCAGTTAAAGCGATGCAGTGCCGAATCGCAAAAAGTGCTCTGGTCTTTGGGCAGCCAAATGGTCCGGGGCTGAAGTGGTTAATGGCATCCCAGTCTTAGTCCGTAGGGTTCAATATTGAGTTGGCCCACCCTTTGCAGCTATAACAACTTCAACTCTCTCGGAAAGCTGTCCACAAGGTTTAGGAGTGTGTCTATGGGAATGTTTGGCCATTCTTTCAAAAGTGATTTGTGAGGTCAGGCACTGATGTTGGATATGAAGGCCTAGCTCACAGTCTCCGCTCTATATCATCCCAAAGATATTCTATCGGGTTGTGTGCAGGCCAGTCAAGTTCCTCCACCCCCACACTTGCTCATCCATGTCTTTATGGACCCTGCTTTGTGCACTGGCCCAAATCATTTAGTGGAGGGGGGATTATGGTGTGGGGTTGTTTTTCAGGGGTTGGACTTGGCCCCTTAGTTCCAGTGAAAGAAACTCTTAAGGCGTCAGCATACCAAGACATTTTGGACAATTTCATACTCCCAACTTTGTGGGAACAGTTTGGGGATGGCCCCTTCCTGTTCCAACATGACTGCACACCAGTACACAAAGCAAGGCCCTCCTATCTCAGACTCCCCTACCTGCCTTATACTCCCCTGTCTCCAGTCCAATGATAAATCACCTACAGTGACTCAAGATTTGTCAGAATTTTTGAGCCGGACCAGCTCATGCATGGTGTGCTCTTCACTCAACTCTATGGAGAATTCATGCTTTGCAGAAGCCCATGCCCATGCTCATCGGTACCCTGCTCTAAAATAAAACATTTTCGGCTGGAGTATGAATTTACACATACCTCCCAGCTTTAAGAATTTAATAATGAGGGATACTTCAGAATGCGTGACCTGTCTGGAGTGTAGCTCACAGCAATGAAGAGTGGGTGTGGTGAAATTGTGGGTGTGGCAACGTTGGTAATAGTGGGAGGGGCTTCAAGTAGAACTATAGCAAAACTTTTTTTTATTTTGGATAGAGCAAGGGAGGGTTATGGCCCCTGTTAAAGGGGTTGTAAAGGTTCATTTTTTATTTTCTAAATAGGTTCCTTTAAGCTAGTGCATTGTTGGTTCACTTACCTTTTCCTTAGATTTCCCTTCTTAATATTTTTTTTCTTTGTTTTCTTTGTCTGAATTTCTCACTTCCTGTTCCTCCTCAGTAAGCTGTTCAGTAAGCTGTTCTGGCTGACTAAACACCACTCGGATGATGGTGTGAAGTTTAGTGAGGAGAAACAGGAAGTGAGAAATTCAGACAAAGAAAAAAAACATTTAGAAGGTAAATCAAAAGGAAAAGGTAAGTGAACCAACAATGCACTAGCTTAAAGGAACCTATTTAGAAAATAAAAAAACAAACCTTTACAACCCCTTTAAACTTTTTTTGCCATCTGTGTCCCATTGCGGAGATTTCCCTTCACTTCCGTTCCCATAGCCAAACAGGAAATGAGAGTTCCTAGTGTCCCAATTGGAATATTTCCCCTCATTTTCTTTTCTGGGAACGACCCAAAATTTGGGATTTTCTTTTAGTTTCACTTTCAATGATAATGGGAAACAGGTCAAATAGAGAGGGTGACTCACCTTAACTGGAGCACAGACAGAAATAAAAACAGACAGGTGTTCTATTCCATCTACACTCTGTCTAAAACAAACAAAAAAAAGTTTTGCCTTCAGTTATGGTAAAACAAGACCCAGATTTCCTTCTACCTTTAAAATATGGTTTGATTGGTTAGTCTCACAGACAAATATAAACCTCAGCACAATAAATGCAGGGTCTCCACTCTCCTGACAGAAAGCTGCATAGTTAACATAGTTCAAAGAGCTTATTTTTTGAGATTTGGGATTCCAAATGTTGCCAGGATCTTGCTAAAATTAGACACCATTATGCAGCTTTTTGGCATGGGGGTGAAGACCCTCATTAAATAAGCAGACTTTTGGGTGGATCATTGTGAATGCTTAAAGAAATACTATAATGTTTTTTTAACTTTTTTGGCAGGGCATCCTGGTACCTATAGTTCTCCAGCACCATGCTGATTAGTCTACAAGCCACCCTCTCTGCTTAGTTACTGCTTTGTCCCTTTGGGGATTACATAGCAGTAGAGGACAGAAATCTCTAGCTGGATTTTGGGTGGAGCATGGTTAACTTGTGTCAACCCTCAACATAACAGGCACCAGAAGATGCCAGATGGTGATTTCATCTTCACAGGTATCCTTCAGGGCCAACTGACTATAACCAGACACTACCACAAACATAGTTGCCAACAGTCACGGATTGGCCGGGACATTCCCGGGATTCAAACCCTTTTCCCGGATTTATTTTGTCCCGGCCAATGTCCCGGCCAATCCGTTTTTTCCCGGTTTCCACGACTTTGGCCGCCGCGGGCCGACGCCGCTAGAGGTCCACGGCCGGCGGAGACAATGTCTCCGCTGGCCGCCATTTTAAAGAAGACCAAAACCAGGATGTAGTACAATAGAAAATAAAGCTGCTGCGGCGCCGCCCATACCCCGCGTCTCCCCGTGGGTGGGCGGCGCCGCAGCAGCTTTATCTTCTATTGTACTACATCCGTGTTTTGGCTGGCCGGCCGGCCACCCCCCCGCCCCGCCCCGCCCCGCCCCGCTGCAGGTCTGTCTGTAATGGAAAGTGGCGGGGGTGGGCGGCGCCACAGCTTAATTTTTTGTGCAGCCACGCGGTCGGCTCCGCCTCTATTTTGTTCCCCCTCGGGGAAGGGGAAACAGTAATGGCGGTCGAGACAGGAGACACCTGGTTAAGGGGGGACTCCGCTGGAGACGCCTGATGTAAGGGGGGACTCCGCTGGGGACGCCTGTTGTAAGGGGGGACTCCGCTGAGGACACCTGATGTAAGGAAGGACTCCGCTGGGGACGCCTGACGTAAGGGGGGACTCCACTGGGGACGCCTGACGTAAGGGGGGACTCCACTGGGGACGCCTGATGTAAGGGGGGACTCCGCTGGGGACGCCTGATGTAAGGGGGGACTCCGCTGGGGACGCCTGTTGTAAGGGGGGACTCCGCTGGGGACGCCTGTTGTAAGGGGGGACTCCGCTGGGGACGCCTGTTGTAAGGGGGGACTCCGCTGGGGACGCCTGATGTAAGGGGGGACTCCGCTGGGGACGCCTGATGTAAGGGGGGACTCCGCTGGGGACGCCTGATGTAAGGGGGGACTTCACTGGGGACGCCTGATGTAAGGGGGGACTCCACTGGGGACGCCTGATGTAAGGGGGGACTCCACTGGGGACGCCTGATGTAAGGGGGGACTCCACTGGGGACGCCTGATGTAAGGGGGACTCCACTGGGGACGCCTGATGTAAGGGGGGACTCCACTGGGGACGCCTGATGTAAGGGGGGACTCCACTGGGGACGCCTGATGTAAGGGGGGACTCCACTGGGGATGCCTGATGTAAGGGGGGACTCCGCTGGGGACACCTGATGTAAGGGGGGACTCCGCTGGGGACGCCTGATGTAAGGGGGGACTCCACTGGGGACGCCTGATGTAAGGGTGGACTCCACTGGGGACGCCTGATGTAAGGGGGGACTCCACTGGGGACACCTGATGTAAGGGGGGACTCCACTGGGGATGCCTGATGTAAGGGGGGACTCCACTGGGGACGCCTGATGTAAGGGGGGACTCCACTGGGGACGCCTGATGTAAGGGGGGACTCCACTGGGGACGCCTGATGTAAGGGGGGACTCCACTGGGGACGCCTGATGTAAGGGGGGACTCCACTGGGGACGCCTGATGTAAGGGGGGACTCCACTGGGGATGCCTGATGTAAGGGGGGACTCCGCTGGGGACACCTGATGTAAGGGGGGACTCCGCTGGGGACGCCTGATGTAAGGGGGGACTCCACTGGGGACGCCTGATGTAAGGGTGGACTCCACTGGGGACGCCTGATGTAAGGGGGGACTCCACTGGGGACACCTGATGTAAGGGGGGACTCCACTGGGGATGCCTGATGTAAGGGGGGACTCCACTGGGGACGCCTGATGTAAGGGGGGACTCCACTGGGGACGCCTGATGTAAGGGGGGACTCCACTGGGGACGCCTGATGTAAGGGGGGACTCCACTGGGGACGCCTGATGTAAGGGGGGACTCCACTGGGGACGCCTGATGTAAGGGGGGACTCCACTGGGGACGCCTGATGTAAGGGGGACTCCACTGGGGATGCCTGATGTAAGGGGGGACTCCACTGGGGATGCCTGATGTAAGGGGGGACTCCGCTGGGGACGCCTGATGTAAGGGGGGACTCCGCTGGGGACACCTGATGTAAGGGGGGACTCCGCTGGGGACACCTGATGTAAGGGGGGACTCCGCTGGGTACGCCTGATGTAAGGAAGGACTCCGCTGGGTAAAGCTGATGTAAGGACGGACTCCATTGGGGGCACCTGATGGCATCTGGTGGCAGGCGACGTGGCAGGTGACACACTTGGGGCTTACAGTGATTCGGCATTATGGTGAGTTGAATGATTTAATTTTATATTACAATGTAATAATAGAAATAATGCGCTTCAATCATCCTGACACCATAACAAACATGGTGTCGGGATGATTGAAGCGCCAACAGGTGTTTTGGAGTATACTTATCTGCCAATTTTGTTACACATTTCTATTGTGGTGTAGGATCTGGCTTCTTTCTTTCTATTTCTTTCTCTCTCTTTCTCTCACCTCGGACTGTAGCCACACCCCTTTGAACCACGCCCATTTAAGCCACACCCACTGGTGTGCGTAAACCACGCCCATTTTTCGCCGCCGCATTTTTTATTTCAGCATGACACGCCTACAAACGAATGCCCCGCCCCCTAATTATAGCAAGGCTCCGCCTCAATACAAAAAAAGTGTCCCAGATGTTTTTTTCCCAATGTTGGCAACTATGCACAAAACGGATGAACCTTTACCTATGCAAATAAAGTCTTTGTCAAAGTCTGTATTTGCAATGCAACTTAGGCAAGATCTACTTGCAATGCCATGAAGCTAATACCTGTGTTCTACCCAATCATACCTCAAAACCACCTGCAAAGGGAACCACTGAACCCCCCCCCCCACAGTGAGACCATTAGACATACCTCCCAACTTTCTGAGATGGCAATGAGGGACACCTGTTAGCAAATGTATGTAGGCATGGGACACACCCACTGCCACGTCCCTTAAAGGAGAATTATACAACACAATAAATAGTTCAAGCCACAAGTGCTTTTCTTTACCACTACTATTTCTTTATACTGTTCATTTCAGAGCTCAAATCAAATGAAATTCAGTCCATGAACGTAGGAAAGGAAGAGATGAGACCCCAGCACCTGTTTCAGTGTGAGATTAAAGCACACCACAGTGTAAAATCCAACCTCCTTATCAGAAGAAGAAATAAAACAGGCATAAACCAGGATCTGTAAAGCAGCACCAGCCTCAAGCACCAGGTGGATGATTCCACGCCGTGACAGCACCGAGGTTGGTACCTTGCATAAAATCACTTTTCACCATACAGGACTCCAATCAAAGATATCCAATATTCTGGTTCACTATGCTTAGTCTCCCAATCATAGGGACGATACCACCAATACAAAAATAAAGCAGCACATAGCGAAGCCCATAAGGAATATTAAAACCGTTTATTAAGATTGTAACGAGCATCAATAGTTTAAAATATAGGAAATGCCGCGGCTCATAGCATGCTTGCGACCTGGCTGACGCGTTTCATCCAATAGGACATCGTCAGAGGCTTGGCCTACTGACACAAGCACGCCTTATGCAAAAACCGGAACTCACATTATCTATGTACCTGCCCCAGAAGACTAATTCAGGTCTCCTGCTGGCATAGATGATGTCCTCCTCCCACTTGGTCATGAACAAATTGGCCATACTAGGGGCAAATTTTGCACCCATGACAAAATTTAGTGTACCAAAATCTAGTGTAACTCCCCCAGAAGACTGAATTTGTCTTCTGGGGGAGGTGCATAGATCATGTCCTCCTCTAATGGGATGGTGACATGCTATCGTTGAATTTGTTCATGGAACAGCTCAACGTGAATTCCCAGTGCCTTAAAAAAGTATTCATACCCCTTGAAATTTTCCACATTTTGTCATGTTACTTCCAAAAACGTAAATGCATTTTATTGGGATTTTATGTGATAGACCAACACAAAGTGGCACATAATTGTGAAGTAGAAAGAAAATGATAAATGGTTTTCAGAATTTGCTGCAAATAAATATTTGAAAAGTTTGTGTTTAGCCCCCCTGGGACAATACTTTGTAGAACCACCTTTTGCTGCAATTACAGCTGTAAAGCCCTGTACACACGATCGGATTTCCGATGGAATCAAATCCGATGGATTTTTCCATCGGAATTCTGATGAAGCTGACTTCCATCAGTCTTGCCTACACACCATTAGACAAAATTCCAACCATCCCAAACGCCGTGACGTATAACACGTACGACGGCACTATAAATGGGAAGTTCAAATCCAATTGCGCCACCCTTTGGGCTGCTTTTGCTGATTTTGTGTTACCGGGTGTTAGTAAAAGTTTGGTGAGAGCCGATTCGCGCTTTTCAGTCTCTGTGCTTTTCAGTCCGTTACAGCATAACGAATGTGCTATCTCCATTACGAACGCTAGTTTTACAAGAACGAGCGCTCTCGTCTCCTAATTCAGTCTGAGCATGTGTGGGGTTTTTCTCTGATGGAGTTCCACACAGACGATTGGAATTTCCTATAGTTTTTTTTCCATCGGAAAAATGTAAAACATGTTCTATTTTTTTTCACCGATGGAAATAAGTCCGATGGGGCCCACACACGATCGGTTTGTCCGATGAAAACAGTCCATCGGACTGTTTTCATCGGTCAAACCGATCGTGTGTACAGGGCTTAAGTCTTGTAAGGGATGTCTCTACCAGCTTTGCACATCTAGAAAGTGACATTTTTGCCCAATCTTCTTTGCAAAATAGCTCTGTCAGATTGGATGGAGAGAGTCTGTGAAAAGCAATTTAGGTCTTGCCACAGATTCTCAATTGGATTTAGGTCTGGACTTAGACTGGGCCATTCTAACACATGAATATGCTTTGATCTAAACCATTGCATTGTAGCTCTGACTGTATGTTTACGGTCGTTGTCCTGCTGGAAGGTGAACCTCTGCCCCAGTCCCAAGTCTTTTGCAGACTCTAACGGGTTTTCTTCTAAGATTGCCTGTCCCTGCTGAAGAAAAGCATCCCCACAACATGATGCTGCCACCAACATGTTTCACAGTGGGGATGGTGTGTTCAGGGTGATGTGCAGTGCTAGTTTTCCCCCTCATATAGCATTTTGCTTTTAGACCAAAAAGTACAATTTTGGTCTCATCTGACCAGAGCACCTTCTTGCACATGTTTGCTGTGTCCCCCACATTGGTTCACTTCTCGCAAACTGCAAATGTGACTTCCTATGGCTTTCTTTCAACAATGTCTTTCTTCTTGCCACTTTTCCATAAAGGCCAGATTTGTGGAATGCACAACTAATAGTTGTCCTGTGGATAGATTCTCCCACCTGAGGTGTGCTCCTCCAGTTACCATTGGCCTCTTGGCTGCTTCTCTGATGAATGCTCTCCTTGCCCGGCCTGTCAGTTTAGGTGGACGGCCATGTCTTGGTAGGTTTTCAGTTCTGCCATATTCTTTCCATTTTTGGATGATGGATTGAACAGTGCTCCATGAGATGTTCAAAGCTTGGAATTTTTTTATAACCTAACCCTGCTTTAAACTTCTCTACATCTTTATCCCTCACCTGTCTGGTGTGTTCCTTGGCCTTCATGATGCTGTTTGTTCACTAAGGTTCTCTAACAAACCTCTGAGGGCTTCACAGAACAGCTCTATATTTATACTGAGATTAAATTACACACAAGTGGACTCAATTTAATAATTAGGTGACTTCTGAAGGTAATTGGTTCCACTAGATTTTAGTTAGGGTTATCAGAGTAAAGGGGCTGAATACAAATGCACGCCACACTTCTCAGATATTTATTTGTAAAAAATAAATAAAAAATATTTATCATTTTCCTTCCACTTCATAATTATGTGCCACTTTGTGTTGGTCTATCACATAAAATCCCAATAAAATATATTTACGATTTTGGTTGTAACATGACAAAATGTGAAAAATTTCAAGGGGAATGATTACTTTTTTAAGGCACTGTATACTGTTGCAGTAAAAGGCCAGCCCCACCAAAATCGAGTTTTTGGATCTTAATATCGAGGTTAGAGGAGGGTCTCTAATCACTTCCACCTTCTTCAAAAGTACAGACCGTAACAGTTATATAGGACAGGGGAGCTGCCATCATCCCTCATGGCTGAGGTCAGTCCCCAACAGCCAGTTTATTTGCCTCAGGCGTAAATTGTACCATCAAGGACGATTATCTGGAAAAAGCATATACTCTAAGATCCAGGTTTGTAGATAAGGAATATAGAAGCGAGTAACTGGATCAGATTATAACAGATGTCGACAATATGGATAGAGCAATTGCCTTGGGGGGGTGCCCGTAAGGTAACGGCTAATATAAAAGATCATAACTTTGCTTTTGTTACCATATATTCCCATCAATATTACGACATTAAGAACATTATGTCTAGACATTGGGGGTATTGAAAAATTACAGGCTTTTGGGGTCTGTCCTTCCGGACTCCCCGCTGGTCATCTTTAGGGGTGTACCACCTTTGAAACTCTATGTTGCACCAAATATATTATTGGATGCTCCTAATAGAGTTTCTTTCTTTCAGAAACTAAAAAGATACTTCCCATGTTGTAAATCTGCCATATGACGTTTAAACATAATCCAGGACAGAAAAAGATTTGTCAGTTCAAATCATCAGTCACCTCCAGAATTTATGATATTGACACATTTATCACATGTACTTCCCAAAATGCTGTATACATGCTTATTTGTCCATGCGGCCTACAATATGTGAGAGCTATGTATGTTAGGATTAAGGAGCATGTAGCCAACATTAACCACTTGCCGCCCGCCCTATAGAGGATTGACGGCGGCAAAGTGGTTTCAAAATCCTGACTGGACGTCATATGACGTCCTCAGGATTTTGAGCCACTGCGTGCCCCCGGTGGCGCGCATCGCGGCGATCGTTGCTGTGGGGTGTCAGTCTGACACCCCGCAACACCGATCTAGGTAAAGAGTCTCAGACGGAGACTCTTTACCACGTGATCAGCTGTGTCCAATCACGGCTGATCACGATGTAAACAGGAAAAGCCGGTCATCGGCTTTTCCTCACTCGCGTCTGTCAGACGCGAGTAGAGGAGAGCCGATCGGCTGCTCCTCTGACAGGGGGGTTTGTGCTGATCCATTATCAGCACAGCCCCCCCCCAAGGATGCCCACTGAACCACCAGGGTAGCCACTAGACCACCAGGGAAGCCCACCATAAGGTATGCCACCCTAGACCACCAGGGATAATGGATGCCAATGCCAAATGGATGCCAATCAGTGCCACAATGGATGCCAATCAGTGCCCACAATGGGCACCACTGATTGGCAGGCATTATTGTTTGGCACTGATTGGCATCCATTAGTACAGTACAGTGTCACCTATCAGTGCCCATCCATGCCACCTATCAGTGCCCATCCATGCCCATCCGTGCCACCTATCAGTGCCCATCCATGCCGCATTATCCGTGCCCGTCAGTGCAGCCCCATCAGTGCCCATCAGAGAAGGAGAAAACTAACTTATTTACAAAGTTTTGTAACTGAAACAAAAAAAAACTTTTTTTTTTTCAAAATTTTCGGTCTTTTTTCTATTTTTTAGCAGAAAATAAAAATCGCAGAGGTGATCAAATACCACCAAAAGAAAGCTCTATTTGTGGGAATAAAATGAGAAAAATGTAGTTTGGGTACAGTGTAGCATGACCGCGCAATTGTCATTCAAAGTGCAACAGCGCAGAAAGCTGAAAATTGGTCTGGGCAGGAAGGTGTATAAGTGCCCAGTATGGAAGTGGTTAAAAAAAGGTTTTCCAAAACACAGTGTTTCCAAAACCTATTTGGAATGTCATGATAAAAATCCAGCGGGTACTACCTTTATTGCCATTGACAGATTCATGCCTCATTGGAGGGGCAGCTTTGTGAGGTGTGAAATCTCGAGAATGGAGACCTGCTGGATTTAAGACTTGAAATGTCATGTCCCCTTCGGGTTGAATGTTGGCTGGGATGTGAACTGTTTCATCAACAACAGCTAATGATTCTGTTGTTCCTTCTAGTTATTTTAATTATCACTCTCTTTTTGGATTTATTTACTGTCTATATTTTTCCTATTAGGAATGTATAGATGTTTTTATTGTCAATATTGAATTATATGGTCATATCAATCATGTCTACTAGGTGGAGGCATCTTTTTTTTTATATCATCTCTTTTTTATTTAGAAAATTATTCTCATGATACAAACACTTATTGCATTTTATCCATTGAAACATTAAATTTTTGGTGCCAATCATCATTTACATATTACTATATCCTATTAATATATTCTCTTTTCCCCTTTTTTCCCTCCCTTCTCCCCCCCTTCCCCCCAAACTACATCCATTACCTTTACTTCCTTGTATCAAATCACCACAATTCACCTCCTCCACCATTACCACTATTTTCTCCTTTCTCTATATACATTTTTTTATCATTCCCACCGTTCCTTCCCTCTCTTCTCCACCCTCCCCTCTTGCAGCCCCTAGAGATCTTACATCTGGAGTCTTTCCACTACTAGTTGAGGTGGAGCTAGATCAGCGTCCTCCAGCCATGGTTTCCATATGATGTCAAATTTACCCACTTCTCCCCTTCTGCTGTACGTCAATCGCTCTCTTAAAAGCACAGAATTTACACATGAGATCCACTGCTTCCCTGTAGGTACCGCTGATGCCATCCAGTATTTTGCAATACGTTTTCTAGCCAGATACATCAGTCTAGTCAACATACAGTACGTTCCTCTTGGGAACATTTCTGTGTCAATGGCTCCGAGCAAATACACTAAAGGGTTTAGGGGAACAGGTACCTGGGCTAGTCTCGTGATACACTAAGAGACTTCCTCCCAGTACCTATGTAGTTTTGGACATTTCCATATTAAGTGTATAAAGTCCCCCCTATGTACTTTACATTTTGGACATAGGGGGGAATCTCTTCCTCCCAACCTATATAACTGCTCTGATGTTCTGTATGCCCTATGCAAAATAAATAATTGTGATAATCTGTGGGATGCAGATACCGATACCACAGGGATAGACTTAAGTGCCATTTCCCACTGGTTCCCATCTATGTCCCCTATATCTTCCACCCATTTGCTCCGGCTTCTCAAGGAGGCATGATCCTGGACCGAGGACAGCAATTCCATATACATTTTTGATATTAATCCCTTCCGGGTATCTGTCCCAAGGATTTCCTTCAGCATAGGTGATGTTGACACTGTCATAAGATGTGTTATTTGTTGTGCCTGCAAAGCATGACGAAGCTGAAGGTGGTGATAGAAGCCCTTAGGATTTAGCTGGAATTCCTGGTATAACTGTTCATATGTCTTCAACTCCTTCCCTTCATATAATTGTGCAAAAAAGCAAATCCCCCTCTCTTTCCAAGGGGTAAAGCCCTGCAATTCCTGTACCTCTGGGTATCTCTGGTTATGCCATATCGGGGTAAAGGGTAACAAACCCTTTATCTTCAAGGCTTTCCAGATCTCCCCCCATACTCTTTTGAGGAGGACGCATATAGGTGCCGAATCTGGTATACTCGGCAGGTCCATTTCCATATGGGAGGCCGCTTCCAATGCTGGGACAGAAGTGGTCACCATTTTGCATATCGGGTCCTCCCTCCCTTCCCGCCCCCATCCTGCCATCTGCTGAAACTGTGAGGCCAAAAAGTACATTTTAGGGTGGGGTATTGCCAATCCTCCTCTATCCTTTCCATACTGCAATGTAGCTAGACTGATCCTGGCTGTCTTTTTTTTCCATATTAATTCCCTCATTAGTGTATCAATCTGTTTAAACCACTTATTGGAGATCCACATGGGGGAGTTATGGAATACGTACAGTAACTGCGGGGTCCACACCATTTTATTAGGTTTGCCCGTCCTACTACTGACAGTGGAAGCTTACACCAGCTGTTACATTTCGCTTTCTGTCTAACCAGCAATGGGCCCAGATTTAGCTGAATATACTCAGCCGGTTCCGGGAATACTACTACTCCCAGGTATTTAAAACTTTTTGCTATAACTATTTGTTCTGCCCCCTCTGGTAACTGTTCCGTCCACTGATCTATGGGCATCAATATTGATTTTGACCAATTAATGGTAAATCCTGAAAAGCCTCCAAATTCCTCAATTATCCCCACCACTGCTCGCAACGAGGCGGCTTAGTCGCCTAAATATATAAGCGCGTCATCCGCGTATAAAGGCATCTTTACTTGCTGGATGTTCGTTTTTTTACTTATACGTTTTTATTTTACTTATACGTGTATTGAAATAGGTGATATAGTTTGGCTCCTGCATGCTGAGAGGCATGTATGGTGTAAACCTGTAAGCGGCCAATATGATTTTAATTATAATTTTTTTTAGCTTATTATATTATATTAAAGCATGATCCTCCGGCAATGTGATGTTGCTTTTACCTTTCTGATTGAAATCCGGCTGGTGGAGCCCATATGCGAGTTGCCTGGGCCCTCGATGCTCTCCTCTGGTTGTAATTGGCTTTTTCCTGGTTTGTATTTCTGGCTGTTGGAATGCATGGATGAATATTCCGTGCGCTTCTGGTCGTCAGCTTTCGGTTTTTGCATAAATAGGCATGCTTGTGTCAGTAGACCATGCCTCTGACGATGTCCTATTGGATGAAACGTGTTAGGCGAGTCCATGGATACACAAGCACGCTATGAGCCGTGGCATTTCCTGTATTTTAAACTATTGATGCTTGTTTTTGAACTAGTTGTGTAAGTATATTCTTAATAAACCATTTTAATATTCCTTACGGGCTTCACATATCTTTGATTGAGTCCTGTCTGGTAAAAAGTGATTTATGCAAGGTTCCCCCATTGGTGCTTTCAAGGCATGGAGTCATCCACCTGGTGCTTGATGCTGGTGCTGCTATACAGATCCTGGTTTTTGCCTGTTTTATTTCTTCTTCTGGTAAGGAGATTGGATTTTACACTGTGATGTGCTGTAATCTCACACTGAAGCAGGTCCTGGGGTCTCATCTCTTCTAAATCAAACAAATTGTGCTGGCTGCCAGTGGCGTACTAAGTGGGGGGCGGGGCGCCCCGGGTGCCACACACTGGGGGGGTGTCAGGCGGGCGCCCCCCCTCCGACTGAAGCAGGAGACAGCGGGTGGTTTTAGGCAGCGGCAGGCAACCCCCCCTCCGCGACTGAAGCGGAGACAGCAGGGCTAAGCGGGCGGGTTTAGCCTAGGCAGTGGGTGGGTTTAGGTAGCGGCAGGCATCCCCCCTCTGCGACTGAAGCGGAGACAGCAGGGCTGAGCGGGCGGGTTTAGCCTAGGCAGTGGGTGGGTTTAGGTAGCGGCAGGCACCCCCCCTCCACGACTGAAGCGGAGACAGCAGGGCTGAGCGGGCGGGTTTAGCCTGCCTATGCAGTGGGCGGGTTTAGGCAGCGGCGCGCGAGGCTGAACAAACGCGGAGACCGGAGAGAACCTGAGGTAATGGCTTTGCGGGGGGGAGGGGTGCGAGCCGCACTGGAGAGTGACACCCCCCCACCTTAAAATGTAAAAACACCCCACTGTGCCCCCTGCATACCTCTGTATCCTTCAATATCTTTTTGTCACTACTGTGTACCCCCTCTCCACAACTGCACCTCTGAACCCCTTTACATTACACAGCACCCTGCAGCTCTGGAACCCTTTACATTACACAGCACTCTGGACCACTTTACATTACACAGCACCCTGCACCTCTGGACCCCTTTACATTACACAGCACCTGCACCCCTTTACATTACACAGCACCCTACACCTATGTACCCCTTTACATTACACAGCACCCTGCACCTCTGGACCCCTTTACATTACACAGCACCGTACCTCTGGACCCCTTTACATTACACAGTACCCTGCACCTCTGGACCCCTTTACATTACACAGCACCCTGCACTTCTGAACCCCTTTACATTACACAGCACCCTGCACCTCTGGACCCCTTTACATTACACAGCACTCTGGACCACTTTACATTACACAGCTCCCTGCACCTTTGGACCCCTTTACATTACACAGCACCCTGCACCTCTGGACCCCTATACATTACACAGCACCCTGCACCCCTTTACATTACACAGCACCCTGCACCTCTGGACCCCTTTACATTACACAGCACTCTGGACCCCTTTACATTACACAGCACCCTGCACTTCTGAACCCCTTTACATTACACAGCCCTTGTAGCTCTGGGCCACTTTACATTACACAGCACCCTGCACTTCTGAACCCCTTTACATTACACAGTACCCTGCACCTCTGGACCCCTTTACATTACACAGCACGCCGCACTGAACCCCTTTACATTACACAGCACCCTACACCTCTGGACCCCTTTACATTACACAGCACCCCTGGAACCTTTTACATTACACAGCACCCCGAACCTCTGAACCCCTTTACATTATACAGCCCCTGTACCTCTGGACCCCTTTACATTACACAGAACCCTGCCCCTCTGAACCCCATAACTCTGGACACCTGCATGTTACACAGACCCCCCTACAGTGCAAACCCCCTCCCTACAGTACAGACCCCCCCTACAGTACAGACCAACCCCCTAACAGTACAGACCAACCCCCTAACAATACAGACCAACCCCCTAACAATACAGACCCCCCACCCCCTAACAATACAAACCCCCCACCCCCTAACAATACAGACCCCCCTACCAATACAGACCCATCCCCTAACAATACAGACCCCCTACCAATACAGACTCACCCCCTACCAATACAGACCCCCCACCCCCTAACAATACAGACCCCCTACCAATACAGACCCCCCCTACCAATACAGACCCATCCCCTAACAATACAGACCCCCTACCAATACAGACCCACCCCCTACCAATACAGACCCACCCCCTAACAATACAGACCCCCCTACCAATACAGACCCACCCCCTAACAATACAGACCCACCCCCTACCAATACGGACCCCCCACTACCAATAGAGACACACCCCCTAACAATACAGACCCACCCCCTAACAATACAGACCCCCCCTACCAATACAGACCCCCCTAACAATACAGACCAACCCCCTAACAATACAGACCCACCCCCTACCAATACGGACCCCACACTACCAATACGGACCCACCCCCTACCAATACAGACCCCCCTACCAATACAGACCCCCCCTAATAATACAGACCCCCCTACCAATAAAAACCCTCCTACCAATAAAGACCCCCCTACCAATACAGACCCCCCCTAACAATACAGACCCACCCAGTCCCATAATGTACCTCAGATGAACACAGCACTAGTGGGCTGGTCGGGTCCCCTCCCCCTGTGTCGACATAAAGGAGGAGGGGGAGGCGGCTTCACTCTGCTCGGCTGTGTCGAGACTGATCAGAGCCGCGAGTCGCGACCATGGAGAGAAGGGGATCTGACTGGTCAGGTGTCACACTCCGGTGCGGCTCGCACCCCTCCCCCCCTGCAAAGCCATTACCTCAGGTTCTCTCCGGTCTCCGCGTGTGTTCAGCCTCGCGCGCCGCTGCCTAAACCCACCCACTGCATAGGCAGGCTAAACCTGCCCGCTCAGCCCGGCTGTCTCCGCTTCAGTCGGGGAGGGGGGGTGCCTGCCGCTATCTAAACCCACCCACTGCCTAGGCTAAACCCGCCCGCTCAGCCCTGCTGTCTCCGCTTCAGTCGCGGAGGGGGGTTGCCTGCCGCTACCTAAACCCACCCACCAGGGGCGTAACTAGAAATCACAGGGCCCCATAGCAAAATGTTGTATCCCCCCCTGCAAACAGCCCCCCCCCCCACAAAAAAATGAACTAATGCCATTGAACTACAGATTACCACACCCATGTGGCACAGTACCCAGGCAACAGCTTATATTAATTTTGAACAACAAAGTATGCGGTATACTTTATGTAGCCCCTGAAGGACATACATTGCTGACCTCCATGCCTTCTAAACAATTTCTGTTCTGATTAAACCTATGTGTAAAAATTAGACATATAGGGGAAAAATAAGACAGCAATGATGAACAGTGGCCCTAATGGTAGTTTAATCAAGTTTATTCTTAAGGTCTTAGGAACATCTGCACCCTTGAACCGGGCATTGCTCCCCCTCTCTTTGTGCCAAAATTATTGGAAAAAATATAGCAAACATTTTCTTCACAAAAATAGCAAAACAGATGACAGTCTCCCACTCCCTTCCTACCTCCTGTCCAGACTCCAGAGCCTCCTCATGTGCCGAAAATAATGTCCCTTCACAGGAGCGCTTGAACGTTTTGCCCCGCACGCTCTGCTCTCTGCCTCCTGCTGTATGCGGCTGCATGTGTCGGGACACCTCTGGACTCGCGTGGCCCGGGAGGCTTAACAGTAAACTTACTTTCCTCATCCTCACCCAGGGGAAGATTCAGAGTCTAGTCTAGGGCGGGGCACTGGCAGAAAATATTTTTTTGGGGGGCAATAGCTGATGTTGGCGCTTCAATCATCATGGCACCATAGTTGTTATGGTGTCAGGATGATTGAAACACATTATTTCTATTAGTACATTGTTATATAAAATGAAATAGTTCAACTCACCATAATGCCGAATCAGTGGGAGCCCTGATCGTGTCACTTACCACGGTCGCCTGCCACCAGATGCAGATTGTCACTTGCCACATCACCTGCCACACGTTGCAGATTGTTCATTTGCCACGTCGCCTGCCACCAGATGCAGATTGTCACTTGCCAAGTCACCTGCCACACGTTGTGGATTGTCACTTGCCACGTCACGGATTGTCACTTGCCACGTCAAATGCCACACATTTCGGATTGTCCATTTGCCACGTCGCCTGCCACCAGATGCAGATTTTTACTTGCCAAGTCACCTGCCACATGTTGCGGATTGTCACTTGCTTCGTCACGGATTGTCACTTGCCACGTCACCTGCCACACGTTACGGATTGTCACGTCACGGATTGTCACGTCGCCTGGCACACGTTACGGATTGTCACTTGCCACGTAACCTGCCACACATAATGGATTGTCGCTTGACACGTCGCCTGCCACACGTTACTGATTGTCACTTGCCACGTCACTTTCCTGCTGTGTCCCAGAGTCAGGCAGCAGAGAGATAATGTCATCTCTCTGCTTCCTGTGGCTGCCTGCACAGTGAGGGGGGAACTGCACTGCAGGGATGCAGGGCGGGTGCCGGGCGGTGAGAGATGATGTCATCTCTCTGATCCCCCGCCCGCCAGCTCCCTGATTGGCCAGCCCACTCACCCACGAGCCGCCCAGCTGTCTCACCAACTGACAGCCCGCGGAGCCCCCCTGCCTCTTACCCGCAGAGACGCCCGCTCTCACCCGCGGTTCCGCGAAGCCGCCTGTCCTCACGGGGCCCCCCTTGGCTGCGGGCCCCATAGCGTCCACGTGGGTCGCTATGGCGGTAGTTCCGCCACTGCCACCCACTGCCTAGGCTAAACCCGCCCGCTTAGCCCTGCTGTCTCCGCTTCAGTCGTGGAGGGGGGGTTGCCTGCCGCTGCCTAAAACCGCCCGCTGTCTCCTGCTTCAGTCGGAGGGGGGGCGGCCGCCTGACACCCCCCCAGTGTGTGGCACCCGGGGCGCCCCGCCCCCCACTTAGTACGCCACTGGGGTGGGTCTGTATTTTTAGGGGGTGGGTCTGTATTGGTAGTGTGGGGTCCGTATTGGTAGGGGGTGGGTCTGTATTGTTAGGGGGTTGGTCTGTATTGTTAGGGGGGTCTGTATTGGTAGGGGGGTCTGTATTGTTAGGGGGTGGGTCTGTATTGTTAGGGGGTGTGTCTGTATTTGTAGTGGGGGGTCTGTATTGGTAGGGGGTGGGTCTGTATTGTTAGGGGGTGGGTCTGTATTGGTAGGGGGGTCTGTATTGTTAGGAGGGCAGTATTGGTAGGGGGGTCTGTATTGTTAGGGGGTGGGTCTGTATGTAGGGTGGGTCTGTATTGGTAGGGGGTCTGTATTGGTAGGGGATGGGTCTGTATTGGTAGGGGGAGTCTGTATTGATAGGGGGGTCTGTATTGTTAGGGGGTGGGGGGTTTGTATTGTTAGGGGGTGGGGGGTCTGTATTGTTAGGGGGTTGGTCTGTATTGTTAGGGGGTTGGTCTGTACTGTTAGGGGGTTAGTCTGTACTGTAGGGGGGTCTGTACTGTAGGGAGGGGGTTTGCACTGTAGGGGGGTCTGTGTAACATGCAGGTGTCCAGAGCTGTGGGGTTCAGAGGTGCAAGGTTCTGTGTGATGTAAAGGGGTCTAGAGGTACAGGGGCTGTATAATGTAAAGGGGTTCAGAGGTTCGGGGTGCTGTGTAATGTACAAGGTTCCAGGGGTGCTGTGTAATGTAAAGGGGTCCAGAGGTGTAGGGTGCTGTGTAATGTAAAGGGGTTCAGTGTGGGGTGCTGTGTAATGTAAAGGGGTCCAGAGGTGCAGGGTACTGTGTAATGTAAAGGGGTTCAGAAGTGCAGGGTTGTTTTCGCTTGCGTCTATCTAGCAAGGTTACTCTGTGGTATAACAAGGAAGCTGAGACTTCTGCAGTGTGTAAATGCGCTTTTACTATACAAGATGCTGTACATACAAAACTATTACAATATTAGGACTAAAATACAAGACTGACAGATCTCTATAACAAGCAAAATGCCTAGCAAATAGAACAGCCTATGGTCTATAACTACAAATACATTTAAAGGTTACTTATCTTCTGTTACTCGTGATCTCCATTGGCAATAATTCTTCTTGGAGACCAGGTTCTCTTCTTCTTCATGATCTTACAGCAACATGGTGTGTGTCTCCCCGTGTACCTTTCTGTCCTGCTTTTTTATGTGTGTCAGGCTGTTTACCATTATCAAAACTGTAGCTGTATTTCAACAATAGCATTGAATACAACAATGCTATCTACCTATTGTCTACTCAAAAAACGAACCTGTAATCTAAACTGTGATTTCTTTCAGTTTGAGAGCTGAAAGAAATCTCAAACAGGTAATGTTTACTGTGGCTATAGAGACATTAGCATATTGGATACAACAATGGTATCTAATCCCATTGTCATTTGTTTGAGAGATCTACTTAAACCAAATGCTGACAGGTAATCTGACTATTGTAAAATTGTCCCATGTATCCTATGTCTGATTAATATAATAAAAATCATATTTTTAACAAACGCAATACATTCCGCCCCTATGATTTTTATTTTTTTTCTCTCTCAGACCACACACAGAAGATCTCTTCATTACTAAAAACTCAATATACACATGAATTTTCCTTAAATGCAACCCCTCCCATATTTCTGTCACTGGGAAGGTGTTTCAGTCTTTGGATAAAAGTTCATTAGAAAGTCCATTCTAAAGTTCTTTAGAAACAAGTCCAGGCTTGGAATACATCAAAAGGCCTTGTTCTCCACAGCTCTTGCGATCTTCCGTCATTCTTTCCATCATGTAACCACTTTTTCTCTAGTCTTCCTATGGATCAAATCGGAGACAGCCTGTGGAGTGGAAAACAAAGCGGATTATCTGTTCCTTCTAACAATACATAAACAGTAGATCCTGGCCCTTCAGCTACAATCTCTCCTCTAAATGGCTTCTTGCCTGGATATCTGACCAATACTTTGCCACCTGCCTGTATGCACCTCTGACCCTCCCAAAGAACATCAATAGGGAGGAGAGGAAATATACTGATATTTCCCAGAAAATCACTGCTGTTTATTTTGGAAGGTTTGATGTTATGTAGCCTCACTTTCCACTCTTGCTGAGAAGTATCCACTAACCAGTCAGAGTCCCATCCACTGTCTTGAAGCTCATCTGCCAATGCAAATATAACTTCAAACCTTCCTGCCAGATTCCCTCTCATTCCTAGATAGGCTTCAGCTTCAGATACGTCACTCTTGGTTTCTATGTCATGGGAAGCAGTAACATGGTATCTGTTAAACCCTGTTCTTTCAGGAACCTTACATAAATACTGAACTCTGCACTCCAGCTGTGGAATCTGTGCCTCAGCCCCTACCATCCTCTCATATGGTGTGCTTTTGGCTTTTCTCCTAGAATTTAACAACATGACTGCCTGTGTGAGGACCCGATCCCACCCCCTTAGTGTATGTGTGGGTGTAATTTTGCGTATCTGGTCCTTCAATAGCCCGTTGTATCTTTCAATCAAACCAGCTGCCTGTGGATGGTATGGGATGTGGCACAACCAGTACACTCCAGAATCTTTGGTCCACTGCTGTACTGTTAATCCGGTGAAGTGTGAGCCATTATCACTTTGGACTTGTTTGGGACAACCATAAGCAACGACAAGTTTCTGAAGCAGTTGAAGCGTTGCGGCTTGATCTGCACGTTTGCAAGGATGAACAAGCATAAGTCCTGAATAGGTGTCCACCGCAGTGCAACAATATCTCAGTCCATTGTTTCCCCGGGGCAGGGGACCGATGAAGTCAATCTGCCAGATCTCTGCAGGCCTCTCACCCCTCTTAATCGACCCAGTGGAGTACTTTTGCAATGACCATTGTCGCACTTCTCCACACACTGTACAGTTCCCTATTACAGTCTTTATCATGTCCATGGATATAGGCAATCCTCTCTGCTGTGCCCATTCATATGTTGCTTTCTGCCCCAAATGTCCAGATTGCTTGTGGGCCCAGTTGGCCAAGTTCATCAAAACAGGATCAATTGGCACAACTGCCTTCACTTTTGCGATTTCATCTGCAACTCTGTTATAGTTCTCAAAGTCTGGTACTAGGGGCACATGTGCATCAACATGCCCCACTTTTATGGTGCCAGACTTCCTTCTCTCCCCACACCACCTTTCCATGAATCATCCATTCATTGGGCTTCCACGTGGGCATCCAAGTTGTCAGTCCTTTAAAAACCGCCCAGCTGTCAGTGTAGATAGTGACATGGGAAGAAGGATCCTCCTGAAGAGTCATTACTACAGCTTTCAACTCTGCATACTGACTGGACCCTCCGATTCCGGACTCCTGCAGGACTGTGTCTGTACTTGGATTGTAGGCTGCTGCTGTCCATTTACGCCCAGACGAGGCGATTATGGCTGAACCATCAGTGAACCACGCTGACTCCTTCATGTCTTCTGACAGAGACTCAAAGGGTGGAGCCTCTTGAATGGGGGATGACTGCAGCACAGGAATTTCTTCTTCTGGCCGGGTGCTGGTAAAAGTAACAAGCCCTGCCAACTGTTTTGAAATGTCTCTAACATCCCCAGCTGCAATACCCCCTCTTTCTTGAAGGTACCACTTCCATTTCATCAGTATCTGGTTCTGGGCTACAGCTGCCCTAGTGGTCAGTCCATTATCTCTCACCCATCCTGCTATTGGCAATGCAGTATGGGTGGTGACTGTGTCCTTTCCTGTAATGGTCTCTACATGTTGAAGTGCTGTGTAGGCCCCAAACAGGTACTTCTCTAAGGGCGTGTATCTCGTCTGTGCCCCTGTCAGTTGTTTGGACCAAAATCCAATAGGTATTGCTCTCAGTCCTTTCTTTTCATTTGGCTGCCACAGACTCCAAGATATGGTACCATTCTGCTCCACTACATCCAGCTGCAATGGTACTCCTTGTCTCACAGGTCCCAATCCCTGATGGTGCAAAATAGCTTCTTTAGCAGCCAGGAATGCAGTCCGCTGCTCTGAACCCCATGAGAACTCAGTCTTTTTTCTGGTAACATTGTATATAGGCCTCAGAATCAGTCCAAGATGTGGGATGAACGATCTCCAGAATCCTACAACTCCAATGAACTTCTGTGCCTCCTTTTTGGTAGTAGGGGGCGACAGCGCCTGGATAGTTTGCACAACTGTCTCTGGAATCTTCCTCTGTGGCCCAGTCCACATCATTCCTAGGAATTTCACCTCTGTGGCAGGTCCTTGGACTTTGTCTCTGTTGATAGCCCATCCTCTGTTCTCCAAGTGCTGTATCAGCAGGTGCAGTGCTTCAGTTACATCTTCTTTTGTCCCAGAGATCATGATGTCATCAATGTAGTGAAACACAGCGACTTTCAAATTCAGGGTACTTAAATCTCGGGCAATTAGTCCATGACAAATCGTTGGAGAATGAAGATAGCCTTGCGGAAGGACAGTGAAAGTGTACTGGCGGCCGTCCCACACCAGAGCAAACTGGTCTTGACAATCTGGGTCTATCAAAATTGA
Source organism: Rana muscosa (assembly GCA_029206835.1). Taxonomy (NCBI): domain Eukaryota; kingdom Metazoa; phylum Chordata; class Amphibia; order Anura; family Ranidae; genus Rana; species Rana muscosa. The sequence continues at coordinate 1,082,000,026 of CM055117.1, read as the reverse complement.
AAAGAAAGCATTAGCCAGGTCTATCACAGCATGATATTCTCCTGCATCTTTAGCAATTTTCTCAACAATTGAGATCATATCTGGTACAGCTGACTTCAATGGAGGTGCCACTTTGTTTAGACCTCTGTAATCCACAGTCATTCTATATGTCCCATCAGGTTTCTTTACTGGGAACACCGGAGACGAGAAAGGACTTACAGCAGGTCTAAGGATCCCTACTCTCAACAGTTCTTGAATAGTCTCCCCAATTTCTTTGTGGCCTCCAGGAAGTCTGTACTGCTTGAGACAGACTGGCTTCTCTGGTGGAGGAATGTAGACAGGGGTCCATTTCGCATGACCTCTGACCACAGCCTTCACCGCCCTTACCAGATACGCTTTATCAGGATACCCGAATGTGAATGTACCTCTTTCAGTCTGAATTGACTGACCTTGAAGTACATCCATCCCAATAATATTTTCGGGTAACTCTGATATCAAAACATTTGTCATAAATCCTGATCCCTTGCCAATAGCCAATTTCACCCGTATCCTAACTGCTGGTGTAGTTTGCCCTCCCAAGCCTTCTACATAAATCAATTCTCCTTTGTGATGGGAAGGATTTCCTTGCAAAAGTGTAACTTCAGCTCCACTATCAACTAAAGCCATTACATGTGTAGGAGAAGATGACTTCCCCCACCATACAGTGACAGGTGCATATGGGCGTCGGTCTCCTGCTGTTACTGCCCTTGCTGCTATTACAGGAGACTCACCTTCCCTTCATAAAGGATATTGAACCTCCCAATCCCCTTTTCTGATTCTCTCTAACTCCTCCCCAGGATAAAGGGATTTGGGTTTGGGTTCATGTTCACTTTTGGGAATTGGTTTGGGGCTAACAGGAGGGGTCTGTTCTGTTTCCTCTAAGTCTAGGCTGATGTTATCTTCACTAGGAGTAGTGTTTCTAACCCTGACAGTTTTCCCTACTAAATGTTTCCACCTCTTCAGCATTTCTGCAGCAGGAATGCCATCTATCTCATCTTTAGGTACTCCTGCCTTTAATAGATCCACCCACATTTCTTTCCTAGAAACAACTAGCCTGGTTTTCTCTCCACCTTCTGTCTTCTCTACCCCATTCCGTTTCTTCTTTGTTATTTTCTGCTTGTATTCTTCCTGTCTGGCCTTGACCTTATCTACTGCCCTGACAGGTTTTGTTTTAGTCTCCTCTATCTCCCCCAACTGGCTTAAAAGGGTTGTGGCTTCATGAATCTTGCTGTTTAATCCCAGGCCTCCCAACAAAGACAATAATGGAGCCCTGAGATTAAATGGCGCAGACTTCATCAGCTTAGAGCGCAGAGCAGACGTAAAGGGTTCCATATCTGGACCTATCCATTCTGGAAATGTATTTAATCCGGTTATACAGCCCATCTCACGTAACCTGGAAATACCCTCTCCTATTGATCTCCAGGAGTAGGTATTTTCCAGGTCAGTAGGACTGGCGTATACTCGGACTATTCCATCTCTCACAAGGTCTAACAGTGAAAAATTCACGCTAAACTCTCGGGCTTTTCGCATTGCCTGACGCAATTGTGGATCATGGGTTAACACTCCCATAGCCACTGCTTCCTTACCTGACAAAACAACACTGTCCGCCCCTTCATCCCATAAGCGTAGGAGCCAACCCAATAGGGGCTCCCCAGACCTTTGTTTGTATTGTTTTGCCAGCTCATGGAGTTCAGTTTGTGAAAACTCCCGTACTTCTTCAAATTCAACATCTCTGGGGTTGCGATAATGCACCTCCCCATCTGCCATATCCTCTCTATCATGTTGCCGTTTCCTATGCTTAGTAATGAGAGGTCTGGCATACTTTTTCTTTCCCACTAGCAGATCATCCTCTGAAATATCAAACTCTATCTCCTCATCCTCACTATCATTTGAGGAGAACACATCCTCACAATCCCAATTTTGGGATGTGACAATGGCACGCACCCTGGCTTTACTAACAGGTTTACGCCCCTTTCTTTTTCTTAAGGCATTAATTGATTTGGTCATGAGGGATGTACACCGCTCTTGCAAATCATCAGCCCGACTAGCGGTTGAACGTACACACTCTGAAGCAACTGCTAGCTGGTCTTTTAATACCTTAACTTCTGCCTCTGCCTTCTCCCTTCTATGTGATTCAGTATAGAGAGCATGGATGAAGTACCAACCCACTGTGGACACTGTCCTCTTCTCTTTCTTACTTAAATCCAACCCCTTAAGGCTAACATCTACAAAATGATCTGAGACTTTATCACCCCAAGTCAGCTTCAAGGGAGAAGCATACTTCACAAATGCATTAGCAAGAGGCTCCCACTCATTATTTCTGGCCCAGATAGGTAAGCTGCACACTTTCTTCTGGTCACCAGAACCCTCTGCAGCCTTGCTTTTCCTAAACAGCTTACGCAGCATTTTACCTAGCACAAGCTACACAACACACTACAGAAAAACAAGTCTGCTTCAATTGAATTATAGCACAAATCCCGGACGAGCCCCCAAATGTTTTCGCTTGCGTCTATCTAGCAAGGTTACTCTGTGGTATAACAAGGAAGCTGAGACTTCTGCAGTGTGTAAATGTGCTTTTACTATACAAGATGCTGTACATACAAAACTATTACAATATTAGGACTAAAATACAAGACTGACAGATTTCTATAACAAGCAAAATGCCTAGAAAATAGAACAGCCTATGGTCTATAACTACAAATACATTTAAAGGTTACTTATCTTCGATTACTCGTGATCTCCATTGGCAATAATTCTTCTTGGAGATCAGGTTCTCTTCTTCTTCATGATCTTACAGCAACATGGTGTGTGTCTCCCCATTAGTGATGAGCCGAACACCCCCGGGTTCGGTTCGCACCAGAACCCGCGAACGGACCGAAAGTTCGTACGAACATTAGAACCCTATTAAATACAATGGATGCGAACGTTCGAATTCTAAAGTGCTAATTATAACGACTATTATGCATGTTATTGTCCTAAAAAGGGTTTGGGAACCCGGGTTCTGCACCAGGGGACATGTATCAATGAAAGAAGTTTTAAAAACGGTCGTTTTTCGGGAGCAGTCATTTTAATGATGCATAAAGTGAAAAAAAAAAAAGTCAAATATTCCTTTAAATATCGTACCTGGGGGGTGTCTAAAGTATGCCTGTGAAGTGCCACGTGTTTTCCGTGTTTAGAACTGTCCCTGCACAAAATGACACTTCTAAAGGAAAAAAAAGCCATTTAAAACTGCTTGCGGCTTTAATGTAATGTCTGGTCCCGGTAATATGGATGAAAATCTTTAAGAAAAATGGCATAGCTACCCCATGACCCCCCCCCCTACCCCAGCCCATTACCAGCCCCTTTGGGTCTTGTATGGATATTAAGGGGAACCCCGCACATAAAATAAAAAAGGCCCTATATACTCTGAACAGCCGTATACAGGCGGTGCATACAAGACAGGGACTGTAGGTTTGTTCTTATGTAGAATCTGTTTGTAATTTTGAACAGGTACATTGTTTAAGTGTAGCTCCAGCCCAAAAATCTATTTTTAAACTTTTTGGAAAACATAGGTAAGGGTTATCACCCCTGTAACATTTGTTTTGCTGTCTGTGCCCCTGTTCAGAACATTTCACCTCACTTTCCGTCCCAATGACAACTGTTTTTGAAATGTGGTGTTTTTCTTGAAACAAGGATTGGTGATAAAGCATCAGTACAGAGGAGACACCTTTCTCCCATATTAATTCTTACAGGAGAGAATTTTCCTTCCTAGGGGTAGATTTCCTCTCACTTCCTGTTGTCTTCTTGCGTTTGCAAGTAGGAGTCGTTTGTAAGTTGGATGTTTGAAAGTAGGGACCTGCCGTATATACTCTGCAGAAATAGGCCCCTTAGTTGTTGGTGTTGGCACAACACTGTAAGCACTCACAGTTACTCTTGGTTGGTGCTGGAACGCCCTGCTGTCAACTATTATATCAGGAATTGTAATTACATATAATTGTTGAACAGTGGTAGTAAAAATTGGGCCTTTGATGGTGGTGCTGGTGCCACAACACTGTAAGCCCTGACAGTTACTCTTGGTGGGTGCAGCAATGGGCCCTGCTGTGAATTATTAGATCAAGAATTGTAATTGCATGCCCCTGTTGAACAGGGGCTGAAAAATTGGGCCTTTCGTGGTGGTGGTGGTGGTGGTGTTGCCACAACACTGTAAGCCCTCAGAGTTACTCTTGGTGGGTGCAGGAATGGGCCCTGCTGTGAATTATTAGATCAAGAATTGTAATTACATGCCCCTTTTGAACAGGGGCTGAAAAATTGGGCCTTTCGTGGTGGTGGTGGTGGTGGCGTTGCCACAACACTGTAAGCCCTCAGAGTTACTCTTGGTGGGTGCAGCAATGGGCCCTGCTGTGAATTATTAGATCAAGAATTGTAATTACATGCCCCTGTTGAACAGGGGCTGAAAAATTGGGCCTTAGGCACTGGTGGCACAACACTGCAACCCCTCACAGATACTGTACTTGGAGCACAGCAATGAGCCCTTTAGCAAAGTATTGCTTCAAAAATTGTAATTACACGCCCCTGTTAAACAGGGGCTGAAAAATTGGGCCTTAGGCACTGGTGGCACAACACTGCAACCCCTCACAGATACTGTACTTGGAGCACAGCAATGAGCCCTGTTGCAAAGTATTGCTTCAAAAATTGTAATTACACGCCCCTGTTAAACAGGGGCTGAAAAATTGGGCGTTAGGCACTGGTGGCGGCACCCATAAACAAAAATGATCTTCCAAGCTATCATCATCAATCGTATCATTGAGGACTCGGAGGAGGAGGATAGCCAGTCAACATAACAGCACAGGCACTCAGCATCAGCATCAGTCTTGAAGGGATGTGACATGTTAAAATCAATTAGTCTGTTATATCAGCATCAGGTGTGTGGTAGCTGGTGGTGATCCAAGACTGGTTCATCTTGATGAAAGTCAGTCGATCAACCGAGTCGGTGGACAGGCGCACCCTGTGATCCGTGACAAATCCTCCAGCAGCACTGAATGTGCGTTCCGAAAGAACGCTGGATGCAGGACAGGCCAGTAGCTCAATTGCATACTGTGCAAGCTCTGGCCAGTGATCCATCCTCAAGACCCAGTAAGCCAGAGGATTTTCGGTGGGGAAGGTGTCCAAGTCTGACCTTGCCCCTAGATATTCCTGCACCATGTTTATCAGACGCTGGCGATGGTTGCTGGAACCGATCATACTTTGGGGCTGCGGACTAAAGAATTGTCTGAACGCATCGGTCAGACGGCCACCTTCCCCACCGCTCCTTCTTTGACTGGCCGAAGCCTCAGCAACTCGTTTTCCAGGACCAGGAGTTTGTAACCTCCCAGTCTCTGGGAACGCGTTGCACAGACCTTTCTGCAAGGCCTCCCGGAGTTGTCTCATCCTCTGCTCCCTCTGCGACGGTAACATAAGGTCCGCAACCTTACCCTTGTACCGTGGATCAAGGAGAGTGGCCAGCCAGTAATGGTCCCTCTCCTTGATCCGAAGAATACGAGGATCCTTCCGCAGACTTTGCAGGATCAGGGAGGCCATGCAGCGTAGGTTAGCTGAGGCATTCGGTCCGGAGTCCTCTGGGTCACTAAGGACGACATGATCCGCAGCCACCTCCTCCCAGCCACGTACAAGTCCACTGGTTTCTTGGGACTGTAAATCATCCCTAAAAGACTGCTGCTGATGATGCTGAGTGCCAGCATCCACCTCCATGCTGACACAATCCTCCTCCTCCTCCTCCTCCTCTTCCTGTGCGATGGGTGGGACAGAAGGGTAAAGGGGGCCTTGAGAGGCAAGGAAGTCCTCCTCTTCCTGCCTCTGTTCTGCCTCAAGTGCCCTGTCCATTATTCCACGCAGCGTGTGCTCCAACAGGTGGACAAGAGGTACAGTGTCACTGATGCATGCACTGTCACTGCTCACCATCCTCGTGGCCTCCTCAAATGGTGCCAGGACAGTGCATGCATCCCTGATCATGCCCCACTGGCGTGGAGAAAAAAACCAAGGTCCCCTGACCCTGTCCTGGTGCCGTAGTCGCACAGGTACTCATTGATGGCCCTCTGCTGCGTGTGCAGCCGCTGCAGCATGGCCAACGTTGAGTTCCACCTGGTGGGCATGTCACATATAAGGCGGTTCTTGGGCAGGTTCAACTCCTTTTGCAGCTCAGCCAGGCGAGCACTGGCATTATAAGATCTGCGGAAATGCACACAGACTTTCCTGGCCTGCCTCAGGACATCCTGTAAGCCCGGGTACCTGCCCAAGAACCGCTGCACCACCAGGTTAAGGACGTGAGCCACATAGGGCACATGGGTCAGTTGTCCCTGTCGGAGGGCGGAGAGGAGGTTGGTGCCATTGTCGCAAACCACCATTCCTGGCTTAAGCTGGCGTGGCGTCAACCACCTCTCGGCCTGGCCCTGCAGAGCAGACAGGACCTCTGCCCCAGTGTGGCTTCTGTCCCCCAAACACACCAGCGCAAGCACGGCATGGCATCTTTTTGCCTGCGTACTTGCGTAGCCCCTTGAACGGCTACGGAGCACCGCTGGTTCAGAGGACAAAGCACAGGAAGAGGCCATGGAGGAAGAAGAAGAGGAGGGGGTGGAGGAGAGAGGTGTGTCACAACCAGTAGTAGCATTTTGGAGGCGTGGCGGTGGAACAACATCCAACACTACTGCACCTTGTCCGTGAGAAAAAGTGGCGTTTGGGAACCTGCCACTGAGGAACCGCACATTGCACAAACTCACGGAAGGGGGCCGAGTCTACCAACTGAAAAGGCAGCAGTTGAAGCGCTAGCAATTTAGCCAAGCTAGCATTCAACCGCTGGGCATGTGGATGGCTGGGAGTGAACTTCTTTGGACGGTCCAGCAGCTGGGGCAGGGAAATTTGCCTGCTAGAATCGGACGTCGGTGTACTGCTAGCAGAGTGGCCGCAAGTACTTGGCTGTGACACACCTAATTCTACACCTTCATTCCTCTCAGTGCATGTTTCAGAGAGGACTGAAGTTATAGTGGGGTTGGAGATCCCAGCTGATGCGGTGCAAGGAGAGGTCCGCTTTGTTCTTTGGTGTGGGTCTTTGAGGTAGGCTTGCCAACGAGCTGCATGGCAGGTCAACATATGTCTGGTCAGGCATGTGGTACCCAAGCGGCTGATGTTTTGGCCACGCGATATACGCTTGAGACATATGTTGCAAACAGCAGCTGTGCGATCTGATGCACTAGCCTCAAAAAAGGCCCACACCAAAGAACTTTTTGAATGACGGGCAGAGGCAGCGCCCTGCACAGGCGGAGCTCTGCGGTGTGATTCTGTCGGTGTACTGCCCTTACGCTGGCCACCAAAGGGCATCCTGCCTCGTTGGAGATGTGCCTCCTCCTCATCCTCCTCCTCCTCCTCTCTCCTATTAGGCACCCACGTGGAGTCAGTGACCTCATCATCCCCTCCCTCCTCATCACTGGAGCCAATCTGGCAGTATGCTGCAGCTGCTGGAACATGACTGCCAGATTGGTGTCCTTCTTGAGCATCCCCTCTGTCTGCTCTCACGCTACTGCCTTCCTCTAGCTGGGTTTCATCATCAGACCCTTCGAAACGCTGGGCATCCTCCTGGAGCATGTACCCAACACTGTGCTCAAACAGTTCGGGGGACTCCTCAGGAGGAGGACATGGTGGGTCTAGGGAAGGAGTGACTGATGATGAGTCTGACATTGATACCAGGGAAGAGGACGCTTTGGCAGCTGCTTTGCCAGTACCCTGAGCCTGGGTGAGAGAGGATGAGGAGGAGGAGGAGGGCTTGGTCATCCACTCTACCAAGTCTTCGGCATGATGTGGCTCAACATGTCCAGCTGCCGAAAAGAAGGACAAGCGTGTCCCATGACCATGTGCTGATGACAATGCACCGCGTCCACGACCAGCACTGTTGCCCCCAGACACAGAGCCTGCTTGCCCTCTTTTATTGCCTCCTGATTGTCTGCCTCTCCTTGTTTGCCTTCCAGACATTCTAATGGATGGCCTGCAGGGAGATGGGAAAAAAGCAATAAGGGCTACCTTCAGGTGTCCTTCTCTGTCCCTTTACTTAAGGATTTCTAAATATGGTTGAGGATGATTGCTTTCGCACAGAATAGCACAACGACAATTTCCCTGACTGTCCAAAAAACAAGGATTTCAAAGATGGTTGATGATGAATGCTTTAGCACAGTATAGCACAATGAGAATTTCCCTCACTGTCCTTCCCTGTCCCTACAAACAAGGTTTAGCACAGTAAAACACACTGACACTCTCCCTACCTATAGTTTTCTGTCCCTATAATTTTTTTTTTTAAAGATGGTTGATGATGAATGCTTTAGCACAGTATAGCACAATGAGAATTTCCCTCACTGTCCTTCCCTGTCCCTACAAACAAGGTTTAGCACAGTAAAACACACTGACACTCTCCCTACCTATAGTTTTCTGTCCCTATAAAAAAAAGTTTTTTTAAAGATGGTTGATGATGAATGCTTTAGCACAGTATAGCACAATGAGAATTTCCCTCACTGTCCTTCCCTGTCCCTACAAACAAGGTTTAGCACAGTAAAACACACTGACACTCTCCCTACCTATAGTTTTCTGTCCCTATAAAATTTTTTTTTCAAAGATGGTTGATGATGAATGCTTTAGCACAGTATAGCACAATGAGAATTTCCCTCACTGTCCTTCCCTGTCCCTACAAACAAGGTTTAGCACAGTAAAACACACTGACACTCTCCCTACCTATAGTTTTCTGTCCCTATAAAAAATGTTTTTTTAAAGATGGTTGATGATGAATGCTTTAGCACAGTATAGCACAATGAGAATTTCCCTCACTGTCCTTCCCTGTCCCTACAAACAAGGTTTAGCACAGTAAAACACACTGACACTCTCCCTACCTATAGTTTTCTGTCCCTATAAAAAAAGTTTTTTTAAAGATGGTTGATGATGAATGCTTTAGCACAGTATAGCACAATGAGAATTTCCCTCACTGTCCTTCCCTGTCCCTACAAACAAGGTTTAGCACAGTAAAACACACTGACACTCTCCCTACCTATAGTTTTCTGTCCCTATAAAAAATGTTTTTTTAAAGATGGTTGATGATGAATGCTTTAGCACAGTATAGCACAATGAGAATTTCCCTCACTGTCCTTCCCTGTCCCTACAAACAAGGTTTAGCACAGTAAAACACACTGACACTCTCCCTACCTATAGTTTTCTGTCCCTATAAAAAAAAGTTTTTTTAAAGATGGTTGATGATGAATGCTTTAGCACAGTATAGCACAATGAGAATTTCCCTCACTGTCCTTCCCTGTCCCTACAAACAAGGTTTAGCACAGTAAAACACACTGACACTCTCCCTACCTATAGTTTTCTGTCCCTATAAAAAATGTTTTTTTAAAGATGGTTGATGATGAATGCTTTAGCACAGTATAGCACAATGAGAATTTCCCTCACTGTCCTTCCCTGTCCCTACAAACAAGGTTTAGCACAGTAAAACACACTGACACTCTCCCTACCTATAGTTTTCTGTCCCTATAAAAAATGTTTTTTTAAAGATGGTTGATGATGAATGCTTTAGCACAGTATAGCACAATGAGAATTTCCCTCACTGTCCTTCCCTGTCCCTACAAACAAGGTTTAGCACAGTAAAACACACTGACACTCTCCCTACTGTGACAGCAGGAAGGTAAAGTCACCTGGTTGCATCCAGGGGGGTAGATATATTTCGCCCAGATTCAGGCTTTACGCCGACTTATACAACTAGGTGGAGAGTTGTATAAGCCCAGCTGAGGCTAGTGGGCTCATGGATGATTCATACCTCTAGGGAGAGTGCTGGGCGTCGTGCAGGCAGGGAGTTGATGAGACCAGCTGAAGCTTGTCAGCTCATTTAAGGCCTCTATAAAAACTCCCAGCTTCATTAGGTGTTAGCTCATGCCTGGAACCAGACCTGTGTGGACTGTCTAGGGAGAGTGAACCCCTGTGCGGTGAGACAAAGCCTGTGTGGCTATTTGCTTGGACATTTAAAACCAGGGACTTAGGGACTAGGACAGTACTAGGCTGATCCCAGTTGTTAGTTAGGAAACCTGTATGTTTAGTCAGAGGTCAAGTTGACCAGGATTTATTTTATTTATGTTTCTTTTGCTTTGCTGTGTTTTGTCACTGTAAATAGAAAATAAACCGCACCTTTTTGATTTTGAAAACCACAACCTCCGTTTGCTGGGCCTGTTTTTGTGTGGGGAGCCCATCCCGGGGGTCACACACACCCGCTGCCGAGCTAACCCCCTCACAGTTGGTGGAGAACCAGTGGCAGTTTTTTTTAAGCCAGCATGGAGGAGATACTGAAACAGCTGGCTCTAGCAAATGCCAATCAACAGCAGACAAATGCAGGTTTGCAAAGGAGCCTTGCAGCCCAGCAGCAAGCTCATCAACAGAGCCTTGCAGCCCAGCAGCAAGCTCACCAACAGAGTCTGGAAGCTCAGCAACAAGCCCAGCAGCAATCTGAGGCCCGCTTCATAGACCTGTTACAGAAGCAAGAGCAGAGACTACAACAAATGGAAGCAGTAATGCAGCAACGTCCGCAGACCAGTGAGGAAAGCCGTCCCACTAATACCGCGTCCTTTGGGGTGAGTCGTTTATTGACAAAAATGACTGGAGAGGATGATCCAGAGGTATTTTTGACCACATTTGAAAGGACCGCTGAAAGAGAAAAGTGGCCTGAGGAGCAGTGGGCTGGACTGGTGGCTCCTCTGTTAACTGGTGAATCGCAGAAAGCTTACTATGACCTAGAGCCTAACCAAGCAAAAGACTATGTGATGCTAAAAGCTGAAATTTTGGCAAGGCTGGGTGTCACCCAGGCTGTCCGGGCTCAGCGTGTGCATAACTGGACTTTCCAGCTTGGAAAACCCCCCAGGTCTCAAATGTATGATCTCATTCACCTGAGCAGAAAGTGGCTACAGCCAGAGACTTTGTCCGCACCAAAGATTGTGGAACGTGTTGTAATGGATCGGTTTTTGAGAGCTCTTCCTACTGCCATCCAAAAGTGGGTAAGCCATGGAGACCCAGAGACGGCCGATGGTCTTGTGGATCGTGTGGAGAAATACTTGGCTACAGAGAACCTGACGGCCTCTTCCAGAGACACTCGGACTTTCCACCCTAAGACCAGACCATCCCCAGGGGCGGATAAGAGGATTCCAAGGGGTGAGGGTGGAGAGAGTGAGAGGGTGGGAGCTCTACCCCAAGTTTGGCGAGAACAGTCTGGGAAATCAGCGGCTCAAGAGGCGGCAAGAAGGATCGTTTGCTACCGCTGCCGGCAAGCGGGACATATTGCAGCCAATTGCCCGGTTGTGGAGGAACCCATGCAGTGTGACTTTCTGACGGGCAGACGTTAGTCGCTGTGTGCGACAGTCGCATACACTGCCATTCGAGGAACTGAGAAACATTTATGCAAAATGTGTATTAATGGTAGAAATGTTGTGGTATTGCTGGATTCAGGTAGCCTTGTGACCCTGATAAAGGCTGAGTTAGTTAAAACAGAGGTCTCTGGGAATAGCAAGGTAGCTGTTATTTGTGTGCATGGGGACACCCGAGAGTATCCAGTGACTACAGTGTGTTTCGAGACCCCCAAAGGTACCCTCTCTCATCCAGTGGGGTTAGTATCTCAATTACCGCATGACGCCATTGTGGGAAGGGATTTTCCGAAGTTCTGGGAACTGTGGGATGATCCTGAGCCCCCCACTGGTGCCCCTATGTACCAGGAATGTGATAGCCAGAACTCCCCTGAGAGTGGTGAGGACTCTCCGGAATTTCCCTTATCAGTATTGGCAGGGGAGACTCAAGAAACTGGAGAGGAGCCCACCTCCTCAGACGAAAACCTACCGTCTGTGGAGTTTTCTGATCTTGAGGTTCACAGGGAAAACTTTGCCACAGAACAGTTGAAAGACCCCGCCCTAATAAAGGCACGGGAAAACGTAGTGAAAATAGATGGCGAGTTAGTGAACCCAGATAATACCTGCACTTACCCATACTTCAGCGTAGAGAAGGACCTACTGTATCGGGTGGCAAAAAGGGCAGAAGAAACCGTTGAGCAGCTTGTGGTGCCCAAACCTTACAGGAAGTTGGTGTTGGAGTTGGCCCATGGGCACATTCTTGGAGGTCATCTGGGGACAGAGAAAACCCGAGAGAGGGTATTACAGAGATTCTATTGGCCGGGGGTGATGAGGGACATAGAAAATTATTGTTCCTCCTGCCCTGTGTGTCAGAGGTCGGCCCCGATGCCACATTTCCGTAGCCCGCTGGTCCCTCTACCCATCATTGAGGTCCCGTTTGAGAGAATCGCAATGGATTTGGTAGGTCCTATAATCAAGTCCGCTAGGGGGCACCAGTACATATTGGTTATAATGGACTATGCCACCCGTTATCCAGAAGCGATCCCTCTCAGAAATACCTCGGCCAAAACCATAGCCAAAGAGCTATCTCTTGTTTTTAGCCGGGTGGGTATTTGTAAAGAACTGCTTACGGACCAAGGTACACCCTTTATGTCCCGGGTTATGAAGGAGCTGTGTAAATTGTTCAAAGTGACGCAATTACGTACATCTGTGTATCACCCCCAAACCGATGGGCTGGTTGAAAGATTCAACAAAACCCTAAAACAAATGTTGAAGAAAGTGGTGGATAGAGATGGAAAGGATTGGGACTGTCTACTTCCTTATCTGATGTTTGCTATTAGGGAGGTGCCCCAATCCTCTACGGGATTCTCCCCCTTTGAGTTACTGTATGGGAGACACCCAAGAGGGCTGTTGGATATTGCCAAGGAGACTTGGGAAAGTGAGAGTTCTCCCCACAGGAGTGTGATTGAGCATGTCGCCCTGATGCAAGATCGAATTGCACAGGTAATGCCCATCGTGAAGGAACATTTGGCCCAAGCGCAGTTGGCACAGCAGAGAGTGTACAACCGTGGAGCCAAGACCCGTACCTTTTCCCCGGGGGATAGGATATTGGTACTTGTCCCTACGGTTGAAAGTAAATTCCTTGCCAAATGGCAAGGCCCCTATGAGATAATGGAAAAAGTGAGCGAAGTGAATTACAAGGTCAGACAACCAGGAAGGCGAAAGCCCGAACAGATCTATCACGTTAATCTGTTGAAAGCCTGGAGGGATAGAGAGTCCCTAGTCGCAGACACTTGGTCACCAGCTCAAACTGGTTGCGTGATTCCTGAGGTTGGAATAGCAGCCACCTTGTCACAACCCCAACAACAGGAGGTTAAGGAGTTTGTGCTTCGCAACGAGGAGGTATTCTCTGAGCTGCCGGGAGAAACATCTGGGGTAGAGCATGACATCATTACCCCGCCCGGTGAAAGGGTGAAGTTAAAACCCTATCGGATCCCAGAGGCCCGACGGGAGGCAATACGGGAGGAAGTACAGAAAATGCTGAACTTAGGGGTGATAGAGGAGTCCCAAAGTGATTGGTCTAGTCCCATTGTGTTGGTGCCTAAACCGGATGGGAGCTGGCGATTTTGTAACGATTTTCGTCAGTTGAACAAAGTTACAAAATTTGACACCTACCCCATGCCACGTATAGATGAGTTGATCGACCGGCTGGGAACAGCCCGATACATGACGACTCTTGACCTCACAAAAGGGTATTGGCAAATCCCCCTGGCCAAGTCGGCCAAAGAGAAAACCGCATTTGTAACCCCAGACGGGGCGTTCCAATATAAAAGAATGCCGTTCGGGTTACAGAATGCGCCGGCCACATTCCAGCGGAAAATGGACCAGATGCTGAGGCCCCATCGGAAGTATGCTGCGGCTTACCTGGATGACGTAATTGTCCATAGCACAGATTGGGCCTCACATCTGCCAAAAGTGCAAGCAGTCCTGGACTCTGTTCGGGAAGCGGGGTTTACGGCTAACCCCAAGAAGTGTACCATTGGGCAGGAGGAGGCCAAATATCTTGGGTACACCATTGGGAGGGGAGTAATAAAACCCCAACTCAACAAAGTCGAGGCCATCCAGAGTTGGCCACGTCCCAACAGCAAGAAGCAGGTACGAGCCTTTCTGGGAATCGCTGGGTATTATCGGCGATTCATTCCCCACTTTGCTTCTAAGGCTGTGCCCCTAACCAACCTGACGAAGGGGAAAGGGTCGGTCATGATTAAATGGACCCCCGAGGCTGAGGCAGCATTCCAATTCTTGAAACAAGCCTTATGTAGCCAGCCAGTGTTGTACTCACCCGACTTCTCTAAAGACTTTGTCGTACAAAGTGATGCGTCAGATGTGGGGTTAGGAGCAGTATTGTCCCAGGTCTGGAACGGGGAAGAGCACCCAGTCATTTACCTCAGCAGGAAGTTGAAGTCCCATGAGGTAAATTACGCCACGGTTGAAAAGGAGTGTTTAGCGGTGAAGTGGGCTCTAGATTCCCTTCGGTACTATCTGCTAGGTAGGCACTTTGACATGGTTACGGATCACGCTCCGTTAAAGTGGATGGCTCAAAACAAGGAAACAAATAGAAGAGTGAATAGGTGGTTCCTGGCCCTCCAGGAATTCAACTTCACAGTAAAGCATCGCCCTGGCGTTCAAATGGGGAATGTGGATGCTTTGTCTCGAGTACATGAACGCCTGATTGCTGGTGTTCCAACCCCGAGGTTAAAACAAGAGGGGGGGGTATGTGACAGCAGGAAGGTAAAGTCACCTGGTTGCATCCAGGGGGGTAGATATATTTCGCCCAGATTCAGGCTTTACGCCGACTTATACAACTAGGTGGAGAGTTGTATAAGCCCAGCTGAGGCTAGTGGGCTCATGGATGATTCATACCTCTAGGGAGAGTGCTGGGCGTCGTGCAGGCAGGGAGTTGATGAGACCAGCTGAAGCTTGTCAGCTCGTTTAAGGCCTCTATAAAAACTCCCAGCTTCATTAGGTGTTAGCTCATGCCTGGAACCAGACCTGTGTGGACTGTCTAGGGAGAGTGAACCCCTGTGCGGTGAGACAAAGCCTGTGTGGCTATTTGCTTGGACATTTAAAACCAGGGACTTAGGGACTAGGACAGTACTAGGCTGATCCCAGTTGTTAGTTAGGAAACCTGTATGTTTAGTCAGAGGTCAAGTTGACCAGGATTTATTTTATTTATGTTTCTTTTGCTTTGCTGTGTTTTGTCACTGTAAATAGAAAATAAACCGCACCTTTTTGATTTTGAAAACCACAACCTCCGTTTGCTGGGCCTGTTTTTGTGTGGGGAGCCCATCCCGGGGGTCACACACACCCGCTGCCGAGCTAACCCCCTCACACTACCTATAGTTTTCTGTCCCTATAATTTTTTTTTTTTAAAGATGGTTGATGATGAATGCTTTAGCACAGTATAGCACAATGAGAATTTCCCTCACTGTCCTTCCCTGTCCCTACAAACAAGGTTTAGCACAGTAAAACACACTGACACTCTCCCTACCTATAGTTTTCTGTCCCTATAATTTTTTTTTTTTTTAAAGATGGTTGATGAGGAATGCTTTAGCACAGTATAGCACAATGAGAATTTCCCTCACTGGCCTTCCCTGTCCCTACAAACAAGGTTTAGCACAGTAAAACACACTGACACTCTCCCTACCTATAGTTTTCTGTCCCTATAAATTTTTTTTTTTAAAGATGGTTGATGAGGAATGCTTTAGCACAGTATAGCACAATGAGAATTTCCCTCACTGTCCTTCCCTGTCCCTACAAACAAGGTTTAGCACAGTAAAACACACTGACACTCTCCCTACCTATAGTTTTCTGTCCCTATAAAAAAAGTTTTTTTAAAGATGGTTGATGATGAATGCTTTAGCACAGTATAGCACAATGAGAATTTCCCTCACTGTCCTTCCCTGTCCCTACAAACAAGGTTTAGCACAGTAAAACACACTGACACTCTCCCTACCTATAGTTTTCTGTCCCTATAAAAAATGTTTTTTTAAAGATGGTTGATGATGAATGCTTTAGCACAGTATAGCACAAGGAGAATTTCCCTCACTGTCCTTCCCTGTCCCTACAAACAAGGTTTAGCACAGTAAAACAGACTGACACTCTCCCTACCTATCCTTCTCTTTCCCTAAACTAAAGGAATCCAGGTTAAGCAAGAAAAAAAAATGTCACTGTCCCTGCCTATGCTTCTCTTTCCCTGCTCCGGAACACACTACACTAGGCCGCCGTGCTGGCGGCCTTTTATAGTGTGGGGCGTGTACTAAACACCCTCAGCAATAATTGGCCACAGGCATCCTGCCTGTGGCCAATCATTGCTCTCCTCGCTGCCGGCGCTGTGATTGGCCAAGCATGCGGGGTCACAGTGCATGCTTGGCCAATCACAGCGCCTGGATGACACTGCGATGGTGTAGTGCATTGTGGGCCGCGAATTAGGCGCGAACGGCCCAAATCGTTCGTTGTTCGGCGAACGATCGAACAGCCGATGTTCGAGTCGAACGTATGTTCGACTCGAACACCGAGCTCATCCCTACTCCCCGTGTACCTTTCTGTCCTGCTTTTTTATGTGTGTCAGGCTGTTTACCATTATCAAAACTGTAGCTGTATTTCAACAATAGCATTGAATACAACAATGCTATCTACCTATTGTCTACTCAAAAAACGAACCTGTAATCTAAACTGTGATTTCTTTCAGTTTGAGAGCTGAAAGAAATCTCAAACAGGTAATGTTTACTGTGGCTATAGAGACATTAGCATATTTGATACAACAATGGTATCTAATCCCATTGTCATTTGTTTGAGAGATCTACTTAAACCAAATGCTGACAGGTAATCTGACTATTGTAAAATTGTCCCATGTATCCTATGTCTGATTAATATAATAAAAATCATATTTTTAACAAACGCAATACAAGGGTGCTGTGTAATGTAAAGTGGCCCAGAGCTACAAGGACTGTGTAATGTAAAGGGGTTCAGAAGTGCAGGGTGCTGTGTAATGTAAAGGGGTCCAGAATGCTGTGTAATGTAAAGGGGTCCAGAGGTGCAGGGTGTGTGTAATGTAAAGGGGTTCAGAAGTCCAGGGTGCTGTGTAATGTAAAGGGGTCCAGAGTGCTGTGTAATGTAAAGGGGTCCAGAGGTGCAGGGTGCTGTGTAATGTAAAGGGGTGCAGGGTGCTATGTAATGTATAGGGGTCCAGAGGTGCAGGGTGCTGTGTAATGTAAAGGGGTCCAAAGGTGCAGGGAGCTGTGTAATGTAAAGTGGTCCAGAGTGCTGTGTAATGTAAAGGGGTCCAGAGGTGCAGGGTGCTGTGTAATTTAAAGGGGTCCAGAGGTGCAGGGTGCTGTGTAATGTAAAGTGGTCCAGAGGTGCAGGGTGCTGTGTAATGTAAAGGGGTCCAGAGGTGCAGGGAGCTGTGTAATGTAAAGTGGTCCAGAGTGCTGTGTAATGTAAAGGGGTCCAGAGGTGCAGGGTGCTGTCTAATGTAAAGGGGTCCAGAGGTGCAGGGTGCTGTCTAATGTAAAGGGGTCCAGTGGTGCAGGGTGCTGTGTAATGTAAAGTGGTCCAGTGATGCAGGGTGCTGTGTAATGTAAAGGGGTCCAGAGGTGCAGGGCTGTGTAATGTAAAGGGGTCCAGAGGTGCAGGGTGCTGTGTAATGTAAAGAGGTCCAGAGGTGCAGTTGTGGAGAGGGGGTACACAGTAGTGACAAAAAGATATTGAAGGATACAGAGGTATGCAGGGGGCACAGTGGGGTGTTTTTACATTTTAAGGTGGGGGGGGGGGTGCCAGATATAGGATCCGCCACGGGTTCCAAATGCTCTAGGTACGCCCCTGCTGGCTGCTTCATCATCTGTGATTATAGGATTTTGTAGTGCAGATACCTCTTTACAGTTTTGATTGTTTATTCCTTTATACTGACTTTTGTAATTTACAAATGCAGCAATTTAGAAATTGGATGAAAGGTTTAACACTGGGAAACACTTTTTGAAAAATAAAAAGTTCATTTTATTCACAACTTTATAGATCAGACCAAAATGAGGGAAAAATGAGGAGGAAAGAGGGACAGAGGGACATTGATCCAAATCAGGGATGGTCCCTTAGAAATCCGGGACAGTTGGTTGGGAGCTATGTATTAGACACAAGAACACACATGCACACCAGCTTCTTAATTTAATAAGCCAAAGCAATTTAAAAAATGAAGACTAAATGTTCTCACTCAAAACTGCTTATCTTCAAGGTCCAGCTGACTGGTAGCTTCAGTCAACCAACATCTTACTGGTATTCTGCTATTTACTTACTGTCTTGGGTCTCAGACTCCTCTATCATAGCCAGCAGCTCCAGCTCCTTGCACTTTATCTCCTGCTCTAAAATTGCATCCCAGTCTACTGTCTTCTCAGTCTCACTTTTGGCCTTGGGCAGAACTGCTGAGGAAGAGTTACAGTCATGAATGGAAGGGAAGTAATTTGGACCAGATTTGACCATTTCTCCTGTTTAACAGGGATGAGCCGAACACCCCCCTGTTCGGTTCGCACCAGAACCTGCGAACAGACAAAATGTTCGTGTAAACTTTAGAACCCTATTAAATACAATGGCCGCTCTCTCGTCCCCCCCTTTTCCCCTGCGGCCGGCCAGGTTGCGTGCTCGGATAAGGGGTCTGGTATGGATTTTTAGGGGGACTCCACGCCATTTTTTTTATTTGGGGTGGAGTTCCCCTTAAAATCCATGCCAGATCTGAAGGGCCTGGAATGGATATTTGGGGGAACCCCACGTCAATTTTTTTTTAAATTTGCGGCGGGGTTCCCCTTAATATCCATTCCAGACCTGAAAGGCCTGGTAATTGAATTCTGGGGAACCCCCACGCTTTTTTTTTTTTTTTAATCAATGACTTTTGTATGTATTGCCGGGAGCCGACAATTCATTAATAGCCGCGAGTCCGTTTTAAAAGACTTTTTTTCTTTCAAAAATGACATTTTTTGCAGGGACAGTTCTAAGCACGGGAAACATGCGCCACTTCACATGCATATCATACACACCCCCCAGGTACGAAATTTAAAGGAATATTTCACTTTTATTTTTTCATTTTAAGCATTATTAAAATCACTGCTCCCGAAAAAACGGCCGTTTTTAAAACTTCTTTTTGCATTGATACATGTCCCCTGCGGCAGGACCCAGGTCCCCAAACACTTTTTAGGACAATAACTTGCATATCAGCCTTTATAATTAACACTTTAGATTTCTCCGATAGATTTTTCGAATTTGCCGCGAACACCCCAATTTGTTCGCTGTTCGGCGAACGGGCGAACAGGCAATGTTCGACTCGAACTCGAAGCTCATCCCTACTGTTTAAGTGGTACAATCTGAGCCTGCTGTTCAGTGGTGACCAATACTACAGGAATTGGATTGAATTGGATTCTAATCCTCATGACCACACAGCAAAGCAGTTACGTGACATCACAACCTCTGCAAGGATACAGGCCTTTAAATATATTTTTGGTCATTATATAGGTGTATATGTATATAGTAAATACAGTATATGCATGTCCTCAACAAGAACACCAACCTAAGATACATTATTGATATATAGATGTAGCGTCCTAGAATAGGTTGCTAGAAAGAGGGTCAGGTAAATTTAGTTTTTGGCTCCTCTGTAAACAGTGGAGCAGTGTTTGATTTGTTTTGGCTGCTCTGGGCCTCACAGGCTGCAGGCTCAGCTACTTATCCCTGTATTCTTGTAGGTTCTAGAATATAGTGGGCTGCAGGAGGCTGATCCAAGGCCTGAATATTTATGAGTTCTCAGCCAATTCTTGGGTGGAACTACCCAGTAGGTGGCTGAGAAGAGATAAATAGTCTGATGCAGAAAGCAGCAGGGTTATTGCCCTAAGGGAGGAAATCCCAGTCTGGAAGAGCTGCTGTCCTTCTGGGCAAGTCAGCTGAAGCTTGCAGAGGATTCACCGAAGTCCCAGCTGTGCTAGAGCTGGGAGGCCTATTGCAGAGAATTCATTGTGGTCCCAGCTCAGAAGAAGCTGGGGGAACTGTTCTCCTAGAAGTGGTTTAGAGCAGTGAAAAGGGGGTGCGCTGAGGATCTGGCCTGGAGATTTCATGTCTAGCCATTATTGGACAGGAGGTATTGATTTATTTGGAGACACAGTGAGTAGAGACCCGGAAGTAGGATCCTAGTGACTATTTGCTGATAACCACTTGTGTGCCTGCATCAGTTCTGCTAAAGTGGGATTTGCCTCGCTGAGAGTCACAGAAGTGCTTACACCTCTAGTCTCTGCAAAGAGGAATGTTGCCCCCCTGAAGAGAATGGAGAGAATAGAAAGAGTCCTCCAAATGTTTGTACACTAAATTCTGGAGTATCCCAAAGCTTTCCCTGCACCCCATCCAAATTTAACCAGCAATAAAACCAAGACAAAAACATCTACTTTCTGGTTATTGTGAGAGACTGTGCAAGTGTTGTGTGCCTCAGATCTCGAATGAGATTTCACCTTCAAAGTCACAGAGCAGCTAGTCAGAATTTCTGAGCCATACCTGTGCATGCGCGGTGTGCTCTTCATTCAATCCTATGGAGAATTCATGCTTCGCAGAAGAATTCTACATAGGATTGAACAGAGATTGCACAGTGCGGCTCTGCGGTTTTGAAGGGAATATCTTACAAGATCACTTGACAGAGGCTCTATCTCTTCCCTGCTCTAAAATAAAAGGTTTTGGGTAGAGTATGGATTTACACATGTAGCTAGGTGCTGCTCTGCCAGCTGGAGCAGCTGGCTGTGTGCTCCCGTGCCCGCTCTCCTCCTTTACTCCCCATCATTGGGTTTTGTGTGTACAGAGCGGCTGTGTTTCAGACTGTGTGAAAGCTCCAGCTTACCTACCTCCCTCCTGGCAGCAGCGGTGAGCATGTGGGAGAAGGACTTGTGCTTGCAGCCGCAAAGGAACCTGGGAAATGTTGTCCCAGAGAAGTGGTGCATACAAAGGTGGGTGGGCTGCAGAGCACATTACTCAGAGAACTCTGCACAGGAGGAAGACTTTTTTTCTTTGGCATTTTATGAGGGGACATTCTTATGTGTGGGGACCAGAGCGTGTGGGGATCTTCTGCTATGTTCTGTCCCTACATTAGAGGATAAGGGGACAGAGAGACTGAGCCACTGGAAAGCCTTTGGTGTGCGGGGAAATCAGAGAGCACAGAGCTGTGACCGAAGTGCCAGGAGACTGAGCCACTGTGAGGATACAGTCCTTGCTATGCTGTGGACCAGAGTCGCCCCAAGCAACCCAGAAGTGAGTGGACATCTGACAACAGGGGCTCCATGATGTCATCTGCTGTGTCGCTGGGGCTGGTGAAAGGGCATTGCTGCCACTGATCTATAGCTGCTAGCAGAGACTGAGTACTTAGGGACTGGCCACATTTTTAGCAGGCTTACCAAATGCATGCAGACTTTTCTGGGGACTGTACATATGTGCACCACCATAAAGACTGGACCCCAACACTAGCCAGCTGAAGACTTAGGCAAATGACTATTCCCTCCTCAGATACCTACTCTATAAGACCTTTACTGGTTCAGAATAAGAGGTACCTTTGGAGGAAGGTCTGAATCTTAGCATAGAAAATCATACAGAGTGGAATCTGAGCAGCATAGATTACTGGTCACAAACAAGTTATTGAAGTGTTGATCACCATGTCAGTTACTGTTATCTATGCCATTGTTTATTACTGATATGCAGATTACAAGGTATAAATCCATCCAACCATATAGAACTCCATTCTAAACTTCATTCTAAACTGCTGAGAAGAAGGTCAACCACAGTTCACCAGACAGTTTGAACACTAAGACTGGCCATACACCTATAGATTATCTACAGCTTGTCTTTGGTTAGATGGAAAATGTGCAACAGATTTCTCCATGTACGACAAACTGTGTGGATGGAGGAATCTCCCACTGGGCCAAGCTTCAGTATCTTGCTAGTCGGCCCCCTCTGTCTCTCAACCTAAACAATGCCTGCACCCAATCAGAATGTTCAGGTATTGTGAGAGCCAGCGGGGCTGACTAGCAAGATATGGAAGCTTGGGCCAGTGGGAGATTCTTCCATCCATACAGTTAAGCGTAGATAGAGGAATCTGTTCCACTTTTTCCATCTGACCATAGAAAATCTGCAGATAATCTAAAGGCGTATGGCCAGTCTTAGTGCTAAAACTGTCTGGAGTACTGTGGTTGACCTTATTCTCAGAGAAACAACTGCCAAACTTAAGCCTCTGAAGCTGAAGTCTCAGACTCAGATAAAGTATATATAGATAAATCGAGGGGGGGGGGATTAAAAGTTAACAACACCCCAAAAGCAGGTTGGAAATGCAGTGCGTTTGCCTGACCCAAATCACATGGATATAAACACCTATGCGATCTGATTCCAGTGCGGCCAAAAAAAAGGTACCTGCACCTTTTGGATGCAGATGTGGTGTGATTTGAGCCATCATGAATGAATGGGCTCAAATCACACCACACAGAATCCCATGTGATTTGCAAAGGAATACGGTGTGATTCCTGTGCGCTTCACATGCGGTTCCCGGTGTGAACCTAGGCAAAACTCCTTATCTTCAAGGTCTGGCTGACAGGTAGATTCAGTCAACCAACACCTTACTCATGCTCTGCAATTTACTTACGGTCTTGGGTCTCAGCCTCCTCTATCATAGCCAGCAACTCTTTCTCCTTGCACTTTATCGCCTCCTCTAAAATTGCATCCCAGTCTATTGTCTTCTCAGTCTCACTTTTGGCCTTGGGCAGAACTGCTAAGGAAGAGTTAAGTATATTGCACATTACATACTCCGAGTCCTGAGCTATATACACTATATTGTACGTTACATACCCATGCCGTTATATATACTACATTGAATATTACATACTTGTGCACCATATACACAATACACTATATTGTACATTACATTATCCTGCATTATATACACTATATTGTACATTACATACAATATAGTGTACATATGTTCAAATTTTGTAGAGGTCGTGCCCTGTGTTTCAATTTTTTCCATAGCGAAATATTTTTGAATCTCACGCACAAATTTTTGTAGGTCTATATATGTAAGTCTCAAAATTATCTAGCTTTTTGTGTAGTGCAAATACAAGTCCTAGGTCCAACACCTGCATGTCTTCTTTAGTGAATAGAATGTCAATCAGATTAAAAATACCTTCTCCTATCCTTCTCTCTTTCTTTTTCTTACCCCCTCTGCATCCCCTCTTCCTGGTCCTTCTGGGAGTCTGTAATAAGTTCTGTGGTCCTGAAGGACCCTGCACGGCTCCCTTCATTCTCTCCACCCCCACCCCCCTTGGTCGGGTGCTCTGTTATTAGGTGGGGTCCTATACCCCCCATATCCTCCTCTCCCACAACCTCTAGGGGGCCTAGTAGGGAAAGCATTCCTATGATAGTAGCTACCTCCATCTGTATTTGATGTTATATCCCTTAATGGTGAGTACCTATTGTTAACAGGTACCTGGTAGTTTTGGGGTCCCTGGGAGCCTTTATTATACTGCCTTGGGGGTCCTTGCTGGTGTGAATGTTCTATTCTTTTAGTCCCTCTGTTCTCCACTCTATGCCATTCTCCTTGTGGATCTTTTTGATGGTATGTCCTTTCCTTTTGTGAGGTCTCCAGTTCAATAGACAAGGGGTCTTTAAACTTTCTAAACAAAGGGCCAGTTTACTGTCCTTCAAAATTTTAGGGGGGCCACACTGTGGCCAATGGGAGAAGAAAGTGTCTTTGTGTCAGTGTGAGTAAACAGTGCTCCATGATTGGTTTTAAGGGGAGTAATAGTGCCCCGTCATTGGTATCAATTGGAGGAATAGTGGCTCATTATTGGTGTCAATGGGAGGATTAGCTCCCCATCATTGGTGTCAGTGGGAGTAATAGTGCTCCATCATTGGTATCAACGGGGAGAAATAGTGCCCCATCATTGATGTCAAGGGGGGGAATAGTGTCCCATCATTGATGTAAATGGGAGGAATAGTGCCCCATCATTGATGTAAATGGGAGGAATTGGTGTTAGTGGGAGAAATAGTGCCCCATCTTTGGCAAAATCATTTGGTGGAGGGGGGATTATGGTGTGGGGTTGTTTTTCAGGGCTTGGCGTCAGCATACCAAGACATTTTGGTCAATTTCATGCTCCCAACTTTGTGGGAAAAGTTTGGGGACGGCCCCTTCCTGTTCCAACATGACTGCGCACCAGTGCAAAAAGCAAGGTCCATAAAGACATGGATGAGTGAGTTTGGGGTGGAGGAACCTGACTGGCCTGCACAGAGTCCTGACCTCAACCCGATAGAACACCTTTGGGATGAATTAGAGCGGAGACTGCTAGCCAGGCCTTCTCGTCCAACATCAGTGCCTGACCTCACAAATGCGCTATTGGAAGAATGGTCAAACATTCCCATAGACACACTCCTAAACCTTGTGGACAGCCTTCCCAGAAGAGTTGAAGCTGTTATAGCTGCAAAGGGTGGGCCAACTCAATATTGAACCCTACGGACTAAAATTGGGATGCCATTAAAATTCATGTGTGTGCAAAGGCAGGTGTCCCAATATTTTTGACAATATAATGTATATATAGACACACATACACACTTGTAAATAAATGTAAAAAACATTTTTAAATGTATTAAAACATGGACAGTGTCAGTAGAGCAGTGGATGTGTCAGTAGGGCAGAGGTCGGTGGCAGTAGGGCAGTAGACAGTGCAAGTAATTCTATATTTATTATTACAATTCTATATTATTTTTGTTGTTTTTCTCTGGTATATGTTTTGGGCCCACATAATCCCACTACTGGGGGGGGTTTCCTCTTTTCAGAAAAAGTACATATAGCTAAACTGAGGTGGGGGAGGGGTGTAAATCTTTCATAAGCCTACAAAATGTTAATAAATGAGTCTGAATATTCTCGTTCAAAGCTGCACGTCTAAAGAGGAACTACAGTCTGCTCACATTATTTGTAATAAAAAAACATCTTTGCCATTCTGAAGCTTCCCTCCAACTACTTTGCATATTATTTTATATATACTGTGATTCTGTACTTGCCAAAATATTTTGCAAAAATCTCCCTCCACTGATTCTGGCTGCGTCCATTTTAACTGTGGGCAGCTGAAGCTGCTGCCTGTTCACTTCCTGGATTTACACAGACACACAGAGGCACCCCTCCAGCCCTGCAGCTCTCATTGGCCCTCTTATGACTTATCCCCCCTCCCTTCCTGGCAAACTCTCACGACAGTGAGAGAAAGAGCTGTGCATGATGTCATAAGCCTAGGCTAATGGCCAGACAAGAAACAGGAAGTGGGCTGTATAAGGAAAAAAAAAAGGTTTTACTATCCAAAGTTAAAACGACAGGGGCAGAAGATTTAATAGATGGAAAGTTGAAAAAATGACTGAAGTTACGCTTTAAGGTTTGGCTGACAAGCGGTATCAAGCAACCCACACCTTAAGCCTGTGAGGTGACCGGTGTTTTTCCGCACTGAAAGAACATTAATCACTGCTAGGACAGAAAACAATTGTTCTCTATGTGTCCTATTCACATTGCATTGCACCCTGGAGGTGCGGTGTGTGGTGAGCCGCGATAAAACGCACACATGCTGCATTTTATTGCAGCATTCTGGGCAGGATCGCAAGTCACTGTACAGCAGCAAGCCCACCGGGCTGCTATACAGAGACATGAATGAAGTGTCACTTTGTACATTTTAAATAAAGCTAAGTCAAAAATAAAAAAGGAACTATGCGATGAACTGAAACGCGCATCACACCGCCGCCTACTGTCACCATGAAGCACACTAAAGCCCTGTACACACGATCGGATTTCCTATGGTTTTTCGGAAAACCGATGAAGCTGACTTCCACCAGTCTTGCCCACACACCATCAGTCAAAAAACCGACCGTTCCAAACGCGGTGACGTAAAACACTCCGATGAGCCGAGAAAAATAAAGTTCAATGCTTCTGAACATGCGTCGACTTGATTCTGAGCATGCGTGGGTTTTTTAACCGATGGACTTGCCCATAGACAATCGGAATTTGCTTATGGTTTTTTATCCATCGGAAAAATTTAAAGCATGTTCTGTTTTTTGACACCGATGGGGCCCATACACGATCGGTTTGTCCGATGAAAAAAATCTATCGGACTGTTTTCATCTGTAAAACCGATCGTGTGTACGCGGCTTAAGCTGCAGCGGTTTAGTGTACGGGAGCTGTCCATTGCTGTGTAACCGGGCTTTTGTTATTTACTTACAGTGCTGGGCCTCAGACTTGCACTTGAACCCCTCCTCACCGAACTGATGCGACGGACTTGGAAAAAGATGGAAGTCTCCTTCTGGAGGGCGAAAGAACCACTGGGGGTCATAGCTAATGGGCTGTAAACTTGTAGGCCAGTCCGATGTCTTCTCAGCACCATTTTCTGCTTTGGGAAGAACTTCCTGAAGTTTCCACCAGAAGTCAGAGAAGGTATCCCAAGAGGAAGAGCTACTTTCCTGAATGGGAAGGACGTCATTTGGACCAGATTCGGCCATTTCTGTAACCCTCTTGTCCTTTACAGTCAGAGAAGCTGCCATCTTGGTCTCTGTTTGCGCTGCGGTTGCCATGGCGCTGCACATGTGATCAGTTATGACACCAGCCATATGAAGGTTTGACAGTTGGAGAGCACAAGCCTACGGGATATGAAAATATCGCTTTGCCAGAATTGCACTGATGGCCACCAATGTCCCCAAATTACAAACAAAGGAATTCACTTTATATGGGACTTTAGCTTTGTATACAATGTAATTCATACATGTATTCAGACTTTCTTTTTCGTACATCACGGGACACAGAGCGACATAGTCATTACTATGTGGGTTATATAGATTACCTTCAGGTGCTGGCACTGGCAACTTCCAAACAGGAAGTACCCTCCCCTATATAAGCCCCTCCCATCCGGGAGTACCTCAGTTTTTTGCCAGTGTCTAAGGTGTTGGCCAAAGAGTAACATGTGTTTTTCACTGGGCTTGCGTACAGGTTCTTTTGGGCCTCAGCAAGCTATTCCGGATCCGACCAAAAAAGCTTCATAGCTAAACGGTCGGTACCCGGGCCTTGCAGAGAAGAGCAAGGTTTTGCCTGTAATGCCTCTCTTAGGAGGGCTGGACCCTGGGATCCAGAGCTCTGGTCATACCCACGACCAAGATGTTTTCTGTGCAGGGTGCTATACAGGTCCAGGGGAGTGGAATCCTTGGGAACCCGGTCCCTGAAGGTTTAAGTACAATGCCTGCCGTGAGAGGTGAAGTTTGGGCTCCTGTGGACCAAACAGAGTCCTGCGGCGGGGAAAAGGTAAGTGGGGGCCCCTCAGGAACTTGGTTCTATTGAGGGGACCCCCAAGCCTAATATGTCTTTCTGCCTGTTACCTAGACGGTATTCCCGCTAATAGCTGTATATGCCTACAAAACTACTAATCCTAGAAATGTTTTTTTCATAGAGGAAGTTTTGAAAAAAAAAAAGAAAAAAAGACAAGGTGCGGTACCTGTGTTTGTCCACTAGAGGCCGCTGTGGAACGTCTTTTTTCCTGGGACTATTCCTTCCATGGTAAAAGTCCAGGCAGATGGTGGGCTCTCTGTAAGGGAAGCTGCATCCTTCTGTCATGTTGCCTAAAGGTCCCTTCTATCCCCGGGTCCTGGTTGAAGCAGGGACCCTGGCTCCTCTCCCTGGATAGCGCCGATAGCGCACTCGTGCAAATGCGCACGCGCACACGCTTTCTTTTATGAAACTGGCCACAAAAAGGGGGCGGAGCCTGGCGGATGACGCGCTCTGTGCGCCGAGCGCTTCTGCGCATGTGCGGGCGTCCCAGCAAGGTAAAAGGACTCAGTCCACACTACTAGCTATGGAGAACAGAGCATATAAAGGGGCTGGTAGCATGTTATAGCAGGCTTACAGCGGGCGGTTGATACAGGCATCCCCTAGAAAGGCGCATTGGTAGACACCCACTGATGCACATAGCAGCAAATTGCATTAGACTATTTCAGTAAGGGGTGTATTGCGGCTGGAATACCTCAGTTTTGACTAAGGAATATGCCGCCTAAAAAACTCTGGGATATACCGCTCAGGAGGTGTAGGGGGTCTCCATCGGGCTCTGAGGATCTGGAGCAGTCATCTGCACCTTCCTCCCCTGAGAAATCAGAGGTTAGTACCCATAAGGAACCCCTGGGAGTGCCAGGTACTGCGGCTATCCTCAGTCCACCTGCTCCTGTGTATATAACAGAGGAGGTTTTTGCCTCAACTCTGGGAGGATTGGAGCAAAGATTGGCAGCATTGATCGCTTCTTCTCTACAGGAAAGAAAGCGCGCCAGATCTCCGTCACCTCCATCAGAGTACCTGTTGGCAGAACAACAGTCCCAGGAAGGGATTGACCTACCTGAAGGGGATCAGGATGAGGTTGACTCTGTTTTTGAGGAATCGACAGTAGAAGAATCATTTTCAGCATCACAAACTGAAAGATTGTGGGTTCAGACCCTAACTAACATGGTTCGATCAGCATTTAAAATGCCTCTTGTTGAACCATCAACTACTTCTGTCTCCTCATTGGGGTCGTTAAAAGCTCCCCAGACTAATTGTTCCTTTCCAATTCATCCGTTACTGGAAGGACTCATATATCAGGACTGGGAACACCCTGATAAACTATTTGTTCCACCTAAAAGATTTCCGGTGATCTATCCCATGGAGGATAAGTTCACCCAAAGATGGAGTGTTCCTACGGTGGACGCAGCCATCTCTTCTGTGAACAAATCACTGACATGTCCAGTAGATAATGTTCAAATGTTCAAGGATCCAATAGATAAAAAATTGGAGTCTTTGTTAAAATCTGCTTTTTCCACAGCAGGGGCGGTTACACAGCCAGCGGTGGCAGCCATTGGGGTTTGCCAAGCTTTGAAGGATCAGATGAAACTGGTCTTAAGGGATTTGCCAGACCAGCAGGCCCAGGCTCTGGCTGATCTGCCTAGAGCGTTATGCTTTGCGGTTGACGCCATCAAGGATTCTATCCATCAGGCCTCCCGCCTTACGCTGTCTTTGGTACATATGCATAGACTTCTGTGGCTTAAGAACTGGTCTGCTGAAGCTCCCTGTAAGAAGCTCCTAGTTAGCTTCCCATTTCATGGTGAACGCCTATTTGGCGAAGACCTGGATAAGTATATCCAGAAGATTTCCAGTGGTAAAAGTACTCTCTTACCGGTTAAAAAGAGGTCTAGAGGTCCATCTTTTAAGAGGCCTACCTCTCCAATCCCTGGGACATCTGCTGCTAAGCAGTTCCGACGGCCTCCTCGGTCAAACTCCGGAGGTAAAAATCAGGGACAATCACAGGGTAACAAAAAACCCTGGATCCGAAGAGGTACTAAACCAGCCTCCAAGTCAAGCCTATGAAGGGCTGCCCCCACTCAAACGGGTGGGGGGAAGACTTTGGTTGTTCACAGAGACCTGGCGGGAGACGATCAGAGACAGATGGGTGCTCTCCGCTGTAACTCTGGGATACAAATTGGAGTTAAGAGAATCTCCTCCTTCCCATTTTATGTGGTCAGGCATGCCAAAAGACCCTCTGAAAAGAAGGTCTCTCCTGTTGGCGTTAGAACAACTATTGCTCCAAGGAGTAATTATGGAGGTTCCTATGGAAGAGTGGGGGTTGGGTTTCTACTCAAACCTTTTCACAGTCCCGAAACCAAACGGGGACATAAGACCCATGTTGGATCTAAAGGGTCTAAACAAATTCCTGAACATCCGATCCTTTCGGATGGAGTCGATCCGGTCGGTAGCCGCTGCCCTACAAGGGGAGGAATGGTTAGCCTCGATCGACATCAAAGATGCTTACTTGCATGTTCCCATCTTTCCAGGTCATCAAAGATTTCTACGCTTTGCGGTAGAAGGGCGCCATTTTCAGTTCAGAGCCTTACCCTTCGGTCTGGCCACAGCACCACGGGTGTTCACAAAAATTCTGGCCCCACTGTTGGCCGAGCTAAGAACACGAGGTGTAACGATAATGGCATACCTAGACGACCTGTTGTTGATGGACCACTCAGTTGCCAAACTAGAGGTGGTAATTCTCGATACGATCAGGTATCTAGAATCTCACGGTTGGATCATCAACCTGGACAAGTCAGCCCTACAGCCAGTCAAAAGTCTGGTGTACTTAGGGCTACGGCTGGATTCAGACCAGAGGAAGATTTTCCTACCTCAAGACAAAGTATCCTCTTTGAGGGACTTGGTCCGCCTACTTTGTGCAAAAAGACAGCCGTCCATACGCCTGTGCATGAGGCTGCTGGGAAAGATGGTAGCATCATTCGAAGTTGTGCCATACGCCCAATTCCACTCAAGGAATTTGCAGAGGGCCATACTGTCAGCCTGGAACAGAAAGGTTCAGGCTCTAGACTTCCCGATGTCCTTATCCCCTTCCGTTCGGAAGAGTCTCTGCTGGTGGTTGGTCCCCCAGAATCTCCAGAAGGGAAAATCCTTCAGTCCGATTTCCTGGAAGGTGGTCTCTACAGATGCCAGCCTTATAGGCTGGGGGGCAGTACTGGAGCAATGGTCTCTCCAGGGCAGATGGTCAGATACAGAAAAGACCCTGCCCATCAATCTCTTAGAGATACGAGCAGCCCGGTATGCCCTAGTAGCATGGACATCCAAACTCCTAGGGTCCCCTGTCAGAAGGACAGAAAAGCATGTCCCATGCATATCAGCTGTCTTCATTCCAGGGGTGGAGAATTGGAAGTCGGACTTTCTGAGTCGCCAACAGTTATGCCCAGGGGAATGGTCCCTTCATCCCGAGGTCTTCCGAGCAATATGTCAGTGGTGGGGAACACCGGATGTAGATCTGCTAGCATCCAGATTCAACGCAAAGGTGGACAGATTTGTCTCCCGGACAAGGGATCCCCTCGCTTGCGGCGCGGATGCTCTGGTGTTCCCTTGGGATCAGTTCAAACTGATATATGCTTTCCCTCCGCTACAATTGTTGCCTCGACTCCTTCGCGGAGTCAGGTTGGAAAAGAAGCCGGTGATCCTGGTGGCTCCAGCGTGGCCCCGAAGGGCCTGGTACGCGGAGATTGTAAAAATGTCTGTGGGAAGTCCTTGGACCCTTCCACGTCGCCCGGACCTGCTTTCGCAAGGACCGATATACCACCCTTCCTTACTAACTCTAGGTTTAACGGCCTGGCTATTGAATCCCACATCCTAAAAAAGAGAGGTCTCTCTAACTCTGTGGTATCGACTATAATCAATGCCAGGAAGCCTGTATCCAGGCAGATCTACTATAGAGTTTGGAAGGCGTACATCACTTGGTGTGAGGCCAGAAAATGGCATCCACGTAAGTACGTTATAGGCAGAATTCTGGACTTCCTGCAGTGGGCTGTAGACAGGAAGTTTGCCTTAAGTACTATCAAGGGTCAGGTTTCGGCCTTGTCAATACTATTTCAAAGGCCTCTGGCTATGCATTCACTTGTCAAATCCTTTGTACAAGGGGTGACTCGTATTATTCCACCGGTTAAAGCTCCCATATGCCCGTGGGATCTAAATTTGGTTCTGCAAAAGCAGCCATTTGAACCTTTGCGGCACATTTCCTTGGTTCTACTCACCAGGAAATTGATCTTTTTAGTAGCCATATGTTCGGCTAGAAGAGTGTCGGAATTAGCCGCCATGTCCTGTAAAGAGCCATATCTAGTCATTTATAAGGACAGAGTAGTGTTACGTCCTCATCCAGCCTTTCTTCCTAAGGTGGTATCGAGGTTTCATTTGAACCAAGATGTGGTTCTTCCTTCTTTTTTCCCCGAACCAAGCTCGGTAGAGGAAAAGTTATTACATTCTTTGGATGTAGTAAGAGCAGTTAAAGCTTATCTAAAAGCCACTGCTCAGATTCGCAGAACGGATACTTTGTTTATTCTGCCGGAAGGCCCCAGAAAGGGTCAGGCAGCGTCAAAATCTACTTTAGCCAAGTGGATTCGACAGGTCATAATGCAAGCCTATGGCTTGAGAAGGAGACCGCCTCCGTTCAAAGTTAGGGTGCACTCCACGAGAGCAGTTGGAACTTCATGGGCAGTGCATCACCAGGCCTCCCTGGCTCAAATCTGTAAGGCCGCAACATGGTCTTCAGTACACACGTTTACTAGGTTCTACCAGGTGGACGTTAGAAGTCAGGAGGATATCGCCTTTGGGCGCAGTGTGTTGCAGGCCGCAAAAGATCCTCATGTCTGATGGCGCCCAGCTTATGTATGGTGTATCTCCCCCCTCATTTGGCATTGCTTTGGGACGTCCCACATAGTAATGACTATGTCGCTCTGTGTCCCGTGATGTACGAAAAAGAAAAAGGGATTTTTATAACAGCTTACCTGTAAAATCCTTTTCTTGGAGTACATCACGGGACACAGAGCTCCCGCCCCTCTTTTTGGGGACACGTATTGCTTTGCTACAAAACTGAGGTACTCCCGGATGGGAGGGGCTTATATAGGGGAGGGTACTTCCTGTTTGGAAGTTGCCAGTGCCAGCACCTGAAGGTAATCTATATAACCCACATAGTAATGACTATGTCGCTCTGTGTCCCGTGATGTACTCCAAGAAAAGGATTTTACAGGTGAGCTGTTATAAAAATCCCTTTTTCCTGAATGGGAAGGACGTCATTTGGACCAGATTCGGCCATTTCTGTAACCCTCTTGTCCTTTACAGTCAGAGAAGCTGCCATCTTGGTCTCTGTTTGCGCTGCGGTTGCCATGGCGCTGCACATGTGATCAGTTATGACACCAGCCATATGAAGGTTTGACAGTTGGAGAGCACAAGCCTACGGGATATGAAAATATCGCTTTGCCAGAATTGCACTGATGACCACCAATGTCCCCAAATTACAAACAAAGGAACTCACTTTATATGGGACTTTAGCTTTGTATACAATGTAATTCATACATGTATTCAGACATGAACCACTTCCATACCGGGCCCATTCTGGCACTCCTCTCCTACATGTAAAAATCATCAAATCTTTGCTAGAAAATGACTCAGAACCCCCAAACATTATCTATGTTTTTTTTTTTAGCAGAGACCATAGGTCGTTGAGGTTGTTGCAACTTTTTATGTCACACGGTATTTGTACAACAATTTTTCAAATGCGTTTTTTTGGGAGGGAAAAAAAGTTTCATGACTTAACCACTTGACCACTGGGCCATAAACCCCCTTCCTAACCAGACCAATTTTCAGCTTTCAGCGCTCTCGCACTTTGAATGACAATTACTCAGTCATGCAACACTGTACCCATATGAAATTTTTGTCCTTTCTTTCACACAAATAAAGCTTTCTTTTGGTGGTATTGAATCATCACTGGGTTTTTTATTTTTTGCGCTATAAATGAAAAAAGGCCGAAAATTCTGTAAACAATAAATACTGTATATACTCGAGTATAAGCTAAGGTGACCAGATTTTTTAAATGAAATCCGTGGACATTGTTATTTTTACTAGTAATGGAGGCAATCAGCGACTCTCTGCCTGTCACCGCCGCCCACCTCACAGCCTGTCAAATCTTACTCTCCGGGCCCCGGCTACTACTGGGTGGGGAGCGGAGGAAGATCACTCCACCAGGGAAGGCAAGGAGATAAACAGGCAGGCGGCTGGCTGGGGCTTGAGCCAAGGCAGAAGAACATGCGAGTGGAGCTGAATGGGCATGCACCCGAAACTGAAGAAATATTCCCTCCGCTCCGACCAGCACATGATCATCAGAAAGGGGCACAGATAATGGAAAAAAATACACACACTCTTAAGCTAGGAGGAGCGGGGGTGTGCAATTTAGAATTTTTTTTAAATTCTGCACTGACTGTCTTTGAAATTGCCCCAACCCCTGTTCAAATCCAATCTGGGGACAAAACCGGGGACAGATTTGGTCCGGGGACAGTGTCCTCAATCCGGGGACTGTCCCCTGAAACCGGGGATGTCTGGTCACCATTGTATAAGCCGAGTTTTTAAGCACAATTTTTTGTGCTGAAAATGCCCCCCTCGGCTTATACTCGAGTCACCTTTTTGCGCCTGATCTCCCGGACTTTGGGGAGCCGGTACCGGTAGACTTTACAAGTGTGCAAAGTTTCTTGTCCGGGGGGACCTACGGCTGGGGAGCACCGATTTTTCAAAACCGGGCACCGCTTCCATAGACTCCCATGTTAAACGGTCATTTCTCTGGTGACTTTGGGGACCCGGTACCGGCCGGTCGTAGGTCCTCTGGACCCCAAACTTGGCACACATGTAGCCCGACTCTTTCTCTACAAGTTTGCAAAGTTTCTTGTCTGGAGGACTTACAGCCGGGGAGCACCGATTTTTCAAAGCCGGGCACCCCCTCCATAGACTCCCATGTTAAACGTCAGACTAGTCATGGACACAGTCAGGCATGGGCATAATGAGGCAAAGTGAGGCACACCCTAGGCTTATACTCGAGTCAATAAGTTTTCCCAGTTTTTGTGGTAAAATTAGGTGCCTCGGCTTATATTCGGGTCGGCTTATACTCGAGTATATACGGTACATTTTTCTTTGTTTCTGTTAAAATTTTGCAAATGAGTAATTTTTCTTCATACATTTTGGCTAAAATTTATACTGCTACATATCTTTGGTAAAAATAATCTAAAGTGGTGTATAATATTTGGTTGGTGTGAAAGTTATAGAGTCCACAAGTTATGGTGCCAATCACTGAAAATTGTTTACACCTGATGTACTGACGGCCGATCTCATTTCTTGAGACCCTAACATGCCAGGAAAGTACAAATACCCCCCAAATGACCCCTTTTTGGAAAGCAGACATTCCAGGGTATTTAGAAAGAGGCATTGTGAGTTTTTTGAAGTTGTAATTTTTCCCACAATTCTTTGCAAAATCAAGATTTTTTTTTCCTTTTTTCCCCCCCACAAAATTGTCATATTATCAGGTTATTTCTCACACACAGCATATGCATACCACAAATTACACCCCAAAACACATTCTAATACTCCTCTTGAGTACAGCGATACCACATGTGGGAGACTTTTCCACAGCCTGGCCACATACAGAGGCCCAACATGCAGGGAGCACCGTTCTAGGGGCATACATTTCAAGTCTAATTTGACCATCTATTACACTTTGAGGCACTGTAGAGATACTGATGGGCACTGTAGTGGCATGGATGCGAACTAATGTGGCATGGATGAGCCGTGGATGGGGATGGCTGAGCATGGTTGAGCCATGAATGTGGATGGCTGGGTATGGATGGGATGACTGAGTATGGCTGGGTGGGTATGGCTAGGTATGGCTGAGTATATCTGATTGTGGCTTGGTATGGCTGAGTATATCTGAGTGTGGATGGGATGGCTGAGTGTGGATGGGATGGCTGAGTATGGCTGAGTATGGATGGATGGATAAGTATGGCTGAGGATGGATGGATGAATGAGTATAGCAGAGTATGGATGGATGAGTATAACAGAGTATGGATGGATGGGTGAGTATTGCTGAGCATGGATGGATACGTGAGTATTGCAGAGTATGGATGGATGAGTATTGCTGAGCATGGATGGACGGATGAGTATTGCTGAGCATGGATGTCTGAGCATGGATGGCTGAGTATTGTTGAGGATGGATGGCTGAGCATGGATGGGTGAGTATTTCTGAGCATGGATGAGTATGGATGGGATGGCTGGATGAGTGTTGGAATGGGCACAGAGCAGCGCTGTGGGCACTACACATCCAGCCCACAGCACTGTTGTGACTGATCTCTCCCCTCTCCCCTCACAATGTACTGATCGGTACAGAGAGGGGAGATAGGAACCGGACGTGACGCCGGTTTGTTTACAAGTGATCGCTCCCTCATTTGACAGAGCAATCAGGTGGTAAACGGCCGCTATCAGCGGCCATTTACCGTGATCCGTGATGCACGGGTCCGCTCACAGATGTTCCCGGGGGTGCGCGGGAGCAAGATTCTGGGAGGGCGTCCATGCGGGGGGTGCGGGCCGCACCTGGTGACACCCACCAGAGGGGTGACACCCGTGGGTAGCGGCACCACTAACACTGCACGCTGCCCTGATTAGCTGTGCCTCGCGCTGCTGTGTCCCTCCGCGGAGAGGACCAAAGCCCCGCCTCCCCTCCTCTCTGTTTACATCCACAGAGGAGGAGGAGCCTGCGTTCGAGGGACACACACCGCTGTGTGTATCTGGAGACTGTCAGCGCTGTTCTGAGGTATGTAAGGGGGGGTCTATACTGCTTGGGGGGTCTGTACTACTAAGGGGGGTCTGCACTGAGAGGGGTCTGTACTACTGAGGGGATCTGCACTGCTGGGGGGGTCTGCACTGCTGGGGGGGTTTGTACTGAGGGGAAGGTCTATACTGAGGGAGGGGGTCTGTACTTAGTGAGGGGGGTCTGAACTGAGGGAGGGGGATCTATACTGCGGGAGGGGGGTCTGTAGTTAGTGGAGGGGGGTCTGTACTGAGGGGGGACTATAGTTGGTGGGGGGGTGACACCTTTTTGTTTTCGCACCGGGTGACACCAACCCTAGTGACGCCACTGGTTATAATACCTTACTTCCCATCATCGATTTTTGTTTCTTCACATGTTTGCCAAGGTTCCTCTGCCTTTTCATTTATGAGGTTAGAGATAAGCTCTTCCGCAAGCAGTTTAAAATATGTACTTTATGTGGTTTTAGACAATGTAGTCCAAAATAGGATGCGAGATTGAAAATATATTATGAAAGTTGTAGCTCATTGTTCTACTTAGTTTTATTGCTACATATAACTTCCATTGTTTATTCCGAATGGTTACTTAATATTTGGTGAAGCGTTTTGTGTCCTATTGTAATGCTTTTAAAACCCCTTCACCTTGCTTTAAACTCCCATACTGTAATTTATAATATGTATTTATATTTATAAGAGCTGCAACATGTTATATATGATATATTCTACAACATGTTTGTTATGTTTCTATTTGTACACATTAATAAAAAAAATTTGGCAAGGAAAATATATTATGAAAAATGGCTTAGAAACATCAGGGCTATTCTATGGACTGGTGCTAAAGTAACAGCCGAATTTGACTATCCCACTTCCTACATGCACAAATAAATATAAGGTATGTTTGTAAAAATTGGTAATCTATACTTCTAGGTAAATTTGGAAGTATCAGTCAAATATAAAATACAGTGCCTTGAAAAAGTATTCATATCCCTTGAGATTTTCCAAATTTTGTCATGTTACAACCAAAAACGTAAATGTATTTTATTTGGGATTTTATGTGATAGCACAATGTGGCACATAATTGTGAAGTGGAAGGAAAATGATAAATGGTTTTAATTTTTTTTTTACAAATAAATATGTGAAAAGTGTGGCGTGCATTTGTATTCAGC
Organism: Rana muscosa; assembly: GCA_029206835.1. NCBI lineage: Eukaryota > Metazoa > Chordata > Amphibia > Anura > Ranidae > Rana > Rana muscosa. Next base: position 1,081,962,701 of record CM055117.1, on the reverse strand, counting down.
CCCCTTTACTCTTATATCCCTAACTAAAATCTAGTGGAATAAATTGCCCTCAAAAGTCACCTAATTAGTAAATGGAGTCCACCTGTGTGTAATTTAATCTCAGTATAAATACAGCTGTTCCGTGAAGCCCTCAGAGGTTTGTTAGAGAGATTTAGTGAACAAATAGCATCGCAAAGGCCAAGGATCACACCAGACAAGTCAGGGATAAACTTGTGGAGAAGTATAAAGCAGGGTTAGGTTATAAAAAAATATCCCAGGCTTTGAACATCTCACAGAGCACTGTTCAATCCATCATCCAAAAATGGAAAGAGTATGGCACAACTGCAAACCTACCAAGACATGGCCGTACACCTAAACTGACAGCCTGGACATGGAGAGCATTAATCAGAGAAGCAGCCAAGAGGCTCATGGTAACTCTGGAGGAGTTGCAGAGATCCACAGCTCAGGGGGGAGAATCTGTCCACAGGACAACTATTAGTCGTATTATTTGCTCCACAAATCTGGCATTTGTGGAAGAGTGGCAAGAAGAAAGCCATTGTTGAAAGAAATCCATAAGAAGTCCAGTTTGCAGTTTGTGAGAAGCCATGTGGGGAACACAGCAAACATGTGGAAGAAGGTGCTCTGGTCAGATGAGACCAAAATTTAACTTTTAGCCTAAAAGCAAAACACTATGTGTGGTGGAAAACTAACACTGCACATCACCCTGAACACACCATCCCCACCGTGAAACATGGTGGTGGCAGCATCATGTTGTGGGGATGCTTTTCTTCAGCAGGGACAGGAAAGCTGGTCAGAGTTGATGGGAAGATGGATGGAGCCAAATACAGGGCAATCTTTGAATAAAACCTGTTAAAGTCTGCAAAAGACTTGAGACTCGGGCAGAGGCTCACCTTCCATCAGGATAACAACCCTAAACATACAGCCAGAGCTACAATGGAATGGTTTAGATCAAAACATATTAATGTATTAGAATGGCCCAGTCAACGTCCAGACCTAAATCCAATTGAGAATCTGCTAACGTCAGCTGGGGAGGCGAGGAGGAGAGTGTCAGGAGTCACGTGAGTGCCGGGAGCTGCTGTAAAAGCAGGTAGAAATCAGCTTTTTTAAAATAAAGCACAGGCACTAGGATACAGGTTTTTATCTAACAGACAGGATGATATAAAAATCAGATCGTTTTGTAGCAGAGGGGAGAGGAGCAGAGCGGAGCTAGTGAGAGCTGACAGGCGGGGGGGGGGGAGGAGGATAGGGAGACAGAGGAGAGCTGCAGATAGCAGCGGATGATGGAGGCACGTAAACTGACCACGATGTCAGGGCTCAGCAGCCACGATAAACCGTGGTCAGTTTACAGAGGGGAGGGCATAGCCAGTCAGGATCAGCCAGGTATTTCAGGTGATAGAGAAGGCCAAATTACACAACACAAGCACTGTGCTGTATAACATGCTTTAAGAGAACAGAATCCATTTTTTTTTCAGGTTAACAAACACTTTAAGTAGGGGTGGGCTCCCTCCATGTTCACTTGCCCTCTGACTATCCATTATAATGCATGTGCTTCCACTGTGAAGGCTCTCAAAATTTTGAGTTAGGACTACAGAAATGACTAGGGTGCCTTGACGGTGCTCTATATTTGCAAATGTAACTTGACGGGGCTCTGTATTTGACGCATGTATTTGCAAATGTGTGCAAACTGAACCGCTGTTTTTAAGGCATACTGTTAGACAGTACAATTCAGGTGGCTAACAGGCTGGTCGGTAAGTTGAGCTGGGAATTTCTTTAGTTTTGTAATGTAAACTCTAACCCTGGCACATGCCAACACTGTATCTTGGCCTAGGCCGACAAGGCCCAGGCCTAGTGCAGCACCTTGCAGGGGGCGTCATGAAAAGAGTCCACTTCGGCTAGCGCTACACTTTTAGTGTAGCGCCAGTCTTATGGGGCGGACTGGGCCAGGAGGAAAATTGGTCTGGCGCCCCTATAATATGATAATACTGGCAGGGCCCCCCATACATATGTAGGCGGCCCGGGTGGTGGACCCCAATCAATGAGTTGTTGTATTGGCAGCCGGAGTTCCGCTTCTAGTTTTGACTATCCTATCATCACAGCGGACCTGAGTTATTTTATTTATTTGCCTTTGGCAGAGGAGTTGCTGTATATTATAGTGACTTACCATAGATATCAGCTACTGTTAATCTATATAGGAGTTAGGTATTAATGTTTGTACAGTAGCTGACTAGATTATATAGCATGGGGTAGAAGGGAAGCTACACTATTTGGGTAAAACTTGCATGGCACTTACCTAGTTTCCAAAGGGCTTTTAATATAGGAATGGTGCAGACACAAGGGACACTGACATTGTCACCTATACTTGGCAGGTAGGTAGTAGGACTCTCCTGCAATCCTTTGCTTGTGTCAGTTGTACATATTAAAGCGGAAGTAAACCCATCGATTTAACAGTTTTAAAGTGGAAGTAAACCCTCCTATCATTTTCAGGCAAGGAAGCTGCCATCTTGGCCTCTGTTTAATCTTCAACTGCCATGATGCTGCACATGTGATCAGTTATGACACCAGCCATTGGATGGTGTGACAGTTTGGTTGAGAGCACATCCAATGTGACAGTTGGCATTCCCGGCATGCCGGGAATGTAACTGTTTTTCGAAACTATTAAATCGTTGGGTTTACTTCCGCTTTAAAAAGCAGTTACATGTCAAACCATCCAATGGCTGGTGTCATAACTGATCACATGTGCAGCATCATGGCAGTTGAAGATTAAACAGAGGTCAAGATGGCAGCTTCCTTGCCTGAAAATGATAAGAGGGTTTACTTCCACTTTAAGGAATCTTAATTTTATTTCTGTTGATTTTTTATGTTTAAAATAAACAGATGGATTTATTGGTTCCTGCCCCCAATTCTTCCTTTGCTCAAAGCCTGGACCACATACCTTCATCACTGTGCTATATGGGTGGGTCTTAAACAGTAAGGGGTGTGGCCTTGTCAGTAAGGGGTGGATCATATTTAAATTAGGGGGTTCACGAGTTTAGTCAGGCCTAGGGCAATCACAAAATCTAAATACACCACTGGCACATGCAATAAACAACATTATGAAAATTAAAGAACATTTCGTCCAACCCATACAGCTGTTGCCTCTGAACCTGTCATGGCAGCTCTCACATCACATAGAAAGAAAAGTAAGGATCACAGCTTGTATTAGCAGTTGCTTGGTATACCTGAATACCTGAAAATATCTATACCCCAATCTGTCCGACTATCGCCTATTCTGTCCACTTTTAGATAATGCCTGAAAACCCTTCTCTTCAGAGAAGCCTATCCTACCTCCACCTAACAACTGTACTTTTATTTTTCCATCAGATCATCCCCCACAGTTATTACCTTTTGTATCACTTGACCCCCCATCCTAGACTGTAAGCTCTAACGAGCAGGACCCTCTGATTCCTCCTGTATTAAATTGTATTGTAACTGTAATGTCTGCCCTCATGTTGTAAAGCGCTGCGCAAACTGTTGGCGTTATATAAATCCTGCATTTTAATAATAATAAATAATAATATTATTGTGTTAAAAAACACATATCAGGCCATTATTCTTAATAAAGGTCCAGTATGAATATCAAAGTTGACTCCATGCAAACAAACATATTAATAACAGCGTGTCTTGCAGCTTGGTAGACCATGAAAGGAAGGAAGTGGGGAGTGTGCGCTCCATCCCCCCTGAACCATAGCAGGCCACATACTTTCAACATGGGGAGGTTAGCTTGCCAGGGGGACCTCCCTGCAAAGTACCTTGTCTTAAAGTGGTTGTAAACCCACTTACACAACATGCACCTACAGGTAAGCCTAGATTAAGGCTTACCTGTAGGTGCATGAAATATCTCCCTAACCTACACGGTTAAGGAGATATTTGCTTTTAAAACCGGCGCCGCTGACGTCACACGCATGCGCACTAGCGGGCCGGCATAGTAGCCGGATTTCTGAATGGATTTAGCCGGCCCGAGAGCGCATGCGTGTGACGTCATTGCCGCTCCGAGGCCAATCACAGCGCCGGAGCGGCGATACATGGAAGGGACATTGAGGCAAGATGGCGGCGGAGGTGTCCGAGCACCGCTGCGGGGGCTTCGATCTAAGGTAAGTAATTCATAATGAGCTAGTATGCTAGTCATACTAGCTCATTATGCCTTTGTCTTGCAGGTATTTTTTTTTTATGTTAATGATGATAAGGGCCTCCTTCCCACAACCCTGGACTGGTGGTTGTGGGGGTACACAGATGGGGGGGGGGTGCTTATCCAAATCTAGAAGCACCCTTTAAAATGTAAACAAGGGGCTGACATGGTACCCTACCCATGTTGAGGGCATGTGGCCTGGTATGTTCAGTAGTTGGGGGGTGAGATGCATGCTCATCATCATGAGGCTGCAGGATTATTTTTTAATTCATTTTTTTATCTATTTATTTTTCTGTTTGCTGAACTCAGTGGACATTTTTGTTTTTTCAACCTAACCACGGACTTCATCTTTAACTCAAATACCACACTTTATGTTATATTAGTAAAAAAAATTGAAAGAGGTCAATCAGAAAAAGGTAACAATAGTGACTAATTAAACAGATTGGATCTAAAAAGTCACCACCACATTGCCTATTCACTTATGGAAAAACAAAACAAAACAGAGATGTTTCATGGGAGATATAAGTTTGATGCGTTGACAGCTGTGGGGATTCAGACGCCCATAATTGCCGTAGAGACATTGAGAAGCTAAAGGCGTTAATGACACGACATACACCAAGGAGTCAAGAGGATATAAATATAGAGTTAAACAGTAGAAGAGACAACAGGCACAAGATACACAGATTGTTCCGGGATTATCACCTTCCATCTATGATCCAGGGGAAGTTCTACTACATTTGCTCAGGAGGTATATGATGATTAGGGCTCCTCCAGATTAAATTGTAACTTTGTATATCACCTGTATTTTTTTTTACTTATTTTGGACACTAATGTATTTCTAACTCTTATAGCTTTTCCCATATTTCCCCTTTCCATCTCTGAAAACGCTCATTGCTTGTTGGTATTCTCCTTGTTTGGTGAATTAACAGCAGTAATTTTTTATATAGTCACACTGTAATGTAGAAAGCTGGAATCCTGGGCTGACAGCTGGATGGGCACGGTAGGAATAAGTCACTGGTTACTGAGCTTCCCGATGCAGCCAGAGGTTCAACTTGTCTGAACACCTCAGTTAGTTCAGTCATTCCCCAAACCAGGTTTGCCAACCATCAGTAAATTTACGGACAGTTTGTAAAAATCTGTGCAACAGTTTGTGCATCCTAGAGGCTCCTGCACAAAGGTAAAGTTCGACACTGGGTTCCTGCTCAGATGTGAAAGAAATACACTAAACACACGACGATTGAACCAGGGTTGCCAACCGTCAGTAAATTTACAGACAGTTTGTAAAAATCTGTGCAACAGTTTGTGTATCCTACAGGCTCCTGCACCAGGACTGTTTTTAAGGCAGGGCAAAAGGGGCAGCTGCCCTGGGCCCCATCATTGTAGTGGGGCCCAAAGCAGCCGCCTCATACTTGCCAACTATCCCAGTTAAAATTCCCTTATCCCTTGAAGTTTTAGTCCTGTGCCGTGTCCTGATATCTCAGTGTAAACTTCTGTTGCTGCTGCCCAGCTCTGCCCTATTGCCGTGTACAGATGACTCACCTGCAGACCCTGTGTTTACATGTAAATAACATTAATATGTAAATAGAGGCGGCATTCATATGTATATCATGTCCCCCTGAGGTCACATCCACCATCACTTCTGCTGAATGTTGCACAGTGCACACTGGGGAGGCAAAGGAGAATGCTTGAAAGTCCTGCCTACAATTGTGGTCATTAAGCCTAACATCATGTTCTGTAAAAGTAAGCAAATTGGAGGTGGAACCCTTCTTCAAAATAACATGGTGCCACAGCACCCTGAATTTGGTGCATGTGAATACACAGACGAGGAGATGAGGAGATGATGTGCTGTAACCTTTAGCAACCAATCAGTGAGCAGTAATGCTGTGCACTAACCTTTTGCAACCAATCAGTGAGCAGTAATAATGTGCAGTAGATAAAAAAAAATAAAAAATAAGGGTTTCCTGTGCAAAAATGGGAAACTGCAGCTCAATCTAAAGCGTACACATTAGCACCAAAATAAAGTGGATAAAAAAAAAAATGATGAGCGCAACTACCGACATACATAGCTAAAATCCAGAAAAGAGATAAGTATATAAATCACAAGTGTCCAGTAAAGTCCAATATACTTGCAAAGTTCAAATGTGCTAATAAAGTGCAAATAGATTCCTGTCCCCAAAGTCACAGGAGAAATTACCGTTTAACATGGGAGTCTATGGAAGGGGTGCCCGGCTTTGAAAAATCGGTGCTCCCCGGCTGTAGAACCCCAGGACAACAAACTTTGCACACTTGTAGAGGAAGAGTGGGGCTACATGTGTGCCAAGTACCGGGTCCCCAAAGTCAGGTGCAAAAAGGTGACTCGAGTATAAGCCGAGGGGGGCATTTTCAGCACAAAAAAATGTGCTGAAAAACTCGGCTTATACACTTTATTTTGGTGCTATTGTTTACACTTTAGATCAGTGGTTCTCAACTCCAGTCCTCAGGGTCCACCAACAGGCCAGGTTTGCAAGATAACTGAAATGCATCACAGGTGATATAATTTGCTGCTCAGGGATTGCAGTATTCTAGTCTGCATCTCACCAAGGTAATACTTAAAATCTGGCCTGTTAGTGGGTCCTGAGGACAGGAGTTGAGAACCACTGCTTTAGATTGAGCTGCAGTTTCCCATTATACATATGTAGTGGGGTCCTCAATTTAAGGGAAGTGTTTGAGAGGTAGTTTGCTCAAACACCATAATTTGTCAGGGTTTTTACAACCATTTCTATCCACAGGGAGAGTATCGGTGTGTAGCTCCCTGTGGCCTACAGGTGGCGCTGCCATAGTAGGCTAGGGTTGAACCACTGATACAGTGCTGTGCCTTGTGTGTCCCCTCTCGGGAGCTATACGGTGGGTGTGTTCTACCTGCTGGGCATGCTGGGAGAGGATATAAAAGGGGCAGATGCTGCCTGTTGGGGGTTCGTCTTTGGTCAGCGGGGTCTTACCCCAGGGGTTGTTCCTGTCTGCCCCGGGCACCTTTGGCCCAGGGGCGGGTTGTCGTTGGTTCGGTTGCCGGGAGTCCTACTCCCAGGGAGTGTTCCGGTTCCATCCTGGGCACCTTTAGCCCAGGGTGAGGTACTATCGTGATGTTCCTGTCCGCCCTGGGCATGTAAGCCCAGGAACCATAGTGGAGGCCTGGGGCCCAGCACCTTCGGCTGGGGTCTGCCAGGGACCGAGGAATCTCAGGGCGCCGCCTTGCAGGGGGACCCGTATCTAGGATGAGGAGGCCGGGAAGGAACTCTCCGAAGACCCAGTGCAGTGTCATGGTGACGGTAGGGACCCGGTAACTCTCTGGAGGGATGTCTTCTCCTAAACAAGGGCCATAGCTAAAGAAGGGAATCAGTTTCACCAGGTCTGTGGCAGAGACCAACCTCACAGTCTGTGGCAGAGACTGTGCGCCTAGTTAACTTTGCTCGATAAGCTGAGCGAACATCCGTAACGTTTGTGCCTGGACCTCATCCACACCTTGTGCTGTTCTGTTTCTTGCTCCAACCTTTCTTCTATCAGAGACTGTGTTATTGCTAAGAGAAAATAAACTCTGAGTTGGAGTTTCAGCTTGTGTGGACATTCACTTTAATGGGAAGTCAAGGACTTGTCTCTAGTTAACATAGAGGTGAGAATCAGGCTCTAGAGGTTTTCATGTTCTGACCGTGGAAGACCCAACAACAACACCGCTCAACCTCTTTGCACAGGAGGGTACGGGCTCTGTTAGTGCGGTGTGCCTCTCTCTTCCTGCGAGGAGCCAAAGTTAATGCAGGTAAAGAAAGGGGTCTGTGCGCTACACATATTTATTTAGTTCATGTGGAGGTGCGAGAGACTTTATCTTAACACAATAATGTGCAGTAACCTCTAACAACCAATTAGTGAGTGGTATAGATGTTCAGTAACCTCTAGCAACCAATCAGTGAGCAGTATTGATGTACAGTAATCTCTAACAACTAATCAACAAACAGAAGTCATGTGCTGTAACCTCTAGCAAATAATAGGTGAGCCTAATGTGTGCTGCAACCTGTGGCAGACAGTCAGTGAGCGGTAATGATACACTGTAACCTCTGGCAACCAATCGCAATCGCTGCCTGATCTGATTCAGTAAACTGATTTTGAGTCTAGCTGCTATTTATTTTATGTCTCAAAGTATGTGGAGAGCGAAATTGCATGGAAGAGGGGGCCCAAGAAAATGTTTGCTCATTGTCCAGTCAATATTAAAGACGGCCCTGTCCTGCACAAAGGTAAATTTCCACACTGGGTTCCTGCACAGGTCTGGAAGAAATGCACAAAGCACACCAAGATTGAACCAGGGTTGCCAACCATCAGTAAATTTACAGAAAGTTTGTAAAAATCTGTGATTTTTACAACTGTCTGTAAATATTAAGGGCTGATAATTTGTAATGCTGTGTTGACTTTTTAAGTGTAACCAGGCAAGGTACTTGTTACGGGCATTGCCAGTGTTTCCATATTGTGTTTACGCTGTTTAAATATCAGTTGTCCTAGTTTTTAATAGTTCTGTCATTTCTCCAGTTGGCAGTAAAAAAAAGGTCCCTTGTCAGTAAATTTCCCATGTTATGTCAGTAAGAAATGCTGCGGGAGGTTGGCAACCCTGCCCCAGTAAGTAAGGTGACCAGATTTTTAAAACAAAGTCCGGGGACATTTTCTTTTGTTTACTAGTAATGGCGGGAATCAGCGACTCCCTGCCCATCGCCACAGCCGCCCGCCTCACAGCCTGTCAAGTCTTACTCTCCGAGCCCCGGGTACTACTGGGTGGGGAGTGGAGGAAGATCACTCTGCCAGCAAAGGCAAGAAGATAAACAGGCAGGTGGCTGGCCGGGATTTGAGCCAAGGCAGAGCGGAGCATGCGCCTGAAGCTGAAAAAATAGTCCCTCTGCTCCGACCAGCACATGATCATGAGAAAGGGGCACAGATAATGGAAAAAATACACCCCCCTAAGCTAGTAGGAGCGGTGGAGCATACAGGAAGAAGCTTCCCACCCCCACCCTCCCCAAGTTTTAGGCTGGGGGGGAGAGGCGTTGGGATTTCGGTAGGGTTGTGGCAGAGTTTGGTCTCTGGAAGAGGAGGAAAAGGATGGAAGTTTTGTAAAATGGTGGTACCCATAGATGGTATGGGGGTTATCGGGTACCTTTTGGTTAACGAGGGTTAACCAGGAAGGGGTAAAATGGTAGGTCACTGCGGACATGTGTAATGCCTCTGAGTCGGTGTCTTGCGACTGAGGCCTAAGTAAAATAGTTTTGTCCCAGTGTCCAAGTTGTGAGTTGTGGTCTCCAAGACCACCAAGATATTGAAAAATGTGTCTAATGTTATTTAAAATGGTTATTTATTTTTAAGTATAGAAATTGTTAAATAAATAGACCGTAAGGCCAAATTTTACTCCACAACTTTGTCAGTCGTTTTATTGGGTAAGTGGGGTATGTGGGGGAGGTTATGTAGATCAGGTGGGCCATTACTGAGGATCGGTTCTTAACATGTCATGGGTTTAGACAACATTAACTTGTCTTGGAGTTCATCTTTAATCTGTTTTCAACCTTATACTGTATAGAGAGCGTGAGCCATTTATTTATCCGTTCCAAGCAGTGTGGAGCTGTGCAGACAGCCTGTTTTTTTCAATGGAGATGGAGTGGGTGTGCAGATTCACCCTCACCTCTGAGTTTGATAGGGATGGGTGTACGGATCTGAAAGCACACTGTCTGTGTCCGGGTTCATGCACCTGTCCCTGCATACCTGTCAAAATTGGTCCTTACACCTGCTTCATCCTCATTGACAAAAAGACAGGTGCGCGCTGCTCGCAACAGATAAGCAAATGGTAAATAATCAGATCAACTCTGAACTAAATGAATCTGTGAAAAAGTGCAAAAAAAAACATGCAAATTAAACACTATATAAAAAAACAAAAAAAAAAAAAAACAAACATTGTGCAACAAAGCAATAGCGCAAATTAAGCAATAAATAAATTAAAAATGTGCAAATGATATCAATAATCAAAGAAGTGAGAGGCACTGTGAGCTCATCCTCTCAGTCTGCTGCAAACAGTGTGTCAGCTTGTATTTAAAGTGGCCGCTCTCTATTTAGCTTCTGACAGGCTGCGCAAGGACCCCCATATCTCTGGAACCATAGGTCGTAGGAGCCCCAGTGGTGGGGTAGGACTTAGGCTGCCAGTGGTGGAGTATGACTTATGCCCCGTACACACGACCGGGTTTCTGCGAGGAGAGCTTTTGGCCGGGAATCCCAGCTGTGTGTATGCGCCCTCGCAGTTTTTCCGGTGGGAAATCTGCCAAACCCGCCAGACGAAAAAAAAAAAAAAGAGAACCAGCTCTCTTTTTTCCCGCCGGAATTCCCGCCGGACTTTTATCCGTCAGAAAACCCGGCCGTGTGTAGCAGAAACTGGACATTTTTGGCAGTTTTCCTGTGGGAAAAACTCAGATGGAGCATAAAACACGGTCGGGATTCCCGAGGAAAAGCTCTCATCAGTTTTCCCTACAGGAAAACCGAGTGTCTGTACGGGGGAAAAGTAGAGAGCAGGCTCTCGGTTTTCCCCTCGGGATTTCCTACGGATCTTTTCCTGTCGGGAATCCCGGTTGTGTGTACTAGGCATTAGGCTACATACCCCCCAAATTTGGGGTCTCTGTGACCCCAGGTCGCCAAGCTATGACCCTTGAAGCTCGTTTTTGTTTTGTTTTTAATGTCCCCTGACTGCACATCCCTGCACTGTGACTGGTGTGATGGTGATCAGGGACACTGTAACTGGTGTGGCTGTGATCAGGGACTCTAACTGGTGTGGCAGTGATCAGGGACACTGTAAATGGTGTGATGGTGATCAGGGACACTAACTAGTGTGATGGTGATCAGGGATACTGTAACTGATGTGTTGGTGATCAGGGACACTGTAACTGGTGTGATGGTGATCAGGGATACTGTAACTGATGTGTTGGTGATCAGGGACAGGACACTGTAACTGGTGTGATGGTGATCAGGGACACTAACTGGTGTGATGGTGATCAGGGATACTGTAACTGATGTGTTGGTGATCAGGGACACTGTAACTGGTGTGATGGTGATCAGGGATACTGTAACTGATGTGTTGGTGATCAGGGACAGGACACTGTAACTGGTGTGATGGTGATCAGGGACACTAACTGGTGTGATGGTGATCAGGGATACTGTAACTGGTGTGGCGGTGATTGGGGCAATATGACTGTGTGGCGTGATCAGGGACACGGACTGGTGAAAGTGTGTCATGCGGCGTACACACAATCGTTTTTCATGCCATTTTTTAAACCAACGTTTTTCTCGTCGTTTTTTTTCATGTTTCCTCTCAAGCCTGTCTTGCGTACACACGATCATTTTAAAAAACGTCCCGTTCGGATGGCGCCACCCTTCATGTTAGTAAAGTTTGTTGAGCGACGATTCGCGCTTTTCAGCCTCGTGCTTTTCAGTCCGTTACAGCGTGACGAATGTGCTATCTCCATTACGAACGCTAGTTTTACCAGAACGAGCGCTCCCGTCTCATACTTGATTCTGAGCATGCACGTTTTTTTCACCTCGTAAAAGCATACACACTATCGTTTTTCACGTCGTTAAAAAAAAAAAACGACATGAAAAACGACGTGAAAAAATAGAGCATGTTCGAAATTTTTAATGGCCGTTTTTCACGTCGTTAAAAATGCTCTGGAGCCTACACACGATCGGTTTTAATGCCCATTTTTAAAAATGGAATTTTTAACGGCATGAAAAACGATCGTGTGTATGGGGCATAAGACAGTGGCGAGTGCACAGTCTGTTTGCGTTTAGGAAATCAACCCCTCTGCATGCTCCATTTTTAGTAAATAACCCCGCCCCCCCAGATGCTTTAAGGCCAGCAGCTAGGGTCCCTGTGCACAAATTGAAGATTCATATCAGCAGAGGCTGCCTAGGCTGCTTCAATTTGATGTAAGGGGGGGTCTGATGGCGACCCTGATGTAAGGGGGGACTTTAATGGGGTCCTTGATACAAGGAGGGACTCATGTAATGGGGCCCTGATGTTAGGGGGGATTTAATGGGCACCTTGATCTAAGGGGGGATGCTCTAGTGAGGACCCTGATGTAAGGGGGGACTCTAAAGTAAAGGAGAACTTGATGACAACCCTGATGTAAGGGGGGCCCTGATGTAAGCAGAGGCTTTAATGAGCACCCTGATGTAAGGGAGGGGGGAACTCTGGTGGGCAGGGGAGGGCTGGCGGCCTTAGGCCTGGGGGGGCAAGTCCAGTCAAGTGGCCCATTGAACCGCCGACTCAGCTCACCATCCATGGCCCACCTGGTTTTTCAATGCAGCCTCACCAGTGCCCATCCGAGCAGCCAACTCCAGTGCCCATCAATGCAGCCTGATCACTGGGACAGGTTACATGGGGTGTATGGGGGGGAGCTGGGAGGTCAGCTAGGGGTGTCAGCGTCTCTCACCTCAGCGATCTTAGCTCAGCAAGTCCTTGCACGCCACGGTTTCCTTGGGGGGGTAATGCTCCTGATCCTGGGGTCAAGTTGCAGCCAGCGCCCAGCCCTGCAGCTCGACTCCCTGGCACGCCCTGCCTCTGCCTGCTTCCAAGAATCTGGTCCAAGGGAGTTGTAGTTTCCTCTGCGCTGCTGTGTTTTCCGCCCACCAGAAGCTTGAGTGCGGACTACAACTCCCGGAATGCAACAGCTAGTGGTCGGCCGCCATGGCCATGCCCCCGGCCCGACTTCCTAGACCAGAATAAAAAAGAAAATGGTAGCGGGCAGCGGCTGCCGGACATTTTGAACATAAGTTAGGGTTGCCTGGGAGGCAATTGCCACCCTGCCCCCTGGCCCAGCCCTCCCCTGCTGGTGGGGGCCCTGATAAAAGGGGAAACTTTAAAGTAAAGGGGAATTTGATGAGGATTCTGATGTAAGAGGAACTCTGTTGGGGATCCTGATGTAATGGAATATCTGATGGGGACCTTGATGTAAGAGGGAACTCTGATGCGGATCCAGATGTAACAGGGAAGTCTGATGGGGATCGTGGTGTAAGAAGAAATTCTGATGAGGACCCCGATGTAAAGGGAACTCAGAAGGAACTTTGATGGGGATCCTGAGGTCAGAAGGAACTCTGATGGGGATCCTGAGGTCAGAAGGAACTCTGATGGGGATCTTGAGGTCAGAGGGAACTCTGATGGGGATCCTGAGGTCAGAGGAAACTCTGATGGGGATCCTGAGGTCAGAGGAAACTCTGATGGGGATCCTGAGGTCAGAGGGAACTCTGATGGAGACCCTGATGTAAAAAAGGACTCTGATGGGGATCCTGATGCAAGAAGGACTCTGATGGGGATCCTGAGGTAAGGAGGCACTCTGATGGAGACACAGATGTAAGAAAGACTCTGATAGGGATACAAATGTAAGGGTAACTCTGATGGGTATCCTAATGCAAAAGAGGGACTCATTCACTTAAAAAGGTGATTTTTTTTTTAGCCCTTGAATATTTCTCAAAAATCTGATGAAAAGTTTGGAGACCTCTGAACTAAAGCCTCGTACACACGGCCGTTTTTTCCCCCAAGAAACGACAAGAAAACTGCTGGGAGAGCTTTCTTGCCGAGAAAACCGTGCGTGTGTACGAGGCTTTCAGGTTTCTCGTCGGGATATCTGCCCAGAATCTCGACGAGAAAAATAGGGATCCCGCTCTCTATTTTCTCGTCGGGATTCTTGTCGGCCTGTTTCCCGACGAGAAACCAGAGCATGTGTATACTTACCTGCCTCCATGGAAACCTGCGCATGCTCAAAATGACTTTGACGCATGCGCGGTAGCTTCCAAGGCATAGGTAGGGTGAAGCAAGATGGCGGCGACGGCATCGAATGTGACGAGTGCATGCTCGTCGTAGTCGATGACATCACCGCGATCCTGCCATTCAAAAGAACGGCAGTTCTTTTGAATCGTACGTGTGTACACTCGGCCGGCACAAGAATCTCATCAGGAAAAACGACGGGTTATTTCCTGACGAGATTCTCGGCCGTGTGTACTAGGCTTCAGGCTCTGTGCTGCATCTTCCATCTTCACCTTTTCCTCTTCCTGCTTCATCTACAGGATCCCTGTATCAGTGAAAACAGCCAGATGTACCCTTTAACAAAACAATAAAAGATTCATCTTGTGGAGAAAGCCGAATTTTGTGACAGAAAACCACCAATGTCAAAGTAAGTTTTGCTATTCTTTTTGTGCTCCAGTGCAGCTGTACATATTTATATCTGCCCCTTTGTTTAACTTTATTTACTTTGTCTCAGAACAAGTCAGAAGCAGGGATGAGCTTTGAGTTCGAGTCGAAACTCATGTTCGACTCGAACATTGCCTGTTCGCCCGTTCGCCGAACAGCGAACAATTTGGGGTGTTCGCGGCAAATTCGAAAAGTCTATGGGAGAAATCTAAAGTGCTAATTTTAAAGGCTTATATGCAAGTTATTGTCCTAAAAAGTGTTTGGGGACCCGGGTCCTGCCCCAGGGGACATGTATCAATGCAAAAAAAAGTTTTAAAAACGGCCGTTTTTTCGGGACCAGTGATTTTGATAATGCTTAAAATGAAAAAATAAAAGTGAAATATTCCTTTAAATTTCATACCTAGGGTGTGTGTATAGTATGCATGTAAAGTCGCGCTTGTTTCCCGTGCTTAGAACCGTCCCTGCACAAAGTGTCATTTCTGAAGGAAAAAAAGTCATTTAAAACTCACTTGCGCCTATTAATGAATTGTCGGCTTCCGGCAATACATAGAAAAGTCATTGATAAGAAAAAAAAAAAAAAACGCGTGGGGGTCCCCCCAAATTTAATTACCAGGCCCTTCAGGTCTGGTATGGATATTAAGGGGAACCCTGCCACAAATTAAAAAAAAAAATGCGTGGAGTTCCCCCAAATATCCATACCAGGCCCTTTAGGTCTGGTATGGATTTTAAGGGGAACTCCACCCCAAATAAAAAAAAAAATGGCGTGGAGTTCCCCCCAAAATCCATACCAGACCCTTTATCCGAGCACACAACCTGGCAGGCCACAGGAAAAGTACCAGGCCACATGCCCTCAACATGGGGAGGATGTCCCCATGTTGATGGGGACAAGGGCCTCATCCCCACAACCCTTGCCCGGTGGTTGTGGGGGTCTGTGGGCAGGGGGCTTATCGGAATCTGGAAGACCCCTTTAACAAAGGGGACCCCCAGATCCCGTCCCCCCCCTATGTGAATTGGTAAGGGGTACATTGTACCCCTACCATTTCACGAAGAAAGTGTAAAAAAAAATTAAAAAAACACACACCGACACCTTGGAAAAGTCCTTTATTAAACATAAAAAAAAAAAAACATTCCAGCGATGAAATCCAGTGTCCCGCGGCGATCCGATGTCCAGCGCTGTGCATCATTGGCTGAGCCTGAGCGGACCTGATGGGGAACTTCCTCCAGTATAATAAATGAATAGACCCGCCCCTTCTAAAGTTCCCCATCAGGTCCGCTCAGCCAATGACGTAGGTGTAAGGCTGAGGACCTGATGCGGAACGTGAGAAGGGGTGGGTCTATTCATTTATTATACTGGAGGAAGTTCCCCATAAGGTCCGCTTAGCCAATGACGTAGGCAGGGTCTGACATACGAGGGAGCGGACCTGATGGGGAACTTTAGAAGGGGCGGGTCTATTCATTTAATACACTGCGGAGGAAGTTCCTCATCAGGTCCGCTTAGGCTCAGCCAATGACGGACAGCGATGGACATCGGATCACCGCGGGACACTGGATTTCATCGCAGGAATGTTTTTTTTTTTAATAAAGGACTTTTCCAAGGTGTGTGTGTGTGTTTTATTACATTTTTTTTACACTTTCTTCGTGAAATGGTAGGGGTACAATGTACCACTTACCAATTCACATAGGGGGGGCCGGAATCTAGGGGTCCCCTTTGTTTAAAGGGGTCTTCCAGATTCCGATAAGCCCCCTGCCCCACAGACCCCCACAACCACCAGGCAAAGGTTGTGGGGATGAGGCCCTTGTCCCCATCAACATGGGGACATCCTCCCCATGTTGAGGGCATGTGGCCTGGTACGGTTCAGGAGGGGGGGCGCTCTCTCGTCAGACCCTCTTTTCCTGCGGCCTGCCAGGTTGCGTGCTCGGATAAAGGGTCTGGTATGGATTTTGGGGGAAACTCCACGCCATTTTTAAAAAAAAATTGGGTTGGAGTTCCCCTTAAAATCCATACCAGACCTGAAGGGCCTGGTATGGATATTTGGGGGAACCGCACGCATTTTTTTTTAAAATTTGCGTCAGGGTTCCCCTTAATATCCATACCAGACCTGAAGGGCCTGGTACCGTATTTATCGGCGTATAACACACACCGGCGTATAACACGCACCCCAAGTTTAGGAGGGAATTTTAAGGAAAAAAACTTTTCGGAGGGAAATTCAAGGAAAAAAAACTTACATTTAAATGCAGCATGCAGCCTTGCCCAGTGTCCATCTGCAGCCTTGCCCAGTGTCCATCTGTCCATCTGCAGCCTTGCCCAGTGTCCATCTGTCCATCTGCAGCCTTGCCCAGTGTCCATCTGTCCATCTGCAGCCTTGCCAATGTGTCCATCTGCAGCCTTGCCCAGTGTCCATCTGTCCATCTGCAGCCTTGCCCAGTGTCCATCTGTCCATCTGCAGCCTTGCCCAGTGTCCATCTGTCCATCTGCAGCCTTGCCCAGTGCCTTTGCGATCTTGTCAGTCTCGGCGTTTTTTTAAATTTGGCGCCGATTTCTGTGGAGAGGAGCGAGCGGGGCCGAGTGTACTTCGGCTAGACTCGGCTCCTCTCGCAGTCCCGCCCATCTCCACTGACTGCGCCGCTGACGGAGAAAGCCGAGTGTACTTCGGCTAGACTCGGCTCCTCTCGCAGTCCCGCCCATCTCCACTGACTGCGCCGCTGACGGAGAAAGCCGAGTGTACTTCGGCTAGACTCGGCTCTTCTCACAGTCAGGGGCAGGACTGCGAGAGGAGCCGAGACTAGCCGAAGTACACTCGGCTTTCTCTATGTCAGCGGCGCAGTCAGAGATGGGCGGGACTGCGAGAGGAGCCGAGTAAAGCCGAGTGTACTTCGGCTTCGGCTCCGCTCGCTCCTCTCGCTCGTTTTCAGCAGGGGAATTCGACGGAGTATCGGCGTATAACACGCACCCACGATTTTCCCCTGATTTTAAGGGGAAAAAAGTGCGTGTTATACGCCGGTAAATACGGTAATTGAATTTGGGGGGACCCCCACGCTTTTTTTTTTTATCAATGACTTTTCTCTGTATTGCCGGGAGCCGACAATTCCCTATAGCCGCGAGTGAGATTTAAATGACTTTTTTTCCTTCAGAAATGACACTTTGTGCAGGGACAGTTCTAAGCATGGGAAACAAGCGCGACTTTACCGGCATACTATATACACACCCTAGATACGAAATTTAAAGGAAAATTTCACTTTTATTTTTTCATTTTAAGCATTATTAAAATCACTGCTCCCGAAAAAACTGCAGTTTTTAGAACTTTTTTTTTGCATTGATACATGTCCCCTGGGGCAGGACCCGGGTCCCCAAAATCTTTTTAGGACAATAACTTGCATATTAGCCTTTATAATTAGCACTTTAGATTTCGAACGTTCGAGTCCATTGTATTTAATAGGGTTCTAAAGTTCACGCGAACATTCTGGCTGTTCGCAGGTTCTGGTGCAAACCGAACAGGGGGGTGTTCGGCTCATCCCTAGTCAGAAGTAAGACAGGCCAAAGATGATGCAATTTTTTTTCTTTCCAACATGGGTGGAAGAAAAAAAAAAAAAGCTCAATTCCCACAGTCAGTGTTGAGGGGGGAATGCCTCCCTCTGTGCTATGGTGTTCTACCAGCGGGGATTCCTGAGTTGGGATGACAAGAAATCCACTTCAGAACCCTGCTACAGCCTGAAGGAGCTGCTGGGACTTGTAGTCCGCCTTAATAATGTTAACTCTGGACTCCACCATTATGGACTAGGGATGTTAGGAAGAGACTGCATTTTATGTTACTGTGAATTTATTCCTCAGTAAAGCTTTTGAAATTTTGCCTTTGCCTGGTTTGAAGGTACTAAAGGGGTATAATGCAAATAACCAGCACACATAGTCTACAGCTCGGGTCAAGTACATTGAGGTATGAAGATAACGGTACAAGAGTTAATACGGTGTGAGATACAAGTGGTTAACATGGGTAACGAAGATTCTCTAGAAGCCATTGGTAAACATGTACATGTGTCAGGTGGGATAGCTTCTAGCAGGAGGAGTTGTGGTTGGCACTCTCTCTGTGAGCAGTAGGGTGCCCACGTGTCCCGGATTGCCCGGGACTATCCCATAATTGACATCTGTCCCCGGTCCCGGGCACCTTCATTCCGGGACAATACAGTCCCATAAAAATATTTCACCTAGGAATAAAGACACCTAACCGTTTGTGCGCCACCTTCCACTGTGCTCCTCCTTAGGTGGATAGATGAATTGCGTTGGGGCGTCGCTTGTGGCACGTCACTTCCGGTGTCTGGTTTTTGGTGGAATGCATGCCGCCTCCTAGGAGAGCAGAGTGGAGTAGAGGAGTTCCTCCTAGAGGAGTAAGCTTATGATCTTAGTGCCCAGAATAGAGTGGCACTGTTTTATGTGAGTGCGCATTTCTCCTTTTATGTATTTTATTTTTAAATAAATGTAATGAGCCCTCTCTTGTGGTCTGTTTTTTATGTGGTCTTGATCTAACTGGAGGAATTCTAGCAGAAGAGTAGGGTTGAGCCGAACACCCCCCCGGTTCGGGTCGCACCAGAACATGCGAACGGACCGATAGTTTTCACAAACTATCGAACCCCGTTAAAGTCTATGGGACCCGAACGTAAGAAATCAAAAGTGCGAATTTTAAAGGCTAATATGCAAGTTATTGTCCTAAAAAGGGTTTGGGGACCAGGGTCCTGCCCCAGGGTACATGTATCAATGCAAAAAACTGTTTTAAAAACTGCAGTTTTTTCAGGAGCAGTGAATTTAATGATGCTTAAAGTGAAAAAATGAAAGTGAAATATTCCTTTAAATATCGTGCCTGGGGGTGTCTATAGTATGCCTGTAAAGTGGCGCATGTTTCCCGTGTTTAGCTTGCAGCTTTAATGCAATGTCTGGTCCCGGCAATATGGATGAAAATCATTGAGAAAAACGGCATGGGTACCCCCGCCCCCAGCCCATTATCAGCCCCTTTGGGTCTTATATGGATATTAATGGGAACCACGCACCCAAATTAAAAAAAGGAAAGGCGTGGGGCCCCCAGGCCCTATATATTCTGAACAGCAGTATACAGGCGGTGCAAACAAGACAGGGACTGTAGGTTTGTTTTTAAGTAGAATCTGTTTGTAATTTTGAACTTGTACATTTTTAAAGTGTAGCTCCAGCCAAAAAATTTAATATTTTTAAGCTTTTTGGAAAACATAGGGAAGGGTTATCACCCCTGTAACCTTTGCTTTGCTGTCTGTGCAACTGTTCAGAAGATTTCACCTCACTTTCTGTCCCAATGACAAATGGATTTTGAAAATTTGGGGTTTTTAGTGAAACAAGGAACTCTTACAGGAGAGAATTTCTTTCCATGGGGTAGATTTCCTCTAACTTCCTGTTTTCTCCTTCCGTTTGCAAGTAGGAGTCGTTTGTAAGTTGGATGTTGGAAAGTAGGGGTCTGCCTTATGTACTCTGCAGAAATTTGGGCCTTAGGTGTTGGTGTTGCCACAACACTGTAAGACCTCGTACACACGGCCGGTTTTCTCGGCAAGAAACAACAAGAAAACAGCTGGGAGAGCTTTCTTGCTGAGAAAACCGGCCGTGTGTATGTTTTCTCGTCGAGAAAACTGCCGGGAATCTCGACGAGAAAAATAGAGAACCTGCTCTCTATTTTCTCGTCGGGATTCTCGTCGGCCTGTTTCCCGATGAGAAAACTGTGTGTGTGGCAATAAGCTTACCTGTCCTCGAAATGACTTTGACGCATGCGCGGTAGCTTCCTAGGCATAGGTAGGGTGTAGCAAGATGGCGGCGATGGAATCAAATGTGACGAGCGCATGCTCATCGTAGTCGATGACGTCACCGCGTTCGTTCCATTCAAAAGAACGGCAGTTCTTTGGAATGGAGTGTGAGTACACTCGGCAGGCACAAGTTTCTTGTCAAGAATCTCATCAGGAAAAACAATGGGTTTTTTCCTGACGAGAATCTCAGCCGTGTGTACTAGGCTTAAGCCCTCACAGTTAGGCCTCGTACACACGACCGGTTTTCTCGGCAAGAAACAAGAAAACTGCTGGGAGAGCTTTCTTGCCAAGAAAACCGTTCCTGTGTATGGTTTCTTGTTGAGAAAAATAGAGAACCTGCTCTCTATTTTCTCGTCAGGATTCTCGTTTTTCTCGTCGGGATTCTCGTCGGCCTGTTTCCCGACAAGAAAACCGGTCGTGTGTATGCTTTTCCGTGTCTTAAAAAAACACGCATGCTCAGAATCAAGTATGAGACGGGAGCGCTCCTTCTGGTAAAACTAGCGTTCGTAATGGAGATAGCACATTTGTCACGCTGTAACGTACTGAAAGCACGAAGACTGAAAAGCACGAATCGTCTCTCCCCAAACTTTTACTAACATGCGGTAACACGAGATCAGCAAAAGCAGCCCAAGGGGTGGCGCCATTGGAATCGAACTTCCCCTTTATACTGCCGTCGTATGTGTTGTACGTCACCACGCTTTACAACAACGAGATTTTTAATTGACAGTGTGCATGCAAGGAAAGCTTGACAAGAATCCTGTCAAGCTTGACAAGAATCTCATAGAGAAAAACAACGTTTTTTTTACGATGAGATTCTCGGCCGTGTGTACAGGGCTTTACTCTTGGTGGGCGCATGAACGGGCCCTGCTGTGAAATATTAGATCAAGAATTGTAATTACATGCCCCTGTTGAACAGGGTCAGAAAAATTGGGCCTTTGGTGGTGGACGGTGTGGTGGTGTTGCCACAACACAGTTACTCTTGGTGGGCACAGAAATGAGCCCTGCTGCAAAGTATTGCATCAAAAATTGTAATTACACGCCCCTGTTAAACAGGGGCTGAAAATTGGGCCTTAGCCACTGGTGGCTGTGCCCAGAACCAAAAATGTTCTTACAAGCTATCAGCATGAACATTGAGGAGGAAGAGGATAGTCACTCAGCATCAGCATAGGCAGTCTTGAAGGGATCTCACATTTAAAAAAAAATTATTCGGTTACATCAGCATCAGGTGCTTGGTAGCTGGTGATCCAAGACTGATTCATTTTTATGAAGGTCAGCCGATCGACCGATTCGGTGGACAGGCACACCCTGTGATCGGTTACAAAGCCTCCAGCAGCACTGAATGTGCGTTCCGAAAGAACGCTGGATGCAGGACAGGCAAGTAGCTCAACTGCATACTGTGCAAGCTCTGGCCAGTGATCCATCCTCAAGACCCAGAGGATTTTCGGTGGGAAAGGTTTCCAAGTCTGATATTGCCCCTAGGTATTCCTGCACCATGTAAATCAGACGTTGGCGATGGTTGCTGGAACCGATCATACCTTGGGGCTGCGGACTAAAAAAATTGTCTGAACGCATCGGTTACCTTCTCCACCGCTCCTTCTGTGACTGACCGAAGCCTCAGCAACACGTTGTCCAGGACCAGGAATTTGTAACCTCCCAGGCTCTGGAAACGCATTGCACAAACCTTTCTTCAAGGCCTCCCGAAGATGTTTCATCCTCTGCTCCCTCTGCAACGGCAAGATAAGGTCTGCAACCTTACCCTTGTAACGTGGATCAAGGAGGGTTGCCAGCCAGTAATGATCCCTCTCCTTGATTCCACGAATTCAAGGATCCTTCCACAGGCTTTACAGGATCAGAGAGGCCATGCAGCGTAGGATTGCTGAGGCATTCGGTCCGGAGTCCTCTGGGTCACTAAGGACGATATGATCCGCAGCCACCTCCTCCCAGCCACGTACAAGTCCATGGGTTTCTTGGGACTGTAAATGATCCCTTGAAGACTGCTGCTGATGCTGAGTGCTAGGCTCCACCTCCATGCTGACACAATCCTCCCCCTCCTCCTCGCCTCTTCCTGTGTGATCGGCGGGCCAGCAGGAACACTGTCTGGATAAATGGGGCCTTGAGAGGTAAGGAAGTCCTCCTCTTCCTCCTTCTGTTCTGCCTCAAGTGCCCTGTCCATTATTCCATGCAGCGTGTGCTCCAACAGGTGGACAAGAGGGACAGTGTCACTGATGCATGCGCTGTCACTGCTCACCATCCTCGTGGCCTCCTCAAATGGTGACAGGACAGTACATGCATCCCTGATCATGACCCACTGGCATGGCAAAAAAAAAACAAGCTCCCTGACCCTGTCCTGGTGCCATATTGGCACAGATACTCGTTGATGGTCCTCTGCTGCGTGTGCACCTGCTGCAGCATGGCCAACGTAGAGTTCCACCTGGTGGGCATGTCACAGATTAGGCAGTTCTCAACCACCTCTGAGCCTGTACCTGCAGAGCTGACAGAATCTCTGCCCCAGTGTGGCTCCTGTCCCCCAAGCACACCAGCTCAAGCACCGCATGGCATCTTTTTGCCTGCGTACTTGCATAGCCCCTTGAACACCTATGGAGCACCGCTGGTTCCGAGGACAAATCAGCAGAAGAAGAGGACATGGAGGAAGAAGAAGAGGAGGGGGTGGAGGAGAGAGGTGTGTCAGAACCACCACTAGTAGCATTTTGGAGGCGTGGTGGCGAAACAACCTCCAACACTACTGCACCCTGTCCTGCATCCTTCCCAGCTGCCAGCAGAGTCACCCAGTGGGCTGTGAAAGATAGGTAACATCCCTGTACATGCCTGCTGGACCATTAATCAGCGGTAATAATATGCACCTTACCGCTGACAGCCCTGTCCAGCGAGGCCAAGACATTGCCTTCCACATGCCGGTAGAGAGCCGGAATCGCCTTACGTGAAAAAAAGTGGCGTTTGGGAACCTGCCACTGAGAAACCGCACATTCCACAAACTCACGGAAGGGGGCAAAGTCTACCAACTGAAAAGGCAGCAGTTAAAATGCTAGCAATTTAGCCAAGCTAGCATTCAACCGCTGGGCATGTGGATGGCTGGGAGCTAACTTCTTTTGGCAGTGCAGCAGCTGGGGCAGGGAAATTTGCCTTGTACAATCGGACGTTGATGTACCGATAGCAGATTGCCCGCAAGTACTTGGCAGTGACACACCTAATTCTACACCTTCATTCCTCTCAGTACAGGTTTCTGAGAGGACTGAAGGTATAGTGGGGTTGGAGATCCCAGCTGATGAGGAGCAAGGAGAGGTCTGCTTTGTTCTTTGGTGTGGGTCTTTTATGTATGCTTGCCAACAGACTGCATGGCAGGTCGACATATGTCTGGTCAAGCATGTGGTGCCCAAGCGGCTGCTGTTTTGGCCACACGAGATACGCTTTAGACATATGTTGCAAATAGCAACAGTGCAATCTGCTGCACACGTCTCAAAAAAGGCCCACACCAAAGAACTTTTGAAATAACGCACAGAGACAGCAGCGCCCTGCACATGCAGAGCTCTGCGGTGTGATAGTCAGTTGGCTGCTCTTAAGCTGGCCCCTGGAGGGCATCCTGCCTCGTTGGAGATGTGCCTCCTCCTCCTCCTCCACTCTTCTATCAGGCACCCATGTTGAGTCAGTGACCTCATCATCCCCTCCCTCCTCGTCACTGGAGCAAACCTGGCAGTATGCTGCAGCTGGGGGAACATGACTGCCACTTTGCTGTCCTTCTTGGGCACCCCCCCTCTCTGGGCTCACGTAACTGCCTTCCTCAAGCTGGGTACCATCATCGGAGCCTTCAAAACGCTGCGCATCCTCCTGCAGCATGTACCCAACACTGTGGTCAAACAGTTCGGGGGACACCTCAGGACATGGTGGGGCTAGGGAAGAAGTGACTGATGCCATTAAGACACAGGGCCTGCTTTCCCTCTTTTATTGGCCTGTGAGTGTCTGCCTCTCCTTGTTGGCTTTCCAGACATACTGTCTTTGATGTATTGGAATAGGTACACAAGGAATTGCCTGCAGTGAGATGTAGCTGCACAAAGCTGGGATGTATATATATACTTATTATACTGCAGCTAGCTGAATCAACTGCCTGCCTGCAGTATCTTAGCAACAGTAGAACAGGAACAGTCTGCAGTGTAGCTAAACTGAATACAGTATACTGCATGATATACTGCAGCTTACTGAATCAACTGCCTGCCTGTAGTATCTTAGCAACAGTAGAACATGAACAGTCTGCAGGGTAGCTAAACTGAATACAGTATACTGAGTGATATACAGAAGCTTACTGAATCAACTGCCTGCCTGTAGTATCTTAGCAACAGTAGAACAGGAACAGTCTGCAGTGTAGCTAAACTGAATACAGTATACTGAGTGATATACAGAAGCTTACTGAATCAACTGCCTGCCTGTAGTATCTTAGCAACAGTAGAACAGGATTGGAACAGTCTGCAGTGTAGCTAAACTGAATACAGTATACTGAGTGATATACAGCAGCTTACTGAATCAACTGCCTGCCTGTAGCATCTTAGCAACAGTAGAACAGGAACGGATCTAGCTAAACTGAACAGTATATAAATATATATATATATATATATATATTGTACAGGACGCCAAGGTTGGGTCCTGGACGGGTGCTATGTAGCACCAATATTTGGGTTATGGTCCCTTTAACGAGTGGTAATAGTGTTCAGGAGGTCACCCAATGGGTGAGGAATTTCTGGCAAAATAAATAGTCCAGAGAGGACTGGCTCGCAGTCCTCTTTGTCTTAATAGAGAGGTATTTGGGGCCCGGAATTTCGGAGGCTCTAAAGTGACATTCGGGTGGGATAGAGCCTCCACTCCTGACCACTGGAAGTCAGCACACAGGGGGTTAAGGGCTTCCAGGAAGACAGCTCATAAAACAGGAAGTGATGCTAGAGGTGTGTGAAAGGAGTATGAGGATTGCACCTGTGGAGAGGAGCTGTCTGTTTGCTGGGAGCTTGGAAAGATTCAGCAAGGGCTCTGGAAGTTCCCCTACAAAACTGTATGTGTCTTTCCTTTGGTTTATTTTTGTGCTGAAGACAAGCAGGACTTTTGATTTATGCTGGAAGATAAGTGGACTTTAGTTTATACTTTTCTGTGTGCTGAATTAAGCGTTATTTTTGCTTTATTCACAAATAAAAGCCTTTCTGTTTAAAAGTCAACGGTTTATGCACTTAGTCTCGTGGAGCTATAATCCCCAAAAGTTCACAACTGGTGCCTTGGATGCGTGCAAAGTGCATTTGCAGCTGCAAAAACCGTTTAAAAAACAAACTGACATTTAAAGAAACAGTGGGCTTATGGCATGTCTTGGGTGAAGTCAGCTCAGACATTGCAAACAGCAGACAAAGGCATGGAGGAGGTCATCAAGGCTTTGGCACAAGCCACTGCGACCCAGCAACAAGCCATTGCGACCCAACAGCAAGCTTTAGCAGAGGCAAACCGTCGCCCGGAGGAAAGCACACTGCTGCTAACTACCCAGTTTACGGCCCAGCAGGAGTCCACTCGAGCACAGGTGGCTGCCTTGCAGGAGGCAGTACAGCGGCTGGCTCAGGGACGAGAGCAAGCGGTCGTTGCCGCTGGCAACCAAGTGTCCGTGAGAGCCACCCATTTCTTACAAAAACTAACACCCAGCGATGATGTAGAGGCCTTTCTCACCACCTTTGAAAGAATAGCGGAGAGAGAGGGGTGGCCCCGTGACCAATGGGCTGG
Organism: Rana muscosa; assembly: GCA_029206835.1. NCBI lineage: Eukaryota > Metazoa > Chordata > Amphibia > Anura > Ranidae > Rana > Rana muscosa. The sequence goes on along the minus strand of CM055117.1, from coordinate 1,081,936,734 downwards.
CATTATCTCCCCTTTCCTCACCGGTGACCCGCAAAAGGCCTATTTTGATCTCCCATCTGAGCACATCAGCGACTATGAATGGCTGAAGGCAGAGATCCTGGCCCGCCTGGGAGTGACCACAGCCGTCCGGGCTCAGAGGGTGCATCGCTGGCGGTACAAACCTGACCGACCACCTAGGTCCCAAATGCACGAACTAGTGCAGCTGGTGAAAAAATGGCTGCAGCCGTAAAAATTGTCAGGCCCACAAATGGTGGAACGGGTGGTGATGGATTGGTACCTGCGGTCCCTGCCAGATGACCTACAGCGCTGGGTAAGCCACGGAGACCCTGCAACTGCTGACCAGCTGGTTGAGTTGGTCGAAAGGTACACCGTGGTAGAGGACCTGCTTGGGCCTGCCAAGCGTCAGGAACCCACACCAAGGGCAACCAGACCAGCCACAGCACCGAGGAGAGAAGCCCTGCCTGACGTTGGAACCCGCAAACCTGCATCATCCTCTGCAGAACCACGAAGGTTGGTTCCTGTCCCACGGATGGGGGACCTACAGTGTTGGTGATGTCGGTCCTGGGGGCATACCCGGGCACAGTGCCCGCTGCAGGAGGAGCCTATGGACTGTGGGACCGGTCGGAGAAGCTCCTTCTATGTGCAAAGAGTGTGTGCCACTCATCTTGATCTGGCTGAAGGACGGTTCGAGTGTGAAGTGTGGGTGAACCACCTTCCTGCCGAGGCGCTCCTGGACACCGGCAGCATGATAACACTGGTACATGCCAGGGTGCTCGGGAGACTCGGCCCAGTGAATAAGACTCTACGGGTAGTGTGTATCCATGGGGACACCAGGGAGTACCCCCTGGTCCCAGTAACGGTTTCCTATGGCCATATTTCAGTTACACAAGAGGTTGGGGTGGTGAAAAGCTTAATACATGACATCATAGTGGGGCGGGACTGTCCACTATTTCTTGAACTATGGAACCAGGTACAGATGGGGCTGCCCGGAGTACTGGGGACACAGGGCCTGGAAGGGACAGAGTCTGAGGGATCCGGGCCTGAAACCCCCACAACACACCCCTCTAATATGGAGATACCCATCACTGATAGTGAAGTTACAGAGAATACTAATGTGGGTGATAATGTTTCTGTTCCAGGTCTTAAAACCGAGTTGATCTCTGAGGGGGGGGGGAAGTTTTCCCATTACAAGTCATGCTGGGGGAGGAAGATGAGGAGCTCTCTCCGGCTAAAGAGGATGAGGGGGAAACATCCTCGAGGCCAGTGCATCCAGACCTGGATGTATCCAGGGGTGCATTCGGCACCGCCCAATTACAGGATCCTACCTTGATCAATGCTCGAGAGCAGGTTTCTGTTATTGATGGGGTCTTACAAATGCCAGGAACAGATCAGAGGTTTCCTCATTTTGCATTGAAGGGGGACTTGGTATATCGAGTATCTGAGAGCCGAGGGGAAACTGTAGAGCAGTTGCTGGTTCCCCAACCATATCGGCGGATGCTCCTTGATCTAGCCCACAACGACGCACTAGGAGGACACCTGGGGGCAGAGAAAACAGAGGCCAGGATAACCGACCGGTTTTATTGGCCAGGAGTGAAGGCCGAGGTTAAAAAATATTGTGCATCTTGTCCCATTTGCCAGTTAACTGCCCCGATGCCCCACTATAGAAACCCTCTAGTACCCTTGCCAATTATTGAGGTCCCATTCGAGCGGATCGCTATGGATCTGGTGGGACCCCTGGTAAAGTCGGCAAGGGGGCACCAATACATATTGGTCATACTAAATTACGCAACTAGGTATCCAGAAGCAATCCCTTTGAGGAAAGCTTCCTCTAAGGCCATTTCCCGGGAGTTGTTTCAAATGTTCTCACGGACTGGGTTCCCCAAACAGATACTGACGGACCAGGGCACCCCTTTTATGTCAAAGGTGATGGCGGACTTATGCAAACTGTTTCAGATTAAGCAGTTGCGGACGTCCGTTTATCATCCGCAGACCGATGGCCTAGTCGAGAGATTTAATAAAACTCTAAAGTCCATGTTGAAAAGAGTGGTCCAGAAAGACGGGAAGGATTGGGATATGTTACTCCCTGCCTTGTTGTTTGCCATCCGGGAGGTTCCACAAGCATCCACGGGCTTCTCGCCGTTTGAGCTAGTGTATGGACGAAGGCCCTGGGGGTTGCTCGACCTAGTAAAAGAAACATGGGAAAGTGAGTCCTCACCACATAAAACTGTGGTAGAACATATCTCTCAAATGCGAGAGAGGGTGGCTAAGGTGATGCCGCTGGTGAGGGAGCACATGCAGAAGGCTCAGGATGCCCAAAGAAGAGTGTATAACCGGTCGGCTAAAATTAGATAGTTTCAAGTAGGAGACCGGGTGGCTGTTCTAATACCCACGGTGGAGAGCAAATTCTTGGCCAAGTGTCAAGGCCCATTTGAGGTAGTAGAGAAAGTAGGTGAGGTGAACTACAAGATACACCAGCCAGGGAAAAGAAAACCCTACCAAATCTATCACGTGAATTTATTGAAACCCTGGAGAGACAGGGAACAGGTATCTGCAGTGGTAGGGGTACAGTCAGGGGACCATGCAGGGATCGACCTGGTGCAGGTTGCTGCCACCCTGACTAGACCCCAAACCGAGCAAGCAAAAGAGTTTCTGCAAAGAAATAGGGTCATGTTTTCAGAATTGCCTGGTCTCACCAACGTCATCAAGCATGACATCGTAACCGAACCCAATGTAAAAATCCGGTTAAAGCCTTACCGTATCCCAGAAGCTCATAGGGTGGCGGTATCTGACGAGGTTAAAAGAATGCTCGAACTTGAAATCATTGAAGAGTCACAAAGCGAGTGGTCAAGTCCAATCGTGTTGGTACCCAAACCCAACGGCACCCTCCGCTTCTGTAACGACTTCAGAAAACTTAATGAAGTCTCCAAGTTTGATGCGTATCCCATGCCACGAGTAGATGAGCTAATTGAGAGGTTAGGTCCTGCCAGGTACATCACCACGCTGGACCTCACAAAAGGGTACTGGAAGATTCCCCTTACCAAGGAAGCCAGGGAGAAAACGGCCTTCTCTACCCCGGAAGGCCACTTCCAATACAAAAGGATGCCATTTGGTCTACACTCTGCCCCTGCCACGTTCCAAAGGGCCATGGACAAAACTCTGCGCCCACATCAACAGTACGCTTCCGTCTACTTAGATGACATAGTCATCTTCAGCACTGATTGGGAGTCCCATCTTCCCCGGGTTCAGGCAGTGGTAGACTCCTTGAGAAGCGCAGGGTTCACCATCAATCCGGAGAAGTGTGCCATTGGGATGGAGGAAGCCAAGTACCTAGGGTATATTGTGGGTAGGGGGTTGGTGAAGCCCCAAATGAGTAAGGTGGAAGCCATACAGGACTGGCCCCGTCCCCTAACCAAGAAGCAGGTCAGAGCGTTTCTGGGCATAGTTGGCTATTATAGGAGGTTTGTCCCCAACTTCGCCACCATTGCTGCACCACTGACGGACTTGACCAAGGGCAGAAAGTCAGTGATGATAAAGTGGAATGCAGAGGCCGAGAAAGCTTTTCAAAAGCTTAAGACGGCATTGTGCCAGGATCCGGTGCTTGTAGCTCTGGATTTCTCAAAAGATTTTGTAGTGCAGACAGATGCTTCAAGTGAGGGATTGGGAGCAGTCCTGTCGCAGGAAAGCAATGGGGAAGAGCATCCCATAGTTTTTCTTAGTAGGAAGCTGACAGCAGCTGAGAAAAACTACGCTGTGGTAGAGCGGGAGTGTCTCGCCATCAAGTGGGCTTTGGACTCCCTACGATATTTCCTCCTAGGTAGGAAGTTTCGCTTGATGTCAGACCACGCTCCCCTTACCTGGATGAGGCAAAACAAGCACACCAATGCCAGGGTGACAAGGTGGTTCCTTTCTCTCCAGGAGTTCAATTTCGTGGTAGAACACAGACCCGGGAGACAACATCAGAATGCCGATGCCCTCTCCCGAGTCCATTGTATGGTGTCGAGTGGTGCCTCCAACACCTCCGCATTGAGGCAGAGGGGGGGGGAAATGTACAGGACGCCAAGGTTGGGTCCTGGACGGGTGCTATGTAGCACCAATATTTGGGTTATGGTCCCTTTAACGAGTGGTAATAGTGTTCAGGAGGTCACCCAATGGGTGAGGAATTTCTGGCAAAATAAATAGTCCAGAGAGGACTGGCTCGCAGTCCTCTTTGTCTTAATAGAGAGGTATTTGGGGCCCGGAATTTCGGAGGCTCTAAAGTGACATTCGGGTGGGATAGAGCCTCCACTCCTGACCACTGGGAGTCAGCACACAGGGGGTTAAGGGCTTCCAGGAAGACAGCTCATAAAACAGGAAGTGATGCTAGAGGTGTGTGAAAGGAGTATGAGGATTGCACCTGTGGAGAGGAGCTGTCTGTTTGCTGGGAGCTTGGAAAGATTCAGCAAGGGCTCTGGAAGTTCCCCTACAAAACTGTATGTGTCTTTCCTTTGGTTTATTTTTGTGCTGAAGACAAGCAGGACTTTTGATTTATGCTGGAAGTTAAGTGGACTTTAGTTTATACTTTTCTGTGTGCTGAATTAAGCGCTATTTTTGCTTTATTCACAAATAAAAGCCTTTCTGTTTAAAAGTCAACGGTTTATGCATTTAGTCCCGTGGAGCTATAATCCCCAAAAGTTCACAATATATATATATATATATATATATATATATATATATACATACACACACACACACACACACACACACACACACACACAGAGATACATACATATATACATACATACTGTGACAGCAGGAAGGTAAAGTCACCTGGTTGCATCCAGGGGGGTAGATATATTTCGCCCAGATTCAGGCTTTACGCCGACTTATACAACTAGGTGGAGAGTTGTATAAGCCCAGCTAAGGCTAGTGGGCTCATGGATGACTCATACCTCTAGGGAGAGGGCTGGGCGTCGTGCAGGCAGGGAGTTGATGAGGCCAGCTGAAGCTTGTCAGCTCATTTAGGCCTCTATAAGAACTCCCAGCTTCATTAGATGTTAGCTCATGCCTGGAACCAGACCTGTGTGGACTGTCTAGGGAGAGTGAACCCCTGTGCGGTGAGAAAAAGCCTGTGTGGCTATTTGCTTGGACATTTAAAACCAGGGACTTAGGGACTAGGACAGCACTAGGCTGATCCCAGTTGTTAGTTAGGAAACCTGTATGTTTAGTCAGAGGTCAAGTTGACCAGGATTTATTTTGTTTATATGTTTCTTTTGGCTTTGCTGTGTTTTGTCACTGTAAATAGAAAATAAACCGCACCTTTTTTTTGATTTTGAAAACCACAACCTCCGTTTGCTGGGCCTGTTTTTGTGTGGGGAGCCCATCCCGGGGGTCACACACACCCGCTGCCGAGCTAACCCCCTCACAGTTGGTGGAGAACCAGTGGCAGTTTTTTTTAAGCCAGCATGGAGGAGATACTGAAGCAGCTGGCTCTAGCAAATGCCAATCAACAGCAGACAAATGCAGGTTTGCAAAAGAGCCTTGCAGCTCAACAACAGAACTTCGCAGCCCAGCAGCAAGCTCATCAACAGAGCCTTGCAGCCCAGCAGCAAGCTCACCAACAGAGTCTGGAAGCTCAGCAACAAGCCCAGCAGCAATCTGAGGCCCGCTTCATAGACCTGTTACAGAAGCAAGAGCAGAGACTACAACAAATGGAAGCAGTAATGCAGCAACGTCCGCAGACCAGTGAGGAAAGCCGTCCCACTAATACCGCGTCCTTTGGGGTGAGTCGTTTATTGACAAAAATGACTGGAGAGGATGATCCAGAGGTATTTTTGACCACATTTGAAAGGACTGCTGAAAGAGAAAAGTGGCCTGAGGAGCAGTGGGCTGGACTGGTGGCTCCTCTGTTAACTGGTGAATCGCAGAAGGCTTACTATGACCTAGAGCCTGACCAAGCAAAAGACTATGTGATGCTAAAAGCTGAAATATTGGCAAGGCTGGGTGTCACCCAGGCTGTCCGGGCTCAGCGTGTGCATAACTGGACTTTCCAGCTTGGAAAACCCCCCAGGTCTCAAATGTATGATCTCATTCACCTGAGCAGAAAGTGGCTACAGCCAGAGACTTTGTCCGCACCAAAGATTGTGGAACGTGTTGTAATGGATCTGTTTTTGAGAGCTCTTCCTACTGCCATCCAAAACTGGGTAAGCCATGGAGACCCAGAGACGGCCAATGGTCTTGTGGATCGTGTGGAGAAATACTTGGCTACAGAGAACCTGACGGCCTCTTCCAGAGACACTCGGACTTTCCACCCTAAGACCAGACCATCCCCAGGGGCGGATAAGAGGATTCCAAGGGGTAAGGGTGGAGAGAGTGAGAGGGTGGGAGCTCTACCCCAAGTTTGGCGAGAACAGCCTGGGAAATCAGCGGCTCAAGAGGCGGCAAGAAGGATCGTTTGCTACCGCTGCCGGCAAGCGGGACATATTGCAGCCAATTGCCCGGTTGTGGAGGAACCCATGCAGTGTGACTTTCTGACGGGCAGACGTCAGTCGCTGTGTGCGACAGTCGCATGCACTGCCATTCGAGGAATTGAGAAACATTTATGCAAAATGTGTGTTAATGGTAGAAATGTTGTGGTATTGCTGGATTCAGGTAGCCTTGTGACCCTGATAAAGGCTGAGTTAGTTAAAACAGAGGTCTCTGGGAATAGCAAGGTAGCTGTTATTTGTGTGCATGGGGACACCCGAGAGTATCCAGTGACTACAGTGTGTTTCGAGACCCCCAAAGGTACCCTCTCTCATCCAGTGGGCTTAGTATCTCAGTTACCGTATGACGCCATTGTGGGAAGGGATTTTCCGAAGTTCTGGGAACTGTGGGATGATCCTGAGCCCCCCACTGGTGCCCCTATGTACCAGGAATGTGATAGCCAGAACTCCCCTGAGAGTGGTGAGGACTCTCCGGAATTTCCCTTATCAGTATTGGCAGGGGAGACTCAAGAAACTGGAGAGGAGCCCACCTCCTCAGACGAAAACCTACCGTCTGTGGAGTTTTCTGATCTTGAGGTTCACAGGGAAAACTTTGCCACAGAACAGTTGAAAGACCCCGCCCTAATAAAGGCACGCGAAAACGTAGTGAAAATAGATGGCGAGTTAGTGAACCCAGATAATACCTGCACTTACCCATACTTCAGCGTAGAGAAGGACCTACTGTATCGGGTGGCAAAAAGGGCAGAAGAAACCGTTGAGCAGCTTGTGGTGCCCAAACCTTACAGGAAGTTGGTGTTGGAGTTGGCCCATGGGCACATTCTTGGAGGTCATCTGGGGACAGAGAAAACCCGAGAGAGGGTATTACAGAGATTCTATTGGCCGGGGGTGATGAAGGACATAGAAAATTATTGTTCCTCCTGCCCTGTGTGTCAGAGGTCGGCCCCGATGCCACATTTCCGTAGCCCGCTGGTCCCTCTACCCATCATTGAGGTCCCGTTTGAGAGGATCGCCATGGATTTGGTAGGTCCTATAATCAAGTCCGCTAGGGGGCACCAGTACATATTAGTTATAATGGACTATGCCACCCGTTATCCAGAAGCGATCCCTCTCCGAAATACCTCGGCCAAAACCATAGCCAAAGAGCTATCTCTTGTGTTTAGCCGGGTGGGTATTTGTAAAGAACTGCTTACGGACCAAGGTACACCCTTTATGTCCCGGGTTATGAAGGAGCTGTGTAAATTGTTCAAAGTGACGCAATTACGTACATCTGTGTATCACCCCCAAACCGATGGGCTGGTTGAAAGATTCAACAAAACCCTAAAACAAATGTTGAAGAAAGTGGTGGATAGAGATGGAAAGGATTGGGACTGTCTACTTCCTTATCTGATGTTTGCTATTAGGGAGGTGCCCCAATCCTCTACGGGATTCTCCCCCTTTGAGTTACTGTATGGGAGACACCCAAGAGGGCTGTTGGATATTGCCAAGGAAACTTGGGAAAGTGAGAGTTCTCCCCACAGGAGTGTGATTGAGCATGTCGCCCTGATGCAAGACCGAATTGCACAGGTAATGCCCATCGTGAAGGAACATTTGGCCCAAGCGCAGTTAGCACAGCAGAGAGTGTACAACCGTGGAGCCAAGACCCGTACCTTTTCCCCGGGGGATAGGATACTGGTACTTGTCCCTACGGTTGAAAGTAAATTCCTTGCCAAATGGCAAGGCCCCTACGAGATAATGGAAAAAGTGAGTGAAGTGAATTACAAGGTCAGACAACCAGGAAGGCGAAAGCCCGAACAGATCTATCACGTTAATCTGTTGAAAGCCTGGAGGGATAGAGAGTCCCTAGTCGCAGACACTTGGTCACCAGCTCAAACTGGTTGCGTGATTCCTGAGGTTGGAATAGCAGCCACCTTGTCACAACCCCAACAACAGGAGGTTAAGGAGTTTGTGCTTCGCAACAAGGAGGTATTCTCTGAGCTGCCGGGACAAACATTTGGGGTAGAGCATGACATCATTACCCCGCCCGGTGAAAGGGTGAAGTTAAAACCCTATCGGATCCCAGAGGCCCGACGGGAGGCAATACGGGAGGAAGTACAGAAAATGCTGAACTTAGGGGTGATAGAGGAGTCCCAAAGTGATTGGTCTAGTCCCATTGTGTTGGTGCCTAAACCGGATGGGAGCTGGCGATTTTGTAACGATTTTCGTCAGTTGAACAAAGTTACAAAATTTGACACCTACCCCATGCCACGTATAGATGAGTTGATCGACCGGCTGGGAACAGCCCGATACATGACGACTCTTGACCTCACAAAAGGGTATTGGCAAATCCCCCTGGCCAAATTGGCCAAAGAGAAAACCGCATTTGTAACCCCAGACGGGGCGTTCCAATATAAAAGAATGCCGTTCGGGTTACAGAATGCGCCGGCCACATTCCAGCGGAAAATGGACCAGATGCTGAGGCCCCATCGGAAGTATGCTGCGGCTTACCTGGATGACGTAATTGTCCATAGCACAGATTGGGCCTCACATCTGCCAAAAGTGCAAGCAGTCCTGGACTCTGTTCGGGAAGCGGGGTTTACGGCTAACCCCAAGAAGTGTACCATTGGGCAGGAGGAGGCCAAATATCTTGGGTACACCATTGGGAGGGGAGTAATAAAACCCCAACTCAACAAAGTCGAGGCCATCCAGAGTTGGCCACGTCCCAACAGCAAGAAGCAGGTACGAGCCTTTCTGGGAATCGCTGGGTATTATCGGCGATTCATTCCCCACTTTGCTTCTAAGGCTGTGCCCCTAACCAACCTAACGAAGGGGAAAGGGTCGGTCATGATTAAATGGACCCCCGAGGCTGAGGCAGCATTCCAATTCTTGAAACAAGCCTTATGTAGCCAGCCAGTGTTGTACTCACCCGACTTCTCTAAAGACTTTGTCGTACAAAGTGATGCGTCAGATGTGGGGTTAGGAGCAGTATTGTCCCAGGTCTGGAACGGGGAAGAGCACCCAGTCATTTACCTCAGCAGGAAGTTGAAGTCCCATGAGGTAAATTACGCCACCGTTGAAAAGGAGTGTTTAGCGGTGAAGTGGGCTCTAGATTCCCTTCGGTACTACCTGCTAGGTAGGCACTTTGACATGGTTACGGATCACGCTCCGTTAAAGTGGATGGCTCAAAACAAGGAAACAAATAGAAGAGTGAATAGGTGGTTCCTGGCCCTCCAGGAATTCAACTTCACAGTAAAGCATCGCCCTGGCGTTCAAATGGGGAATGTGGATGCTTTGTCTCGAGTACATGAATGCCTGATTGCTGGTGTTCCAACCCCGAGGTTAAAACAAGAGGGGGGGGTATGTGACAGCAGGAAGGTAAAGTCACCTGGTTGCATCCAGGGGGGTAGATATATTTCGCCCAGATTCAGGCTTTACGCCGACTTATACAACTAGGTGGAGAGTTGTATAAGCCCAGCTAAGGCTAGTGGGCTCATGGATGACTCATACCTCTAGGGAGAGGGCTGGGCGTCGTGCAGGCAGGGAGTTGATGAGGCCAGCTGAAGCTTGTCAGCTCATTTAGGCCTCTATAAGAACTCCCAGCTTCATTAGATGTTAGCTCATGCCTGGAACCAGACCTGTGTGGACTGTCTAGGGAGAGTGAACCCCTGTGCGGTGAGAAAAAGCCTGTGTGGCTATTTGCTTGGACATTTAAAACCAGGGACTTAGGGACTAGGACAGCACTAGGCTGATCCCAGTTGTTAGTTAGGAAACCTGTATGTTTAGTCAGAGGTCAAGTTGACCAGGATTTATTTTGTTTATATGTTTCTTTTGGCTTTGCTGTGTTTTGTCACTGTAAATAGAAAATAAACCGCACCTTTTTTTTGATTTTGAAAACCACAACCTCCGTTTGCTGGGCCTGTTTTTGTGTGGGGAGCCCATCCCGGGGGTCACACACACCCGCTGCCGAGCTAACCCCCTCACAATACACACACACAACACGCCTGGGGTGCATATATATATATACACTAAATACACTGACTGCAGCTAACTCAATCGCCTGCCTGCTCTTAGTAACTGGAATGAAATGACACTCTCTCTGTCTCTCTCTCTCTCTTTCAACGCCGGAACACACTACATGGGGCCGACGAGCGGGCGGCCTTATATAGTGTGGGGCATGTACTTAGTCCCCCTGAGCCATGATTGGCCAAATTGGCCCTGTCTTTGGCCAATTGCGGCTCTCTGTTCTGACGGTGCTGTGATTGGCCAAGCATGCGGGTCATAGTGCATGCTTGACCAATCATCAGCCAGCAATGAACTGCGTTGACGCAGTGAATTATGGGCCGTGACACGCCATTTGAATTTGGTGCGAACGGCCCATATTGTTCGAAATTCAGCGAATGGCCGAACAGACGATGTTCGAGTCGAACATGAGTTTGACTCTAACACGAAGCTCATTCCTACAGAAGAGCATTCATTTAATGCGCTGTGAGATCTTTCTTTTGATAAGAAGGCCATTTATTACTGTGGTGTGAGCATTGGAGGCACTTTTGTTGAGTCACATTTTTTTCATTGTTACCAAGGTCTATTTTCTGTAGGGGGAAGTACATCTCTGGGCAAATATGAGTTGAGTATTAGCCATTCTGTCCCAAGTTTGTTGTAACCGGCATTAAAATCCCTCATGTGACCTATTGCTTAGATGAAGACGTTAGCAATGGCAGCCCCATGTTTCTCACCTCGTCTTTCAGGACAGCACCTGGAGAGAGCGCAGCTCCACCCCTTTTCCCAGGAAACACTGCAGTCAGTTTTCTTTAAAGACCGGACACTTCCACCATGGCCTCAGTTGTAGTGTTTCCTCCGCCATGGTGGAAGCGCTGCAGGGAACCAGGGGTAATGCTGCGCTCTCCAGGTGGAGACAGTATGGGGCATACCTGTTAGTTTTTTTCTTTTGTTCCAGGCCAGCCCAGCACCCCCCCTTACGTGAGGTGGATGCTGCGGTACCTTCTCCCCTTCATACCCGGCGAGGGTTCAGGCTGCGGGAGGGCCCGCTCTCATCAGACCGGCACTGGGGGCATGGAAGGAGGGATGGCGTGCTCCTCAGGAGACGAGCAGCGTCTCTTTCGTTTGTATCCCCATGTTTTCCGGGTCCCGGATGGCGAGCGCGTCATTCCGGCCGGGGGCGGGACTTCCCGTGGTGCGACGCGGCTTCCGGTTCCGGCCGCTGGAACGCAGGGGGAGGAGGCGGCCTTCGGCTGGTGTCATTTCCGGTCCTCACAGCGGTGAAAGGACCGGGAAAATCAAAAAAGGAGCTGTCGGACGCCACTTCAACCTCGCAATGGAAGAGGAACAAGCGGCAGTGGTGGGAACAGGAGCCACTCACACCAGCCAGACCCAGGTAAGCAGGGACAGAGGTCCCTGTATATATACTTTATGGGGTCTTGTATATTCTTTCCCTCCTTTTCTCCCCTGGGGGGAAAGCAAAGGAGCCTGTGCCACTCTCCCTAGAGATTGTTACTAGAGAGTTGTTTTTTTTGTTGTTATGGTGGCTCAGGGGGTGAGTCACTAGGTAAGCTGTGCTTATAAATGTAAGGGCTAAGGTGTTAGTTCCTTCCTCTTTTATTTTCCAGCTGATTTAGAAGGTTTTGGTTACTATTATGTTTTAAAAATGTTTTAAATATAGTATGGTGTTGGTGTATTTCAGCTTAAAGCCAAAGACAAAACCAAACACTCCTCTCCTCTTCCCAAGAGGAGATGTCCGTCTTGCAAAGACACGCTTAGGGAAACATGGCCTAAAGCGCTATGCAAGACATGTATTGCAGAGCTGTTAAAAGAGGAAACTGCCTCAGCTGCAGCTGCTGCTCAACCAGGGGAGCTATTAAGCTCCTTCCGAAAGGAACTAGCGGACACTTTTCAGTCATTCCGCTCCTTTTTGGATAGACGTCCGGCGGCCCAACCAAACAGGAAAGGCAGTTCACCATCCTGTTCTCATCCTAGTACTCCTGCACCCAGAGGGGTCAGCGACTCGGAGGATGAGGAGATAAATGTTGCCACAGGTTCGGATGAAGAAGAGGAAGAAGAAAGGGAAATTTCTTCTTCCCGCTATAGGTTATCCCTGGAAGAAGTGGACGATCTATTAAAAACAATACACACAACGCTTAATATCGAAGAGGATAAGACGCAATTATCCTTACACGATAAGATGTTTCAAGGCATGGGAGAAGTAAAGCAACGGGTGTTCCCAGTGCACAAATACATCTCCGAGACAGTAAAGAGAGAATGGAAGGACCCAGAGAGGGCACCTTTCTTTTCCAGATCCCTCAAGAGAAGATTCCCCTTTGAGGATGATAGTCAGCAGGTTTGGAATAAAAAACCAAGACTTGACGCAGCCTTTTCGCAGGTTTCAAGGAATACAGACTTGGCCTTCGAGGACATGGGCACCCTAAAAGATGCCATGGACAAGAGGGCAGACTCCCTACTAAAAAAGGCATGGGATTCGACTCTAGCCAACTTTAAGCCAGCAATGGCATCAACCGTGGTAGCGAGAAACTTAGAACACTGGTTGGAGCAATTAAAAACTCACATTGAGGCGGGAACTTCTCGTAAGGATCTACTTGACACGCTGCCTATACTTCAGAAGGCGGTAGGGTACATGGCTGATGCCTCTGCTGAATCTATCAAAATGTCAGCTAGATCAGCAGCCTTGGTCAACTCAGCCCGCAGAGCCTTATGGGTTAAGACCTGGTCAGGGGATATAGCCTCAAAGGCGAAGTTATGTGGTTTGCCTTTTGACGGTGACTTAGTTTTTGGCCCTGATTTGGAAGCCGTACTTAATAGAACGGCTGATAAAAAGAAGGCCTTCCCAATAAAGAAGAAAGTGGTTCCTCAGGGTAAAACTAATTTTCGTGCTTTTCGGCAAACCGAGGTTAAAAAAGACACGGGCTATAAAAGACCTTGGAGGTCCCAGAGAGGGAGAGGAAAGTCAGGGGTACTATTCCGCCCTCCTGGCCAAACCACAAACACCCAGTGACAGTCCGCCAACGGTGGGAGGAAGGTTACAGGCCTTTCTTCCACAATGGAAGACAGCGACGTCCAGTCCATTTGTCCTCAAAATAATATCAGAGGGCTACAGGCTGGAATTCTCGCAACCCCCTCCAAACCGTTTTTTATGTAACCCGGACTCCTCGAGACCTGGAGAAGTCTATAGGGATGTCATCCTTACTGGAAGAACTCATCCAGCAAGAGGTAATTATAGCTGTTCCCCCCGAAGAGGAAGGGATAGGGTGCTATTCACACATCTTCCTAGTGAAGAAGACGTCAGGAAAATTCCGGTTGATCTTGAACCTGAAGATACTAAACAGGTCCATCAGATACAAAAGATTCAAGATGGACACAATTTTCTCAGTGAAACATCTCCTGACGCCAGGTTGTTTTAGGGCATCCATAGACCTGAGGGATGCGTACCTACACGTTCCTATAGCGCCAATATCACAGAAGTATCTGCGATTAGCAGTAAAGACGGGAGACTCGATCTCACACCTGCAGTTCAGAGCCCTCCCTTTCGGACTGTCATCCTCACAAGGATATTTACAAAGGTCATAGCAGAGGCTCTAGCACCCCTCAGATTAAAGGGGATATCAATAGTGCCATATCTGGACGACCTCCTGATATTTGCCAAGACAAGGGAGTTATTGGCGAAAGATCTAAAAGAGACGAAAAGACATCTCGAGAGTCTCGGATGGATCATAAACCAAGAAAAATCAAAAATGATCCCTTCCCAGACGATAACATTTCTTGGATATACAATAAATTCCATACAGGAAAGACTTTTTCTCCCAGAGGAAAAAATAGAGAAACTCCAGAGGGCAGTAAAGGGGTCTCAAACAAATCTGCCGATGACAATCAGAGCAGCCATGTCAGTCCTAGGCCTACTCACCGCCTCAATACCAGCGGTACAATGGGCACGTCTGCATGCGAGAGACCTCCAGCAGACAATTCTCAGGAATTGGTCCTACGGAGAGTCGCTGGAAAAATTGATAAAATTACCCCCTCAAGTTCAGAGAAAGCTGTGGTGGTGGAGGAAGCAAGCAAATTTAGACAAAGGCCTGCTTTGGACTTTCCCTGTAGATGGCCCAAGGAACATGGTCAAACAGAGAAGCCCGGAGATCCTCCAATTGGAGAGAATTGAGGGCCATTCTACTGGGACTATGGGCGTTCAAGAAACAAGTCCTGGGTCACCACATTCAGGTGTTATCAGACAATGCCACGGCAGTGGCTTATATAACAAGGCAGGGAGGCACGAGGAGCAGAGTGTTGCTATCCTCAGCCCTCCACATTTTGGCCTGGGCAGAATCCAATCTAGCCTCCTTGACGGCGGTACACCTAAAGGGAGATCTGAACCAAATAGCAGACTTCCTAAGCCGAGAAAGAGTACTGGAATCAGAATGGAGTCTGAATTCGGTAGTATTCCAGAAGATAACAGGAAGATGGGGAGTTCCCCAAATAGACCTGTTCGCATCCCACGCCAATGCGAAGGTGGAAACATACTTCTCCCTAAACAGGCAAGATCAAGCAGAGGGTCTAGATGCACTGGCACAACCATGGACCTTCCACTTGTGCTACGCTTTTCCCCCCTTCCAAATGATCCCATTGGTCCTCAAAAAGCTACAGAAGGAGCCTACAACATTAATCCTAGTAGCCCCATTCTGGCCCAAAAGGACTTGGTTTTCAACCATCCAGAGGATGGCGGTGGAACCCCATTGGTTTCTTCCTTTACAGAAGGACCTTTTAACACAGGGGCCCCTACAACATCCCAATATCAAGCACCTCAGACTAGCTGCTTGGCTACTGAGGAGCAAATCCTAAAAAAGAGGGGCTTGTCCAATAAACTAATTTCAACATTATTGGACAGCCGAAAAAAGGTCACCAGAGCGATCTATTTCAAAGCTTGGAAATGTTTTAATTCCTGGTGCAGAGAAAAGATCCGTTCACCAAAGGAGACTATCTCTGTATTAGAATTTCTCCATGAGGGAATGGAGAAGGGGTTGGCGATTAGCACCCTAAAGGTGCAAGTAGCCGCCTTATCGGTGTTCCTGGAGAGACAACTATCTCAGGACCCCCTTATCGTTAGATTTTTTAAGGCACTGACCAGAGTTAGGCCAGTACCCTTTAAGTTCTTCCCAAAATGGGACTTATCTCTGGTGCTACAGGGTCTGACAAAAAGACCCTTTGAACCTCCGGAGGAAGCAACGATTAAATTTTGGTCCCTGAAGGTAGCACTCTTAGTGGCAGTTACCTCAGCTAGGAGAGTGAGTGATCTACAGGCCCTGTCAATCATAGAACCTTTCCTTTCTATATTTCCAGACCGGGTAGTGCTGAGAACTGACCCGGGCTTCCTACCAAAAGTGGCAACGGTATTCCACAGGTCACAGGAAATAGTTCTCCCTTCCTTCTGTCCTACACCAGTGGGCACGAAAGAAGAAGCCTTTCACAGCTTGGATGTAAGGAGGTGCATACTGCACTATCTAAAGATAACAAGTGAATTCAGAAGATCGAATTCCCTGTTTATTTTGTTTTCTGGCCCACGTAAAGGTTATAGTGCGTCCAAAAATACCATAGGTAGGTGGCTACAAATGGCTATCGGCGAAGCCTACAGAGCTTCAGGGATAGAACCTCCCACAGGAGTAGGGGCTCATTCAACCCGGGCAGTAGCAACATCCTGGGCAGAACGAGCTGGAGCTTCGCCGGGAAGAATATGCAAGGCGGCTACGTGGACAAGCTTCTCCACTTTCACCCGCCATTACAGGTTGGATTTACTCTCTGCATCTGAGCAATCATTTGGCAGAAAGGTCCTACAGGCAGGTGGTCCCACCCTAGAGTAAGTACTCTTTTATCATCTCCAGGTGCTGTCCTGAAAGACGAGGTGAGGAAACCTCAGTTAGACTTACCGGTAACGGTATTTCTACGAGTCTTTCAGGACAGCACCGATGACCCGCCCTAAAGTAATGATAAGATGTGGTGTTATTGCTATGTTCTGCTTATCTAATTTCAGCATGGCTGGAGGTACTCTTAAACAACTGAGGCCATGGTGGAAGTGTCCGGTCTTTAAAGAAAACTGACTGCAGTGTTTCCTGGGAAAAGGGGTGGAGCTGCGCTCTCTCCAGGTGCTGTCCTGAAAGACTCGTAGAAATACCGTTACCGGTAAGTCTAACTGAGGTTTTCTCTCATTGCAAGATTGAATTAAAAAAAATATTCTTAATTCTTAACACGTCTCCACTTCTAGTTTGCTGATTGGGCATTAAATCACAAACATCATCACCTCTGTCCAGACAACTGCAGGGGAGGGGGCACCACATTTGATGAAATTGATAAGTGATTATGTAGCTGGCTTGTCTTAAACAGGGGCTACTAGTAAATTTAGCCCTTGTAGATGGTAACTAACCTGGCTGATTTGTAGTCCTTGTGATTATTTGGGTTTTCTCCTAAGCGTGGTTTAGCTGTGGTTCCTCCCTTCTGTCAATAGGTGGCACTGTTGCCTTTGGCATTAGAATTATGAGCTGCAGTGAATCTAAGTTATGAATATGCATATTTCTCTCAGCCAATCAATAGGATTTTTATGGCCACTGAGCATGCTGGGAGAGAGTATATATTTGGGCATATACCTTGTTCTGGGTTGGATGTGTGAGGAACAGCTGCATTGGGTGAGTCCTGGAGCCTAAGGCCTTGCCATGTGCCAGAGAGAGCCTGTTTGTTACCTGGAGGCATGAGGGAGTCACTGCTAGAGAGAGCCTGTTTGTTGCCTGGAGGCATGAGGGAGTCTCTGCCAGAGAGAGACTGTTTGTTGCCTGGAGGCATGAGGAAGTCTCTGCCAGAGAGCCTATTTGTTGCCTGGAGGCATGAAGAAGTCTCTGCCAGAGAGAGCCTATTTGTTGCCTGGAGGCACGAGGGAGTCTCGGCCAAAGAGAGCCTGTTTTTTGCCTGGAGGCTTGAGGGACTTTCTACCAGAGAGAGCCTGTTTGTTGCCCGGAGGTACAAGGAAGTCTCTGCCAGAGAGAGCCTGTTTGTTGCCTGGAGGCATGAGGGAGTCTCTGCCAGAGAGAGCCTATTTGTTGACTGGAAGTATGATGGAGTCTCTGCCAGAGAGAGTCTGTTTGTTGGCTGGAGGCATGAGGGAGGCTCTGCCAGAGAGAGCCTATTTGTTGTCTGGAGGCATGAGGAGAGGGATGTGGAGTTCTGAGATGAAGTACCAGAGATTACACTTCCATGAGTGGGGGACTGCGGAGAGGCTTGGAAATGGTCAAGAGGGATTCATCCAAGGAAGCCCTGCATGGTGTTGTGAGCTTTTGATTGATATTGGAGACAACTTGCTACATAGATACAGAACGTAGGGTGCAGGCCTAAGGCCTCTGTTCTGTGTTGCTGTCTACCCGACTGTTTTTTTTTTTTGAAGTCTGTGGGTCTGTTTTTCTTCTGTCCAAGGGTGTCCAGTGCTTTTACCCTATCTCCCCTCTTTTTTTTTTTTTTTTTTTTTGTCGTTGTGAGCAATAAACTTTTGTTCAACCTAAAAGTGACTGGCGCCCATTCTTCCTGCAACTTTCCACACCCACCATTCCTAGGAACCAGCACTCTGTCAGCCCTCCCTGTTCCCAGGGGTCAGGGGGCGCTACATTTACATGACCCATTTCCACATATTCTGAAGACCAGCAAATAAGAAACCTAAGTACAGGATTATTTCAATTGCATTGAGTTTGTCCTTTCAATATTGGAAAGATATAAATTCTACATTTTGTCACTGTATCTCTACCCCCCCCCCCCCGCAAGGGTCGCTGTAACTGTCCACAGGTTCTTTCCCTAATCAATGCAGGTAGCTAGCCAGGCACACAGAAGCATCTAATCCACATAGGCTCAATGAACAAACCAGGGGTGTCTATTTGAAGTTTATTGCTCATTGAGTAACTAATAACTTTGGACAGTAGGTAATGAGATACTACAAAATGCTTGGTGCACAAATTGCAGAGGACTCTTCTCTACCTTTAAGCAGCAGCAATACTGTATTCTCCCCAGCCGGGGACCAGGGGGATTGCTAAATATGTTTTGGCAGTAAATGGGCTGGGATGGTCTAGCTTCTGGCAGCTTTAGGACCATTGAGCACTGCACACAGGGAGGGGGTTGGCGCTACTCACAGATCCTCACAATGATCAGTCCAGAGATACGATCTCCAACAGAGTAGCCCAGCTTCCATTCCAGGACAGGGGGTCCAAAGGAAAACAGTCCCCCTTCCCTTGATCCATCCCCACAAGGGGAGAAGAGAACAGACTCTCCAGGGTCTCAGCCTATTTAACAGTAACCTAGCCACCACCCGGGCACACCTCCTCAGGGATTGGTTAGGCCCTACTTAATATTTGGGCCAGAAATTTGAATTTGATGACTGTACTAAATAATTACTGCTTCTGTGCCTACAGCAGAAGCTAACACTAGATTTACTTAACAGCCTAGCTATGAGGGTGCTACAAATATTAAATATTTTTTGTATATAATTTTTTTCCAGTTTTCAAGTCCTTCGGTCATGACAAACATCTCAGATATCCAGCGAAATATAACCCAAGTAGCCGGCACAAGCAGTGTTGACATTATGAGGTATACCTTACTCGGAATAACACTAGCAAGTTTTGTATCCTTCTTCTATTTTGTGGCAGTTATGCTAAGTGTCGGCTTCACCAGCACTGTTGCTCGTCAAGAAGTCCGCTACATTTTGTTCACCCACATACTTGTTAATGACTCGGTCTATCTTCTCCTTACCCTGTTCATGTTCTTAACTAATCTTTTCCCCAGCAAGTACCCTGCACCTTTCTGCTACATTATGGTCCTCATGACCTCCACCACTCTGAAGATCACTCCCTACAACCTGGCCATCATGTCTTTGGAACGCTATATCGCCATATGCTTTCCACTACGACACACAGAGATCTGCACTTTCCACAGAATGGGCATTGCTATTTCAATTATTTGGGCCATTGGACTGTTGCCAAATGTCGCTGATTGCTTTGTTCTCGTTACATCGGTTGAACAAACATTTTTCTCTAAGGATATGCTTTGCAGTCGGGCTGTGTTCATTGTCATATCTGTCCAAAATACTATAAGACTAGCCAGCCATGCTTTAACCTTTTCCTTGGTAGGGCTCATAATCATCTTTACATACATCAAAATCACCCTGGTGGCTTTCAGGGTTGACTCGAATAAGTCGTCTACCTCCAAAGCTAGAAGAACGGTCATGCTCCATGCATTACAGCTCCTGCTATGTATGATGACTTACAGCTACAGCATCGTTGACATTCTCCTTAAAGGTTATAATACCTTACTTCCCATCATCAATTTTTTTTTCTTCACATGTTTGCCAAGGTTCCTCGGCCTTTTCATTTATGGGATTAGAGATGAGCTCTTTCGCAAGCAGTTTAAAAAATGTACTTTTTGTAGTCCAAAATAGGATATGAGATTGAAAATGTAAATTGTTTATGAAAAATGGCTTAAAAACATCAGGGCTGTTCTATGGATGAATCCTAAAATAAACCGCCAAATTTGCCTATCCCATTTCCTACATGAACAAATACTGTAAATAAAAAGCATACAATGTTAGTAAAAATTGGTAATATACAGCAGTAGTTCTCAACCACAGTCCTCTAGTACCCCCAACAGGCCATGTTTTGGGAATTTCTCTTAGATAAAATAGCTGTCCAAAATACCAAGTCATTGACTCTGATTTAAAGTACCTATGCAAGATAAAGGAAAACCTTCAAACATGGCCTGTTGGGTGTACTTGAGGACTGAGGTTGAGAACCACTGATCTACAGTATGTTTCTTCTTTTTAAATTTAGAAGTTTCAGTCACATGATCCCTGCTCAAGCTACTTAGGCTGGCCTCCTGCACACTAAATCTTCACAATTTTTTGGAAAACGTATTTGTTGGCAGCACAGGCACATACATTATTTATTTATTTTTATTTTTTTAAGGTATAATTTTTATTGTTTATATACATACAAACAAATACACAAATGCACATGTAACATTTTTGGAGCAAACAGTGCTCAATCATCAATGCGATACAGTTACATGGTATCCAGTAGGGATGAGCTTTATGTTCGAGTCGAACATGAGTTTGACTCGAACATTGGCTGTTCGCCCGTTCAGCGAAGAATTTGGGGTGTTCGTGGCAAATTCGAAAAGCTGCGGAACACCATTAAAAGTCTATGGGAGAAATCAAAAGTGCTCATTTTAAAGGTTAAAGCGGAGGTTCCGCGGCAAATCTTTTTTTTTTTTTAGCTTGCATGCAAAGTATTTGTAGATCACCAATTAGTACTCACGCGTTTGGTGATTTTTAACCTCCCCTGTCTTTTTTCTGGCAAAAAATGCACTTTTAAAATCAGCCGTCAGAATTTTCCATTTTGCTTGTGGGCATTGTGAAGCCCACAAGCACTGACTTCCTGGTAGCGGTGGACGGTGTTCTGCAGAAAAAGTTACCCGGCGGATAAGGTTCCCCCCCCCGTACTGCGCATGCGCGGCACGAACCTCAACGGAGTTTCCGAAAGTAGCCGAACATGTAGAGCTGCGAGTTAGCTCTACACGGCGCCTGCGCAATGACTAGGAGCCATGTAGAGCTGACTGCGCAGGCGCCGTGTAGAGCCGACTCGCAGCTCTACATGTTCGGCTACTTTCGGAAACTCCGCTGAGGTTCGTGCCGCGCATGCGCAGTACAGGGGGGGGACCTTATCCGCCGGGGAACTTTTTCTGCAGGACATGTCACATCTGGGCGAACTCCCAGATTACATTGCGGGAGAACAGAAACGCCTACTCCCGCGGGAGTGAGTACCCGGAAGCCGGAATTTAGATGACAATATTACGGTATGTACAGAAAAAAATAAAAAAATAAGTGGCTACTGTACATGTTTGTAGTGTAAGGAGTGTGGTCATATATGGATGTTATTTTGGGTGGAACTCCGCTTTAATATGCAAGTTATTGTCATAAAAAGTGTTTGGGTCCTGCCCCAGGGGACATGTATCAATGCAAAAAAAAGTTTTAAAAACGGGAGCAGTGATTTTAGTAATGCTTAAAGTGAAACAATAAAAGTGAAATATTCCTTTAAATTTTGTACCTGGGGGATGTGTATAGTATGCCTGTAAAGAAGCGCATGTTTCCAGTGTTTACAAATGTCCCTGCACAAAATGTAATTTCTAAAAGGAAAAAAAGTCATTTAAAAATACTAGTGGCTATTCATGAATTGTCGAGTCCCGGCAATACAGATAAAAGTAATTGAAAAAAACGGCAGGGGTCCCCCCCACAGCTCTTTGGGTCTGGTATGAATATTAAGGGGAACCTCAAAACCAAAAAAAAAGTGGGGGTCCCCCCAAATTCCATATCAGGCCCTTCAGGTTTTGGTATGGATATTAAGGTAGAACCCCGCACCAAATAAAAAAAAATGGCGTGGGGTCCCCCCAAAAATCCATTCCAGACCCTTATCCGAGCACGCAACCTGGCAGGCCGCAGGAAAAGAGGGTGGACGAGAGAGTGCCCCCCCATCTCCTGAACCGTACCAGGCCACATGCCCTCAAGATGAGGAGGCTGTCCCCATCTTGATGAGGACAAGGGCCTCATCCCCCACAACCCTTGCCCGGTGGTTGTGGGGGTCTGCGGGCGGGGGGCTTATCGAAATCTGGAAGCCCCCTTTAACAAAGGGGACCCCCAGATTCCACCCCCCCTATGTGAATTGGTAACGGGGCACATTGTACCCCTACCATTTCACAAAGAAAGTGTAAAAATTTGTAAAAAAACACACAGACACAGTTGGACAAGTCCTTTTTTTAAAAAAAAAAAATCCAGCGATGTAATCCCATCGATGTCCAATGATGATCCATTCTCCAGCGACGCTGCAGTCTCCCCTCTCCAGCAGGAACAAAACCCCCATGACGCGTAAGAGGGGGCGGGGTCACCCATCCTTATCATGGGTTCCAAATCTTATGAAATTTTTTTGGGCATTCTCTGGTCTCATACGCCAATTTGTATAAAGGTATAGCTTGTTTAACTATAGTGAGCCAGAAAGCTATAGTAGGTAGGGATTGGGATTTACAATGCATAGTTATTTTCTTTGCATGAAACAGGACAGTTTGCACATTCTTAGATATACCTACATCATCTATATATCCTAGCAGGCATCTCAAGGGATTACAGATGTTAGGCAACTGAGTGAGGGAGCTAATAAGGGACATGACCCCCGACCATAACTTCCTAATCGGCGGGCATTCCTACATTAGATGGAAAAATGTGCCATCAGCCATGCCACCACGGGAACATGTTGCAGAGGGTAGTCTCTTTAGTCTATAGAGTAAACAAGGAGTAAAATAGGACCTGTATAATAATTTGGTCTGAATAACTTTATCTCGGGAAGAGATGACAGACGATACCTGGAGGGGAAGCACTTCCTGACAAATTTCCTCCATCAGCTCTGGTATGTCAGAGCGCCATTTATTTTCTGTGGTGAAAATCCTAGTTGTCGTAGTATGAAGAAGAGTTTTGTAGTAAAAAACGATTTTGGTGTGAGAAGGACCAGTTTATAAACGTTCGAGTGGGGAGGGTTGAATATCAATGTTTCGGAGGCCAAACTGTGCCGTAGCGGTATGGCGTATCTGCAGATATTTTAAATAGGCTGTAGGAGGAAGGCCATAATCTCTGTGAAATTCAGCAAAGGCTCGAAAAATGTTCACTGTAAATTAATGGAAAATCAATCTTACCCCCAGCTTGAACCAGAACCCTCCATCCGTTCTGCGGAAGAATTCTGGTAGACCTGGATTGCCCCATAATGGAGCATTAGGTGAATACATGGTATGTGCACTGGATGGCAGTAGCTTTGAAAGCTTGAATATCTGTAGTGTCATAGAGAGAACTTTCATACCTTCCCTTTGTACAGCACCATCAACCCCCGGCAATCTACTCAACCCACACTGGCACAGTTAGTCTAGGGATTGTTACCTCGTAACGGTCTATACCTGATCATACACAATCTGGCAGTATTTATAGATAACCACTATCTGCAAAAGATGACATTAATACCAATGTGATAAAATATAACTGGATTTATATTTTGGTATTAGGATTCAAGTTAAACACATCACACAGTATACATGCAGAGCGCTCCAGCAATAATCGTATTACTAAGTGATAGTGCAGAGTGATCACCCGCCACGTGCAACTATCTTCTTTCCCTATGCGCAATATGGCGCAGCAACAAAGTTTTAACCCCCACCCTGGTCAGGCCTGACCCAGGCTAAACTCAGTCCCTTATGAGAACACTTCTTCGCATGCAACTTGAACGGTGGTGCACTTTCAGGAAACAATATTTGTAATCCAAGGGGTAGTAAATAACAGGGTGGGCCAAGGCAGTCACTAGGCCTAACAAAGTAACAGGGTAATGAAGTGAGCAAGTGCTCGCTCACCACTCCGGACGCGATCCCAGTCCGGGCTTCCACCGCTGTGTATCCACACACAGTGTCTCCAACGGCCGGGTCTCCGGTCCAGCTGATGTCAGCAAACTCGAGCAGTAACATGTGCCACCCAGGCTCCGCAGTGGGGTGGAAGGCTCTTTGGTCGGTATGCAAGGCCCAGGCTTCAGGCCTTATACAGCAGCAGATCCGAACGGGAGTCCTGTTGCTTGCAGCGCGGTGTCCAAAGAGGCCGAGCCTAGCCTCACCCTCTTCTTATATAGCCCCACCCATGAGTCTCTGCGGCAGCCCAATGCACCCTGGGTGCCAAACGGGGTTCTGGGTAACGTAGTCCAGGGGCCATAAAGGAGACCCCGCTACACACTCCCCCCACTTAAACTCTTTGGTCCCCAAAGATAAAAGTTAACACATGCTACGCACAACATTTGACAAAGCTGCGTATGATGTCGGCAGAGGGAGTTACCACCAAAAACGAGGGGGGGACTTCCTTGCCCACAGGTCACACTGTCATTCATGGCCTGCCTAGCTGTGCCAGCGGGTGAGTTGGGGTTGCCCCCCACTAAATAAACAGTGGAGGGATCAGGGTCTTCCACACTCCTCCTGGCAGTAGTCACAGTGTCTTCTGAGCTCTCCCCCATTTGTGGGTAAGTCAATTTTCGGGGAGGCCTTATGGTCCTTCTAATCCTTCGTTCTCTTGGGATTTCTGGTTCTGGTAATACAGGTTCCTCTTCTGTAATCGACTTTGGAGTTTCCACTGATTCTGGGACACTCGACTCAGGAGCAGGGAGATACATAGAATCTCTTGGATCCTCTTCTAGGAGTAAGTCACAGGCGTCTTCCCAGGAATCCGACAAAGGACTGGACGGGATGAACTCAGTAGCTTCTGCATTCAGTGTACTGTCTATGGCGTCTTCAGTAGATGGAAGATCTATAGCAGAAGTTTCTGGGACCTGGGAAGGCCATAGCCAATCAAGTTCTTCTCTCTCATCCTCACTCAATTCAGGGACATCTGATTCTTCAATCCGAGGAGTCTGGGACCGAGTGCTTGGCTTGGGGGTATCAAGGATGGAAGTTGACTTAGGGGGATCCCTCGCTGGGGGTATCCGAACTGCTTCGGCAAGTGGGAGTAAATGGTTCCGATGCCAAGTTTTTAAGGGCCCCACTTTTCCTTCTGGCTTTAGTCTGTAAACAGGTAGGCCCGACTGTTTCTTGCAAATAACATAGGGTTCAGGTCTCCATCTGTCTGCAAGCTTGTGCTTTCCAGGGACCCCCAAGTTGCGCAGCAGCACTCTGTCCCCAGGTTGTAGATCCTGAATCCGGACCTTTAGATCAAAGTTTTTCTTGTTGCGGGCTCCCCTTTGATCCGAGGCTGCTTGTGCCTGCTCATAGGCCAATTTTAAACTGTGCCTGAGCCTATCTACATATCCCTTGTGTGAAGTGGCCGAGCAATGGTCTATGGAGGTACCAAAGGCCAGATCTACCGGTAGTCTTGCTTCTCTTCCGAACATAAGTCGATAGGGTGAGTACCCTGTAGCGTCACTTGTGGTACTGTTGTATGCATGTACAATCGCTGCTATATGCTTGCTCCAATGCTGTTTCTTTTCACTACTCAAAGTCCCCAGCATGTTGAGCAGGGTTCGGTTGAACCTCTCTGGCTGAGCATCACCTTATGGATGATAGGGGGTGGTTCGGGTCTTCTTGATCCCTAAAGAATCCAGAAGCTTCCGAATCAGCCGACTTTCAAAGTCCCTCCCTTGATCTGAGTGGAGCCGTTGTGGTAGCCCGTAGTGTACAAAGTATTTCTCCATGAGTACTTTAGCTACAGTGGAAGCCTTTTGGTCTTTGGTTGGAAAAGCCTGGGCATACCGGGTTAAATGGTTGGTTATCACCAGAACATTTCCTAGTCCACTCAAGTCGGGTTCGAGGCAGAGAAAATCAATGCATACCAAATCCAGTGGGCTTTGACTTTGTAGATGGCCCATTGGGGCAGCTTGGTGAGGCAGAGTCTTCCTCTGGATGCAGCGTGCACAGGAGTGGCAGTATTCTTCGACTTCGGCCCTCATGCAGGGCCAATAGAACCGGTTCCTAACGAGCTGGAAGGTCCTTTCCGCTCCCAAGTGGCCATGATTGTCGTGCAGGGCGACCAGGACGGTCCCTCGATGTTTCTCAGGCAGAAACAGTTGCCATTTGTGTTCTAGGTCCTCAGAGGGGCCCCTTCGGTAGACCACTCCCTGATGTACCTGCAGCCTGTCCCATTCCTTCCTCAGCAGACGAGCTTCTTTTGAAGGGTGGCGTAAGAGTTTATCTGGATCCTGACTCTCCAGGGCTTCCAGGACCAATCTCCCCATGGGGTCTTCCAATTGGTCGCACCTCAACTCCTTCTTTGACAGTTTTGGCAAGTCAGCCTCCTCCAGCTGGGTTGCCCCACAGTATTGTTTGGGGACCCCTACCACAGTGACTCCTATCTCTTCTGCTCTTGAACCGCCACTGGCCTGGAGTTCAGCCCCCTGACAGAGGGCCCGCACCCCATCGGGTGCCACTTGGGTCCAGTCTTCTGTACTGCTGGTGGGAGCATGGGATCTCCTTGACAAGGCGCCCGCATCTCGATTTCCAGCCCCAGGTCTATATTTCAGGCTAAAGTTGAACACAGACAGGGCTGCCAGCCATCTGTGTCCTGTGGCATCCAGTTTTGCGGTGGTGAAGAGATAAGTGAGGGGGTTGTTATCAGTCTTCACTGTGAATTCGGCCCCATACAAGTAGTCTTTGAGCTTGTCGACTACAGCCCATTTGAGGGCCAGGACCTCCAACTTGTGGGTGGGGTAGTTCTTTTCTGAGGGGGTTAGACTCCTGCTCACATATGCAACGGGTCGCAGTTGCCCTTCATGCTCCTGATAGAGCACTCCTCCCAAGCCATCATGACTGGCATCCACATGGAGTTCATAGGGTTTCTTTGGGTCTGCGTAAGCCAGGACAGGGGCAGTGGTTAGGCTTTTCTTCAACATCTGGAAGGCCTCTTCACACTTCTCGTTCCACTGGTCTTTGACTGACTCCCCCGGCTTCCTGGGGCCCGAGTCATCCTCTTCCCCTTCCATCTTGAGCAGCTCATTTAGTGGTTTTGCAATCTGGGCAAATCCTTCCACGAACCTCCTGTAGTAGGAACAGAATCCCAAAAAGGATCTGAGTTCTGTCACAGTGGTGGACCTAAGCCAGGAGATGACTGCCTCCAACTTTTCAGGGTCTGTAGCTACCCCTTCTTCGGACACTATGTGTCCCAGGTAGTTGACGGATGACTGATAGAACTGGCATTTTTCGGGTGAAAGCTTGAGTCCCTCCTCACTGAGCCTTCTCAGAACCTTCTCCAGTCTCTCCTCATGCTCTTCCAGGGTTCTCCCAAAGACAATGATGTCATCCAAGTAAACAAGAACTTCGATGAGGTTCATGTCTCCTACAGTCTTTTCCATAAGGCGTTGAAAGGTGGCTGGAGCTCCAGACAGACCTTGGGGCATCCTGTCAAACTCAAAGAACCCCACAGGAGTTATGAAAGCTGTCTTCTCCTTGTCTTCTGGATGCATGGGGATCTGATAGTACCCGCTCTTGAGATCCATTACACTGAACCACCTTGCTCCGGACAAGCTCTGTAAGGCATCCTCTATTCTCGGGGTGGTATGCTGGTCAGGTATGGTTCTCCGGTTGAGGGTCCTGTAGTCGATACATAGCCTCAATGACCCATTCTTCTTCCTGACCACCACTATCGGAGAGGCATAGGGGCTTCTGGACTCCCGGATAACACCGGTTCGCTTGAGCTCGGCGAGCTGTTCCCTCAAATCTTCGAGGTCCGCCAATGGGACTCGCCGGACCCTCTCCCTGAAGGGCTTGTCTTCCTGGAGGCGGATTCGGTGAGTGGAACTCTTTGCACACCCCACATCAAACTCATCTTGGGAAAAGATCCTTCTCCACTTGGTCAACTGGGCCTTGGCTCTCTCTTTCCAAGCCCTTGGCAGGTTCGGGTTCTCCATGCAGAGCTTCTCCCAAATAGTCCTTTCTCCATCTGTCTTCTCCACATCTGAAAAGACAACCGGGGTAGCAGGGCTCACTTGGCCCAGTAACATCCTGGCTGGGATTTCCATTGGGCCTTCTGTAGTATTCCTGACACTCACAGGTACTTTACAGTGTGCCTTCTTCAAGGCCCTCAACGGGACCACTTCTGGGACTACTTCTAAGCCTGAGTGTTCTTCCCTTGGGTCAGGTTCCAACATGACAAAGGGCCCAGGCTGCTCCCAAGTGAGCTTCACAGTGGCTCTGAGAAAGGTTACTTCGCCAGGTTGTAGCACTATTCCTCTTCTTCCCAGCCTCCAGACCTTTCTTACCCCCTCTTCTGGGGCCTTCTGCTCTAAGACCAGCCACTGGTAGGCTGTCTTCAGCATCGGGTGGATCTTGGTGACCGTGGGGTCCTTCTTTCGTACTAGAGGGGCCAAAAGTCTGGGGCCCAGGTCCGTGTTGGTCCCTATTATTATTGAGCTCTTGCTAGCACCAGGCGGTCGGGGGCATACCACAGCCAGGGTGTCGAACACTTCAGCCTTCCCGGCTACAGATGGATCAAAGGTCAGTTTTATGGACAGATAGCCATCATAAGGGAAGCTCCTGGTCCCAATCCCCCATATCTTCAACTCTTCAATCTTCTGGATGGGTAAGTGGCTTAGATGCTTGTCATAAAAGTATCTGTATAACAAGGTCACTTGTGCCCCAGTATCCAATATGGCTCTTGTGTAGACTCCCTCCACCTGGACAGGTACTATGGGTGAGGGGCCTACCAGCTTCTCCGAATACTGCTTTGAGGGGGTTTCTTTCTTTTGATCCTTGCATTTCCATTTTGGACTCTCTTTCTTCCATTTCTCTTTGGACTTTAGTCTCTCCTGGGCTTGGTATGCATTGATCTCCCTCCTCTTAATGGGTGTAACTGCCCGCTGAGGGACACTATTCTCCTACTTTGGTGCATATTCCCGCTGAGGAACACTGTGTTTCTTCTGAGGGGTGTTGTCCCCTCTCTTTCTACCCTTCTTATTCAGTTTGGAGCTCACTGGAGATGATGGGCACCCGGTTGACTCCTTCACCGGGGCCCTCTGAAGTTTTCCGCCGGCTTGCGGTTATTTATTTTTTTCTTCTTGGGACTGGAACACACTTTGGCGATATGACCAGCCCCTCCACAGTTGAAACAAATCGCATCCCCCCCAATCTTGCAGGGATGCGGGTTCTGAGGTGTCTGGAAACAGCTCCTTCCTCAGACTTTCCCTCTTTGGTACCCCTTGATCCTTGGCCATCAGGGAGGTCAGCATCCCCAACACCTGGGACATCTGCGACTTCAAGGTATCCACCTCTGAGTCTCTCTCTAGGGTCATGGCCGTCTTGACCATCACCTCCGGAGGATGGGTTGGCTCAACTGTTTGGTTCCTTCTTTTGTCTTCCAACATAGCCTCTTCTTCTCTGACCACTCGGATTAAGTCAGGGTACTCCAGGTTCTTCCCATCCTGTCGAGTGCGTAACACCAATGCGATGGGGTCCAGGGGCTGAGCTCCCCGCAACACCTGCTGCACACAGGCCTCATCCACCTTCCTTGGGTCGATTCCCTTCTTCAGTATAATTTTATGCAGGATCTTATCCAGACGACTCATGAACTTTTGGTAGCAGTGTTCCAGCTGGTACGTGAGCTCAGTGACTTTCTCTGTTCCACCGAATACATTCTGCAAAATGTTCAGATAATCCTGTGCATCACAGTCTTTCTTGCTCAACTTGAGGTTGCGTATGACCTCCAAGGCAGGCCCCTTCAGACTCTCTGTGATTCTCTGTTTCTTTCGGTGTTCTGGGACTTCCCATTCTTCTAAAGCCTGAGTGGCACCGTCTAGCCACTCTTCAAATCGCTCTTCTCCCAAAGGTACAGGCTTCCTTCCAGAAAATATCCTAAGTTTTCTGTATCCCGACATCGGGTAGTCGGTAGGATCCTTCTTACATTGGGCTACAATCTCCCCCAGGACCACGCATAATTCTGCGCTGAGGGTGGCCGGTGGTGATCCGGGACTTTCTTTCTTATGCTTTCCTGCTTTTGGGGACTGCACTGGAGATATCTGTGGAGGTGATGGAATTGGTGTCTGAAACCATCCTCCCCTGACTGGCAGCACATGTATCAAGCCATAGGTCTGATCATCCATTGCTTTTATGCTTGGACTCTTGAAATGCTCTGGGATTTCATTCTTCCATTCTATTAGTGCGTGAGTCAGTGAAGAATTCGACCTAACATCCATGACCCACGCTCTCTGGTGTGGGGACAGCGACATTGCTAGCTGCTTTACCGCCGCTTCTTGCCAAATCCCTGGGAGTTCAATGACTACTGCCGCGGCTGAATTGTGCCAGCCACCGTGCACCACCGTTCCACTTCTAATAGGTCCATGCCGGTACTTTTTGGCGCGTTGCTTGCTGTATCAGGATCCCGGACTCGAGAGCCCCCACATGTAGCGCTACCCCCAGTAAAGAGAGCCGCTGAGTTTTGTTTCGGGCCCTGTATACAGCACCACCAACCCCCGGCAATCTACTCAACCCACAATGGCACAGTTAGTCTAGGGATTGTTACCTCGTAACGGTCTATACCTGATCATACACAATCTGGCAGTATTTATAGATAACCACTATCTGCAAAGATGACATTAATACCAATGTGATAAAATAGAACTGGATTTATATTTTGGTATAAGAATTCAAGTTAAACTCATCACACAGTATACATGCAGAGCCCTGCAGCAATAAACGTATTACTCAGTAATAGTGCAAAGTGATCACCCGCCACGTGCAACTATCTTCTTTCCCTATGCGCAATATGGCGCAGCAACAAAGTTTTAACCCCCACCCTGGTCAGGCCGGACCCAGGCTAAACTCACTCCCAATTACAAAGAGCGGTGTCTCTAATGCAGTGGATATATGAGGTCAGTCTACCCACATCCCTAAATACATGCAGAAAAAAGTGCACTCCAGAGAGGGCGGTTCCTCAGTGGTATTTTTTAGGGTGACTGTTGAAAACCTCTATATAAAGTAACAGAGTACAAGAGTATTTGTCATAAAGACTTGTTGTTTATTTGAAAAAGTTTTCTACAAAAATGATAAAATATGGTATAATATGGAGGGCTACTACTCTATGCGCACAACATGCATCCAAATGACCAGTGTGTAACAATGAAAGAAAATATTCACAACGCATATAAACAGATATCATGGATTACATAAAAAAGGAAAACAGAGAATGTAGTACAGGACCCGGCTCTGTCCCAAGAATGGGACAGATACCCAACGTTTCAAGGCCTTCGGATTGTACAGCAAGTGCTCGCTCACCACTCCGGACGCGATCCCAGTCCGGGCTTCCACCGCTGTGTATCCACACACAGTGTCTCCAACGGCCGGGTCTCCCGTCCAGCTGACGTCAGCAAACTCGAGCAGGAACAGGTGCCACCCAGGCTCCGCAGTGGGGTGGAAGGCTCTTTGGTCGGTATGCAAGGCCCAGGCTTCAGGCCTTACACAGCAGCAGATCCGCACGGGAGTCTTGTTGCTTGCAGCGCGGTGTCCAAAGAGGCCGAGCCTAGCCTCGCCCTCTTCTTATATAGCCCCACTCATGAGTCTCTGCGGCGGCCCAATGCACCCTAGGTGCCAAACGGGATTCTGGGTAACGTAGTCCAGGGGCCATAAAGGAGACCCCACTACACCTTCAACTAGGGGATAGGCGATGTATTAGATTCTGGAGAGATTCATATGAAGTGATGATGGCTGCCTCCAATGCTGTAGCTGCATTGTTCTCTTCGGGGTAAAATCATCAATGTGCATGAGCCAACTGTGAGACCACATAGTAAGTTTGGAGGCAAGGGCAATCCCCCTCCAAAATTGGTAATTGTAATGTGTTTTTTGCTATCCTAGCTACCCCTCCCCCAAAATTTAACCACTTGCTTACTGGGAACTTAAGACCAATTTTCAGCTTTCAGCGCTGACGCACTTTGAATGACAATTGCGCGGTCATACAACACTGTACCCAAATTATATTTTTATAATTTTTTCCCCACAAATAGAGATTTATTTTGGTGGTATTTGATCGTCTCTGCGGTTTTTATTTTTTGCGCTATAAACAAAGACATTTAAAAAAAAAACACAATATTTTTTTACTTTTTGCTATAATAATATCCCAATTTAGGCCGATACGTATTCTTCTACATATTTTTGGTAAAAAAATAAATAAATCGCAATAAGCGTATAGTGATTGGTTTTCACAAAAGTTATATCGCCTACAAAATAGGGGATAGATTTATGACATTTTTATTATTTTATTTTTTTACTAATAATGTCAGGCCTGTGATATTGCGGCGGACATATCGGACACTTTTTTGACACTATTTTGGGACCATTCACATTTATACAGCAAACAGTGCTTTAAATATGCACTGATTACTGTATAAATGTGACTGGCAGGGAAGGGGTTAACACTAGGGGCGATCAAGGGGTTAAATATGTTCCCTGGACTGATTCTTACTGTGAGGGGAGGGGACTGACTGGGGGAGGGGACCGATCTGTGTCCCTATGTACAAGGGACACAGCATCGGTCTCCTCTCTCCCTGACAGGACGTGGATCTCTGTGTTTACACACAGAGATCCAGGTCCTGCCTCTGTAACAGCCGATCGCGTGTACCTGGCGGACATCGCGGCCGCCAGGCACGCGCATCGGCACCACGTGACATGATGGGCACAGCTTTTCCCCTCCGCACACCCTCGGCGGCGCGCGGGGGGGAATGTAAACAGGAAGACGTCCACCCGGCAGTTGAGAGCCGCGCTGTAGGCGTCTTATCTATAGCGCAGATCTCAAGTGGTTAATAAGAATTGTGTCAATTTCTTTGAATTTGCTTTTAGGGATGTATATTGGAGAGTTACTCAGAATATATAAAAAGCATGGTAAAAAGATCATTTTAAAAATATTTATTCTACAGTGTCAGGGGAAGACTGGCCCAGGTCTTAAGCGTATTCCTCATTCTACTGATGGGTGGATCTAAATTAATTTTGATGTATGAGGAGATAGGCTGCTGTATATCAATACCTAGATAACGAAAGGTGTGCACAATCTGTAATGGACATGAGGGGGATAGTGTAATTGAGGTGTATTGATCTAGCATAAACAAGGATTTGTCCCAGTTTACCTGGAAGCCAGAAAATGGCCAAAGCGCCAAATAACATCCAGTAGGGAGTGACGACTGCAGGTCCGCCAAATATATCAACATGTCGTCTGCATACAAGGACACCTTTTCTTCCAGGCCCCCAATCGTCAGTCCCACCACCTCTCCATTAGATCTGATTAGCGCCGCCAGTGGCTCTATCGCCACCACAAGTAGTAGTGGCGACAGAGGGCACCCCTGTCTGGTGCCTCTGCGTATCATGAAGGGGGCGGAAATAATTGTATTTACTCTCAATCTAGCTGTAGGTTTGTGATACAATATTTGAACCCATTTAATAAATGTAATACTGAATCCAAATTTTGACAATACTTCCTGTAGATATGGCCATTCGAGCGAATCAAAGGCCTTCTGAGCATCCAGGGCTAAAACAGCCCATTGAGCCATGAGTGGCCTGCATGTTGGTGAAGAGCTGTCGTAAATGAATTGAAGTAGATCTTCCAGGGATAAATCCCGTCTGATCCGCTCAAATGACAGTAGTAATCTCTGGGCAAGTACTTTGGCTAATATTTTAATACCCTAGTTGATTAGGGATATTGGTCGGTAAGATTGGCAGAGAAGATGGTTCTTGTGAAGTTTGGGGATAAGGACAATTAGCGCCTCAGACATAGAGAGCCGCAGCTGTCCTGTCTTCAAGGCATAGTTATATTCCTTGAGTAGATGCGGAATCAGTAGCTCTCTGAATTGTTTTGTTATTTTTGTCGCCAAATTTGAAGAGTCGCTGATTTTCGTATTAACATTTTTTCTGGGTTAGTTCAAGTAGTTCCACGTCTAACTCTCTGGCCTTGTGTCGCCAGTCAGCGTGTGTCTCGGGTATAGGGGATGCAGAGTAGGCAGCCTCCGCCACTCGAAGCTCCCCCTATGCATCCGCCAGTCTGGAATGAGATGCCTTGTGGGCCTGCCCTATGGCCGCAGCAAAAGAGGCGCATATGGTGGCCTTGAAGGCATTGCAGACCACAGGGATGGTTGCACTCTGTGTATTGGTGGCCCAGTAGGAATTCATATCAGCCGTTCCCCGATCTGTGACAGCCTGGTCCGCCAGCTACAGTGGGCTCAGCCGCCACACCCGAAAGGAGGGCAATACTCCCAGAGCAAGGTCCACCAACAGGGGGGAGGGATCAGACACAACCCTAGGGAGGTATCTGACGTCACTCACCATGCTAAGTAAATCAGAGGATAGAGGAAACATAAAACAATACATGATAGTGTACCGTGTGAATCAGATTGACAGGAATATTCCATCACATGCCCGTTTCCATCTCCAGGTCTCTACTAGGTCATATTGGGTCAGATAAGTGCCTAAGGGAGTGGGGGATGCAGTAGAGCATCGAAATTTGTCAAGAGAGTTGTCAAGGACCGTATTGTAATCTCCAGCTATTAATAAAGGGCCTTCTGCAATTTAACCACTTCCCTACCATAGGACGTCATATGACGTCCAGGACTTTGGGGGGGATATCTGATTGATGCCTGCAGCTACTGGCATCATTCAGATATCCTTCTTTTCTGCCGGCGATTCTGCGCACCATAAGAACGATCATAGCGGCAGTTCCGCCGCTTGATCGTTCTTATAGGCCACGGGAGGGGACATCCCCCCTCTCCTGCCCCCATCCGGTGCTTCTCCGGGCTCTCGCGTGCCATCGGGGGCCCGGAGAATGAATCGGCCGGTGCCAGATGAGGACCATAGAGATTTCTATGACCGTCGGAGGCCCGGGCGCAACGTTATGACGTCACGCCCGGGTACCCGGAAGTAAACAAAGCCGCAATCGCGGCTGTCAGCATGAGATCGTGATTTTTTTTTTTACCGATCTCATGCTTTCCAGCCAGGAAGAGAGATGTGGGGTCTAATTGACCCCACATCTCTCCATAAAGCGGACCTGTCACTAACAATTCCTATTACAAGGGATGTTTACATTCCTTGTAATAGGAATAAAAGTGCCGCCATAGGAATAAAAGTGATAAAAAAAAAAGTAAAATAAATTGTAAAAATAGAAAAATTAGTAAAAAAAAAAAAAAATTTAAACGCCCCTGTCCCCGGTAACTCGTGCTTAGAAGCGAACACACACGTAAGCCCCGCCCACAAATGTAAATGATGTTCAAACCACACATGTGAGGAATCGCTGTATGCGTTAGAGCGCGTGCAATAATTATAGCACTAGACCTCCTCTAACTCTAAACTGGTAACTTGTAAAAAAAATAAAGCGTCACCCATGGAGATTTAAGTACCCAGGTTTGCCGCCATTCCATGAGTGTGCGCAATTTTAAAGCGTGACAAGTTAGGTATCTATTTACTCGGCGTAACATCATCTTTCACATTATACAAAAAAAATTGGCTAACTTTACTGTTTTTTGTTATTTTTTAATTCATGAAACCGTTTTTTTTCCCCAAAAAATGGCGTTTGAAAAATTGAGCAAATACCATGCGAGATAAAAAGCCACTTTATTCCCCAGGGTGTCTGCTAAAAAATATATATATAATGTTTGGGAGTTCTGAGTAATTTTCTAGCAAAAAAATTATGATTTTTACATGAAGGAGAGAAGTGCCAGAATTGGCCCGGTATGGAAGTGGTTAACCACTTAAGCCCCGGACCATTTCGGGCCATTAGGACCAGGCCTGTTTTTGGGATTCGGCACTGCGCTGCTTTAACTGTAAATTGTGCGGACATGCAATGTTGTACCCAAATGAAATTTGCGTCCTTTTCTTCCCACAAATAGAGCTTTCTTTTAATGGTATTTGATTGCCTCTGCGATTTTTATTTTTTGCGATATAAACAGAAAAAGACAGAAAATTTTGAAAAAAAAATGATATTTTCTACTTTTTGTTATAAGAAAAATCGAATAAACTCAATTTTAGTCATACATTTAGGCCAAAATGTATTCAGCCACATGTCTTTAGTAAAAAAAATGTCAATAAGCGTATATTTATTGGTTTGCGCAAAAGTTATAGCGTTTACAAACTAGGGTACATTTTCTGAAATTTACACAGCTTTAAATTTATGACTGCCTATCTCATTTCTTGAGGTGCTAAAATGACAGGGCAGTACAAAACCCCCCCAAATGACCCCATTTTGGAAAGTAGACACCCCAAGGAAATTGCTGAGAGGCATGTTGAGCCCATTGAATATTTTTTTTTTTTGTCCCAAGTGATTGAATAATGACAAAAAAAAAAAAAAAAATTACAAAAAGTTGTCACTAAATGATATATTGCTCACACATGCCATGGTTATATGTGGAATTGCACCCCAAAATACATTCTGCTGCTTCTCCTGAGTACGGAGATACCACATGTGTGGGACTTTTTAGGAGCCTAGCCACGTACAGGACCCCGGAAACCAAGCACCGCCTTCAGGATTTCTAAGGGCGCAAATTTTTGATTTCACTCCTCACTACCTATCACAGTTTCGAAGGCCATAAAATGCCAAAATAGCACAAACCCCCCCAAATGACCCCATTTTGGAAAGTAGACACCCCAAGCTATTTACTGAGAGGCATGTTCAGTCCATGGAATATTTTATATTTTGCCACAAGTTGCGGGAATATGACAAACTTTTTTTTTTTTGCACAAAGTTGTCACTAAATGATATATTGCTCACACATGCCATGGGCATATGTGAAATTACACCCCAAAATACATTCTGCTGCTTCTCCTGAGTACGGGGATACCACATGTGTGGGACTTTTTGGGAGCCTAGCCGCGTACAGGGCCCCAAAAACCAAGCACTGCGAACGCTGCAGTTATGTGTGTTGTGTTTGGTAAGTGACAGTGATCGATCGATACTGCACTTGGGTGGGCTGGGCTGGGCTGGGCGGAGGGGCTAAACGCAGGCGCTAGCAGGTATCTGGGCTGATCCCGCTAACACTGCGTTTTTGGGAACCCTAAACCGCTGGGGATGCTAGTATAGATCTGATCAGATACTATACCACTAAGGGGGGTGTATGCTTTGCGCGTGGGTGTTAGCGTTACTGGCACTAACCTAACACTGCCTGGGGCGATGCAGACCCTCTCTGGCGCTAAAACCTAATTGATCTCACCCGCCGGGCGATCAGGGGGGTTAAACCTTTATTGGGTTATATACGGCGGGTGCCCTGATGCTATAAAAAGCAAACTAATCAACCAGCGTCACCCGTAACCTTTATATGGTGATCACTGGTGAAAGGGTTAACTAGGGGCAATCAGGGGGTTAAAACCTTTATTAGGTTAAATATGGGGGTACCCGACGCTATATAAAAACCTGACGGGTAACCTAAATAACTAAATAACTTACTGGCTAACCAGTGACACCAGTGACGCTTATACGGCGATCACTGGTGAAAGGGTTAACTCTAGGGGCAATCAGGGGGTTAAAATAATATATGGGGGTACCTGACACTAATAAAAACCTGCGGCGAACCTAAAAAAAAAATAACTGCCTATCTAAAACACCAGCGACACGAATACAGCGATCGGAAAAACAATCGCTTAGTGACGCTGAAGTTAGGGGGTGAAAGGGTTACCTGGGGGGTGATCAAGGGGTTAAACCTTTATTAGGGGGGGTTAGGGGGCTACCCTGGACCTAAAAGGGGCCTAATCCTAACTGCCCTGCAACTTTTTACAATCACAGATGACACTAAATGCAGTGATCAGTAAAATAAATGATCACTGCAATCAGTGACACTGTGATTGGGGGCTTTGGGGTGACCTGGGGGGTGATCTGGGGGTGACTGGGGGGTGATTTGTGTGCCTATGTGTACCTACGTGTCAGTGGACTGTTGGAGCACTAACCTCTGTCTTCTCTCCTCGGCGCCGGGAACGAAAAGACCGCGGCAAGGGAGATGACATCACTTCCTCCAGCCTCTGTTTACATCACATGGCGGAGGAAGCATTTTCATTGGCCGGGAGCGATCGCGAGGGGGGGGGCGGAATCGAGCGGCCGCCCCCTCATGCCTGATCGCTCCCGAACACTTAACGGCCGCTCACTGCAGTGAAGGGGGGTCCGGATGGACCCCCCAACTGCACAAAGGCGATCACGTAGATCTACGTGATTCTGCCTGTCAGTGCCATTCTGCCGACGTAAATCGGCGGTGGGCGGTCGTTAAGTGGTTAAAGGATGGAAGTGAGTAGACGATCAAAGAATTGTTTAGTAAAGGGTGGTGGGGTGTACAGGCTAGTCACTGTGTATGGTTTACCAAGGAGTCCTAACACCATCTAGCTTAATATGTTTCAAAGTAACAGGAGCTGATTTAGTTATGAGAATATATGTGCCCCGAGAGTATGTGGAGTACTCTCGCCCTCTTAAAGTGGTTGTAAACCCACTTTTGCAACTTGCACCTACAGGTAAGCCTAGATTAAGGCTTACCTGTAGGTGCAAGAAATATCTCCTAAACCTACACGGTTTAGGAGATATTTTACAAAAAATAATGCACCGTTGTCTACGGCGCATGCGCGCCGTAGACAACGGCGCATTCATAGGGTTAATCCCATTCGAAAATCCCGCTTATCCGGATTTGACGGCTCCCGCGCGCATGCAATTACTCTGAGTGTTTGGCGTGCAGTAGCCTGCCAGCAGCAGGTTTTTTTAAG
The DNA here is from genome assembly GCA_029206835.1 of Rana muscosa. NCBI lineage: Eukaryota > Metazoa > Chordata > Amphibia > Anura > Ranidae > Rana > Rana muscosa. The sequence continues at coordinate 1,081,898,011 of CM055117.1, read as the reverse complement.
TGTATTTGTTTGTCTGCTCATTGTTATGAGTGATCCTCATTAGGGTCTCTGCATAATACTTATTCAGCACACTTATTTAGCACTGAGTGCATATTTATTTTAGCACTGTTTGCACATTTGGTTATTTGCGTATTTTGCATCTTGGTCACATTATTAATTTAATGTATATGGTATGATTGGTTCACTTAGGGTTGATTTACAGCTCATCAATATCACATTGCAATTTCACTTATATGTTATCAGACACATTGATTGATTGCAGCTGAATCATTTAGTTATCCTTGGTTTATTTCACATATTTGATTGCTTTTGCACCATTTTAGCGCTTTAGTATATTTTCATATATGCGCGGAGTCACGTCTTCGCCGCTCCGGCCAATCACAGCGCCGGAGCAGCGCTGTGATTGGCTGGAGCGGCGATACCCGGAAGAGGGGGACTAGGACGCCTTCGATACTGCGGCTGGAGAGGGAAACAAGGACGCCTTCGGGGGGCCTCGATCTAAGGTAAGTGATGCATAATGAGCTATTATGCTAGTCATACTAGCTCATTATGGTTTGCTCTTACAGGTGTTTTTAAAAAAAAAAAAGTTTTACCTGGGTTTACAACCACTTTAAGAGCCATGTAAATGAGTTTCCTGGAGAAGGATCACTTGTGGATTGTGTCTCAAACACCAGTGAACGTTTAACCTTGGAGTTAAGCCCCTAACATTCAATGAGATTACGCTTTATGCAATGTATACCATAAAGAAGGATATTTCCTATATTGCAGCGAGGTTAACCATATCTAACATAGCATGAGTCAATAAAAACAATATATAGATACAAACGAATAGTATTCCTCTTGCATCTGTAGACTGGATACCATGGTGATTGATCCGGCCAAAAACCATGGAGAAAAAAAAAAAAAAGGCACAAAAAATGAAAAAAGGGGGAACATGTCCCAAAAACAAGGGAAACAGGTAAACCCTCCTGGCCCCCAACCCCAAACACTTGGGGGCTTTGTTCCCAAAAACAAAACCATAAAGCATAGGGGACATGGTGTAGTCCCGCAACCAACAAACCGTGGTAGGTGGCGATAGAGTTTGCAAAAACTGGGCTCCATCCTTGCCCGCAAGGTAAATTATGGTAGGTGACCTGTGCCCTACAGGGATTGGGATTTATCTCATGAGGATATTATCAATGGAACTTCTGCGACAGTTATCCAGAAGTAGTCTTGTCTGGTTAGTGGATGGCAGCATGAAGTAATGGTTCATCCGTCACTCGAGTGAGAAGTATCAAAAAGAGATCATGAATAGGCATGCATTCTCTGTTAATAATCATGCGGAGTGGTGCGGATGAAAAAGGGAAAGCTGTGAAGGATAATCACAGGTCAGTGAGGAGGGGATCTCCGATTCTGGTGTCGCTGATCAGGAGGTCCCAAGGTATCCACCCAGTGGGCTGTTTCTTTCGGATCTGTTAAGAAGTAGCCCTTTCCTTTATGAATGATCCTCAGCCATGCAGGATGTAGCATGCTATAGGGTAGTTGGAGGTCTCCCATTCTTCTTTTAATGGCCAGGAAAGTAGCCCTCTGTTTCTGCACAGCCACTGAGAAATCAGGGAAGATAGCGATCCCATTGCCATTGAAGGATATACAGCCCTTTGTTCGGGCAGCCCTGAGAAGCGCTTCCCTGTCCCTGAAGTGTAGTAGTTTGATGAGCATGGCACATGGCGGTGTCCCAATAGGTAAAGGGCACAGGGGAACCCTATGTGCTCGTTCTATGGCGAATAGTGGAGAGAAGGTGGAGGCGCCAAAAGTAGATGTTAACCACGCCCCATGAAAGCCTCAGGGGCCTGCCTTTTGAACCCTCACTGAAGCCCAAAAAACTCAGATTATTACGCCTCAGGTTGTCCTCCATATCTGTTAACTTATCAGTGGTAGAATCTTGAGTTTGGCGTAATTCCCTGGCAGAGGCCTGTAAAGGACGGGTATCATCCTCCAAATCACCTATGTTGTTCTGCATTGGTCACTCTATAGCGGAGATTATGCACGTCTTGTTTCAGGAAAGACAGATCTGATCTAATAGAGTCTGAGTGGTGAGGGAAGCGTGGCTGTGCTGAAAAGGCCTCCATGATCTGTGTCAGCGTGGGTTCAGCAGGGCCTGTGTCAGCATGGTCAGTGCTGGGGGAGAGAGGAGCTGTGTTCTCAGGCTATTAGTGCAGCAGGGGATCATCAGGGCTGGAAGCAGGGGGGTTTGTGACTCACCCTTCCCTGGTATGTGTTGCGCTACTGCGGATGAAGAGGAGGGCTTGCTGTGACCCCCATCCATGAGGCTGGCCGGCGCCATTTTGCTGTGGTTCACATGGAGAGAGCAGCGGCGGGAATTCCACAATATCCCCCAGCGCAGGGCCGTATTTTACCATCCTCAGGTGTTCCCGGTGGTCTCAGGAGGGTAAGGAGGCTGGTGGGCTCCCACAGGAGTGATCGGGTCAGCAGGATCAGGCTAGAATAGAAGCGGGATGGACGGGGCTCAAGCAAGCTGCTTCCGCACATCCCGGTAGTCGGCCAACAGAAAAGAAAACCACACAAACTACAAAGCACTCACTAAGAAATACCACAAAGCAATCTTCAAAAGCAAAAAAGGAACATTTCAAACACCATAAAAAAAGCCCTAAACCGACCTTGTGAACTTTTCAAACTAGTCGCTCAGACTATGAAACCTACCTGCCTAGAGCCTCCAGCAAACGAAACCCAAGAGTTCTGTAATGAGCTATCGGATTTTTTTATTTTTTATAAAATCGAAAATATTCGTGCAATAATTCAACAGAAAAAAACAACCAACCTCACTCAGCCAAAGCAAACAGAGGAAATCAATACGAACATTATACAATTGACAACATTTTCGCTAGTCCCGATCACCATCGACACCACCAAAAACATCATCAGAAGCCTCCGAGACAGCACATCACCAAATTACATAATTTCTACAAAACTCCTGAAAGAATGTACAGACATTTTAGCACCTACCATAACACATCTCGTAAATCAATCGTTCAAAGAAGGTATTGTTCCGATCTCCCTCAAATAAGGCATAATCAAATCCCTCCTAAAGAAACCCAACCTCGACCCCAAAGACCCAAACTACCGCAGACCGGTAACAAGCCTCAACGCCATCTCCAAGATTATGGAGAAAGCAGTAGTACAACAGCTACAACTTCATTTGGACACTCACAAACTCTTGGACCCACTACAATCAGGCTTCCGCCCAGGCCATGGCACAGAAACACCACTTCTCAAAATATGGGATGACGCCCTTGAAGCAGCAGATGACGAAGAATCAATGTCTCTTGGTGCTGCTGGACCTCAGTGCAGCGTTCGACACAGTAGATCACAAAACTCTACTCATTCGCCTTAAAGTAGTAGCAGGAATCACAGACTCAGATCTACCCTGGTTCGCATGCTTCCTAGATAATCGTTCACAGACAGTGAAACTAGGAGCCTTCACCTCTGAAACGCACGCAATTTCTTGCGGAGTCCCTCAAGGATCACCCCTGTCACCCTGTCACCCGTGCTCTTCAACATATACCTCTGCCTACTCTTCAAAATCATCAGCAAACAGGACCTGTGCTACCACTCATATGCTGATGACACTCAACTCTACTTTCGCACATTACACAGAACATAGAAATGCAATATTTAAATACATGACATTTGTCTCGAAGGAGGGTACACCACATACCTCCAGCCCTGCATGGAACTGCCTCTCCAGTGGCTCACGTTATTTCGCCTGTACTCCAGAGTTTACACTCTCCTTAAAGGGAACCACAAAAACTTCTCCTTGTGTATTAAAAACAAAATTGAGCATCATTGGCACTAAAAGAAATACACTCCAGTATGATCCTCGTGGTGCGCTTGGCGCAAAAAGGGGGGCATTATCCGATAAACTGTTGATGAAGCGACATGTCTGCTCTTACTTGGAAACCTGCTTCACCGGGATCTTGTGCTCTCTTGCTCGGTTCAACTATGGATGTTACCCCCATTTCTGCCTCCTTGACTGACACAGGAATCCGGTTGAAGTCCAGGGGCCGCTTTGCCCTGTATGCATGCCGAGATGCAGGGGCCTTGGGCATGATCTGTGGAGGATTTCAGGGACTGATTGTACACCTCTGACCTTTCGGGAGATGTACCTGCTGTGGGGAATTCCTGTTTGAGGTAGAACAGCCGACGGAAAAGCCAAGAGTCTACCGAGTGAACTGGATTTCAGGGGCTGTTACTCCTGAGGAGGAAGTGTGTGTGTTAACCGCCCTACCCCAGCACAGTCCCGCGGAGGTGGCAAATGTAAAGGCCAAGGTTCTGGCCATAGAGGAACTTGGGGTGGAGAACCCCACAGACACTGCCTCTGTTGCAACGGAGCCCTCCCTTCCACCTGCAAAAAGGAAGGTGGGACTCGTGAAGGCTTCCCGCAGCCGCTGTGTAGGCCCATCCCAGCGCCAGCCTGACTTGGATCGTCCAGCCAGAGAAGTTTTCCTGACCGTTAGAGGTCGAGGTCAGCCGGGGAAAGGAACAAAGGTCAGTGTCCGTTTGATTGGGGATGCTTGGGTGCCTGACCCAAAGAGACTTTTGGAAGTTGATGCTGTGTCCACAAGAGTTTGCCTGCCAGCTGAGATGTGGGACTCTTCGGATGTGGATTCTTCCTCTGACATAGGGGATGATGGGGAAATTGATGAACTGTTTGTTAAAAAGGGATGGGACAAAATTTATTTAACTTCTCCTCGTAATGCAAAGGGATCACCCATGGACTCTGGGGATACTACACCCCAGGTGGAAGCCCCTGTTAATGCTGGAGAAATCATTCCCATGCCCGCTCCTCAGGCTCCGGTGTCTACTGTGCCTGCTGTGCTGGAGGCCCGTCCACAATTGAGATCTCCCATGCCACAGTTGGAGCCTGTACGCCCCAGAAGATCTCCGGATGCTATCGTTCTGCCAGGAGCTGGAGATCGGGCGACCATGCCGCCTTTGGCTCGACTACAGTGGCTACTGAACCAGAAGGTTGCTGCAGAGTACGAGTGGGAGTACCCATACGTCCCAAAGGATTTATTGTTTGAGATCGAAGCCTCTTGAGAGCGGTGGTATAGTGACTTTGTTTGGGATCAGTTGGAGGTGAAGAAAGGCCACAGATACTTCAGTTATTCTGCAGTGATGACTGGAAGATATAAAGGCTGACGAAAAGACTGGTCTCTTGGTCGCCACATACATGCGGATCGGGTCGTGATCTGCCTTAACCACTTCCCTACCCGCCCATAGTAATATGACGTCCACAGATGGGATCTCCCATCCTGGGTGGACGTCATATGACGTCCTGGGCTTTGTGGTGGGATATCTGAATGATGCCTGCAGCTGGAGGCATTATTCAGATATCCTTCTGTTCTGACGGCGATTCTGTGCACCATAAGAACGATCATAGCGGTGGTTCCACCGCTTGATCATTTTTATAGGCGGCGGGAGGGGACATCCCCCTGCCATCCGGTGCTTCTCCGGACTCTCCCGTGCCATCGGGGGGCCCAGAGAATGAATCGCCCGGCGCCGGGTAGGAAGCATAGAGATGACTGGTGACAGATGGTCACCAGTCATCTATATGACCGTCGGAGGCCCGATGTGATGACGTCACGCCCGGGTTCTCAGATGTAAACAAAGCCGCCATTGCAGCTAGTAAACATGAGATCAGTGACATTTTTTTCACGATCTCATGCTTTCCAGCCTGGAGGAGAGATGTGGGGTCTTATTGATCCCGCATCTCTCCATAAAGAGGACCTGTCACACACCATTCCTATTACAAGGGATGTTTACATTCCTTGTAATAGGAATAAAAGTGATAAAAAAAAAATGGAAAAAAAGTGTAAAAAAAATAAATAAATAAAGTAAAATGCCCCTGTCCCCGGTAGCTCGCGATCATAAGCAAACGCACACGTAAGTCCCAACCACATATGTAAACGCCGTCCAAACCACATATGTGAGGTATCGCCGCATGGGTTACAGCGCGTGCAACAATTCTAGCACTAGACCTTCTCTGTAACTCTAACCTAGTAACCTGTAAAAAAAATTTAAGCGTCGCCTATGGAGATTTTTAAGTACAGAAGTTTGGCGCCATTCCATGAGTGTGCGCAATTTTAAAGCGTGACTTGTTAGGTATCTATTTACTCGGTGTAACATAATCTTTCATATTTTACAAAAAAATTGGGCTAACTTTACCGTTTTGTTATTTTTTAATTCATGAAACCATTTTTTTTCAAAAAAAAAAGGCGTTTGAAAAATTATTGCGCAGATACCGTGCAAGAAAAAAGTTGCAATGACTGTCATTTTATTCCCTAGGGTATCTGCTAAAAAAACATATATAATGTTTGGGGGTTCTGAGTAATTTTCTAGCAAAAGAATGATGATTTGTACATGTAGGAGAGAAGTGCCAGAATAGGCCCAGTATTGAGGTGGTAAAAAAAGCCCGGTGTTGAAGTGGTTAAGGACAGAGATGATGCGACCTACTCCATTGAGACTCTGGATAAAGACTGGAAGTCTCTGACTTTACCTGACCCATGGTTTTATCTTTAAAGTGGGACTTCTTTTTTTTTTTTTCTTTGCTTTTGGCGAAACATGCCTTAAACTGCTGTGCTGACTCTATCCCCGGAGACTTTTTACTTTTTGAAGGACTGTTTGTTTTTTTTGTTTCCTTCCTTTTTCACAAGTGAAAAGAACTTTGGGTAGGGATAGTCAGGGCCAAGCTGGAAGCCGTCGAGATCAACAAGGGGACCCTTGTGTGATGGTGCGTTAGAACGCATTTAGGCAACAGAGTTACATGTGTGTGCTGCCACTAGGTAGTAGTGTTCTGCAAAACTTCAATGAGCACTTACACGGTACTGCTATAGGAACACATACACTAGGCTTAGTGTGTAACGTTAGCTGAAGCAAATCATCTCCTTTAGGGAAGGTGGTTTGATTCATGTACATACAGTAGATATAGTATGATATTTGTTTGTATGACATGTGTTTCTTTCCCATGCAGGAGACCATCAAGCAACTCACCGGAGATTGGGTGGGATTTAGTTGCGATAGGATGGTGGAAGGGAATGTCATTTGTTGTAAACCATGTTCTGTCTTCTTCTCTTTGCTGCAATTCACTCCTCTCATTCAGGCACTTTGGTATTTTTTTTTTCATTTTTTGGGGTTTTTGTAAATAGTTCTGAAGATACGTTTGCGCCTGCTCAGGATTGACTGTGCAAATTTGTCTCCAGACTCTGGGGACAGTGTCTCTTTAAGAGAGGGGAGTATGTAGCGGGGGTCTTAAATTGAGGTTATGTTATGCCAAATTTAGGGGTGACTTGAGTGATAGTTGGCTCAAGTCTTTCAATTACTGGACTCTGCCTTGCTGCTGCTTCACCTGGCTTGCAGTTCCCCTAAGTAGTATGGGTGGCGCTGTCACTTGTACTCGGGGTTGAACCACAGGTATTGGAGTGGTGATTTGGTGTTCTCTCTCTGCAGCCGTGCAGTGGGTGGAGTCGGCCTGCTGTGCATGCTGGGAGAGGATACAAAAGGGGCGGACGCCATTGTTGTAGGGAGAGTGATCCGGGGACCTGTACCCGAGGGAACCTGCGGGTTCAGGAGTTGAGTGCGTGGCCTTCCAGGCCATCGGGCCACATACGCCTCAGTCCCAGGCACCTTTAGTCCTGGGACTTCAACTTCAGCCCTGGGCCCAGCACCTTTAGCTGGAGCCCACTTCAGAAGGAAGAATCTCATGGTGCTGCCTTGTGAGGAGACCTGTTTCTGGATGATGAGGCTGGGGGAGGACCGTTCCGAAGGACTGGTGAGCCATCACAGTGAAGGAAGGGGCCCAGTAACTCTCCAGGGGGATGTCATCCATCCGGAACCCAGGGGCCTAACAATCTGGACCATCAGGAGGTTTGGGACACTATAGATCCTGTGGTAGAGGATCTCCTAGACGCATCTATTAGGGATCTAGATTCGAGCTGCACGCCGGCTGCTAGCACCAGAGCTATACCCACTCGGGACCGAGTGGCGACGAAGCCAGAAGTGCCTGAATGCTGTCTATCCTTCTAACACCTTTCTCTCTCCGTGCAAAGAAAATAAAGCTCTACGTTGGAGTGATATACTTGTGTGGACCTTGGATTTTCTTGGGGTATAGAGACTCTGTCCTTGCACACTGAGGACAGAAACCAACTTTGAGGAGAACTTCGCTGCAAGACCCGTAGGTGAAACAAGTGTGCTTAACCTCTGAAAACCAGAGGGTACGGGCATGGTGGCACTTTGCGCCTCTTCCTCTCATGAGTGAGCCAAAGAGATGGGAGGAAAAGGGTGAGGTCGCTATATATATATATATATATATATATATATATATATATATATATATATATATATATATATATGTGTAGCGGGGTATTCCCCTATATTGGGAAGAAACTACATTACCCATAACCCCATTCTTGTGATGTTCCACCGCAGAGACTCATGGGAGGGGTTATAAAAGGAGGAGGCGAGGCCGGGCGAGGCCTCTTTTGGGACACGAGACTTCACAGACGGATCCTCCTGTGCGGATGTGTCGGAGTGCAAGGCCTGAAGCCTGAGGCCTTGCTCTGCACCAATGAGCCTTCCACCCTCCCCTCTGCGAGCCTGGGTGGCATCTGACTTTGTGAGCTACAGCCTTGTCGGATCGGGGGCCCGATCGTTGGAGAGATCGAGTGTGTGTGACACGACCGGTGGAGGTTTCCCGGACTGGATCCGTAGTCCGGCGGGTGAGAGGGCGTAAGCCCAGCTAAGATACTGTTGCTGTATATAGGCCTATAGACTGCCGTGGCCTACAAGTTATTTTCATACCCCTTGGATTACAAAGTTATACTCTGTTTAAAGTGCACCACCATTACAGACCTGCCGGTGAAGAAAGAAGGACTAAGTTAAATATTAGAACCAGGCCTGGTGGGGATTCTAGCGTGTTTGATTACTGCGCCATAGGGCACTTAGTTAACGGTCGCCCGTATGGCGCACCTGTAGTGTGTGTTACTATATAGTGTGTTAGAGTGGCAGGACGCTGCCCTTAGGAGTGATTATCTTGAACTGTGATTACTGTTACCCCTTTATCCATATTGAGAAAAGAATGAGTAAAACACTTTACCTATTACAATTCATTACTGTGTCCTTGCTTAGTTATTCTATTGCATAGGACATATCATTGATTGTTAGTACTAGCTGTGCCAGAAGGGGGTAGAGCCTATTGCCGGGGGTTGGCGGAGCTGCACTCAGGGCCCAAATCTAATTCTGCGGCCTCCTTAGTTGGAGGTATCGCTACACGTGGGGGTTCTCGTCCGGGATCCTGATGCAGCAAGCGAACGCCAGAAGTGTCGGCATGGACCCCATGGATCCAAGAGCGGTAGAAGAGTGGTGCAAAGCCGCTAATACAGAGCCAAAACAGTCGATAGCCATTAGTCTCCCTGGCGAGAAATGGTCAAGTGAGACGGTAGAGGAACTGATGAGTTCAGTGTCCCCAGATCACACACCATGGGTGATAGACATGAAGACAGACCCAAACAACTCATATCAATACGCATTAGTGGAATATTGGGACGGGATGCCAGAGGCCTGTAAGCACAAGTGTCTGCGGACGCCAGACAACAGAACATTTAGGCTGGCGCACGCAATAACTGTAGAAAGGGAACCATCCCCTACGGGATCGCCACAGGCTGCGGCCCGAACTACACCTGAAAGAGAAGACAGGGCGACACCCCCGGTGGCACCTGCATCGGCCACTGCTATATCACCAGAACTGATAAATGCAATAGGGGATTTGCTAGCCAAATGTCAGAAGACAAGTACGGTGCATGTGGAAACTAGCTACCGGAGACTAAAAATATTCTCAGGGAAGCTCCCTGTCCCGGCAGGGGAAGAAGATTTTGATACTTGGGTGGAACAGGCATTACAGGCGGTGGAGGCATGGGAGGTGCCGGAGGCACAGAAGAGGCCGCGAGTGTTAGAAAGCCTTAAAGGTGCAGCAGCAGAAGCAGTGAAAAGTTTCCGGTTTGGGAATGCAGGGTGCACGGCGCAGGATTGTCTAGCTATGCTGCAGGAAGAGTTTGGTCAATTAGACAAGGTGACAGAGACGGTCTACCAGTTTGAACACACTTTCCAAAAACCGGAGGAGAAACTTTCCGAGTATGTCAGAAGGCTAAACAGGCTGCTGTGCAAGATTGTGTTAAAGAAAGGGATGAAGCCCCAAGATGCCGATGCGGCAAGAATGAAGCAAGTCTTAAAGGGAGCGCTACGCTCCGATCCAGTCTGGCTGCACCTGAAAACCTTGGGAGGAGGAATGTTGCTGACTTATGCTGATTTAATAAAAATTATCAGAGATGAGGAGGCGCTGCAACAGGACCAGCAGAAGGATAAGACAAGTGTTGTACCCGCACAGGTGCTGGTCAATCCAGTAATGACCCCTGAAAGAGAGGCGGAGATAGACACCCTAAAAACTCAGATGTCCAAGGTGTTAGAGATATTGACCTCTCTGATAGCAAAAGACACAGAGTGTCCCAAGAAGAAGAAAAGTCCAAGGAAGGAATTGTTCCCGATTGCCTCAGCACCCAAACCTTTACAAGAATGGGGAGATATAGTCTGCTTCAACTGTGGGGGAGTTGGCCACATTGCAGCCACATGTTCTAGTCCGAAGAAGAAGAGACCAGACAACCGCAAGCCGGCGGGAAACTCCAGAGGGCCCCGGTGAAGGAGTCAACCGGGTGCCCACCATCTTCAGTAAACTCCAAGCTGAATGCGAAGAAAAACAAAAAGAGAGATAGAACACCAAAGGGGAAACGCAATACCCCTCAACAAAGCTATACTCCAAGAAGAAGAGGGGAGACCCCTCAGGAGAGGCACGGCACCCCCCAAAGGGGGTGCCTACCCAATAAAAATAATAGTACGCCTCAGCGGGTTCCTACACCCATTAAAAGGAGGGAAGTCAGTGCATACCAGGCTCAAGAAAGGTTCAAGTCCAAAGGGAATAGGACAAGAGAGAGTCCAAAGGGAAAAGGTCTGAAGAAGGCGGCTCCTGCCGGACCATATCCAGAGAAGCTGGTAGGCCCATCCCCTATAGTGCCCATTCAAGTGGAGGGAGTCTACACCAGGGGCCTCCTAGATACCGGGGCACAAGTGACCCTACTATACCGGGACTTCTACGACAGGCACCTGAGTCATCTGCCTATCCAGAAGATAGAGGAGCTGGAAATATGGGGAATTGGAACCCAGAGTTTCCCTTACGACGGCTACCTTCCCATCCAAATGACCTTTGACCCATCCGTGGCTGGGAAGGCCGAAGTGTTTGACACCCTGGCAGTTGTGTGTCCTAGGCCGCCTGGAGCCAACAAGAATTCCCTTATAATAGGGACAAACACGGACCTGGTCCGAAGACTCCTGACCCCTCTCGTGACAGAAGAAAGACAAGCAGCTACCAAGATCCATCCCATGCTGAAGACAGCCTACCAACGGCTGGTCCAAGAGTGGGAGACCCCTGGAGAGGAGATAGGGAAGGTGTGGAGACTTGGAAGAGAAGGGGTAGTGTTGCAGCCCGGTGAAGTAACCTGTCTCAGGGCCACTGTGAAGCTTACTTGGGAGCAGCCTGGTCCCTTTGTCATGCTGGAGTCAGACCCAAGGGGTGAGTCCTCAGGCCTGGAGGTGATACCGGAAGTGATTCCGCTGAAGGTCCTGAAGAAGGCCCATTATAGAGTTCCAGTGAGTGTTAGGAATACTACCAAAGACTACCTGTATGGAGCAGAGTTCACTGTGAAGACCGACAACAACCCCCTTACCTACCTGTTCACCACGGCCAAGCTGGATGCCACTGGACACAGGTGGCTGGCCGCACTGTCTGGATTCAACTTCAGCCTTAAGTATAGACCAGGGGTGGGGAATCGAGACGCAGACACTCTGTCCAGAAGATCTCATTCCCCGACCATTGAAATAGAAGATTGGACCCAAGTGGCACCGGACGGGGTGCAGGCCCTTTGTCAAGGAGCTGCATTCCAAGCCCGAGGATGCTCCAGAGCAGAGGAGATAGGAGTTACCACGGTGGGAGTCCCCAAACACTACTGTGGAGTAGCTCAATTGGAAGAGGACAACCTACCAAGACTGTCCAAGAAGGAATTGAGGTGTGACCAATTGGAAGACCCCATGGGGAGATTGGTCCTGGAGGCCTTGAAAAATCAGGATCCAAACATACTCATGCGTCAACCTTCAAAAGAAGCTTGCCTACTGAGGAAGGAGTGGGATAGGTTGCAGTTACATCAGGGAGTGGTCTACCGAAGGGGCCCCTCTGATGACTCAGAAGATAAGTGGCAGATGTTCCTCCCAGAGAAACATCGGGAGACTGTTCTGATGGCCTTGCATGACAATCATGGCCACCTAGGGGCTGAAAGGACCTTTCAACTTGTCAGAAGTCGGTTCTATTGGCCCTGCATGAGGGCAGAGGTAGAGGAGTACTGCCACTCATGTGCGCGATGCATCCAGAGGAAGACTTTGCCCCATCAAGCTGCCCCAATGGGCCATCTACAGAGCCAAGGGCCCATGGACCTGGTGTGCATTGATTTTCTCTGCCTCGAACCCGACCTGAGTGGACTAGGAAATGTTCTGGTGATAACCGACCATTTCACCCGGTATGCCCAGGCTTTCCCCACCAAAGATCAGAAGGCCTCCACCGTGGCCAAGGTACTCATGGAGAAGTATTTTGTCCATTATGGGCTGCCACAGAGACTCCATTCAGACCAAGGGAGGGACTTCGAGAGTAAGCTGATCCGGAAGCTCTTGGATTCGTTGGGGATTAAGAAGACTCGAACTACACCTTACCATCCTCAGGGAGATGCTCAGCCGGTAAGGTTCAACCGAACCTTGCTCAACATGTTGGGGACTCTGGAAAGCGAGAAAAAGCAACATTGGAGCAAACACATAGCAGCCATAGTACATGCTTACAACTGCACCATCAGTGATGCTACAGGCTACTCCCCATATCGACTCATGTTTGGGAGAGAAGCGAGACTACCGGTGGACCTGGCTTTTGGCACCTCACTGGACCATTCCTCAGTCACCTCCCACAAAGGATATGTGGACAGGCTCAGACACAGCCTGAAAGTAGCATATGAACAAGCTCAAGCGGCCTCAGATCAAAGGGGAGCTCGGAATAAAAGAAATTACGACTTGAAGGTCCGGGTACAAGACCTACAGCCCGGGGATCGAGTACTGTTGCGCAATCTGGGAGTCCCCGGAAAGCACAAACTTGCAGACAGATGGAGATCTGAACCCTATGTCATCTGCAGGAAGTTGCCGGGCCTACCTGTCTACAAGGTGAAGCCAGAGGGAAAGGTAGGCCCACTGAAGACATGGCATCGAAACCACCTGCTCCCACTTGCGGAGGCAGTTAGAATACCTTCCGTGGGAGACTCCCCTGCACCGGCCTCTATCTTGGATGCTCATAGGCCGCACACTCGGTCACAGACCTCCCGAGCTGGAAATGGAGAAGCCTCCCAACTTAGTGGAGATGAAGAAGGAGAGCTTGATTGGCTGTGGTCTCCCCCAACTCCAGGAACTTTTATTATAGATCTTCCAGTCACCCAAGATACCACAGATGAAACACTGAACCCAGAGGCTACAGAATTCATCCCTTTCAGTCCTTCAGCAGATTACTGGGAAGATGCCCATGATAGTTGCTCCGAGGAAGAGGAGCCTGTGGCGCCAGAGCCAGAGATTCCAGGAGAGCAAAGAGCTCGAAGAGTCATTCGACCTTCTAAGAAGCTGACCTACCCCCAGATGGGGAACAGTTCGGAAGACTCTGTGGTCACTGCTAGGAGAAATGCTGAGATTCCGGATCCCTCCACTGTCCATTTGGTGGAGGGCAACCCCAGCTCACTCTCTGGCACAGTTAGGCAGGCCACCCATGATAATGTGACCTGTGGGCAAGGGAATTCAACCCCTCAGTTATGGTGGGAATCCCCTATCCCAACATCGTTTTCAGAATTGTCCAATGTTGTATATAGTTGTTGCTAAAATGTATCTTTGGGGACCAAAGAGTTTAAGTGGGGGGAGTGTGTAGCGGGGTATTCCCCTATATTGGGAAGAAACTACATTACCCATAACCCCATTCTTGTGATGTTCCACCGCAGAGACTCATGGGAGGGGTTATAAAAGGAGGAGGCTCGGCCGGGCTCGGCCTCTTTTGGGACACGAGACTTCACAGACGGATCCTCCTGTGCGGATGTGTCGGAGTGCAAGGCCTGAAGCCTGAGGCCTTGCTCTGCACCAAAGAGCCTTCCACCCTCCCCTCTGCGAGCCTGGGTGGCATCTGACTTTGTGAGCTACAGCCTTGTCGGATCGGGGGCCCGATCATTGGAGAGATCGAGTGTGTGTGACACGACCGGTGGAGGTTTCCCGGACTGGATCCGTAGTCCGGCGGGTGAGAGGGCGTAAGCCCAGCTAAGATACTGTTGCTGTATATAGGCCTATAGACTGCCGTGGCCTACAAGTTATTTTCATACCCCTTGGATTACAAAGTTATACTCTGTTTAAAGTGCACCACCATTACAGACCTGCCGGTGAAGAAAGAAGGACTAAGTTAAATATTAGAACCAGGCCTGGTGGGGATTCTAGCGTGTTTGATTACTGCGCCATAGGGCACTTAGTTAACGGTCGCCCGTATGGCGCACCTGTAGTGTGTGTTACTATATAGTGTGTTAGAGTGGCAGGACGCTGCCCTTAGGAGTGATTATCTTGAACTGTGATTACTGTTACCCCTTTATCCATATTGAGAAAAGAATGAGTAAAACACTTTACCTATTACAATTCATTACTGTGTCCTTGCTTAGTTATTCTATTGCATAGGACATATCATTGATTGTTAGTACTAGCTGTGCCAGAAGGGGGTAGAGCCTATTGCCGGGGGTTGGCGGAGCTGCACTCAGGGCCCAAATCTAATTCTGCGGCCTCCTTAGTTGGAGGTATCGCTACATATATATATATATATATATATATATATATATTAGTGGTGCAACGGATCGGTGATGATCTGTGATCCGAACGGGTCACCCCGTTCGGATCGGCACACACCGCAATCCGCGGCCTCGGCCTTAGGAAAGGCCGCGGCTTCGGCCTAGCTCCGGAGCCGCGGCCATCTTGGTACACCCGGGGGCGGCGGCCGCCTTGTGAAGTCATCACCCCTCGCTGCTCGTGGATTTGAACTGGCCGGCGGGAGAGACTGGTAAGTGGGGGAGATGCCTTTTACTGGGGGAGATTGTGGATATTACATACAGGGGGAGAGTGTGGATATTACATACAGGGGGAAGATTGTGGATATTACATACAGGGGGAAGATTGTGGATATTACATACAGGGGAAGACTGTGGATATTACATACAGGGGGAAGATTGTGGATATTACATACAGGGGGAAGATTGTGGATATTACATACAGGGGGAAGATTGTGGATATTACATACAGGGGGAAGATTGTGGATATTACATACAGGGGGAAGATTGTGGATATTACATACAGGGGAAGACTGTGGATATTACATACAGGGGGAAGATTGTGGATATTACATACAGGGGGAAGATTGTGGATATTACATACAGGGGGAAGATTGTGGATATTACATACAGGGGGAAGATTGTGGATATTACATACAGGGGGGAGATTGTGGATATTACATACAGGGGGAGATTGTGGATATTACATACAGGGGGAGAGTGTGGATATTACATACAGGGGGAGAGTGTGGATATTACATACAGGGGGAAGATTGTGGATATTACATACAGGGGGAAAGTGTGGATATTACATACAGGGGGAAGATTGTGGATATTACATACAGGGGGAAGATTGTGGATATTACATACAGGGGAAGATTGTGGATATTACATACAGGGGAAGATTGTGGATATTACATACAGGGGGAAGAGTGTGGATATTACATACAGGGGAAGAGTGTGGATATTACATACAGGGGGAAGATTGTGGATATTACATACAGGGGGAAGATTGTGGATATTACATACAGGGGGAAGATTGTGGATATTACATACAGGGGGAAGATTGTGGATATTACATACAGGGGGAAGATTGTGGATATTACATACAGGGGAAGATTGTGGATATTACATACAGGGGGAGAATGTGGATATTACATACAGAGGGAAGATTGTGGATATTACATACAGGGGGAAGATTCTGGATATTACATACTGGGGGAGATTGTGGATATTACTGGGGGAAGATTGTGGATATTACTGGGGGAAGATTGTGGATATTACTGGGGGAGATTGTGGATATTACAGTGGGGGGGGATGACGTGGATATTAGTAATTTTTAATTTTTTTTTGCCGATCCGAAAATGATCCGATCCGTGGCTCTGATCCGAGGATCGATCCGATCCGTGAGTTTTTTGATCCGTTGCACCCCTAATATATATATATATATATATATATATATATATATATATATATAATGCATACATATGTAGATAGGATGGGCCCTCTATTCGTTGCCTCGACCTTCTAATTTAGCCCCTCTGACACACCAGGTTAAGTTAACAAAGCTTGCAATATCACAGAAATCACTGAAGACAATACCAAGTACACAATATTATATGATGCTGGGTCGGGAAACAGACACCAAACAAATTAGTGAAAGCAAGTCATAATACTGTGATTGGTAATGATAAAGGCTTAAAAGTGGATTAGTAATAGTAGTAGTGCAACTCAACATGCAGTATGATAAAGAGTCAGCAACAGGAATAGGAGAACATTATGTACCAGGATCAATATAAACAATAGCATGATCACTGTGAGTGCAGCAATGGACAGTGACATATTAAAATGAATTGCATTCAGGAGATTATACTGCCAAATTGCATTAATGGCAACTATGCTAGGCCTAGACTTACTGGGCAGAGGTACTCTTTAAATGAAAATTAGATAAGGGCTAGTAGATTGGTTTTGATGGAGCAAACCTTTATTGTGTTCTTCTGTCGGCTATAGTTGGGGCCCATAAACAGTGTTAGTGCAGTTATGAACAGTCTTCATGGATTAGCATGCAGTTTAGGGGCTACAGTATGTTATAAGTATCATGCTTCCAGTAACTCAGTCCCTCCTATCAGTGTGTAAATGGTGGGCAGTGAACCCTCTCACCAGTCCCTGTGGTGTGGCTGTAGATTCCCACTGTAGGAAAGGGGCCACCTGCTTCTGAGCAGATTGCTCCGGTGAGTAGAAGTGTAGAAGGGGAGATTGGGAAGATATTCCAGTCTCCCTGCAGCAAGGGTGGGATGGATGGGATCGCTATGTTGTGTGCAGTGTTGTCGCCTGTGTCACTGCTTTCAGGCCTCAAGCTCTGGTCCCTGCTGGTCTGGTCACGTGCAGAGATGTGGGCATACAGGCTAAGTGCACTTGAAATTGCACTTGGAAGTGCAGTCGCTGTAAATCTGAGGGGTAGATCTGAAATGAGGGGAAGCTCTGCTGATTTTATCATCCAATCATGTGCAAGCTAAAATGCTAATTTTTATTTTCCTTGCATGTCCCCCTCGGATCTACGGTGACTGCATTTTCAGTGCAATTTCAAGTGCACTTTGCACTTTGCACTTGTAGTTTGCACTTGTAGTGCAAAGTGGATTTGCTTTTAGTAAATAACCCCCAATGTCGCCTTCTCCAAGTTTCTGTAGTCCAGTACCTGGCTACATATAATTCAGACATAGCTAAGCAACCTGATGTCTCCAATATAAATGACAGCCCCCAATGCTGTCATAAGAAGTGGATCTTGGTGAGAGAGGAGAGGAATTTACATTAAAAAAATCACAAAATGAAAGGAAATACTAAATAAAAACTACCACACCATTGATAAAGTACTGTGCTTAAAAAAAAAAAAGGAGGTGTTCCCCATTGTAAATCCAAATCCGTTGTCCAGGAATGTGTATCCATGTCAATCACAATGAGTGTCGCCCAATAATGTTGACCTGCCGAGCCTGGCACTGCTAGAATGTAGATACACTGGGGAGATCCGTGGTGACATCATTCAAACATGGTAATGGCCATGATGTTTTATCTTCTTTTTTCCAGATTGCTAAATATCAGGGAGCCAAAAAAAAAAAAAAAAAATGAAGATCTTTAGTTATAAAAAAATAAATAAAAAAATTCTGAAAATATTTTTTTTATATTTTTTGAATACTATATGATTTAGACATAGCAAAGCAACTTGGTATCTCCAATATAAATGCTGTCAGGAGAGGTCACAATTAGTTTTTTAGTCTAATGTGGTGACAAAAAAGTCCATAAAAATTTTAAATCTCATTCGATCTAATAGGAGAGGTGCTGGTGCTGAAAAAGAATTGGTTCCCATTCGTTCTCTTGGCATTGGATGTCTTGGAAAGTGATCATGTTTTTTTTTATGCAATTAACCCAGCGATCAAAGCATCTTGTTAATGTGATTATTTTGCGATTTTGACAAATTCAATGGATATTTTCATGGATTGGTTGTGTTTATTTGTGTATAAACCAGATTTACCAAACACCATACAGTACATTTTCCTTAACTTGACTTGGGGATGTTTACACTAATGGTAATCTTAATATAATTAATATTTTATTCTTTGTACAATTATCCACTCCTCCCCTTATTTAACCTTATTCCCTTTTATTTATTTTAATATATACTACATTATCACATGAGATATTTAGATTACCTTGTTTAATTTATTTTATTTAGTTCTGTATATTTTATTTTTCAATACATTCTATGTTTTACTTGCTCATAATATATATTTAATATACTTTATATTTATGAATATTATTCTGAACATGGAATTTCTTTTACTATTTCTAATGCATTTTTTTATATAATGTTATTTATACCCCTTTTTTTTTTATGTTGAAAAATTTAATAAAAACATTGAAACTAAAAACAATGGATGATATTGACCAAGAAGAATCCATAAGAAGAATTTGTTTATACAGCTGGACTGGTATCTTGTCTTAAGGAAAATCCAGTTCATTACTAACAGCCACTGAAACTGGAACTAAAAATAACATTACGATTTATATAATATACAGGTCCTTCTCAAAAAATTAGCATATTGTGATAAAGTTCATTATTTTCTGTAATGTACTGATAAACATTAGACTTTCATATATTTTAGATTCATTACACACAACTGAAGTAGTTCAAGCCTTTTCTTGTTTTAATATTGATGATTTTGGCATACAGCTCATGAAAACCCAAAAATCCTATCTCAAAAAATTAGCATATTTCATCCGACCAATAAAAGAAAAGTGTTTTTAATACAAAAAAAGTCAACCTTCAAATAATTATGTTCAGTTATGCACTCAATACTTGGTCGGGAATCCTTTTGCAGAAATGACTGCTTCAATGCGGCGTGGCATGGAGGCAACCAGCCTGTGGCACTGCTGAGGTGTTATGGAGGCCCAGGATGCTTCGATAGCGGCCTTAAGCTCATCCAGAGTGTTGGGTCTTGCGTCTCTCAACTTTCTCTTCCCAATATCCCACAGATTCTCTATGGGGTTCAGGTCAGGAGAGTTGGCAGGCCAATTGAGCACAGTAATACCATGGTCAGTAAACCATTTACCAGTGGTTTTGGCACTGTGAGCAGGTGCCAGGTCGTGCTGAAAAATGAAATCTTCATCTCCATAAAGCTTTTCAGCAGATGGAAGCATGAAGTGCTCCAAAATCTCCTGATAGCTAGCTGCATTGACCCTGCCCTTGATAAAACACAGTGGACCAACACCAGCAGCTGACATGGCACCCCAGACCATCACTGACTGTGGGTACTTGACACTGGACTTCAGGCATTTTGGCATTTCCCTCTCCCCAGTCTTCCTCCAGACTCTGGCACCTTGATTTCCGAATGTACTTTGGACCACTGAGCAACAGTCCAGTGCTGCTTCTCTGTAGCCCAGGTCAGGCGCTTCTGCCGCTGTTTCTGGTTCAAAAGTGGCTTGACCTGGGGAATGCGGCACCTGTAGCCCATTTCCTGCACACGCCTGTTCACGGTGGCTCTGGATGTTTCTACTCCAGACTCAGTCCACTGCTTCCGCAGGTCCTCCAAGGTCTGGAATCGGTCCTTCTCCACAATCTTCTTCAGGGTCCGGTCACCTCTTCTCGTTGTGCAGCGTTTTCTGCCACACTTTTTCCTTCCCACAGACTTCCCACTGAGGTGCCTTGATACAGCACTCTGGGAACAGCCTATTCGTTCAGAAATTTCTTTCTGTGTCTTACCCTCTTGCTTGAGGGTGTCAATGATGGCCTTCTGGACAGCAGTCAGGTCGGCAGTCTTACCCATGATTGCGGTTTTGAGTAATGAACCAGGCTGGGAGTTTTTAAAAGCCTCAGGAATCTTTTGCAGGTGTTTAGAGTTAATTAGTTGATTCAGATGATTAGGTTAATAGCTCGTTTAGAGAACCTTTTCATGATATGCTAATTTTTTGAGATAGGATTTTTGGGTTTTCATGAGCTGTATGCCAAAATCATCAATATTAAAACAAGAAAAGGCTTGAACTACTTCAGTTGTGTGTAATGAATCTAAAATATATGAAAGTCTAATGTTTATCAGTACATTGCAGAAAATAATGAACTTTATCACAATATGCTAATTTTTTGAGAAGGACCTGTACATATATAAAATGTTATATTACAATGTTGCCATACATTTTGTGAGCTGCTTAATAGTGCATCCTAACACATAGTAGTAACATAGTTGAAGTTTTGCCAATCGGGATACATTTTTATAAACCATAAACAAATCAAATCATGTATAATTTTTCTTATATACCTGTATATATAGATATAGGTATGGAATAAATGAAAAGGTATGTTTAGATTATCAAATGACATCTTAGGTCATAGGGAAAAGTATGATCTTAGTATATGTTGACCTAGGAATTTTGTTAGAAAAAGAAATATAGATACCAGTGTGATTTTAGAAATAGAAGTCGGACTTCCGGTTCCGGCGCCACATGGAGTGGCTGCTTTCTCCTCAGCTCCCGCAGCGCGACCCAAAAACCGGCATAGAAAACCAGCCCAGCAAGCCCCGCGATCCTACAGCCTCCTCAGGACTCCCCCACACATACATGGACCGTTTTGTGCACAAAAAACGGCACTCGTTCACAAACGGCCGCACCGATCCCCGCGGCCCAGCCGCAAATCGAGGCCCTGGCTTCGGCCTTCCCGGTCCCCCTAGTAGACGCCCCGGACATGGAGGTGAGCGGATGCTCGGCCCCCCCTCCCTCTCAAGGTGTCTCCTCAGCATCCCAGGATGGGGATAATAACATAGAGCGCATAGCTCAGGCTGTGGCAGCTCTCCTCACCCCCACAATAGCTGCCTCTGTGGAGAGAGCAGTCCATGCAGGCATGCAACAGATTAAAGCACAACTGGGGGAGCACAGCACTAGATTGAATGAAATGGAGCATCGTTTATCTAATGTTGAAGAAGAGCTATACCAAGCTCAGGCCACTGAACAGGCCCAAGACAAAACAAATCAGTGTATTCTACAAAAGCTGGACGATTTGGAAAACAGATCCAGAAGGTCCAATTTGCGCTTTGTAGGTGTCCCAGAATCTTTACAAGCAGCTGCCCTCACTGAATTCTGCGCCAGACGTGTACCTGAAGCCCTAGGCCTCTCAGGCCCCTGCTCAGTGGAACGGGCACACCGCATGGGGACTTTCAACACTGATCGTAAGTCTCCTCGGCCGATCATTGCTAAATATCTGAACTATGCTGACAAAACCACCATTCTACAGAAATTCCGTCAATCCAGATCTCTCCAAATCGACGGCGTGAGAGTCCTGATTTTTGCTGACTATTCCATTGAAGTATCAAAAAAGAGAAAAGCTTTCCAGCATATATGCACGGAACTGTACCAACGCCAGGTTAAATTCACCCTGGCCTTTCCCGCTACACTCCGTCTCAAGGCCCCCAACGGCGATCAGCTCTCCTTCCAGGATCCCTCCGATGCAGCGGCCTTCATACGTACACTTCACGCGGGTCCGCACCCGAGCCCCATTTCAAGGTCTGCACCACTTAACCGCCCTTTGGACCAAAGGAGCCCACGTAAAGACTCTCCACAACGCTTCAGGCCATACGGCACGGATCATCAGCCCCCTTCTCTGCACTAACACAGTTAACGTAAACTCAGGTCTTTATCCTCTTTGGGCACACTAAGCTACCCCATGAGTTTATCTCAGGCAGCATCTTTTCTAACCTATGTTTACCTCCTTTTGCCGTTACAATCGCCAACTTTATGGTAGGCCAATTCATGTCGTTATGTTATATGTCAGGGATATGCAATTAGCGGACCTCCAGCTGTTGCAAAACTACAAGTCCCATCATTCCTCTGCCTCTGGGTGTCATGCTTGTTGCTGTCAGAGTCTCGCTATGCCTCATGGGACTTGTAGTTTGGCAACAGCTGGAGGTCCGCTAATTGCATATCCCTGTTATATGTTATTATATTATGTTCTGATCGATCTTTTTCCTCTTTTTTTTTTTTTTCTTTTTATTGAGCCCAAGGTTCTCAGACATTGCCCCAAATGATTTCACTGTCTATTACCTTCATCTCCTCCCATACCCGTCCCGGCTGCTCCTGTTATTTCATAGATGCATGGGGTCAAATATGCCGCTCTACATGGGTCTGCATTGGGAGCTGGCTTACACAGTGACTCCATGCGGAAAAAAGTGAAGTTAATCCAATTTGCATTCTTGTTTTTGCTTCCTGTTTGTACCTCTCCGCACCTCCCCCCCTCCTCCCTCTCACCCCTTTCCCCCCGCGCACACACACCACCAGGCACTCAGACACCAACCATCTATCATGAGTACTATACACTACCCCGAATCTTAGCGGCAGCATCTCACCACACACTACCCAGAGATAATCATACACCAACGGCCCAAGCCCCCTTAATGATTCCCTCACTATGAAAATTGTTTCCTGGAACGTAAAGGGACTCAGGTCCCCTAATAAAAGAATAAAGATCCTTCGGCACCTTCAAAGACTTAAAACTGACATTGCTCTACTCCAGGAAACTCACCTATCCGCCCCCGATTTCCATCGTATGAAAAAGCTTTGGGTAGGCACAGTTCTCGGCTCTTAAGCCGTTGGACGCAAAGCAGGGGTCCTCATCTTGATACGTAAAACCCTCCCTTCTACGGTCGTGGCTGTCGATTCTGACAGTCAGGGCCGTCTTCTCTCCGCACACCTTCAAATAGGGACAAGGGATCTTATGGTCTCCAACCTATACGCTCCTAACAGCCCAGGTAGGCAGTTCTTTGGAGAACTATCTTCCTGGCTACTCCGGCGCCCGCACCTCCCACAC
Source organism: Rana muscosa (assembly GCA_029206835.1). Classification (NCBI taxonomy): domain Eukaryota; kingdom Metazoa; phylum Chordata; class Amphibia; order Anura; family Ranidae; genus Rana; species Rana muscosa. Next base: position 1,081,874,638 of record CM055117.1, on the reverse strand, counting down.
ATAATTGGCGGAGACTTCAACACCATTCTACACTCGATAGATCCTCTCCCAAACGCCTACAAAACACATATGCTTCCGGTGATCTGACACTCTTCGCATCTACTATAGAATCCCTTTGTCTCCAAGATGTATGGCGCCTCCTACACCCGGCTGATAGGGAATTCACTTTCTACTCTAACCCACACAACATTTTCACTAGAATCGATTACATCTTCTGCTCAGACAATCTGGTCCCGATGATATCCAATGCTGACGTCCACGATATCGTCATTTCTGATCACGCCCCCATCTCGGTGACACTAGATAGCCCCGACATTCACCCCAACCCCAAAATCTGGCGTTTCCCTTCCTACCTCCAAAATAATACTGACTTCCAGCAGTACATGGAGAAGGCTTGGTCGTAATTCTCCACTGCTAATGCACCACACTCTGACGACCCAAATCTCTTTTGGGAAGCTGGCAAAGCTTTTCTCAAGGGTCGAGTCATTTCCTATGCGGCTTCATTCAAGAGAAACACTCTGGCAAACTATAAATTGGCCAGTTCTAGACTACACAAGGCACAACGCTCTTTATACTCCACGGACTCACCAGACAATAGGAAAAAGTGGCACTCGGCTAAGAGGGCCTTTGACACATGGGCCGACACCCTCGAACTGACAAAACAGGCACATATGGATGCCACCCTCCATAAATATGGCAGCAAAGCAGGAAAACTGTTAGCTAGACTCTGCAAAGGCCCCTTCCGCCCGACCCACATAACCTCCTTACGAGACGCCTCGGGCATTGCCCGCTCCACGCAGCAGGACATTAATAGAGTCATGTTACAATATTACTCCTCGTTGTATGCTCTAGACCCCATAGAAAAACTAAAAGCCCAATCCTTCCTCGAGAATGTTGTCATGCCCAAGGTCACCCCCTCCCAACTTGAGACCCTGAACGCACCCATAACCCTCTCCGAAATATCTACTACCATCAACAATCTAGCACCCTCTAAAGCCCCAGGTCCCGATGGCTTCACAGGCGAATTCTATAAGACCTTAAAATCGATTTTAGAACCCACTCTCCACAAGGTTTACTGTGGCATTTGGTCTGGCGGCCCTTATCTACCCACGGGGAATCACGCCATCATCAAATTACTATACAAGAAGGGGAAAGACCCCCAAGAACCAGGCTCTTACCGACCCATATCACTGCTGAATCTGGATGTCAAAATCCTCTCTAAAATTATAACCAACAGACTAGCCGACATCTTGCCCTCTCTAATCCACCCTGCCCAATCAGGCTTTGTGAGAGGTAGAACAGCCACCCTAAATATTCAAAAGGTAATGATGGCCCTAGAATATGCCAAATCTAATCCGGGGGGGACCACGCTATCATCACTCTGGACACAGAGAAAGCCTTTGATAATGTCAGCTTTGAATGGCTATCCCTGGCCATGTCGAAAATGGGGTTTACTGGGCCCTTCTCCCATCTCATTGACACCATGTACGCCTCTCCTGCGGCCAGGCTGGTGGCAGCGGGTCTCCTCTCGGACGATTTCCGCCTCCACAAGGGCACCAGACAAGGCTGTCCCCTATCCCCACTTCTTTTTAACATTGCCTTGGAACCTCTGTCCAGACACTTAATCCAAAATGCCCCTCTTCATGGCATCAAGGCGGGCTCTCACGAATTGCGCACATCACTCTTCGCCGATGATGTACTCATATTCTCAGCGAAGCCCTCCTCCGACATGTCCACGATCAAAACGATTTTCGATGAATTTAGGTTGTGTTCAGGCCTCCGTATAAACTATGGTAAGAGTGAAATCCTCCCCATAGGCATTCTATCTAACCCACCCTGGGCCCTCCACTCACCCTTCACGGTCGCAAAATCCCACATTACCTACTTAGGAATCAAAATAGGGAAACTACCCTCCTCCATATACCACCTCAATTACCCACCCATGATCACAAAAATTACACACAAATTGGGAAACTGGATGGACCCGCCCCTCTCGCTCCTGGGAAGATGCCACCTGGTGAAAATGGTCAGTTTTGCGCGATTATTATACCCACTCCAAACTATACCTTTGCTCCTCCGACACAAAGATACGAAAACTCTCAACAAGGCCATATCTAAATTCATCTGGCAAGGCAAACGACCACGCATAGCATTCGTAAAACGATATCTTCCCAGACGCGAAGGGGGTATCAGCCTTCCAAATATCAGAGCTAATAACTTGGCGTGCCTACTGAGGATAGGCCTCGACTGGATATCCCAGTGCTCTCGGTACTCGAACTACTCCTTAGAATCTATAATGGCTCAACCCTTTTCCCTGGCGGCACTACTCCACTGCAAATGGAAATCTGTCCCACCTCTACTCCAACATAATCTCCTGCTGCGGGACACTGCTATAGCATGGCGAGAGGTTAGAAAGAGCCTCAAACTTTCCCCTTTCATGTCCAGATACCTACCGATACAAGGGAACCCCAGCTTCCCCCCCGGATTGGAACACAAAGCCTTTTCCATCTGGCTACGGAAAGGCCTCACAAAGTTCTCTACTCTATGCGGTGTGGAAACTGGGCGCTCTCTCAATTTCTCAACCATAGCCAAGACCTTCTCACTCCCCCAATCCCACGTTTTTCATTTTGGGCAATGCATCAGCTTTTTGAAGGACTCATGCAGAGAGGAGAGTAAACGATTTAAACTAGCCTTCATGGACCAACTGCTCCTGGATACTTCCTATACCATCTCAGATATTTACAAACCCTTTCTCCAAAAGACCACCCCTACACTGGCATCTTCCTCAGCAGCTAACTGGAAAAAGGATTTCCCGGATGCGCAGCTGATAGACAAACTTCTACAAGGACTCAACAAATTCCACCAACTGATTCCTAATGAATCATGGAGAGAAACCCAATTAAAAATCCTTCACCGTGCTTACATACCTTTTCTCTCAGACAAAAAGGACCCGGGCAGCGCCAATTGCCCTCTCTGCCAACTCCCAAGACCCACCCTAACTCATCGTTTGTGGTCATGCTCATACATATCCACCTTCTGGGACCAGGTCATATCCTACATATTTGATGTAACCCTGCTGAAACTGCCCAAGGACCCTTTGCTCCTCATCTTCGGGCATTGGGATCCTCTGCTACTACCCTGGTCACCCAACACCTACCCTCCTTGCCGGGACTGGTCTCTGATCTGCCTCTTAATAGCGAGAAGATCCATATTGAAAAATTGGACCATCCCCCTATGTCCACACACCTCTCAAGTCAAACGTGAACTCCTGCAGCTACTATATAAGGATAGACTTAACACCGACTTCAAACACAAAGGATCCAAGGATCGCTTCTTCTCCAAATGGCAAGCTTTCATGGACTTGACATTATCCTTGGAGGAACGTAACAACTTTGACAAGTTCTCATACTCATACTTTGGGGCCCTCCCCCCACCTCCTCAGGGGTCGGACCCCCCCCCCCCCTCTGCAAACTAACCATCAAATGTACGCTGGATCTTAAACATCTCCAATCGTTCACCAAGATGTCCACTACGTCATCATCGATTCATCTTCTACTACCCCAACTACTGCGATTGACTATCTCGGGTCTCGGCTAATGCCTTGGTGCCATCTCCCCCCCCCTCCGACTTGGTGCGCACCCCCCCCCCCCCTCCGCTCCAGTTCTCTATTCTCTTCCTTTCCCTCCTAATGATTTTTATTTTTATATATATATATATATATATATATATATATATTTTTTACCTTGTAATCTCCGGACTTATCCACTACAGACTCCTTCCTGCTATCCATTATATGACAGTTATTTTCTTGGTTTGTTGTATCTTATCTACCCTTATACAGACTTGTGTTATGTTCTTCATATACTGTTTTTTAATCTGAATGAAAAAATTCAATAAAATCTTAAAAAAAAAAAATAGAAGTCTTTTAAAGTGTTAATTATCGGTATGAAAAATGTCAAATTGTGATTATAAGAATATAAAGGAACCTGCGTTTAGAGATTAACATGTATTCAAAATATATAGATAAATATTTTTATGTTATATTGATTGATATATAATCTGTACCCTGTTTAGAAAAAACAGCTTATAGATATATTTTTAGACAGAAATATGGAACAAATTATGTTATGTGAATGAATCAAAAAGTATATTAGAAATATGCTATGTATACCAGATTACCAGAAGATAAAAATATATATGTATAGTCTTCACAGCATTACATAAACTTATACACATTCTGAAAATAGAATATATCAACTTAAAGAGTTGATGCCCCGGTGGTTGAAAGTGATATTATTTGAGGATCACAAAGTCCAGAGAACAGTTAATCATTAAGTTGTCAACCTATAGAAACCAGACACTTTTGGAGAGTAACTCCCATATCTGCAGCCACCAATGAGTTGAAGACGCACGTCCCTTGGGCAGAACTTAGTATAATTTTTATAATGTTATTGTCCAGAGACAATATTTAAGGGAAGAAAAATTAGATGGAGACACAGACGGACCCCAGGGACTCTCCCACACACTCACTCCCACAGGATGAGGAGACACACTCAGGGACACACCCTGAGAGGCACATTGGGAGATCCACACTCTCAGACAGACTGACACACATGCATCATGCATGAAGACATATTTTTACACTCATGAAGATTCCTAGACACCCGATACTTGAAAGCCACGGCAGCCATCTTAACTCTGGTGACTTGCCAGTAGGAAATAGCCATTGTGGAATGGGTAATTATGTAATTTTTGATTTTATCTTGAATTCTTTATTGTTCTCAAAAATATTGAAGTATTGAATATTCTGCAATTATGATTTATTCTCATTAATCAACAACTGGTAGATGTTTTTTGTAAAGATTCAATTTTTCATTATATTTTCTTTTTGCATAGTTCCAATTTTAGTGACAAAACAAATGTCCAATTTATTTCACATTGTTAACCACTTACTTACCTGCAGTATAGTAATGGTTAGATGTGTGAAATACAGACGTTCTGTTTAATTGTCAATTATACAAGGTTGTTGAACCTATTGAGAATTTATCATGACAGCATTATGTCAAAGGGACTGCATGCCCATTTTGCGGGTACTGTTTGTCGTAGAAACATTGGTTGTCTGCAGAGCACACAGCCTATATTTCTTGTGCTAATTAAGCACACACTTTAGATTCATCTTTTTGCAATAATGCTATCTTTAGCTAAGTTTGCTAAGATCCACTCACCGTCCATTCGTCCCATCATTCATCCCAAGAAAGGCAGCATCACACAGCATATGTTCTCATCTCTTAGCAGACCAGCATGACTACCAAGCCGACGCCTAAGCATAGGCTTTTATTAAACTCAAAAGATCTCAGACAGGAGGTGTTTGGCTGCAGCAACCAATCCCCTCCCCCATGGGCGGGGACATCACAGGATGTCCCTTCCACACAGGAAAATGGCAATACAAGGACATCCCTTCCAACAGGTTGCCGTACATGAATCCCACTCAAGAAATATAGATTAAAGGATTCAATACAATAATACATACAATGAATACAATAACGTATGATGGCTAAAGTTACCGTTGATAGGAATCCTTATTCTGCGCTATTCCATAGAATAACGCATATTCAGATTATACTATTATTGAATGGGGGAGGGAGGCTATCTGCAGACGCGCGCTACAAATTCCAACCAATGTTGATCAGACACAGCAGAGACAAGAGCACGCATCTGTCTATAACCAATGATGTCATTGCAGAGCGAGCATATCCCCTCCTTAACGATCGTCCGTGCTAATGCACAGAGGGCCCCCATTGGCGGACATATCCACACCCTGCAAACATCACACTCCAACCTCAAGACGTTTTCACCTATCAGATGGTATTCAACCAGCCTCAGACTACCCCAATCAGCTCTTTTAGAGCGGGTTGCGGAAGTACTAACACTGGGTGACACTATGACAATACATATTAAATACATCTCCATAAAAATCTCCACAACAGTCCTCCCTTTTTTGTCATATGCACCCCATGTGTCCATCGATGAAATTTGATATGCTTCTTACACCTGTAAATGAATCAGTCCTTAGTCCATAAAAAGGAAAACACGGCTTGACATGTAGACTCTACTCTTCAGGGGCATGACTTATAAAGGAGGACACGACATGGTGAGCTGTAGTAATCGCCGATCGGTCTGTGATCCTCTGTATCTTGTATGTGGGTCCGGTTTCGGGGCGTCTCATCAAGGAAACTCTGGTCACGCGTCAAATCCGGCAACAGGAGCACCTCGTCACGACATAGAAAGAATAGAAATAAAACGACATGAGTATATATATTCCCACTTCCTTTAACCACGATCCGCTGTAAAATAAAAATTAGATCCCCAAAGATTCCCAGACCCTTAAAATAGACTCCCAACCTTCACTTAGCTACAGCTCTGGCTTCAACAATTACATGAAGAACCCTATCCTTAACGGATGAGAATTGTTCAATTGTATCCCAAGCCCGAGCCCCCCCCCACCTTGTACATCCAGGACCCCATGCCCAGACCTGGTCGGGGTTGGTGAACAAATCCCTTTTAGCTGTCCCTGCCATTCTTAATTTCCTGCGCCATCAGATCCTCGCGATCGGCCATGAGATAAGATGCTGGGACAGCTTCACCATCACGCATGAACCTCTTGCTTTGGGGGAATTACCTTTATAAGCTGCAGATCCACAGAAACACCAAACTAAAGTTCAAACACACTTGTGGGCTGCCTAGATACCCAAACCGACAAGAGGCAGAGCCATTAAAACTATAACCAATTTTACCCTCTAAAAATGCATCGTTAGATTCCATTGACAAGTGTCTGTTCGGAGTCTTCACTAGTTTGTCAAAACTCCTCATACCCATAATAACATCATAAATGGCATGTACCGCTGTCATCGCTGGGGACTAAAACTCCTCATACCCATAATAACATCATAAATGGCATGTACCTCTGTCATCGCTGGGGGACTAAAACTCCTCATACCCATAATAACATCATAAATGTCATGTACCTCTGTCATCGCTGGGGACTAAAACTCCTCATACCCATAATAACATCATAAATGGCATGTACCGCTGTCATCGCTGGGGACTAAAACTGGGTGAAGACTCAGAACAGACCATCAGTCCTGTTCGCTTTCTGAGCTAGTCAGGACATACACTTTAAATAATAACTTGGGATGCTTTATAGTTACCCTCACTAAAATTTACTAAACAACCGAAATATAAATAAACAAAGATACTCCTCATTCTTTGGTGTGGTTGAGCCGCTTCTTGCAGTGGCTGGCGTGGTCTCATCCCTCAAGCTTCTTTACAACGACCCAGTCACCTGGTTGGAAAGAATGTAAACTGATTATTGAGTCAGGGTCCAGGAGGGACTCGTGAAAACCTTTTGGTGGACATTTTGAAGTTCATGTCACAACGATCGCACCCACCCCATCAGCCGAGAATATAAGTGACAGCTAATGAGGAAAGTACGACCCTGGTTTTGATTGACCTCCAAACAACCCTCATATGACAATAACACAGACATCGGGACTGTGGTCACTGCATAACCTGTGCGTGGCTTACAATACCTGGAACCATTGACAAAAGGTTCTTAGCCTCTGGGATGGGAACCTACTTCACCAGACTGCTGCTTGCCGATTCAAATTCTATCAAAGAAAGACAGTCTTGGCACTAACTTGGTTAGAATTACAGAGGTTAACATTATTCGTTTGACAAAAAAAAAAAAATGTCACTCTTACATTTATCATTCTCCCCCCTTTTCTTCCTCATTACAGACTAAAGGAAGAAATGCGTGGTGCAGGAAAAAAAAAGAAACAATGAAATAGCCTATGATACTTTTACCTCCCTTAGACTCGTATTTATCCATATGTACCGCTGTCTACATACACCTGTTCTCTATGTACAAACTCCTTGGACCTGAAAAATACTTATAAGCAAAGTCATTACTCTATTCTTCATATTTAACCTGCAAAGAATGGAAAACAATAATGACATTCCTGTACATTGGTAAATTGTCAATGACATTCTTTCAAAACCGATTCAAACAAAACCCTCTGTAACCCTTACTTTTCTCGTTCCTACAAAAATACAACAGCCGCGACGCATCGAAGGATCGCCGCGGTAAGTTCGAACATATTCACGTTACTACATACAAACATTCCGATACAAATGTGGGGGAGATACTTCATAGTCTTCAAAACCACAAATGAAAAAACAAAAACAGCCAGAATTCTCCCTTCACTCTTTCAGCAATAGAAAAAAATACAATGGGAACATGAGAGCAGCTCGAGAACCTTACATGGACCAGCCATACAAAGTTCAAACAAACGGGCATGAGAATTTAACCACCGATCCTCCTCTGAGAATCACAAAAGCGTGTACTACACCTCCATCAACACTCATTATTACAGATTTCTGAAGCCGCAGCTGAACTACATCCACTCCTGAGGGATACCCAAAATAGTATCCTTGGACCACCTATGTTAATCTTTTTGGGGTTCAAAGGCCTTTGCCCCAAAACTAGGCTTCGTGCACTGTGTGACCGTCTGACTATGGGAAGCCTCCATTCCTTCCCTTTGCACAGACCTCCTTGCGTCCATGGCGATTCGAATCAGCTTATCGTCTTAAACCTGCGTCCAGGTTAAACCGTTGCACCCATTTTCGGAGAGCACCGCCCGGTGTCTTCTTATACGGTGGATTGAAGAACTACAACCACTATATGGTCAAGTCCTCCAACTAGAAACCCTAACCGAGGCGTCAACTCTATGGCTTGTTGTCCCAACACTTTTGGAACTACAGCAACAACCACAGATCAACCCCCAAATTAGGCCTCTACCCCTCACAGTGCATGCATACACAAGCATTTTCCGCTATACACCCATACACTGCGTTGTCAGACTAAACCTCACAGAACACTTACGCCAGTTTACCACCTGCAGAACAATGTGGCTTCTCTCTGTATCTAGATGATAAAACAATGGTGATGCCCCCCCTGTTCTCTACCCAAAACTGTATTTCAGTATAAAACTTTACAAAACTGGAACAAAATATAAAACACTTTTAAACGCCAAAATGCTTTCCATTTTCCTTCCAAGCACAAATCTCACTGCCCAACCTTTCAGACAACCCCAAGCTCCTCCCACCAACTTTCTGCTGATATATAAATGCTGAAAAGAAACTTCCGGTTATGCTCAGCTACTTAAAAAACCAAACTAGTTTATTTACATATCAATTGTTCAGGAAGAGGGAGGGGGAGGGGGAGCCTAGCCCCAATCACCTTGTCTATCAAGACTCCAAAAAATCCATGGCTACACATTATATATTTCAACAATTTAAAACCTTGTCAAGAAAATGATGGAATAAAACCCCCCTTTGCAAATGGGAGGGTCCTGACCCAAACATCCCCTGCAAGCAAAACCACAAGTTGAGACTGAAATACAAAACTCCTGCAAAAAGATGGCTCTAGGAGTTTCGACCAAACCCCCACTCCTCCTCTACAGGCTATACAATACAAGCCTAAAAAATGAATTGCCCTCTTGGAAACTCCCAAATATTTAAACATAAAAACACATCATTGTACAAAAACTCTGTTAGTCTTACAATCTATCAAAATTCAGTGTAAAGTGAAGTTTTTCTTAAAACAAAAATCCAATACAAAAAAACGCCGCTCATATACTGCAAAGTCAGCTGACCCTGCAATAGCTTACATTCACTTAAATGAAAACAGAGAAATCCCCATCCTACCACCATCTGCATGGAGTTTGCATGTTCTCCCTGTCTCTGCGTTGGCCTCCCCACACACTCCAAATGCTGGTAGGTCAGCCAGATCCCATCCATAAATAGGCCCCAGCATGTGCGTGTGTCCGCAAGCAAGTTGTGGCCCCTCGGGGTAAGACCGCGCTATTTTAAGATACCTCTCAACTCACCTCAAAAGGTGATGCTTAGAAAAACTATTTAATCTAGCAAATTTAACATTAAACAAAAAGAGCCTCTCAGTATGTCACTCTGGTGTCTCACTACTCTTCCCAGCAGTGCACAGGTCAAACTGTAAACGCATAAAACAGAAGAAAACTGCGCCGATCAACAAATGCCAATACAGCATATTCAGGAGCCGTGTTTGCTAAACTGGAACTTCCTATCTCAAACTGTAAACGTCTCTCAAAATGGCCGACAAGCCAGGACAAACAAAATGGTGGATGACCACCACCACACCTCATGGACAACAACAAAAATGGCGCCATGCAATTTTTCCCGCCAAAACCAGCATGGGACGTCACAATGAACACCACATGGGTTCCCCCTCACAAAGAAAAACACAAATGGCCTCCACCAGGTTTCAACGCAGAAAAGACCGCACTACATTCGCACCAAACATCAAAATCTGCCCCAAAGGCTGAGAAATTCCACCAGCGAAATAGCAGACGAATGCCACATGGTATAGCGCCCAATAGAAAGGTGGCTGCACCTTCCCTTATATGATGCCCACAGGCCAAAGAGAAACTGCATCTCTCAAGATGGCTGCCGACGACCATGACAGCATGGCAGACCACAAGATGGCCACCACATGCAGTTTTTGCCGCCAAAACCAGGATCTCTTCACTAGAGAACTAAAAATGTTTTTCTCCACAAAGACTGACTACACCATTGAAACTTTTTTTTTCTTTAACCACTTCCCGCCCAGTCAATAGTGAATTGACGTCCGGGAAGTGGTTGCAATATCGATACTGGACGTCATATGACGTCCTGCAGGATATTGCCTTGCGCGCGCCCGCGGGGGCGCGCAGCGCGGTGATCGGGGACGGCATGTGTCCCTCGGACACAGCGTTTCCCCGATCACGGTAAACAGCCAATTTCATTGGCTGTTTACCATGTGATCGGCTGTGTCAAAGTCACAGCCGATCACCTGTCAAAACAAACTCGGCGGCGCGCTCCGTGCGCGCCGCCACAGGCTTGCAGAGCGGGGATCGGGGAAGGCGAGTGTCCCTTGGACACAGCGCATCCCCGATCAGAGTAAACAGCCAATGAATTGGCTGTTTACCACGTGACCGGCTGTGTCCAATCACAGCCGGTCACAAATGTAAACAAACTGCAGGAGTTACTACCTGATCCCTGCTCTCTCCTCACACACCGATCTGTGAGGAGAGAGAAGAGATCAGTAAGTTAGCTCAGTGTAGTTTGTCTACATAAGTTTACAGTGCACAACACGCCCCCCCTCCATAAAGAGGACCTGTCACACAGTCCAGCACATCAATCAGCCCAGCCAATCAGCCCATCTGTCAATCAGCCCATCTGTCAATCAGCCCATCTGTCAATCAGCCCATCTGTCAATCAATCAGCCCATCTGTCAATCAATCAGCCCATCTGTCAATCAATCAGCCCATCTGTCAATCAAACACCCCACCTGTCAATCAATCACCCCATCTGTCAATCAATCAACCCATCTGTCAATCAATCAATCAGCCCATCTGTCAATCAATCAGCCCATCTGTCAATCATCTGTCACAGGCCCACCTCCATCGGTACCGCCATTGGCACCGCCACACAGGCTACCAGTACCGCCATCGGTACCAGTACCACCACCAGTACCGCCACCAGGCCCAGCATCTATACTGTCACACAGGCCCGCTACCAGTATCACCACTAGTGCCGCCATCGGTACCACCACCAGTACCACCACCCATACCACCACCAGTACCACCACCCGTACCACCGTCGGTAGTGCCACCACCACCTGTACCACCACCTGTACCGCCATCGGTACCATCACCACCCGTACCGCCAATGGTACCACCACCACCTGTACCGCCATCGGTACCACCACCACCTGTACCGCCATCGGTACCACCACCACCCATACCGCCATCGCTACCACCACCACCCGTACCGCCACTTGTACCGCCATCGGTACCGCCGCCACCACCACCACCCGTACCGCCATCGGTACCACCACCACCACCTGTACCGCCATTGGTACCACCACCACCCATACCGCCATCGGTACCACCACACAGGCCCACCACTAATACCTCCATCGGTACTACCACACAGACCGCCACCACTACCACCAGCAGTACCATTACACAGGCCCACCAATAAGCACTGCCATAATGTCCCAAAGGGTTTACACACCTGAGGAGGCATATGCCATTCTTGCCATGTCGGATGATGAGAGCAGCGGGGAGCTCCCATTATCCGATTCTGGTTCGGAATACGAGCCAGTGGAGGATAGTGGCTCAGAGTCCGAGTCCCCGGAGGAAACCGTCCCTCCCAAAAGAATGCGATCGGCACCAAGATCAGCACCAAGATCAGCACCAAGATCAGGAGAACTGCCCACCACCAGCAGCGCCATACCCCAGGAAGAGGAGCCCAGTACAAGCAATGGAAATGCACGCCCAACCCGAAGAATCCAGCCCCAATCCTACCTTCCCGATGCCCTGGCAAACCCTTTATGGTTGCCTGCCAACTCAGGATCCGCTATCATCCCCCCTTTCACCGCACAGCCAATTTATTGCTGCCAACCCCGATTCTTCCTACGCCCGCATGTTCCAGTGGCGGCGTCTAACATTGGAGGAATTTAAATTATTTTTGGGCCTTATGTTCAATATGGGGCTTACAAAAAAGAACGAAGTCCATTCATATTGGTCCAAACGCCCCATCCAACACATGCCCATATATTCCGCTGTCATGTCCAGGAAAAGATACGACATGATTATGCGCTTTCTCCACTTCAATGACAATTCACAGTGCCCTCCCCGAGATGATCCCAACTACGACAAATTGTACAAGATACGCCCCCTAATCAATGCCTTTTCCCAGCGATTTGAAGAAGTTTTCATCCCAGACCAAAAAATTTGTGTGGACGAGTCCCTCGTACATTTCACCGGCCGACTGCAGTTCAAGCAGTACATACCAAGCAAGAGAGCCAGGTATGGGTTAAAATTAAATAAATTATGTGATCGAGCCACTGGATACGTCTGCAAATTCAGGATCTACGAAGGCAAAGACTCCCAGCTCCAGCCCCGTGATTGCCCCACATATATTGGAACCAGTGGGAAAATTGTCTGGGAGTTGGCATACCCCCTGTTCGGAAAAGGTTACCATTTATATGTTGATAATTATTATACCAGCCTGCCCCTTTTTCGCCACCTTTACAGTAAACAAACCCCGGCCTGCGGTACCTTCAAAAAAAACCGGAAGGGATTCCCACAAAATTTATTGACAAAAAATTGCGACCTGGAGAATCGGCATCCATGAGGAACGAGGAGGTGTTGGCCATGAAGTGGAGGGACAAGAAAGATGTCCACATCCTCTCTACGATCCACAATGACACCATGGTGGAGATCCCAAGAAGACGCGGCTCCATTGCAAAGCCTGAATGTGTCCACGACTACAATTTGTACATGGGGGGGGGTGGATTTAAACGACCAGATGCTACAGCCCTACTTATCAACCAGAAAGTCCCATTATTGGCACAAAAAAGTTGCGTTTCACCTGTTTCACATGGCCCTTTTTAATTTGTTTGTCTGCTACCAAAAAGCAACTCAAAATCACCGACTCCACTACCTCCAATATATCGAAGATATCATCGATGCCCTCATTTACCAACAAGATCCCGCCCCAGGAAGCATTCGCTCTGATAGTGTGAGTCGGCTTCAGGAGCGACACTATCCCTTTAGCATCCCCCCCACAGAATCTGGAAGAAGACGCCAAAAGAAATGCCGTGTATGCAGCAGAGGAGGAGTAAGAAGAGACACCAGCTATTATTGTCCCGATTGTCCCTCCCAACCTGGCCTGTGCATCGGAAATTGCTTCAAAAATTATTATACATCCATTAGTTCCCCTTATTATTAACAGACTGCCATTTCCCTATTTGCCTGCTACCATGTTACTAACTACTAGGGATGAGCTTCGTGTTCGAATCGAACATACGTTCGACTCGAACATCGGGCCGTTCGCGCCAAATTCGAGTGACGCGAACGGCCCACAATGCACTACGCCATCGCAGTGTCATCCAGGCGCTGTGATTGGCCAAGCATGCACTGTGACCCCGCATGCTTGGCCAATCACAGCGCCGGCAGCGAGGAGAGCAATGATTGGCCACAGGCAGGATGCCTGTGGCCAATTATTGCTGAGGGGGTTTAGTACACGCCCCACACTATAAAAGGCCGCCAGCGCGGCGGCCTTGTGTAGTGTGTTCCGGACCGGAGTAGGGAAAGAGAAGCATAGGCAGGGACAGTGTCATTATTTTTCCTTTACATAATCCTGGATTCCTTGTGTTTAGGGACAGATAAGGATAGGTAGGGAGAGTGTCAGTGACAGTGTGCTATTCTGTGCTAATCCTTGTTTGTAGGGACAGAGAGATACAGTGAGGGAAAGTGTCAGTGTGCTATTCTGTTCTAAACCAATCTTGCTGAACCATATTTTCAATCCTTGAGTTTAGGGACAGAGAGGTACAGTGAGGGAAAATGTCAGTGTGCTATTTTGTGCTAAATCTTGTTTGTAGGGACAGAGAGGTACAGTGAGGGAAAGTGTCAGTGTGCTATTTTGTGCTAAATCTTGTTTGTAGGGACAGAGAGGTACAGTGAGGGAAAGTGTCAGTGTGCTATTCTGTTCGAAACCAATTTTGCTGTTCCATATTTTCAATCCTTGAGTTTAGGGACAGGGAAGGACACTCGTAGAAATTATCAGTGTGCTATTCTGTGCTAAATCTTGTTTGTAGGGAGGGACAGAGTAGGACAGTGAGGGTAAGTGTCAGTGTGCTATTCTGTTCTAAAACTATTTTGCTCTAAACCAAATTAGCTGTTCCATATTTTCAATCCTTGAGTTGAGGGACAGAGAGGTACAGTGAGGGAAAGTGTCAGTGTGCTATTCTGTTCTAAAACAATTTTGCTGAACCATATTTTCAATCCTTGAGTTGAGGGACAGAGAGGTACAGTGAGTGAAACTGACAGTGTGCTGTTCTGTTCTAAACCAAATTTGCTGTTCCATATTTTCAATCCTTGAGTTGAGGGACAGAGAGGTACAGTGAGGGAAAGTGTCAGTGTGCTATTCTGTTCTAAAACTATTTTGCTGAACCATATTTTCAATCCTTGAGTTGAGGGACAGAGAGGTACAGTGAGTGAAACTGACAGTGTGCTGTTCTTTTCTAAACCAAATTTGCTGTTCCATATTTTCAATCCTTGAGTTGAGGGACAGAGAGGTGCAGTGAGGGAAAGTGTCAGTGTGCTATTCTGTTCTAAAACTATTTTGCTGGACCATATTTTCAATCCTTGAGTTGAGGGACAGAGAGGTACAGTGAGTGAAACTGACAGTGTGCTGTTCTGTTCTAAACCAAATTTGCTGTTCCATATTTTCAATCCTTGAGTTGAGGGACAGAGAGGTACAGTGAGGGAAAGTGTCAGTGTGCTATTCTGTTCTAAAATTATTTTGCTGAACCATATTTTCAATCCTTGAGTTGAGGGACAGAGAGGTACAGTGAGTGAAACTGACAGTGTGCTGTTCTGTTCTAAACCAAATTTGCTGTTCCATATTTTCAATCCTTGAGTTGAGGGACAGAGAGGTACAGTGAGGGAAAGTGTCAGTGTGCTATTCTGTTCTAAAATTATTTTGCTGAACCATATTTTCAATCCTTGAGTTGAGGGACAGAGAGGTACAGTGAGTGAAACTGACAGTGTGCTGTTCTGTTCTAAACCAAATTTGCTGTTCCATATTTTCAATCCTTGAGTTGAGGGACAGAGAGGTACAGTGAGTGAAACTGACAGTGTGCTGTTCTGTTCTAAACCAAATTTGCTGTTCCATATTTTCAATCCTTGAGTTGAGGGACAGAGAGGTACAGTGAGGGAAAGTGTCAGTGTGCTATTCTGTTCTAAAACAATTTTGCTGAACCATATTTTCAATCCTTGAGTTGAGGGACAGAGAGGTACAGTGAGTGAAACTGACAGTGTGCTGTTCTGTTCTAAACCAAATTTGCTGTTCCATATTTTCAATCCTTGAGTTGAGGGACAGAGAGGTACAGTGAGGGAAAGTGTCAGTGTGCTATTCTGTTCTAAAACTATTTTGCTGAACCATATTTTCAATCCTTGAGTTGAGGGACAGAGAGGTACAGTGAGTGAAACTGACAGTGTGCTGTTCTGTTCTAAACCAAATTTGCTGTTCCATATTTTCAATCCTTGAGTTGAGGGACAGAGAGGTGCAGTGAGGGAAAGTGTCAGTGTGCTATTCTGTTCTAAAACTATTTTGCTGGACCATATTTTCAATCCTTGAGTTGAGGGACAGAGAGGTACAGTGAGTGAAACTGACAGTGTGCTGTTCTGTTCTAAACCAAATTTGCTGTTCCATATTTTCAATCCTTGAGTTGAGGGACAGAGAGGTACAGTGAGGGAAAGTGTCAGTGTGCTATTCTGTTCTAAAATTATTTTGCTGAACCATATTTTCAATCCTTGAGTTGAGGGACAGAGAGGTACAGTGAGTGAAACTGACAGTGTGCTGTTCTGTTCTAAACCAAATTTGCTGTTCCATATTTTCAATCCTTGAGTTGAGGGACAGAGAGGTACAGTGAGGGAAAGTGTCAGTGTGCTATTCTGTTCTAAAATTATTTTGCTGAACCATATTTTCAATCCTTGAGTTGAGGGACAGAGAGGT
The DNA here is from genome assembly GCA_029206835.1 of Rana muscosa. Classification (NCBI taxonomy): domain Eukaryota; kingdom Metazoa; phylum Chordata; class Amphibia; order Anura; family Ranidae; genus Rana; species Rana muscosa. The sequence continues at coordinate 1,081,857,976 of CM055117.1, read as the reverse complement.
ACAGTGAGTGAAACTGACAGTGTGCTGTTCTGTTCTAAACCAAATTTGCTGTTCCATATTTTCAATCCTTGAGTTGAGGGACAGAGAGGTACAGTGAGTGAAACTGACAGTGTGCTGTTCTGTTCTAAACCAAATTTGCTGTTCCATATTTTCAATCCTTGAGTTGAGGGACAGAGAGGTACAGTGAGGGAAAGTGTCAGTGTGCTATTCTGTTCTAAAACTATTTTGCTGAACCATATTTTCAATCCTTGAGTTGAGGGACAGAGAGGTACAGTGAGTGAAACTGACAGTGTGCTGTTCTGTTCTAAACCAAATTTGCTGTTCCATATTTTCAATCCTTGAGTTGAGGGACAGAGAGGTACAGTGAGTGAAACTGACAGTGTGCTGTTCTGTTCTAAACCAAATTTGCTGTTCCATATTTTCAATCCTTGAGTTGAGGGACAGAGAGGTACAGTGAGGGAAACTGACAGTGTGCTATTCTGTTCTAAAACTATTTTGCTGAACCATATTTTCAATCCTTGAGTTGAGGGACAGAGAGGTACAGTGAGTGAAACTGACAGTGTGCTATTCTGTTCTAAACCAATTTTGCTGTTCCATATTTTCAATCCTTGAGTTGAGGGACAGAGAGGTACAGTGAGGGAAACTGACAGTGTGCTATTCTGTTCTAAAACTATTTTGCTGAACCATATTTTCAATCCTTGAGTTGAGGGACAGAGAGGTACAGTGAGTGAAACTGACAGTGTGCTATTCTGTTCTAAACCAATTTTGCTGAACCATATTTTCAATCCTTGAGTTGAGGGACAGAGAGGTACAGTGAGGGAAACTGACAGTGTGCTATTCTGTTCTAAAACTATTTTGCTGAACCATATTTTCAATCCTTGAGTTGAGGGACAGAGAGGTACAGTGAGGGAAAGTGTCAGTGTGCTATTGTGTTCTAAAACTATTTTGCTGAACCATATTTTCAATCCTTGAGTTGAGGGACAGAGAGGTACAGTGAGTGAAACTGACAGTGTGCTATTCTGTTCTAAACCAATTTTGCTGTTCCATATTTTCAATCCTTGAGTTGAGGGACAGAGAGGTACAGTGAGGGAAAGTGTCAGTGTGCTATTCTGTTCTAAAATTATTTTGCTGAACCATATTTTCAATCCTTGAGTTGAGGGACAGCGAGGTACAGTGAGTGAAACTGACAGTGTGCTGTTCTGTTCTAAACCAAATTTGCTGTTCCATATTTTCAATCCTTGAGTTGAGGGACAGAGAGGTACAGTGAGTGAAACTGACAGTGTGCTATTCTGTTCTAAACCAATTTTGCTGTTCCATATTTTCAATCCTTGAGTTGAGGGACAGAGAGGTACAGTGAGGGAAAGTGTCAGTGTGCTATTGTGTTCTAAAACTATTTTGCTGAACCATATTTTCAATCCTTGAGTTGAGGGACAGAGAGGTACAGTGAGGGAAACTGACAGTGTGCTATTCTGTTCTAAAACTATTTTGCTGAACCATATTTTCAATCCTTGAGTTGAGGGACAGAGAGGTACAGTGAGGGAAAGTATCAGTGTGCTATTGTGTTCTAAAACTATTTTGCTGAACCATATTTTCAATCCTTGAGTTGAGGGACAGAGAGGTACAGTGAGTGAAACTGACAGTGTGCTATTCTGTTCTAAACCAATTTTGCTGTTCCATATTTTCAATCCTTGAGTTGAGGGACAGAGAGGTACAGTGAGGGAAAGTGTCAGTGTGCTATTGTGTTCTAAAACTATTTTGCTGAACCATATTTTCAATCCTTGAGTTGAGGGACAGAGAGGTACAGTGAGTGAAACTGACAGTGTGCTATTCTGTTCTAAACCAATTTTGCTGTTCCATATTTTCAATCCTTGAGTTGAGGGACAGAGAAGGACACTCGTAGAAATTATCAGTGTGCCATTCTGTGCTAAATCTTGTTTGTAGGGAGGGACAGAGTAGGACAGTGAGGGAAAGTGTCAATGTGCTATTCTGTTCTAAAACTTTTTTGCTGAACCATATTTTCAATCCTTGTGTTTAGGGACAGAGAAGGATAGGCAGGGGACAGTGTCAGTGTCATTGTTGCTAAGCCTCCTGCACAATATACACCTGAGGGTAGCCCTTATTGCTGTTTTTCCCATCTCCCTGCAGGCCATCCATTAAAATGTCTGGAAGGCAACCAAGGAGAGGCAGACAGTCAGGAGGCAAAAAAAGAGGGCAAGCAGGCTCTGTGTCTGGGGGCAACAGTGCTGGTCGTGTACGCGGTGCATTTTCATCAGCACATGGCCATGGGACACGCTTGTCCTTGTTTTCGGCAGCTGGACATGTTGAGCCACATCATGCCGAAGACTTGGTAGAGTGAATGACCAAGCCCACCTCATCCTCCTCATCCTCTCTCACCCAGGCTCAGGGTACTGGCAAAGCAGCTGCCAAAGCGTCCTCTTCTCTGGTATCATTATCTTCATTAGTCAATCCTTCCCTAGACCCACCATGCCCTCCTCCTGAGGAGTCCCCCGAACTGTTTGAGCACAGTGTTGGGTACATGCTCCAGGAGGATGCCCAGCGTTTGGAAGGATCTGATGATGATACCCAGCTAGAGGAAGGCAGCAGCGTGAGAGCAGAGAGAGGGAATGCTCAAGAAGGACACCAATCTGGCAGTCATGTTCCAGCAGCTGCAGCATACTGCCAGATTGGCTCCAGTGATGAGGAGGGAGGGGATGATGAGGTCACTGACTCCACGTGGGTGCATAATAGGAGAGAGGAGGAGGAGGAGGATGAGGAGGAGGCACATCTCCAACGAGGCAGGATGCCCTTGAGTGGCCAGCGTATTGGCAGCACACCGACGGAATCACACCGCAGAGCTCCGCCTGTGCAGGGCGCTGCCTCTGCCCGTCATTCAAAAAGTTCTTTGGTGTGGGCCTTTTTTGAGGCGAGTGCATTAGATCGCACAGCTGCTGTTTGCAACATATGTCTGAAGCGTATATCGCGTGGCCAAAACATCAGCCGCTTGGGCACCACATGCTTGATCAGACATATGTTGACCTGCCATGCAGCTCGTTGGCAAGCCTACCTTAAAGACCCACACCAAAGAACAAAGCTGACCTCTTCTTGCACCGCATCAACTGGGATCTCCAACCCCACTATACCTTCACTCCTCTCTGAAACCTGCTCTGAGAGGAATGAAGGTGTAGAATTAAGTGTGTCACATGCAAGTACTTGCGGGCACTCTGCTAGCAGTACACCAACGTCCAATTCTAGCAGGCAAATTTCCCTGCCCCAGCTGCTGGACCATCAAAAGAAGTTCACTCCCAGCCATCCACATGCCCAGCGGTTGAATGCTAGCTTGGCTAAATTGCTAGCGCTTCAACTGCTGCCTTTTCAGTTGGTAGACTTGGCCCCCTTCCGTGAGTTTGTGCAATGTGCGGTTCCTCAGTGGCAGGTTCCCAAACGACACTTTTTTGCACGGAAGGCTATTCCGGCTCTCTACAGGCATGTGGAAGGCAATGTCTTGGCTTCGCTGGACAGGGTAAGGTGCATAATATATTACCGCTGACTCATGGTCCAGCAGGCATGGACAGGGACGTTACCTTTCTTTCACGGCCCATTGGGTCACTCTTTTGGCAGCTGGGAAGGATGCAGGACAAGGTGCAGTAGTGTTGGAGGTTGTTCCACCGCCACGCCTCCAAAATGCTACTGCTGGTTGTGACACACCTCTCTCCTCCACCCCCTCCTCTTCTTCTTCCTCCATGGCCTCTTCCTGTGGTTTGTCCTCGGAACCAGCGGTGCTCCGTAGGCATTCAAGGGGCTACGCAAGTACGCAGGCAAAAAGATGCCATGCCGTGCTTGCGCTGGTGTGTTTGGGGGACAGGAGCCACACTGGGGCAGAGGTCCTGTCTGCTCTGCAGCGGCAGGCCGAGAGGTGGTTGACGCCACACCAGCTTAAGCCAGGAATGGTGGTTTGCGACAATGGCACCAACCTCCTCTCCGCCCTCCGACAGGGGCAACTGACCCATGTGCCCTGTATGGCTCACGTCCTTAACCTGGTGGTGCAGCGGTTCTTGGGCAGGTACCCGGGCTTACAGGATGTCCTGAGGCAGGCCAGGAAAGTCTGTGTGCATTTCCGCAGATCTTATAATGCCAGTGCTCGCCTGGCTGAGCTTCAAAAGGAGTTGAACCTGCCCAAGAACCGCCTTATATGTGACATGCCCACCAGGTGGAACTCAACGTTGGCCATGCTGCAGCGGCTGCACACGCAGCAGAGGGCCATCAATGAGTACCTGTGCGACTACGGCACCAGGACAGGGTCAGGGGAGCTCGGGTTTTTTTCACCACGCCAGTGGGGCATGATCAGGGATGCATGCACTGTCCTGGCACCATTTGAGGAGGCCACGAGGATGGTGAGCAGTGACAGTGCATGCATCAGTGACACTGTACCTCTTGTCCACCTGTTGGAGCACACGCAGCGTGGAATAATGGACAGGGCACTTGAGGCAGAACAGAGGCAGGAAGAGGAGGACTTCCTTGCCTCTCAAGGCCCCCTTTACCCAGACAGTGTTCCTTCTGTCCCACCCATCGCACAGGAAGAGGAGGAGGAGGAGGAGGAGGATGAGGATTGTGTCAGCATGGAGGTGGAGGCTGGCACTCAGCATCATCAGCAGCAGTCTTTTAGGGATGATTTACAGTCCCAAGAAACCAGTGGACTTGTACGTGGCTGGGAGGAGGTGGCTGCGGATCATGTCATCCTTAGTGACCCAGAGGACTCCGGACTGAATGCCTCAGCTAACCTACGCTGCATGGCCTCCCTGATCCTGCAAAGTCTGCGGAAGGATCCTCGTATTCTTCGGATCAAGGAGAGGGACCATTACTGGCTGGCCACTCTCCTTGATCCACGGTACAAGGGTAAGGTTGCGGACCTTATGTTACCATCGCAGAGGGAGCAGAGGATGAGACAACTCCGGGAGGCCTTGCAGAAAGGTCTGTGCAACGCGTTCCCAGAGACTGGGAGGTTACAAACTCCTGGTCCTGGACAACGAGTTGCTGAGGCTTCGGGCAGTCAAAGAAGGAGCGGTGGGGAAGGTGGCCGTCTGACCGATGAGTTCAGACAATTCTTTAGTCCGCAGCCCCAAAGTATGATCGGTTCCAGCAACCATCGCCAGCGTCTGATATACATGGTGCAGGAATACCTAGGGGCAAGGTCAGACTTGGACACCTTCCCCACCGAAAATCCTCTGGCTTACTGGGTCTTGAGGATGGATCACTGGCCAGAGCTTGCACAGTATGCAATTGAGCTACTGGCCTGTCCTGCATCCAGCGTTCTTTCAGAACGCACATTCAGTGCTGCTGGAGGATTTGTCACGGATCACAGGGTGCGCCTGTCCACCGACTCAGTTGATCGACTGACTTTCATCAAGATGAACCAGTCTTGGATCACCACCAGCTACCACACACCAGATGCTGATATAACAGACTAATTGATTTTAAAATGTCACATCCCTTCAAGACTGATGCTGATGCTGAGTGCCTGTGCTGTTATGTTGACTGGCTATCCTCCTCCTCCTCCTCAATGATACGATTAACGATGATAGCTTGGAAGATCATTTTGGTTTATGGGTGACGCCACCAGTGGCTAAGGCCCAATTTTTCAGCCCCTGTTTAACAGGGGCGTGTAATTAAAATTTTTGATGCAATACTTTGCAACAGGCCTCATTGCTGTGCTCCAAGTACAGTATCTGTGAGGGGTTGCAGTGTTGTGCCACCAGTGCCTAAGGCCCAATTTTTCAGCCCCTGTTCAACAGGGGCATGCAATTATAATTATTGATCTAATAATTCACAGCAGGGAGCATTGCTGCGCCCACCAAGAGTAACTGTCAGGCCTTACAGTGTTGTGGCACCAGCACCACCATCACCACCACCACCACCACCAAAGGCCCAATTTTTCAGCCCCTGTTCAACAGGGGCATGCAATTATAATTATTGATCTAATAATTCACAGCAGGGAGCATTGCTGCGCCCACCAAGAGTAACTGTCAGGCCTTACAGTGTTGTGGCACCAGCACCACCATCACCACCACCACCACCACCAAAGGCCCAATTTTTCAGCCCCTGTTCAACAGGGGCATGCAATTATAATTATTGATCTAATAATTCACAGCAGGGAGCATTGCTGCGCCCACCAAGAGTAACTGTCAGGCCTTACAGTGTTGTGGCACCAGCACCACCATCACCACCACCACCACCACCAAAGGCCCAATTTTTCAGCCCCTGTTCAACAGGGGCATGCAATTATAATTATTGATCTAATAATTCACAGCAGGGACCATTGCTGCGCCCACCAAGAGTAACTGTCAGGCCTTACAGTGTTGGGGCACTAGCACCACCATCAAAGGGCCAATTTTTACTACCACTGATCAACAATTATATGTTATTACAATTCCTGATATTATACTTGACAGAAGGGCGTTCCAGCACCCACCAAGAATAACTGAGTGCTTTCAGTGTTGTGCCAACACCAACACCTAAGGGGCCAATTTCTGCAGAGTATATACGGAAGGTCCCTACTTTCAAACATCCAACTTACAAACTACTACTACTTGCAAACGGAAGAAGACAACAGGAAGTGAGAGGAAATCTACCCCTTGGAAGGAAAATTCTCTCCTGTAAGAATTAATATGGGAGAAATGTGTCTCCTCTCTACTGATGCTTTATCACCAATCCTTGTTTCAATAAAAACACCACATTTCAAAAACAGTTGTCATTGGGACGCAAAGTGAGGTGAAATGTTCTGAACAGGGGCACAGACAGCAAAAAAAATGTGACAGGGGTGATAACCGTTCCCTATGTTTTACAAAAAGCTAAAAAAAAGGAATTTGCCATGGAGCTCCACTTAAGCAATGCAGCTGTTCAAAATTATAAACAGATTCTACATAAGAACAAACCTCCAGTCCCTGTCTTGTATGCACCGCCTGTATACGGCTGTTCAGAGTATATAGGTCCTTTTTTATTTTGTGTGCGGGGTTCCCCTTAATATCCATACAAGACCCAAAGGGGCTGGTAATGGGCTGGGGTAAAGGGGGGGTTTGTGGGGTAGCTATGCCATTTTTCCTAAAGATTTTCATCCATATTACCGGGACCAGACATTGCATTAAAGCCGCAAGCAGTTTTAAATGACTTTTTTCCCTTTAGAAATGTTATTTTGTGCAGGGACAGTTCTTAACACGGGAAACACGTGGCACTTCACAGGCATACTTTAGACACCCCCCAGGTACAATATTTAAAGGAATATTTGACTTTTTTTTTTCACTTTATGCATCATTAAAATGACTGCTCCCGGAAAACGTCCGTTTTTAAAACTTCCTTTTGCATTGATACATGTCCCCTGGTGCAGAAGCCGGGTTCCCAAACTCTGTTTCGGACAATAACATGGATAATAGTCATTATAATTAGCACTTTAGAATCCGAACGTTCGCATCCATTGTATTTAATAGGGTTCTAATGTTCGCGCAAACTTTCGGTCCGTTCGCGGGTTCTGGTGCGAACCGAACCCGGGGGTGTTCGGCTCATCACTACTAACTACCTTCCATGTTAATTAACTGACCCTGGCCTGTTTACCGACGATGCCTCTGCCTGCCGATTTAAACCACGTTTCTGACTTCCACGTGTACCGACCTTGGCCTGTTAATCGACCATGTTTTTGCCTGCCACTTGGACTGATCTTTTGGCCATCTACTTTTAGTACACAGGGGTCTCACATATGTGAGGGGCTTCAGAATAGCGTTCTGAGTAGAGAAAACCAGTTTTTCGTTTTCTGTGCTCCAAGAACAGGGTCTGGTTGCCCGGAGGCTTCAAAGCGATTTGGGTGGGAGAAGCCTCTACCCCTGTCCCCCTGGCCCTAAGCTTGATGGTCCTTCCTGCTGCCTGGACCAATAATTTGGCTGTGCTGACCATATTACTGCCTGTAATGACCCATGACATTATGGACCATGTTTCTTCCTGCTGCTTGGACCAATACTTTGGCTGTGTTGACCATATATCTGCCTGCTGCCTCTACTGACTTTGGACAGCATTTCTGCCGGGACACCTCTGCCTGCTACCTGGACCTGTGCTCTGGCTGTGCTGACAGTATCTCTGCCTGTGCGAACTATGGACAGTATTCCTGCCTGCTGCCTGGATGATTGCTTTTGCTGTCGCTGACCTCATCCCTGCCTGCTGCCTGGACCGATGCTCTCCTCTGTGGACCACTGCACTTCTAAAACCACAGGTAATCTTTTGTTATTTGGTATGTACCTGCTATGTGTTAGATATATGAAGGGCCTTCAAAAATGTGATCGGTAGTCAGAAAATGATATGTGCAATTAATGCTGCTAGAATGCCTGGAGGTGCTACTTGGATGTTGGGCCTCTGTATGTGGCCAGGCTGTGTAAAAGTCTCAAACATGTGGTATCGCCATACTCAGGAGGAGTAGCAGAATGCATTTTGGGGTGTAATTTTTGCTATGTACATATTATGTGTTAGAAATATCTTATAAATTGACAACTTTGTGTAAAAAAAATGCATTTTAATTTTTTCTCCACATTTTCCAAAACCTTCTGGAAAAAAATGAACCGTTCAAAAGACTCATAATGCCTCATAGATTATACGTTGGGGTGTGTGCTTTCAAAAATGGGGTCATTTTGTGGAAAATTCTATTGTCCTGGTGCTCCAGGGCCTTCAAAATTGTAATAGGTGGTTGAGAAAGGATATGTGCGATTTATGCTTGTAGAACGCCTGAAAGTGCTACTTCAATGTTGGGCCTCTGTATATGGCCAGGCTGTGTAAAAGTCTCACACATGTGGTATCGCTATACTCAGGAGGAGTAGAAGAATGCATTTTGGGGTGTTATTTTTCCTATGTATATGCTATGCGTTAGAAATATCTTATAAATGGACAACTTTGTGTAAAAAAAATGCATTTTCATTTTTTCTCCACATTTTCCAAAACCTTCTGGAAAAAAATGAACCGTTCAAAAGACTCATAATGCTTCATAGATTATACGTTGGGGTGTGTGCTTTCCAAAATGGGGTCATTTTGTGGCAAATTCTATTGTCCTGGTGCTCCAGGGCCTTCAAAATTGTAATAGGTGGTTGAGAAAGGATATGTGCGATTTATGCTTGTAGAACGCCTGAAAGTGCTACTTCAATGTTGGGCCTCTGTATATGGCCAGGCTGTGTAAAAGTCTCACACATGTGGTATCGCTATACTCAGGAGGAGTAGCAGAATGCATTTTGGGGTGTCATTTTTGCTATGTATATGCTATGCGTTAGAAATATCTTATAAATGGACAACTTTGTGTAAAAAAAATGCATTTTCATTTTTTCTCCACATTTTCCAAAACCTTCTGGAAAAAAATGAACCGTTCAAAAGACTCATAATGCTTCATAGATTATACGTTGGGGTGTGTGCTTTCCAAAATGGGGTCATTTCGTGGAAAATTCCATTGTCCTGGTGCTCCAGGGCCTTCAAAAGTGTAATAGGTGGTTGAGAAAGGATATGTGCGATTTATGCTTGTAGAACGCCTGAAAGTGCTACTTCAATGTTGGGCCTCTGTATATGGCCAGGCTGTGTAAAAGTCTCACACATGTGGTATCGCTACACTCAGGAGGAGTAGCAGAATGTATTTTGGGGTGTAGTTGCAATTATGCATATGCTGTGTGAGAGAAAAAAACTGTTAATATGACCAGTTTGTGTAAAAAAAAAAAAAAAATAATAATAATTTTCCCAAGAATTGTGGGAAAAAAATACAACTTCAAAAAACTCACCACGCCTCTTAGTAAATACCTTGGACTGTCTACTTTCCAAAAAGGGGTAATTTTGGGGTATTTGTACTTTCCTCGCTTGTTAGTGTCTCAAGAAATGAGATATCCCTTCAGTACATCAGGCGTGATCAGATGTGATAAATTTTCAGTGATTGCCACCATAGATTGTAGACTCTATAACTTTCACAAAGACCAAATAATATACACTAATTTGGGTTCATTTTACCAAAGATATGTAGAAGTATACATTTTGGCACAAATTTATGAAGAAAAATTACTTATTTGCAAAATTTTACAATAGAAACTAAAAAAAAGTGTTTTTTTTTTAAAAAAATTGCTGTTTTTTTGCTTATATCACAAAAAATAAAAAACCCAGTGGCGATTAAATACCACCAAAAGAAAGCTCTATTTGTGAGAAGAAAATGATAAAAATTTTGTTTGGATACAGTGTAGCATGACCAAGTAATTGTCATTCAAAGTGTGAGAGTACTGAAAGCTGAAAATTGGTCTGGGCGGGAAGGTGCATAAGTGCATGGTATTGAAGTGGTTAATCATCAAAATCCACTGAAAAGTGTGTCTTGAGTCAGCTATACTCCACAAGGCTCCTAAAACATTTTAAGACCCTTTGGCCACTGAACTGCCCATTTAAAAAAAAAATTAGTTACATGACAATATTAAAAACATATTAATTTCTCTAAGTTAATATACTCTGAGATATTCACCACACACATACAGTACAATGTTGCCTGCATGTCTGCTCAGAGTTTCTTTCCCTCAGGGCACAGCCCCTGCAACACAAAACAGTGGGCAAGCCCGTCCCCCATTCAAGCACATGGCTCACAAACATGCCTCTGAGAAATACAAAAAGCTCAACCAAACACACATTGCAGGCTGAATAATCCCACATCTATACCTTCATTTCATACACAATATACAGTTTCCAGCAGCATTCACACAGGCTCAAACACTACACACAACTTTGTTCTGAAAATTGGAAAGTCAGATATACACAACTTTCAAACATGTTGGCAGTGATAGCCATGCTGCCTGCCCCTCCCCCGCTAAACCTCATGGGGGCAGCCATTTTCAGCTTCTCTCACACAAACATCCAGGCACATACAATCGGATTCACAGGTATACGATCTCTCTCTCAACAAAATCACACACACGCACGATCGGATTCACAGACACACACACACACACACACACAATCGGATTCGCAGACATACACACACACACATCTCTAATACTGCAAGCATACAGCATTATTTCAAAAAGACGAAAAATTTGTTCTTTTACAAAGTACAGCCTCTTCACACATCACATCGCAGGTCCACTCTCCCCCTCTGCTGATGTGATGCTCAAAGAGGCCGCAATTGGTCCAATCAGAGTCGCCATCCTGTCGTAGAAACATTGGTTGTCTGCAGAGCACACAGCCTATATTTCTTGTGCTAATTAAGCACACACTTTAGATTCATCTTTTTGCAATAATGCTATCTTTAGCTAAGTTTGCTAAGATCCACTCACCGTCCATTCGTCCCATCATTCATCCCAAGAAAGGCAGCATCACACAGCTTATGTTCTCATCTCTCAGCAGACCAGCATGACTACCAAGCCAACGCCTAATCATAGGCTTTTATTAAACTCAAAAGATCTCAGACAGGAGGTGATTGGCTGCAGCAACCAATCCCCTCCCCCATGGGCGGGGACATCACAGGATGTCCCTTCCACACAGGAAAATGGCAATACAGGGACATCCCTTCCAACAGGTTGCCGTACATGAATCCCACTCAAGAAATATAGATTAAAGGATTCAATACAATAATACATACAATGAATACAATAACGTATGATGGCTAAAGTTACCGTTGATAGGAATCCTTATTCTGCGCTATTCCATAGAATAACGCATATTCAGATTATACTATTATTGAATGGGGGAGGGAGGCTATCTGCAGACGCGCGCTACGAATTCCAACCAATGTTGATCAGACACAGCAGAGACAAGAGCACGCATCTGTCTATAACCAATGATGTCATTGCAGAGCAAGCATATCCCCTCCTTAACGATCGTCCGTGCTAATGCACAGAGGGCCCCCGTTGGCGGACATATCCGCACCCTGCAAACATCACACTCCAACCTCAAGACGTTTTCCCCTATCAGACGGGATTCAACCAGCCTCAGACTACCCCAATCAGCTCTTTTAGAGCGGGTTGCGGAAGTACTAACACTGGGTGACACTATGACAATACATATTAAATACATCTCCATAAAAATCTCCACAACACTGTTATTGATTTTCAAGTCGTTCATGTAACGCAATTGGTATTTTAATTTCATGTAAATATTTGCTTTTTGTCAACCAATAAATGTAGCTATTTTGTATGATCACACGTCTCCGTGAATAAGTTTCACATTATAGACTATGTCATATAGATTGACTTGTATTCAAAAATATCTTTCGTTAAAAATGACTCAATAATTAATATTGTGCGGGGCAAACTGTCCCTTGATAAGCACAACAAAACATATATCATGGTAGATATGAGTTTAATGCTTGACAGCTGTGAAGTTCGAAAAATTCCCGTAGAGACTTCGATGCTGCGGAGAAGGTAATGATGTCATCCACATCACAGAGGCAGGAGACTATGAATATAAAATTATTGAAGCCAAGTCCCAGGTCTCTCCAGGCCTAATGGTGACCTCCAGAGTTAGGGACAGCTGACATCCTTCTATGTAGAGTGGGTTACGAGGCATGGTGTGTGCAATGCAAGGTAGATTAATGGGCGCCAGACACTTCTTGAATGCAGAGATTTATTGTCTCTTAAACAGAACTGTGGAAGAGAGGGTTTAGGGCCAGGACACCCTTTTAGTAGTTGCAATGTTAACCACTTAAGCCCCGGACCATTTTGTTGCTAAAGGACCAGGCCCCTTTTTGCGATTCGGCACTGCGTCGCTTTAACTGACAATTGCGTGGTTGTGCGACGTGGCTCCCAAACAAAATTGAAGTCCTTTTTTTCCCCACAAATGGAGCTTTCTTTGGTGGTATTTGATCACCTCTGTGGTTTTTATTTTTTTGCACTATAAACAAAAATAGAGCGACAATTTTGAAAAAAATATTTTTTACTTTTTGCTATAATAAATATCCCCCCCCCCCCAAAAAAAATAAATAAATATATAAAACATTTTTTTTCCTCAGTTCAGGCCGATATGTATTCTTCTACATATTTTTGGTGAAAAAAAAATATTTATATATATCGCAATAAGCGTTGATTGGTTTGCGCAAAAGTTATAGTGTCTACAAAATAGGGGATAGTTTTATGGCATTTTTATATAGTTTTCTTACTAGTAATGGTAGCGATCTGCGACATTATGGTGGACACATCAGACACTTTTGACACCATTTTGGGACCATTGTCATTTTTACAGCGAACAGTGCTATAAAATGCACTGATACTGTAAAAATTACACTGGCAGTGAAGGGTTCAATCTGTAGGGGGCACTGAAGGGGTTGAGTGGTGACCTAAGGGAGCAATTCTTACTGTGTGTGGGCGTGGCTTGGTGTGTGATGTCACTGATAGTCGTTCCCTATGACAGGGAACAGACGATCAGTGACATTCTCACTAGGAAGAACGGGGGAAGGTTTGTTAACACTTACCTCTCCCCGTTCTTCAGCTCTGTGACCCGATCGCAGGACAAGGTGGCGATCGGGTCTGCGGGTCCCAAGTGCGAGGTCGCGGAGTCCTCACCGGCGGCGCATGACCCATGGCTGTGCACATTAAAGGGGACGTAACTGTACGCCAATGTGCCTGCCCGTGCCATTCTGCCAACGTACGGCGGTCGGCAAGTGGTCAATTTAGCAGACTCTGAGACTTCTATAGGCAGACAACCATGCAGGGAAAGGCATCCAACAAGACAACACATCTGCATGAGTAGGACCGCTGTCTCCTATGGCAACAATCTTGAAACAGTTTCTAACAAAGGTTGTAATTAACGTGTTCACTTCTTCTACAATCTCCTCTTGTAGACCTTCACTCAACTGAGCTCTCAGTCTTTCACTAGACTTGCTGATCCACTGCCATCTTCTCATTCAGTATCTTCCTCAAGCGGCACTCACAGATACCCCTCAAGCTTCACCCCACTAGCCTGCTCGGTCCCTGGCTTGACATCTTCTGAAGTTTCCCAATTCTTCACCGTCCCCGGTTGGTGAGAATACTGCTCTGGTACTTGCTTCAGTTACTCACAGTGGCCCCTGGTAGTAAGGTGGATCGTCCCTTAGTGGCGACAGCTTCCCCTCTACCTCCGACCATGACAGGTTCTCCGGCTGGAAGAACTGTCACTCCTGGTTGGACCATAAGCCTCAATCCCAACCCTACGCTGCTCTCTTGCTTCTGGATAGGCCCTCAGATAGCCTAGCAGCCAGATGTCCACGGATAGGCCTCGGGCTCTGGCCTAGCAGCCCGGGGCAGCACAACACACGTCCACCCAGACAGCCATCCAGGTTGGACAGAACCCCAATCACCTGACCTCACCCAAATAGATAGGCTCTCCCAGCAGGCCCAGGGACCCAAGAAAATCCCTGGCCATTGGCTGAAACACCCCATTCATTCCTAATCTGTCCTTGCAATGCCCCTGTCTTATCTAATGCTACCAGATACCTGGCCATCTAGTGACAGAAGAGAGAAGTGCAGCAATTCCAGAATTAGTCTGAAATAATTTCACTACCTATCAACTGGCCAAGGCAACTATCACTTGGCAAATAAATTTACTAGCAACCCTGCCTAAACATCAGGGTGCTACATTATCATTTGAGACACATTACACAGATTGCTCCAGAATTATCACCGTCCCCCTCCGATCAACTGCATCTCCACTGTAGGTACGGGCAGGGCGGCCATCAGGAATTTTGGGGCCCCTTACACAGCTTCAGGCATGGGCCCTCTGGAGCAGAGGAGAACCCCAGGGGGGGGTGCTGCCGCCGCAAATTGAGAAGCGGGGGGGCTGCTGCGAATTCAGAAGCGGGGGGGTGCCGCCGCCGCGAATTGTTAAGGTCGGGGGGGGCTTTGGGTGCTAACAAACAAGACAAAAAAAAAGGGGGGTTTCCATCCGGGGCCCTGGGGACTTCTGGGCCCCTTTACAAAATTTTTTTTACTAAAAAAATAAATAAAATTAAAGTAAAAAAGGGGGGGGTTGCCATCCGGGCCCCTTACAGGTGTACTGCCTGTACCCCCCTCATGGCGGCCCTGGGTACGTGATGAATAGGTCTCCACCAAAATAAAATGTAGCTTCTCTTTTCAGGAATATTTAGTGCTAAATTACCATGAGCAATATATCACAAATTATTTGCCTTATTTTGGACACAATTCCTAGCTCATATAGATTTTCCATATTTCCCCCTAAAAAACACTTTTCTTTCTCGTACATCACGGGACACAGAGCGACATAGTCATTACTAACGGGTTATATAGTTACCGTCAGGTGCTGGCACTGGCAACTTCCAAAACCGGAAGTACCCTCCCCTATATAAGCCCCTCCCATCCGGGAGCACCTCAGTTTTTTGCCAGTGTCTAAGGTGTTGGCCAAGAAGAAACATGTGTTTTTCACTGAGCTTGCGTACAGGTTCTTTTGGGCCTCAGTAAGCTATTCCGGATCCGACCAAAAAAGCTTCATAGCTAAACGGTCGGTACCCGGGCCTTGCAGAGAAGAGCAAGGTTCTGCCTGTAATGCTTCTCTTAGGAGAGCTGGACCCTGGGATCCAGAGCTCTGGTCATACCCACGACCAAGATGTTTTCTGTGCAGGGTGCTATACAGGTCCAGGGGAGTGGAATCCTTGGGAACCCGGTCCCTGAAGGTTTGATTACAATGCCTGCCGTGATAGGTGAAGTTTGGGCTTTTGTGGACCAAACAAAGTCCTGCGGCGGGGAACAGGTAAGTGGGGGCCCCCAGGAACTTGGTTCTATTGGGGGACCCCCAAGCCTAATTTGTCTTTCTGTCTGTTACCTAACTGTATTCCCGCTAATATCTGTGCATGCCTGTAACTACTAAAAAAAAAATGTAATAATTTTTAATGGTGGTCAAGAAAAAAAAAAAAAAAAAGAAGAATGTTTTTCTATATATGTTTAGTATATTAAACTGTGGTACCTGTGTTTGTCCACTAGAGGCCGCTGTGGAATGTTTTTCTTGTCATATGGACTAGTTTCTTCTCAGAGAGCAAAGTCCAGGCAGCTGGTGAGTTCTCCTACAGGAAACTGTTTCCTCTGCCATGTTGCAGTGTTCGTCTATCCCCCGGCCTGCGGCAAAGGGGGCCCTGGCTCCCGTCCCTGGTTTCCATGTTTGAAAATTAGCGCCGAGGCGCACGTGGCCGCGCGCGTGCGCGTGCACGCGCCTCTATATATAGAGGTGGCCGGAAAAAGGGGCGGGGCCTGGGGGATGACGCTCTGTGCGCGCCGCAGCGCTTCTGCGCATGTGCGGGCGTCCCAGCAGGTTTTTAAAAAGCCACATTATTGCAGTAAGCTGGCTATGAAGTACAGAGACAGAGCTGGCAACATTTAAAGGCATACAGCAAGCGGTTGATACAGGCATCCCCTAGAAAGGCACATTAGTAGACACCAACTGTTTATTATAGCAGCATTTATTCTAGACTATTATCAGTAACTGGTGTATTTTCGGCTGGAATACCTCAGCTTTGTGGCTTAGGAATATGCCGTCTAAAAACTCCGGGACTAGAAATTCCAGGAGGAATAGGGGGTCTCCATCGGGCTCTGAGGATCTTGGGCATGCTTTGGCTGCACCAGTCTCCCCTGAAGAATCAGAGGTTAGTGACCGTAGGGCACCCCCAGGAGTACCTGGTACTGTGGCTGTCCCCAGTTCACCTGCTCCTGTGTATGTAACAGAGGAGGTTTTTTCCTCAGCTCTGGGAGGGCTGGAAGAGAGATTGTCAGCACTAATTGCTGCTTCCCTGTCACAGGAGAAAAGCGCTCGATCTCCGTCTCCTCCCTCAGAGTGCCTGTTAACAGAGCAACAGTCCCATACAGAGAACGACCTACCTGAGGGGGATCAGGATGAGGTTGATTCAGTTGTAGAGGAATCAACAGTGGAGGAGCCGTTCTCAGCATCACATGCTGAGAGGTTATGGGTGCAGTCCCTGACTAATATGGTCCGATCAGCATTTAAAATGCCACTTGCGGAGCCATCCTCCTCTTCTGTCTCCTCGTTGGGGTCGCTAAAAGCTCCCCAGACTGTTTGTTCTTTTCCGATCCATCCTTTACTGGAGGGGCTCATTTACCAGGATTGGGAGCATCCTGACAAAATATTTACTCCCCCCAAGAGATTTCCGGTGGTCTATCCTATGGAGGATAAGTTCGTCAGAAAATGGAAGGTCCCTACAGTGGACGCAGCCATCTCTTGTGTGAATAAATCACTGACATGTCCGGTGGAAAATGTCCAAATGTTCAAGGACCCAATAGATAAAAAATTGGAGTCCTTATTGAAATCTGCTTTTTCTACAGCAGGATTGGTGACACAACCAGCAGTGGCAGCTATAGGGGTCTGCCAAGCAGTGAAGGATCAGTTGAAACAGGTCTTAAGGGACGTGCCAGATCAGCAGGCTCTTGCTCTAGCTGATCTACCTAGAGCCTTATGCTTTGCGGTGGACGCTATAAAGGATTCAATCCATCAGGCCTCCCGCCTTACGCTGTCTGTAGTACATATGCGCAGGCTTCTATGGCTCAAAAACTGGTCTGCTGAAGCTCCCTGTAAAAAATTGCTGGTCAGCTTCCCATTTCATGGGGAGCGCTTATTCGGGGAAGACCTGGACAAGTATATCCAGAGAATTTCCAGCGGTAAAAGTACACTCTTGCCGGTCAAAAATAGAGTTAGAGGTCCCTCTTTTAAGAGGCCGGCTTCTCCAGTCCCTAGGACATCGGCTGTGAAACAGTTCCGACGGCCTCCCCGGTCAAATCCCGGAGGTAAAAATCAGGGACAGTTGCAGGGTAACAAGAAGCCCTGGAGCAGGAGAGGTACAAAACCTCCCCCAAAGTCAAATGCATGAAGGGTTGCCCCCACCCAATCGGGTGGGGGGAAGACTTCAGTTGTTCACAGAAACCTGGCGGGACACGATCCGAGACAGATGGGTGCTCTCCGCAGTAAATCTGGGATACAAATTGGAGTTAAAAAACTCCCCTCCTTCCCGCTTTATAAGGTCGAACGTGCCAAGGGATCCCCAGAAGAGAGGATCCCTCCTGTTGGCACTGGAACAATTATTGCTTCAAGCAGTAATTATAGAGGTCCCCCTGGAAGAATGGGGGTTCGGGTTTTACTCAAACCTCTTTACAGTTCCGAAGCCAAACGGGGACGTGAGGCCCATATTAAATCTAAAAGGGCTAAACAAATTCCTACATATCAGGACTTTCCGGATGGAGTCGATCCGATCGGTAGCCACTGCCCTACAAGGGGAGGAATGGTTAGCCTCGATCGACATCAAAGATGCGTATTTGCACATCCCCATCTTTCCAGCCCACCAAAAATTTCTACGCTTTGCGATAGAAGGGCGCCATTTTCAGTTCAGAGCCTTACCCTTCGGTCTGGCCACAGCACCAAGAGTGTTCACAAAAATTCTGGCCCCATTATTGGCCAATCTAAGAACACGAGGTGTAACGATAATGGCATATCTAGACGACTTGTTGCTGATAGACCACTCAGTGGAAAAACTAGAAGTGGTTGTTCACGAGACAATCAAGTATCTGGAATATCACGGTTGGATTATCAACCGAGACAAGTCAGCCCTAAAACCAGTCAAAAGTCTGCAATACTTGGGGCTAAGGCTGGATTCAGACCAGAGAAAAATTTTCTTGCCTCGAGAAAAGGGGTCGTCTTTGAGAGATTTGATCCACTTAGTGGGTTCAAAAAGACAGCCATCCATACGCCTGTGCATGAGGCTGCTGGGAAAAATGGTGGCATCATTCGAAGCAGTACCCTACGGTCAATTCCATTCAAGGAAGTTGCAAAGGGCCATACTGTCAGCCTGGAACAAAAAAGTTCAGGCTCTGGACGTACCAATGTCCTTGTCCCCTTCCGTTCGCAGAAGCCTCCGTTGGTGGTTGGTTCCCCGGAATCTGGAAAGAGGGAAATCCTTCAGGCCGATTTCTTGGAAGGTGGTCACTACAGATGCCAGCCTTTTAGGCTGGGGAGCAGTACTGGAGCAATGGTCTCTCCAGGGCAGATGGTCGGATGCGGAAAAGGCCCTGCCCATCAATCTCTTAGAGATACGAGCAGCCTGGTATGCCCTAGTAGCATGGACATCCAAACTCCAAGGGTCCCCTGTCAGAGTTCAGTCAGACAATGCCACAGCAGTGGCATATATCAATCGTCAGGGGGGCACCAGGAGTCGTGCAGCCCAAAGGGAAGTAAATTACATCCTGAGATGGGCAGAAAGATATGTCCCAGCCATATCTGCGGTATTCATTCCAGGGGTGGAGAATTGGAAGGCGGACTTTCTAAGTCGCCAACAATTATGCCCAGGGGAATGGTCCCTTCATCCCGAGGTTTTCCGGACAATATGTCAGCGGTGGGGAACACCGGATGTAGATCTGCTAGCATCCAGGTTCAACACGAAAGTGGACAGGTTTGTCTCTTGGACAAGGGATCCCCTAGCGTGCGGCTCGGATGCCCTAGTGTTCCCTTGGGATCAGTTCAAGCTGATATATGCATTCCCACCGCCACAATTGTTACCTCGATTACTCCGCAGAATCAGGGTAGAAAAGAAACCAGTGATTCTGGTGGCTCCAGCGTGGCCCCGAAGAGCATGGTACGCGGAGATTGTAAAAATGTCTGTGGGGAGTCCTTGGACCCTCCCACATCGTCCGGACCTGCTTTCGCAGGGACCGATATACCACCCTTCCTTACCAGCCCTAGGTTTGACGGCCTGGCTATTGAAGCCCACATTCTAAAAAGGAGAGGGCTCTCTAATGCTGTGGTGTCTACCATGATCAATGCCAGGAAACCGGTATCCAGGCAGATCTACTATAGAATCTGGAAGGCGTACATCGCCTGGTGTGAGGCCAGGAAATGGCATCCACGTAAATACGTAATAGGTAGAATTCTGGACTTCCTACAATGGGCTGTAGATAGGAAGCTTGCCTTGAGTACTATCAAAGGTCAGATTTCGGCCTTGTCAATATTTTTTCAAAGGCCCTTGGCTTCGCATTCACTAGTCAAAGCCTTTATACAAGGAGTGATGCGTATTAGTCCTCCGGTTAATATTCCCATATGTCCATGGGATCTAAACTTGGTTCTGTCGGTTCTACAGAAACAACCATTTGAACCATTACAGCATATTTCCTTAGTGCTTCTCACCAGGAAATTGATTTTTCTAGTAGCCATTTGTTCGGCTAAAAGAGTATCGGAATTAGCAGCTATTTCCTGTAAGGAGCCATATCTGGTTATCCATAAGGACAGAGTAGTGTTACGTCCTCATCCAGCCTTTCTTCCTAAGGTGGTATCGAGTTTTCATTTGAACCAAGATGTGGTTCTTCCTTCTTTTTTCCCCAAGCCTACTTCGGTAGAGGAAAAGTTATTGCATTCTTTGGATGTAGTAAGAGCAGTTAAAGCTTATCTAAAAGCCACTGCTCAGATTCGCAGAACGGATACTTTGTTTATTCTGCCGGAAGGCCCCAGAAAGGGTCAGGCAGCGTCAAAATCTACTTTAGCCAAGTGGATTCGACAGGTCATAATACAAGCCTATAGCTTGAGAAGTAGACCGCCTCCGTTCAAAGTTAGGGCGCACTCCACGAGAGCAGTTGGAACTTCATGGGCAGTGCATCACCAGGCCTCCCTGGCTCAAGTCTGTAAGGCCGCAACATGGTCTTCAGTACACACGTTTACTAGGTTCTACCAGGTGGACGTTAGAAGTCAGGAGGATGTCGCCTTTGGGCGCAGTGTGTTGCAGGCCGCAAAAGATCCTCATGTCTGATAGCGCTCAGCTTATATATGGTGTATCCCCCCCCTCATTTGGCATTGCTTTAGGACATCCCATTAGTAATGACTATGTCGCTCTGTGTCCCGTGATGTACGAGAAAGAAAATAGGATTTTTATAACAGCTTACCTGTAAAATCCTTTTCTTGGAGTACATCACGGGACACAGAGCTCCCGCCCCTCTTTGGGGACACTTATTGCTTTGCTACAAAACTGAGGTGCTCCCGGATGGGAGGGGCTTATATAGGGGAGGGTACTTCCGGTTTTGGAAGTTGCCAGTGCCAGCACCTGACGGTAACTATATAACCCATTAGTAATGACTATGTCGCTCTGTGTCCCGTGATGTACTCCAAGAAAAGGATTTTACAGGTAAGCTGTTATAAAAATCCTATTTTTTGCTAGTTGGGATTGTCTTTAGTGTTTAGGGTTTTATTTAGTTACAAAAATAATGTGTGACAGACCCAGCCAGGACAGGGGCTTTTGGAGGGGACTGCAGGGTAGCCTCTTGCCTACTGACTATGGGCCCTGGCTTTTAAGGGAACACTACCCTTTGGGAGGTGTGTGCCTGGGGGGCCCCTGGAGATGTCTTTCGGTGGATTCAGAATTGTCCCCCCCCCCCACGAAACACACAGAATCTAGGTCCCAGATCCATATTTAAGGACTCTATGCCCGTAACCAGCAATGACTCTTAGATTGTGATATTATCAGCTCAAAGCAACTTGATTCTGGGGTCTCCTGATATATTCTATTTAAGGTGTCGTGTATTAAGTGTCTTTGTCCCATTGTGTTCCGCCTAGGTATGCTTTCCCTATGCTATGCTTGTTAATTAAGTCACCTATTGTTTGTCTGTCTGCTCATCTCTTGGGCCGGTTTCACACTGGGGCGGTGGTGGTATAGCGCCGCTATTTTTAGCGGCGCTATACCGTCGGGATTGCAGAGGTATTCGGCCACTAGCAGTGCAGTTTTAACCCCCGCTAGCGGCCGAAGAAGGGTTAATACCACCCGCAAACCGCTGTATTACCGCGGTTTCCCATTGCTTTCAATGGGAAGGAGCGGTGTAGGAGCGGTAAACACACCGCTCCTCTCACCGCTCCAAAGATGCGGCTAGCAGGACTTTTTTTTTTAAGTCCTGTTAGCGCACCGCTCCAGTGTGAAAGCCCTCGGGCTTTCACATTGGAGAGACAGGATTAGGCTCAGTTTTAGCAAAATAGCGCCTGCAAACCGCCCCAGTGTGAAAGGGGCCTTGGAGATGTGATTAATATTGTGACCACTGTACCTTGTTATCGCACCATTGTGGGATGTTACCGTATATACTCGAGTATAAGCCGACCCGAGTATAAGCCGAGGTACCTACTTTTATCACAAAAAAATGAGAAAACGTATTGACTTGAGTATAAGCCTAGGGGGGAAATGTGCCCATTGCCACCTCACTGTGCCAATTGCCCAACCTTACTGTGCCCATTGCCATCTCACTGTGCCACCTCACTGGGCCCATTGCCACCTTACTGCCCATTGCCACCTCACTGTGCCCATTGCCACCTCACTGTGCCCATTGCCACCTCACTGTGCCCCCTTACTGTGTCCATTGCAGCCTCCCTGTGCCGAGTCAGTCAGTGTACCTGAAAATCTTGTTATTCCGTGGCCGGCGTCCATTGTTTAAATCTCGCGGCTTTCTTCTGGTCCCTTCCGTGATAGGCGTTTCCAGCAAACAGTGTGTTGAGTGTTGCGCCTATCATGGAGATCCTCTCATTCTCGGACTCCGTTTCCCAGCAGGCAATCACGGACGTCGGACAAGAGAACGTCCATGATAGGCGCAACACTCAACACAGTGTTTGCTGGAAACGCCTATCGCGAAAGGGACCAGAAGAAAGCCGCGAGATTTAAACAATGGACGCCGTCCGCGGAGTAACAAGATTTTCAGGTACTGACTCGAGTATAAGGGGTATACTTTCAGCCCTAAAAAAAGGGCTGAAAAACTCGGCTTATACTCGAGAATATACGGTATGTGTTTATGCTGATTAGTAGGGATGAGCTTCGTGTTCGAATCGAACATACGTTCGACTCGAACATCGGCTGTTCGATCGTTCGACGAAGATCGAACGATTTGGGCCGTTCGCGCCAAATTCGAGTGACGCGAACGGCCCACAATGCACTACGCCATCGCAGTGTCATCCAGGCGCTGTGATTGGCCAAGCATGCACTGTGACCCCGCATGCTTGGCCAATCACAGCGCCGGCAGCGAGGAGAGCAATGATTGGCCACAGGCAGGATGCCTGTGGCCAATTATTGCTGAGGGTGTTTAGTACACGCCCCACACTATAAAAGGCCGCCAGCACGGCGGCCTAGTGTAGTGTGTTCCGGAGCAGGGATAGAGCAGCATAGGCAGGGACAGTGACTTTTATTTCTTTCTTGCTTAACCTGGATTCCTTTAGTTTAGGGAAAGAGAAGGATAGGTAGGGAGAGTGTCAGTGTGTTTTGTGCTTGTGCTATAGTGTGCTTAAAAAAAACATTTTTTCTAGGGACAGAAAACTGTAGGTAGGGAGAGTGTCAGTTTCTTTCACTGTGTAAGTCCTTGTTTCTAGGGACCTGGAAGGACAGTGAGTGAATTCTCCTTGTGCTATATTGTGCTTAAAAAAAACATTTTTTCTAGGGACAGAAAACTGTAGGTAGGGAGAGCGTCAGTTTCTTTCACTGTGCAAGTCCTTGTTTCCAGGGACCTGGAAGGACAGTGAGTGAATTCTCCTTGTGCTATATTGTGCTTAAAAAAAACATTTTTTCTAGGGACAGAAAACTGTAGGTAGGGAGAGTGTCAGTTTCTTTCACTGTGCAAGTCCTTGTTTCTAGGGACCTGGAAGGACAGTGAGTGAATTCTCCTTGTGCTATATTGTGCTTAAAAAAAACATTTTTTCTAGGGACAGAAAACTGTAGGTAGGGAGAGTGTCAGTTTCTTTCACTGTGCAAGTCCTTGTTTCTAGGGACTGGGAAGGACAGTGAGTGAATTCTCCTTGTGCTATAGTGTGCTTAAAAAAACATTTTTTCTAGGGACAGAAAACTGTAGGTAGGGAGAGTGTCAGTTTCTTTCACTGTGCAAGTCCTTGTTTCTAGGGACCTGGAAGGACAGTGAGTGAATTCTCCTTGTGCTATATTGTGCTTAAAAAAACATTTTTTCTAGGGACAGAAAACTGTAGGTAGGGAGAGTGTCAGTTTCTTTCACTGTGCAAGTCCTTGTTTCTAGGGACCTGGAAGGACAGTGAGTGAATTCTCCTTGTGCTATATTGTGCTTAAAAAAAACATTTTTTCTAGGGACAGAAAACTGTAGGTAGGGAGAGTGTCAGTTTCTTTCACTGTGCAAGTCCTTGTTTCTAGGGACCTGGAAGGACAGTGAGTGAATTCTCCTTGTGCTATATTGTGCTTAAAAAAAACATTTTTTCTAGGGACAGAAAACTGTAGGTAGGGAGAGTGTCAGTTTCTTTCACTGTGTAAGTCCTTGTTTCTAGGGACCTGGAAGGACAGTGAGTGAATTCTCCTTGTGCTATATTGTGCTTAAAAAAAACATTTTTTCTAGGGACAGAAAACTGTAGGTAGGGAGAGTGTCAGTTTCTTTCACTGTGCAAGTCCTTGTTTCCAGGGACCTGGAAGGACAGTGAGTGAATTCTCCTTGTGCTATATTGTGCTTAAAAAAAACATTTTTTCTAGGGACAGAAAACTGTAGGTAGGGAGAGTGTCAGTTTCTTTCACTGTGTAAGTCCTTGTTTCTAGGGACCTGGAAGGACAGTGAGTGAATTCTCCTTGTGCTATATTGTGCTTAAAAAAAACATTTTTTCTAGGGAAAGAAAACTGTAGGTAGGGAGAGTGTCAGTTTCTTTCACTGTGCAAGTCCTTGTTTCCAGGGACCTGGAAGGACAGTGAGTGAATTCTCCTTGTGCTATATTGTGCTTAAAAAAAACATTTTTTCTAGGGACAGAAAACTGTAGGTAGGGAGAGTGTCAGTTTCTTTCACTGTGTAAGTCCTTGTTTCTAGGGACCTGGAAGGACAGTGAGTGAATTCTCCTTGTGCTATATTGTGCTTAAAAAAAACATTTTTTCTAGGGACAGAAAACTGTAGGTAGGGAGAGTGTCAGTTTCTTTCACTGTGCAAGTCCTTGTTTCTAGGGACCTGGAAGGACAGTGAGTGCATTCTCCTTGTGCTATATTGTGCTTAAAAAAAACATTTTTTCTAGGGACAGAAAACTGTAGGTAGGGAGAGTGTCAGTTTCTTTCACTGTGCAAGTCCTTGTTTCTAGGGACCTGGAAGGACAGTGAGTGAATTCTCCTTGTGCTATATTGTGCTTAAAAAAAACATTTTTTCTAGGGACAGAAAACTGTAGGTAGGGAGAGTGTCAGTTTCTTTCACTGTGCAAGTCCTTGTTTCTAGGGACCTGGAAGGACAGTGAGTGAATTCTCCTTGTGCTATATTGTGCTTAAAAAAAACATTTTTTCTAGGGACAGAAAACTGTAGGTAGGGAGAGTGTCAGTTTCTTTCACTGTGCAAGTCCTTGTTTCTAGGGACCTGGAAGGACAGTGAGTGAATTCTCCTTGTGCTATATTGTGCTTAAAAAAAACATTTTTTCTAGGGACAGAAAACTGTAGGTAGGGAGAGTGTCAGTTTCTTTCACTGTGCAAGTCCTTGTTTCTAGGGACCTGGAAGGACAGTGAGTGAATTCTCCTTGTGCTATATTGTGCTTAAAAAAAACATTTTTTCTAGGGACAGAAAACTGTAGGTAGGGAGAGTGTCAGTTTCTTTCACTGTGCAAGTCCTTGTTTCAAGGGACAGAGAAGGACACCTGAAGGTAGCCCTTATTGCTTTTTTCCCATCTCCCTGCAGGCCATCTATTAGAATGTCTGGAAGGCAAACAAGGAGAGGCAGATAGTCAGGAGGCAATAAAAGAGGGCAAGCAGGCTCTGTGTCTGGGGGCAACAGTGCTGGTCGTGGACGCGGTGCATTGTCATCAGCACATGGCCATGGGACACGCTTGTCCTTCTTTTCCGCAGCTGGACATGTTGAGCCACATCATGCCGAAGACTTGGTAGAGTGGATGACCAAGCCCTCCTCCTCCTCCTCATCCTCTCTCACCCAGGCTCAGGGTACTGGCAAAGCAGCTGCCAAAGCGTCCTCTTCCCTGGTATCAATGTCAGACTCATCATCAGTCACTCCTTCCCTAGACCCACCATGTCCTCCTCCTGAGGAGTCCCCCGAACTGTTTGAGCACAGTGTTGGGTACATGCTCTAGGAGGATGCCCAGCGTTTCGAAGGGTCTGATGATGAAACCCAGCTACAGGAAGGCAGTAGGGTGAGAGCAGACAGAGGGGATGCTCAAGAAGGACACCAATCTGGCAGTCATGTTCCAGCAGCTGCAGCATACTGCCAGATTGGCTCCAGTGATGAGGAGGGAGGGGATGATGAGGTCACTGACTCCACGTGGGTGCCTAATAGGAGAGAGGAGGAGGAGGATGAGGAGGAGGCACATCTCCAACGAGACAGGATGCCCTTTGGTGGCCAGCGTAAGGGCAGTACACCGACGGAATCACACCGCAGAGCTCCGCCTGTGCAGGGCGCTGCCTCTGCCCGTCATTCAAAAAGTTCCTTGGTGTGGGCCTTTTTTGAGGCTAGTGCATCAGATCGCACAGCTGCTGTTTGCAACATATGTCTCAAGCGTATATCGCGTGGCCAAAACATCAGCCGCTTGGGTACCACATGCCTGACCAGACATATGTTGACCTGCCATGCAGCTCGTTGGCAAGCCTACCTCAAAGACCCACACCAAAGAACAAAGCGGACCTCTCCTTGCACTGCATCAGCTGGGATTTCCAACCCCACTATAACTTCAGTCCTCTCTGAAACATGCACTGAGAGGAATGAAGGTGTAGAATTAGGTGTGTCACAGCCAAGTACTTGCGGCCACTCTGCTAGCAGTACACCGACGTCCGATTCTAGCAGGCAAATTTCCCTGCCCCAGCTGCTGGACCGTCGAAAGAAGTTCACTCCCAGCCATCCACATGCCCAGCGGTTGAATGCTAGCTTGGCTAAATTGCTAGCGCTTCAACTGCTGCCTTTTCAGTTGGTAGACTCGGCCCCCTTCCGTGAGTTTGTGCAATGTGCGGTTCCTCAGTGGCAGGTTCCCAAACGCCACTTTTTCTCACGGAATGCTATTCCGGCTCTCTACCGGCATGTGGAAGGCAATGTCTTGGCCTCGCTGGACAGGGCGGTCAGCGGTAAGGTGCATATTACCGCTGACTCATGGTCCAGCAGGCATGGACAGGGACGTTACCTTTCTTTCACGGCCCATTGGGTCACTCTTTTGGCAGCTGGGAAGGATGCAGGACAAGGTGCAGTAGTGTTGGAGGTTGTCCCACCGCCACGCCTCCAAAATGCTACTACTGGTTGTGACACACCTCTCTCCTCCACCCCCTCCTCTTCTTCTTCCTCCATGGCCTCTTCCTGTGGTTTGTCCTATGAACCAGCGGTGCTCCGTAGCCGTTCACGGGGCTACGCAAGTACGCAGGCAAAAAGATGCCATGCCGTGCTTGCGCTGGTGTGTTTGGGGGACAGAAGCCACACTGGGGCAGAGGTCCTGTCTGCTCTGCAGGGCCAGGCCGAGAGGTGGTTGACGCCACGCCAGCTTAAGCCAGGAATGGTGGTTTGCGACAATGGCACCAACCTCCTCTCCGCCCTCCGACAGGGACAACTGACCCATGTGCCCTGTGTGGCTCACGTCCTTAACCTGGTGGTGCAGCGGTTCTTGGGCAGGTACCCGGGCTTACAGGATGTCCTGAGGCAGGCCAGGAAAGTCTGTGTGCATTTCCGCAGATCTTATAATGCCAGTGCTCGCCTGGCTGAGCTGCAAAAGGAGTTGAACCTGCCCAAGAACCGCCTTATATGTGACATGCCCACCAGGTGGAACTCAACGTTGGCCATGCTGCAGCGGCTGCACACGCAGCAGAGGGCCATCAATGAGTACCTGTGCGACTACGGCACCAGGACAGGGTCAGGGGAGCTTGGTTTTTTTTCTCCACGCCAGTGGGGCATGATCAGGGATGCATGCACTGTCCTGGCACCATTTGAGGAGGCCACGAGGATGGTGAGCAGTGACAGTGCATGCATCAGTGACACTGTACCTCTTGTCCACCTGTTGGAGCACACGCTGCGTGGAATAATGGACAGGGCACTTGAGGCAGAACAGAGGCAGGAAGAGGAGGACTTCCTTGCCTCTCAAGGCCCCCTTTACCCAGACAGTGTTCCTTCTGTCCCACCCATCGCACAGGAAGAGGAAGAGGAGGAGGAGGAGGAGGAGGAGGAGGATTGTGTCAGCATGGAGGTGGAGGCTGGCACTCAGCATCATCAGCAGCAGTCTTTTAGGGATGATTTACAGTCCCAAGAAACCAGTGGACTTGTACGTGGCTGGGAGGAGGTGACTGCGGATCATGTCGTCCTTAGTGACCCAGAGGACTCCGGAGCGAATGCCTCAGCAAACCTACGCTGCATGGCCTCCCTGATCCTGCAAAGTCTGCGGAAGGATCCTCGTATTCTTCGGATCAAGGAGAGGGACCATTACTGGCTGGCCACTCTCCTTGATCCACGGTACAAGGGTAAGGTTGCGGACCTTATGTTACCGTCGCAGAGGGAGCAGAGGATGAGACAACTCCGGGAGGCCTTGCAGAAAGGTCTGTGCAACGCGTTCCCAGAGACTGGGAGGTTACAAACTCCTGGTCCAGGACAACGAGTTGCTGAGGCTTCGGCCAGTCAAAGAAGGAGCGGTGGGGAAGGTGGCCGTCTGACCGATGCGTTCAGACAATTCTTTAGTCCGCAGCCCCAAAGTATGATTGGTTCCAGCAACCATCGCCAGCGTCTGATAAACATGGTGCAGGAATATCTAGGGGCAAGGTCAGACTTGGACACCTTCCCCACCGAAAATCCTCTGGCTTACTGGGTCTTGAGGATGGATCACTGGCCAGAGCTTGCACAGTATGCAATTGAGCTACTGGCCTGTCCTGCATCCAGCGTTCATTCGGAACGCACATTCAGTGCTGCTGGAGGATTTGTCACGGATCACAGGGTGCGCCTGTCCACCGACTCGGTTGATCGACTGACTTTCATCAAGATGAACCAGTCTTGGATCACCACCAGCTACCACACACCTGATGCTGATATAACAGACTAATTGATTTTAACATGTCACATCCCTTCAAGACTGATGCTGATGCTGAGTGTCTGTGCTGTTATGTTGACTGGCTATCCTCCTCCTCCGAGTCCTCAATGATACGATTGATGATGATAGCTTGGAAGATCATTTTTGTTTATGGGTGCCGCCACCAGTGGCTAAGGCCCAATTTTTCAGCCCCTGTTTTACAGGGGCGTGTAATTACAATTTTTTTAGCAATAATTTGCCATAGGGCTCATTGCTGTGCTCCAAGTACAGTATCTGTGAGGGGTTGGAGTGTTGTGGCACCAGTGCCTAAGGCCCAATTTTTCAGCCCCTGTTTAACAGGGGCGTGTCATTACAATTTTTGAAGCAATACTTTGCAACAGGGCTCATTGCTGTGCTCCAAGTACAGTATCTGTGAGGGGTTGTAGTGTTGTGCCACCAGTGCCTAAGGCCCAATTTTTCAGCCCCTGTTCAACAGGGGCATGTAATTACAATTCTTGATCTAATAATTCACAGCAGGGCCCATTCCTGCACCCACCAAGAGTAACTCTGAGGGCTTACAGTGTTGTGTCAACACCACCACCACCACCAAAGGCCCAATTTTTCAGCCCCTGTTCAACAGGGGCATGCAATTACAATTCTTGATCTAATAATTCACAGAAGGGCCCATTGCTGCACCCACCAAGAGTAACTGTCAGGGCTTACAGTGTTGTGGCACCAGCACCACCATCAAAGGCCCAATTTTTACTACCACTGTTCAACAATTATATGTAATTACAATTCCTGATATAATAGTTGACAGCAGGGCGTTCCAGCACCAACCAAGAGTAACTGTGAGTGCTTACAGTGTTGTGCCAACACCAACAACTAAGGGGCCTATTTCTGCAGAGTATCTACGGCAGGTCCCTACTTTCAAACATCCAACTTACAAACGACTCCTACTTGCAAACGCAAGAAGACAACAGGAAGTGAGAGGAAATCTACCCCTAGGAAGGAAAATTCTCTCCTGTAAGAATTAATATGGGAGAAAGGTGTCTCCTCTGTACTGATGCTTTATCAGCAATCCTTGTTTCAAGAAAAACACCACATTTCAAAAACAGTTGTCATTGGGACGGAAAGTGAGGTGAAATGTTCTGAACAGGGGCACAGACAGCAAAACAAATGTTACAGGGGTGATAACCCTTACCTATGTTTTCCAAAAAGTTTAAAAATAGATTTTTGGGCTGGAGCTACACTTAAACAATGTACCTGTTCAAAATTACAAACAGATTCTACATAAGAACAAACCTACAGTCCCTGTCTTGTATGCACCGCCTGTATACGGCTGTTCAGAGTATATAGGGCCTTTTTTATTTTATGTGCGGGGTTCCCCTTAATATCCATACAAGACCCAAAGGGGCTGGTAATGGGCTGGGGTAGGGGGGGGGTCATGGGGTAGCTATGCCATTTTTCTTAAAGATTTTCATCCATATTACCGGGACCAGACATTACATTAAAGCCGCAAGCAGTTTTAAATGGCTTTTTTTTCCTTTAGAAGTGTCATTTTGTGCAGGGACAGTTCTAAACACGGGAAACACGTGGCACTTCACAGGCATACTTTAGACACCCCCCAGGTACGATATTTAAAGGAATATTTGACTTTTTTTTTTTCACTTTATGCATCATTAAAATGACTGCTCCCGAAAAACGACCGTTTTTAAAACTTCTTTTTGCATTGATACATGTCCCCTGGTGCAGAACCCGGGTTCCCAAACCCTTTTTAGGACAATAACATGCATAATAGTTGTTATAATTAGCACTTTAGAATTCGAACGTTCGCATCCATTGTATTTAATAGGGTTCTAATGTTCGTACGAACTTTCGGTCCGTTCGCGGGTTCTGGTGCGAACCGAACCCGGGGGTGTTCGGCTCATCACTACTGATTAGCTTGCTTAGATTATGTTTATGTTGGCTGTTCCTAAGCTATGTTAATTATATTTCTGATTTTAGTTTGCATTGTTAGGGTAATGTGATCAGGTCCTACCTGGTCCTGTGTGCTATATAAATTCTGTGTGAGTTTTTAATATAGTGAGTTCCAGTTTGCATTTAAGGTAGTGTTGGCTAGTCTTGGATGGTAAGCTATAATACTTGAAGGGCGGTCGCAGGCTGTCTGGTAAGCCTTTACTCTACACCTTGGTGGTGGGATCTTTTTCTAAGCATTGGATGGTTATCCCCATGTTCAACATCGGATACCTGCACTCTGTAGAACTCTTTGTCATCTTTGAATAGAGGAGAAGATGTATTCATTTTTTTACAGACACATATGAACTATGATGTATTTTTAGTATTCACACAGTTTTTTAAACTTTTTCTTCTTGTTAATTATTTCACTATGTAGCGGGTGTTTGATTTTAGGGGAGGCATCTAGGTGGTAGTGTAACCCAGATGCATGGATTGTCAGGGAATCTGAGACCCTTTTGTGGTTCTTGGAGGACTCTGGTGTTGTGAGGTTCCCTGCGGCCTGCAGGTGGCGTTGTCGCCCTGGGCCGGAGCTGAACACTCACCGCAAGACTGTTTCATTTTTGTCCTTTCCTGGCGCTGGTACAGCAGGGCGGGGAACATGCTGTGACGCAAAGGGCGAGGGGATATAAAGGGGGCGGACGCCCTGACCTTGGGGGCAGAGTCGGAGGACGCAGCCGCACCCAGGCACCTTCAGCTTGGGTGCTGGCGTTCCGGAGTTCCGGACCCAGGTGCCCTTGACCTGGCCAGA